>JAUPFT010000018.1:16514438-17254438 GCA_036936625.1 Parnassius smintheus behrii
TGGGACTCATGCATACTGTAACTACACCCCCAGGGTAAACTGGCTTATTTTCCCCAATACCTAATACGGGTATACTGGCACTTCGCCGTTTTAAACCTAACTGATTTGTACACGATTCAGTTATAAATGAAGCCTGGCTACCCGTGTCGATTATACATCGGATCGTAGACCACTTTTGTTTGTTTATGTATAAATCGACGAGCGCTGTAGATAAGAGTACAGTTTTAGTACACATCGAGTACGCATTGGACAGCGCGCGCGCATCAGAATCAGGCGTAGAATTCATCGACGTCGTCATTGCTACCCGAGTATCATCTGATTCTCGCTCGACTACGTGATCCGCGGGAGAGAGTGAAATAGAACTACTATCCTCTACAATTACCGGTAGCGCTTGAGATTCAAAATGAATCAAACTATGATGACGCCTATGACACGCACGACATACATAAATGGACTTGCAATTTTTAACATCGTGCCCCAAATTCAGGCAATTAAAACAAACATTTTTACCCTTGAGAAAGGTGTACCTATCTCTAGGAGATAAGTTTAAAAATTCAGGACATTTAGTCAACGAATGTTGAGCTTCACATTTCACGCAATGCTTAACCTTATTTTCTTGCCCGCACGTGCGAGAATCGTTTGAACAGTTCGTCGAAGTCACCTTGGTCGCGAGTACTCGACGCGCCGTGCTGTTACCGATGTCGACGCGCACTCTCGTAGTGTTCGACGACGCATAAGTTTTTTTTAACTGCCCACATTTGGAAAACTCACAAGCCGAAACTTCCCGCTCAATGAATTTTATGAGTCCGTCTACTTGTGAAATATCTGATGGCTTACTTAAAGATAATTCAAAACGTTTACGAATGCTAATTGGTATTTTAAGTAATAAAATACTGAACAATAAAAAATTCCATTTCACTACAGGAAAACCCATAGCTTCTTATGCCTTTATATTTTCTTGGTAGATATTCAGAAGATTACGTAACGAAATAATCGACTTTTCAGAACAACATTCAATATCCAAAATACGATCAATGTGTTTAGACGCAATTGCACGCTTATTGTCGTAACGTGTGATTAAAGTGAGCCATGCTATTTTATAATTGTCGTCGGAAACGGGAATCGACCTAATTAGTTTGTATGGTTCATTTTTCAGGGTCAACAATAAGTACCTAAATTTTTCTGCATTCGTGTAAGCATCATTGTTGTGTACCAACGCACTGAATAAATCGAAATACGATCGCCAATCGGTTGAATCGCCGGAAAATGACGGTAATGGCAAAGTGGTTATTTTGTTTAGCGTACATGTTAGAAGTTGATGAAATTCTCTAATAGTACTTTCATGAAGGATGCGACTTGTGCGCCATTCTCCTCTTCTAAACCTTTTATCTTCTTTACATGGGAAATAATTGCATAATAATAGTCATTAAATTGTTTACAAATGGCCAACTGTTCCTCTTTGTCAAAATTCTTTTGTATCAAATAAGATTTTTCTATCTTTGATTGAATTTTACTAAATTTACGTTGTTGGGAAACGATATCTTTTGAACGCGTAAGAAATTCATCTCTGTTAGAATCTACAAATTCTAAAGTATGTTTTACCTCTTCTAAAATGATATCGCGTTTGAAAATGTCGTGAAAATGCAACTATGATTCCGCCATGTTGTATTGTAAAAAGGTAACGAAATGAAATATGAAACTAATGTCATTAACGAGTGGCAACAAACCCGAACAATAAAGAAAAATCCGGCTTGAAGGACCAAAAAAATTATATTCAGGAAAGAGCTAAGGGTCTGGTAACTCACCGGTCTCCGCCTTCCACTGCCTCACTCTGATAGAGCTCGGCGAGCTGGCTGGCTGATTAGATAACTCGAAGAAATATAACCCTGTCTTTCCGAATAGAATAATTCATAGGTCACTGGCACAGTATCTTCAGGAATTGTTTAGTACTCGTTGTAAATTAAAAGGGACACACACAATAATTTTTCGAAAGAGCAAAGTTCATAACGCTTCGGCGTACGGCGCGCAAGTGACTCAGCCGTTCGGCCAATCAGACGCAAGCGCGGCTTCTAGCGTAAAAAAGATTGTTACCAGACCAAGAATTCCATAAATCCCTATTAATTTAGTAATTCTGGCCACTCAAAAGTTTATAAGAAAATAACTATATAGACAAATAAATATTAATTAAAAAAATAAGGTTCCAGTACGGAACATATATTCTTTATTAGATTCGGTATATACAGACGTGAATATTGTATGAGAGCATGTAGTATTCATTTTGAAAATTCTTAGGGGGAAAAAAGCTTGCATCCTCTAAGATATTGCTATGCAGGAAATGAACTAACCAAAATCGAAGTCAATTCGCAAACTCAGTTTTCTAAAGACCTGTTTTATCTATTCCGTATTGTTTGCCGATGGTATTAAAATGGTAAGTATATTAAATATTTGTATCTCAAAAAATACACAAATAGATATATAGATTGTTTTAAAAATTCATCATTAAATAAATTAATATTGCTAAATATTATGAGGAATAATCGTAACATGGCCGGTTTTGGAGACAAACGTGGCCACCATTTTTTCCAACACTCCGTGAACGAACAATTTTGTTGGCTTTAACTCATTTTCGAACACCCAAACTCGTGGCTGGTTTTTTGTTTCGGGTTCGTACGCGTATATCCAGGATTCGTCACCTGATACGATGTTGTATACAGCATTTGAGGATCCTGCGTAGAATCTTTCGAGAGTTCTGACGCACCAAGTAACGCGAGCCGCTTTTTGCTCTTCACAAAGCGAATGCGGTATCCATCGGGAAAACAACTTTTTTGCACCTAATTGTTCATGCAAGACTATTTGTATTTGACTCATGCTAATGTCTAAAGTTGCCTGAATTTCGCGGTATGTTACATGTCGATCTTCCTCAATCGGCTTACGCACAGCATCAACGTTTTCTTCGGTGACTGCAGTTTTTGGACGGCCTTGACGGGGATCGTCACTGAGCTTGACACGTCCACGTTGAAATTCAACAAACTAGCGATAAATTGTGGTTTTGGATAGGGCTTCATCACCAAATGCAGAAATCATCCGGTTAATACACTGTTTTTGTGTTAAACTACTTCGAAAGTCATAATAAATCATTGCCCTTGAATTTTCTCGATTCAATTCCATTTTCTCAACGACTAAACAAGTTTGACAAAGTCTTGTGACAAGACCGAGAATCTTTTTTTAAATAAATAAATGGAATTCGATTTTTAAAACCAAGGAGTTTTCAATTAAAAAGATTTTAATATGACAGGAACAGTGGAAATATTCTATTCCCGATACTTTTAGTGCAGCCTGTGTACCAATTGTAGCAATTCAATTATCTGTTATCTATAAATGATTAGTTTTGTATATAAATCGCCATTTTTTGTAATATTTATATATATATATATATATATATATATATATATTGTTCTTTTCTTGTTTTTATTGTTTGTTTTTTGAATACCTTTGTTGAATACTATTTTTTTACACGGGCTTAGAAAATTAAATGGAATAAAGATATAATATGTAGTAGCGTACCGTAGGGTATGTTGCGGGCTCGAAATAACAACTAATTCTTGATCTGGATTTAGGTTTTTTAAATAACTCCTCCACAATACAAGAAAAACTTCGTTTTTAGGACCCAATCAACCAAACAACTACCTTCCTAACAAACTTAAGAAAAATAAATAAATAAAGCATGACTGTGACTTGATAGAATAATGGCCTAAATATACGAGGAGTCTACCGATGCAGGATATTTAGGACCATAGATTGTAGCAATCTTTGTCTATATTCAGCATTGGGCTTGAGCTGCAGTGACGACAATGATGATAAATTGAAAAAAAAATTATTTTATTTTTCCAATAAAAAATTATTATTTGACCATGTTTAAGTTGCACATAATATATAATAAACAAACAAGGTATAGGAAAGAATAAGGCAGCTGTAGAGAATTACTTATTTTTATACGTAGCATCTACATTCTACGAGACGACATTCTTCTTGTACTCAATCTCAAAATCTTTCGGAAAAAATGTGTTAATGTTTACTTATGCTATTCATAAGCTAAAAGTAGTTAAGACTTCTTCCATCACTACCGGTGGCCGCTAAATGTCGCTCAGTGAGCTACAAAAGTTGTAATTAAAATTTTACTTTGCAGTAATTTAAAAAAATGGCCCAAGGTAGCTAATACCGGTATGAGTATCAGAAAAGGAGATGAAGTACTCCATAGCTTGAAGCAACTTATTGTTTATCGCATCCGCGCAACCTGACGGATCCGCAGAAGACAAATAGTCCTACCGCCAGGGATGCTCAGCTGACTTATACTGCCATATTTGTCGAATACCTTACCTTCCTTCGTCGGACTCTTTATCAGGTGGAGAATATGACTATACAGATTTCACCAGACAGTGGTCGGATGTACCCAAAGGGGATATATGTCATACCTATCTACTTCGGAAGTCAGCAGAAAGTCCAAGCAATTGACTGTGTGACGATCTACATCGGGTACCCTATTCGCTTCCTTTGCCAGCTGGGAAAGACTTATCTTCAAGGCAAAATTCCACGCTTCTCTGCCACCAAGATCAGTCTTCTGGCAGGGGAACAGCCAGTCTTGGGGACGTGCGTTTAAGTCCTCCAGAAAGACAAGCTGTGCAGTAGGATACCAACCGACAGCCACATCAGCAGCCTTACTAAGGTGATCAACGACGAAGACGTTGAAAGCAGAAGTCATTGCCCACGTACACACAGACTTCGTACGTCGATAGAATTTATGCTCCAGGGAGAATCTAGGATAGTCAAGGTACGCCGCATTCAATGGACATCCAATAATTGGGCCTCCGTAAAGAAAAGTAGGTGCAGCAGCTTCCAAGTTTCGAGATAGTGATGGACCGCGCTGAAATTTGAGTACAATCCTTTAATATTAGTAAGATGGACCTTTAATGAGAGGATGTGCAACTTTTTTTTTTATAGGATAGGGTGACAAACGAGCACACAGTCCACCTTATGGTAAGTGGTTACTGTGGCCCATAGACATCTACATCTATCCTCGATTACGAATCAAAATGCAGATACGTTGTCACCCGTGAGGACTAAGATGGAATGCCTCGTTTCCAGTAAAAAGGGTCTCCGGTTCTCTACACTCACCATACGAAATACAGCAGCATTAAGCTACTATTTCACGCTGGTATTCTGTGAGAGCGTGGTCCTTCCCCGGTCGAGCCGACCCATTCGTGCTACAACTATACTACTAATATAACTGTAGCATGGCTCTACCACGTATGTACGCAACTACTGGTAAGCCGTACTTTTCCTTCTATGACATACTGTTATAAACATAAGGGTTAAGAGTTAATAAGCAGTAACCGTAGTTACTGCACCCATGACAACTTTATCTAGAGACGGCGGGGAGCCCGTTTGTTAACAACCACGATGAAGCCACCCTGCGATTTTTCGCTAGTTGGTGGAGCAGCCTTTCATGAGTAGCTAATTCACTAATTGGACCCCAACTACCTGCGGTCGGCTAGCAGAACACGGTGCTTTGGATCCCGCTACCCGCCACTACTAAGCACCTGACACAGCAACAACAGATACTTCGCACCCGGTTCGTACAGACAACTGCACTGTTCAGACCCGTTCTCTATATGGCTTCACTAGGCATCATGCCGGAACGCGAAAACTTCGTTTATCAACAAGACTTTGCATTGGTGGGTGGTAGCCGAAAAGACAGTGTAAAACCTACCACTGGAAATGGTGATTCTCTTTTAGCACTACACAGGGGACACAGGAGTCGGATTAAAATTATATCCTACGGACGCGAGCGACCTCATCGTCCGAAATTCCGAATTCTCAAAATCATGTATTCGGTTTGCTCTTAATAACAACAACGACAAGACGGCCCATATCGTGTTCGCGAAGATACCGCTGCGAAGACATACTGGAACAATCCAACGATGAACTTCTAGGTAGATACCATAACTCTGAGCTGACCCAATTGGTATTCGATATTCAGCCTAAGACACATAACTGATCCGGATCCGGAATCACTTAAGCGGAAACATTTGTGCCGCGAACCGTAGTCCTTTTATTTTTTATAAGAAAATATCACACCCTTAAGAAGATACCCCCTCTTTACACCTCGAAATATTTTTGGCTGTTATTATTTCTTAGACATACTCGTAGTTTTCTAACAATTTTTTCTTACAACTTCGAGCATGGTGTTACTATTTGCTTAAGGAGGAGGAATTTTTATCAAACAAAAAAGCATTGAATTATCCATTCTATATTACTCTAACAAAATGCTTTACATTATGGAGCTTATTTTTCTATTTTTATTGAAATATACATTGACGCGCTATATTAAGGTGGTATTATTTAATAATTTGGTGTATTTTGATTTTTTAGTTTTAATATAAAAGGAACGCCTTCTGCCTTGATATACTCCAGTAAAGAATTAATATCACTAAATTCCTTTTTATTTATTAATTTTTTTTAATTACTTTTAAAAATTCAAATCACTAACTGTCAGAAATCATTTGTTGACACCATTTTTATATTCTTTGGCGGCAATCCCTATTAGGCCAGTAAAAATAGACGTTTTTTTGGTCAACTTTGCACTAAATTTCCGATCCAATTTTTTTACAAGGTTTAGGATCACTTACTGAGCATAAAATCACATAATGCTGACAGATCCAGGCGGCGCTTCAAGCGCCATCTTAAAAAAAGTTTTCAGCCAATATCTCGGAAACTATTCACTTTAAGGCAAACATTATGGATACCATTATTGTAAAAAATAAAATTTTGCATCCTTTGTTTCTGCTAAACTTTTTTCTAAAACTTACCGTTTACGATTTATGGTACATTTAATGAACCAGTTTTTCTATCGCGCCCAATAACTCTTGAAATATTAATAAATAAAGTGCATTATTCTATTTTTAAAGATCAGTTTATTCCCTACAACTTTTGTTTCAAACATTTTTTTCTAATGTCCATAATTTTGAGTTTAAAAATTAGAAATTTAGTGCAAAGTTAAATTCTATTTTTACTGTACTATATTCTGTGCGAAAGTTTGAACACCGACTATTATGTATTTGAAATCGGCAGTTGTATTGTACCTAACCAAACGACTGACTATTATTTGTTTGACATTGGTAGTATGCACGTGAACTATTTCTTTGATTTTTAATATTTTATGTAAAAATGTATTACAAATAAAGAACAGTAACTAAAGTTATTTCTGCTCAGTCCCTACTTCTGATCATCCTTGACTCTGCTAATAAATGTTTGCTATATTGATATTACCGAAGAAAATCTTAATAAGCTTGAGCGCATTCAAAATGAGATTTATATTTGGGCTCCACAAATATGACCACACCTTTAAATTTCGAAAATAGCTCAAACTTCTCCACATTCGAGTGCTATATCTCTTCATTCTTTCAAATTATTAAAATTGTTTTACTTAAAATGCTATTACATTTTAGTACTCTCCTCATTTAATTATTTTATCATACTAGAAATCATTTGGATATATTGATTAAAACTACTTTTACGGATTTTATCGCGTTTAATTTTAATTATTTTTTAATTCCCGACGTTTCGGGTACTTTCCAGCACCCATGGTCACGGGAAACTCAGATGGCTGACGTCGCGATGTCATTGTTAAATCCGGAGTACCTTCAGCTTTTTTAATTATAGTTTATGGTCCGATCTATGCAAAATGAACTGACTGTGTCTTGAAGTCTTGCACTGGTATGCTTGGGTTTAGTTTTAATTTTATTGATTATAGGGTCCCAAGCAGGTGCTAGTAGCCAGCCTCCTTCTCCATTTCAATTACGATGTTTTTAATTACAATTGCCTTACGTATCTATAACTTGATTGTGAATGTGGTCTCTCTTATATAGGGCGAACAAAAAGATCAGGAATTAAAAATAATTCAAATTAAACGCGATAAAATCCTTAAAGTAGTTTTAATCAATGTGTAGTGTTCGCGTAAATAAAAGAAATCATCTTTCCGATATATCTATATGTATAAACATAAAAATATAACATATATATATAAACATAAAAATATATATATTATGTATAAACATAAAAATATAACATAATATGTGAATATATTTTACATCTTTTTTTCTCTACCCTCCCTTTTTCTAATCATTATTTTCATCAGTCCTATACGCAAAGATTGTCTGGAAGAGATTACTTTCAAAATTAAAAGCATGGAGGTTAGAGAACAGCTTTTTCTTTCTACACCCTCCCTTTTTTAATCATTATTTGCATCAGTCCTATACGCAAAGATTGTCTGGAAGAGATCACTTTCAGAATAAAAAGCATGGAGGTTAGAGAATAGGAGAACGATCGCCGTAGAAAATAGTATAAATATGGACACCATAAGTAAGGCGCTGCGATTGCCAAGTTCGCTCTATAAAAGTCATTTTCAGTATATTTTTCCGAACAGATGCTAAACCACTCGCACATTCACGCACAGTAAAATATTTCTGCATTTTTAATGTTTCTTTTTGTCAAAAATTTAAAAAATAACGGTATATGAAAATTTTCTCACCAATGCCGCGAAGAAAATTTGTACATTAATCAACTAACTTTATCTACTTATACTAATAAACAGCTAATTTCGCAGCTACTACTCACCGACGGCAGCGCCGCTATAAATTCTACAAATTTTCAAGGACAGGCGGGCTATGCTTTAGTACGTAGCGATCGTTCTCCTGTTCTCTGACCTCCATGATAACAACTATGGAAGTCAGAGAACAGGAGAACGATCGCCGTATAAAATAGTGTCCCAGAAATATGGACACCATAAGTGTGCCGCTGCGATCGCTAAGTTCGCTCAATAAAAGTCATTTTCAGTCTATTTTTCCGATCAGATGCTAAACCATTTGCACATCCACGGACAATAAAATACTTCTCCATTTTCTAATGTTTGTTTTTGTCAAAAATTAAAAAATTACGGAATATGAAAATTTTCTGACCAATGCCGAAAAGAAATTTTGTACATTAATCAACTAACTTCATCTACTTGTACTCATAAACAGCTAACTTCGCAGCCACTACCCACCGACGAAAGCACCGCTATAAATTCTACAAATTTTCAAGGACAGGCGAGCTATGCTTTAGTATGTGGCGGTCGTTCTCCTGTTCTCTAACCTCCATGGTGAAAAGACTGCTTGTTATGAATTGTATTTAAATAGTCAATGCTCCTGTTATGAACATAACATTCGTTAGCGAACTATAAATCAGTAACGAAGCCTCCATAGAAGCCCAGAAGCCCGACTTGCCTTATCAAGCTGAATCAATCAATAATGTCAAGTAATAAAATAACTCGTAAAATGTTTCAAACTACTTCAAATTTCGCGCGTGCTCTGTTCGAACTCGTAGCCTTAGGAATACTGCTGTCACACATATAAGGAGAATTGAATTGTGCGATTTGTTATCTCTCTTGCACGCGTGGGCTTTTTACCGGGCTTTCGAGAAGACGATCGCTCCCTTTCTAACCTGTGGCAAAATGTTCTATAATAGAATATAACTAAGATTGTATAAATAGCAATTAGTACGGAGATGAAAAGCCCGGCTTTTTGGTGGTCATTTAATTTTTCCTCAGAGCGGGACGCCTTTAAAATTATTATAGTTTTAACACTTTTGATTGCCTTCTTGGTCTAATGGTCGTAAACGCAATTACTTATCATGTGGTCCCAAGTTCGAAACCCGAGTCGGGTCAAGAATCATTTATTGGGTTTTTCGGTCACAAAATTCTCAGTAGCAATAGTATTACACTTGGGCAATATAATCCAGATGTGCAGATGGCTATTTTCCGTTGAGAATAGCCGCCGTTACCAAAATTCTATCTGGAGCCCTTTAATATAGTTTTATAAATAAAACACATAGTTGTTTGAATTTTTTAATGATCAAAAGTGAATTCTGAACATTAAATAAATACTAATTGGAAATATCTTATATTACTTGATAATTTATTGTAGCTTAATTAAAAATTGTCACTTCGTAACTTTAAATTCAAAAGTGTAGCTTTTCAGAATAATCACGTAACTAGTCAAACCATGCTGGCAAACCTGGTACGCGCGGTTTTATACTGATGGCACGGGTGACATAGTTTGCATGATTGTCACGCTTTTGTTTGTCAAAGTGGGACATTTTTACGTATTTTGGGGACACCGCGACACAAACAATTAAATCGGGAACTTCCTGCCTAAAGTGGGACGTAAGGTATGAAGTTAGTCGAGAGTGAAGCAAGTTCACGTCACATTTCAATGTTTACATTGTGTGTTGAGCTTAAGCGAATGTATTATATAACATATTGCGAGTTTAAAGTTTATGCTTTTTTAAAGATTTTTAGTGAAAAAAGAGAGAAAGAGTGTTCCTTGTAATGAATTGAAGTGTATTTAAGTGCTAATCGGCGAGGAAAAGGTAAAATCTTTAAACTTTGTTGAGAAAAAACAGCTCATATCCTCGCCGAAACCAACGCCTGATCTGTGTATTTCTCAGACGAGTAAAACCCATAAACGGCAATTCAATAGATCTGTTTACAAAACTCATTGGATTGTTGGCTGCTCACATACCAATAAGTTGTACTGTAGGTGTTGTACATTCTTTTCCAACGACAAAACGACTTGGAATACTACTAGATATGATGATTTAAATAACTAATCTGGAACCATTAAAAGGCATATGAATTCTCAAAAACACATGAATGCGGTAATTTCGTTTAGTAGTTTCGGAAAAAATCGGATTGAAACATCTTTGTCGTGCCAGTTATCAGAGGAAATTACAAAACACAACATGCGTGTTGATCACAACCGTAGTGTTTTTCAAAGATTAGTCGATATTGTTTACCATTTAGCACAACAAAAAATTCCTCTCAGAGGTCACGATGAGTCGAAAACTTCATTAAATAGAGGCAATTTTTTAGAAGTTGTATCGCTTCTTTCGAAGTACGATCTCGTGTTAGATAAGCATATACAATATCAACAAAGCGACAAACGGCCAAGTTATTTATCTAGTACAATCCAAAATGACATTATTCATTCTATCGCTGGTGTAATGAAAACTCACATCGAGTGTGAAGTAAAATTGTCAAAATTCGTTTCAATTATCAATAATATCATAGATATAGCATAGATGCACAGACCGCGGCCCGCGGGCCGCATGCGGTCCGCCGGTCGAATACTGGTGAATAATAATAATACTCTCGTACATTCGAAAAATATTGAATTATATTCCAGAATAAAACCAAAAAAAATATGTTTGAAAGGTAATTTGAATCTCGTGCGCGTGCTCTTAAGTGCGTTTATCGGTGCACCGTGCGTGCGTTGGTAACAGCGGTCGGTAATGTTCGGTTCGTGCCGAACTCGGTTAAATTCATTTTTTGAGGAACCGCCGCGGCCGGGGGCGCGACGACGACGGCAGCGCGGTGGTGGCTTATCCACGGGTTATATTGTTAGAGCAAGCGAGATAGCAATAGTCTAATAGTATAAAAGCCACGTTAACCGCAGTGACCGACAGTTCGGTTTTAATTTGAGTGAAGTGTCAATAGTTCTAGTGTAGATTTTAACTCGACTGGCCGGTGTCATATATTTTGATCCACATTCAACGTAGATTTCCCGTCAAGTGCGGTGTATAATTATCGTGTTGTTAAATCGTAAGTAAAACTCTGTTATTAATAAGTGTTTCCCTACCTATTTAATCAATTATTTTTGGTAATTTAAAAAAGGATGGGTAATTTAAGTAGGTACTGTAATTGTTTTTAGGAGCTGTGTTAATCCTAGCCAGGATTAGAACGCAACATGGACAAGCCAGGACCTAGTAAAAAACGTAAGGTTAAAGATGAAAATCGGCAGTTTCAAGAAATTTGGACTGAGAAATACTTTTTTGTATGGTCGCATAACAAAGTAGTTTGTTTAATTTGCGAGAATTCTGTTGCGATTGCAAAGGAATATAATGTAAAAAGGCACTATGAACCGCAGCATCCTATTTTTACCAAGTTTACAGGCGAATTAAAAAAGCGAAAAATGTTGTCTTTAAAACGGGAGCTTATTGGTCAGTTGAAAATGCGTCAATGCAGTTAGAAATTATCGGCATTCAAAACGACCAAGATTTACGCAACAAATTCAACGAAGGAGACTTGCTGAACTTTTACTGCTGCATTGATAAAAATACGTACGAAGAGTTGCGCATAAACGTTCTGAAATGTGCCAGCTTATTTGGTTCTACTTATAACAAACCTTTTCAATACTAAATAATAATAAAACAAAAAATCGAAACCGCCTTGTAAATGAAAGTTTGGAAGCAGTTTTACGTGTTGCTACAAGTAAATTTGAGCCAAATATAAAAAAGATTGTAAGCACTATGCAGTGCCACGCTTCAAATTAATAAATTCTTTTTCAATTTTAATACATTATTATCAATTCTTTATCTTTATTGACTTTAATTACATATACTTCTGGCGGCCCGCCATCTGTTCATAATTTGCCCGAGTGGCACCTAGTCTTAATAAGTCTGTGCATCACTGTTTTGGAGGCATAATTATAAAATTTTTAGATTGAAACTAGATTAATAATGAATTTATTCAATTACTTTCCGTTTTATTTTGCTGTCGTTGTTTAGAATAATTATTATTTGATTTTCAATAATGCAGTCAAAATGAATGTCTCTCAAAGTCACCCAAAATCTTTTTTTTTTTTGTTTTATCTACCACTTTTGCCCAAGCAACGTTTTTGACATGGGCACATGCTTCAACGAATATAGAAGAAACAGTTCAAAAAGTTAAAGCAGAGTCACAAAATAGGAAGACAGACATAAAATCACAATTACGTACTTCTACCACAACTACGCAGCTCCCGAAATGGCTGGAGATTGAAATTACGTAGTGGTTTTTTCAGCGCGGCCTTGTATATGAGTTTTTTTTGTCTACACAAAGGACAATGGCGAAATAATACGTGATGAAATTATTAAACGTCTACTTAAGTCACCATTACAGATATCAACAAAATAATTTACTATGTATTATCTAACCAAACTTATGGGCTGTAGAAGAAATAATAATACACAATTTAAAACTTAATTGACTAGGTTGTTGTAGTTGTTACGATTCGTCAGTTAAAACAGACAAAGATCTTATAACATACAGCTGATTTTGACGTGTATTTTATTCAGAAAACTCTTCTATATACACTATGATATGATATGATATTGTAATGCGTTCTTTAAGGATTTCCACTATGCTAGTAACTACCCTATATAAAAATATATGAAAATTATATTGACTAGTTGTTGTTGTAACGATTTGCCAGTTAAGGCGTTTTATACCATACAGCCTAGTCTGACGTGTATTTTGTTTAAACTGGAATATCTCTTATTCCCGACTTCCTGCAGTAGTATGACCGAAGAGAAAAATGTTCAAGATCTTAAACTGTATTTTTACATATTTTGCTTTTGTAGACGTAAGAAGAAAAAGTCAACTAAAATTTATTTAGGAGTTCGCCATTGTCCTTTACGTTGACAAAGTAAAAAAATAAACTTGTTTTATTCATAATTCATGCAATTTAAAGAATTTTAAAAATAAAAATTTAATTAAACTAATAGTACATTAAAAAATTAATAATTCGATTATTTGAATATTTTTAACGATTATTTGAATATTTACGCCGATTATTCGCTTATCAATGAATTTTAATCATCCAAACACTACGGTAAGGCACATGGCGACATATCATTGAAAGGAGGTCAAGTAAAAAAGTTGATACTGGTTATTTCTTTTAATATTTTACTTTTTTTGAAAGATTCAAATTTAAATTAGCGATAAAAAATCTAAACACGTTATAATTAAATATAGATAACTTCATAATTCTTCGAATTTAGGTAAAAGGTTCTTGTAAATCGTATGAGTACGCTTGCGCAAAGTTGTTGTGGAATGATTAATGTGAAACGTCAAAAGGTATTACTTAGATTTGGTTGACTATAGTTTCAATAAATAAATAAAGACAGAGAAAGATTCGATCTCGATTCTCCAGGGTGAAATATCGATTCACTACGATTCAGTACTATACATTGGGTGCGTTTGGCAGAAAAAAGCGCTAGCAAGCGCTTGTAAGCAAAATGGCGAAACTAAACAGTTTTCGGCCAGGACACGTTTGCTAACTTCAGTAGCGCTGACACAATCCGCCATTTTACTTATTTAATTTGTTTGTTTTGAAGTAGGGTTTATAAGATGTTTTGTGCAATATTAGTTTTAAGTAATATAATGATATGAATAGACATATACATGTTATTAAAAATTCACGATTGGTTAGTTTTTAATATGAATACTTTACAAACATATATAAAAATTTAAATTAGGGTAGGTTCCCCGGTTAAAACTAACTTCGTGTCCTAGAGGAAAATAGCTACTTACGGCTTGACGGCGCTTACCGCTTACGATCGCCATTTTGCTTACAAGCGCTTGCTAGCGGTTTTTTCTGCCAAATGCACCCATTGACAGATGTAACGTCAAAAACGTGAGAACGTAAAAGAATAAATAAATCAATTACGTCTCAACTAAAAGAAAATTCTTTTCAAAATTTGAATTACCCGATTAATACTCATTTCTCTCGACCTTATCCTAAATTTGATTTAAAAAAGTAGTTGAATCAAAAGTAATGGACGGCGACTTAAAAAATGCATACCGTATTTTATTCTTAGATGACATCCTCGCTCCTCGTAATGTCGAAACTCTTGAAGGCCTTCGTCAGAAACATCCTTCGGTCAATCCTTCTCAGAATTTACCCCTGCCTCCCAATACTTCTATGCAACCATTACAAGTTTCCGAAAAAGACACTTTAGACGCAATATTGTCATTTTCGAATGGCTCTGCCGGCGGCATTGACGGGACTAAGCCTCAGCATCTCAAAGACCTTGTAAGCGTATCTACCGGTGACGCCGGTTGGGTACTTCTTAATGACATAACAACATTATGTAATTTTATGCTTTCTGGTAATGTCAATCCCAATTTTATTACCTGCTTATATGGGGCAAGATTGTGTGCCTTCAAAAAAAGGATAACGGTATCCATCCTATTGCTGTTGGTTCTATATTTCGACGCTTAACTTCAAAATTAGCTTGTAGGCACATAATCTCAAACCTTAAGACAAAATTTCAACCTACTCAACTAGACTTTGGCACCAAAGGTGGCTGTGAGGCGGCGGTACATTCGGTGCGTACTTTCTTAACTAATTCCAATGCAGATGTTCTTCTGAAGGTTGATCTTAGAAATGCTTTATTTTGATAGGATAATCCTGCTGAAAGAAGTGGCTAACAATACCCACGAAATATATCGTTACGTTTGGCAATGTTACAGTCAAAATTCAAACTTATTTTATCAAAACCATATTATTGAGTCTGCTGTCGGTGTTCAGCAGGGTGATCCATTAGGTCCAGCTCTTTTCAGTTTGGGAATTCAACCCATCATTTCAAATTTAAAATCCAAGCTGAATGTCTGGTATCTGGATGACGGTACACTGGGAGGTAAAGCAGATGACGTCCTCAATGATCTTACTCATATTTTTCAAAATTTTTAAAATATTGGTCTTGAACCAAATACAAATAAATGTGAAATATTTATTTCTAATAATTTATCTAATTCTAACAGACATACCTTTATTCAAAATTTCAATCAGATTTCTCCAGGAATAAAAACTGTCAATTCGTAATCGCTTTAGCTGCTTGGTGCTCCGTTGTTTTTCGATAGTATTAAACCCGTTTTAAAAACAAAATTTGATCAATTTTTAAATCACGTTGATAAATTATATATTTTAAACCCCCATATTGCCCTTACCATTTTAAAATATTGTCTCCTTGTACCTAAATTTACATACTTATTACGCTCAAGTCCAGTCTGGAAATGTTCGGATATTTTAAAAGATATTGATAGTAATCTTAAAATTGCTTTAGAAAACATTCTAAATTTGAGATTAAATACAAAAGCCTGGAATTAAGCCACTTTACCTATCAAATTTGGTGGAATTGGTGTAAGATATATTTATAGCGTCGCATTGCCTGCTTTCCTTGCTTCCGTGCATAGTGTCAATGACCTATGTAACACAATTTTAAATAATAAAGTAGACCTGTGCTTTGCTGCGAAGGCAAATCAAACATGGCTAACGCTCGGTCCCGGCGAAAATGTCCCACTGGAATTTAACCAACAAAAACAGTGGGATATTCCGTTAGTACGGATTGTCCAGAAAAATTTGTTTCAAAATTTCCATATTCAACAAAATCAGGCTCGCCTTCTAGCTGTTTCGACTAAGGAATCTAACCACTGGTTACATGCTCTACCATCAAGTAATCTCTTGCTTGATGGGGAAAGCTTGCGCATCGCCGTAGGAATCCGGATAGGAGTGGCTATTTGTCAACCTCACCAGTACCCCTGTGGTGGCAGCGTCGATGAGTTTGGGCTCCACGGACTTTCATGCAAGAAAAGTGCAGGTAAGTTTTCCCGTCACGGTTCTTTGAACGAAATCATCCGAAGGGCTTTTGTCTCTATAAATATCCCCTCGGATTTAGAGCCTTGCGGGATATTTAGAGACGATGGCAAGAGACCCGACGGTATGACTTTGGTCCCTTGGGAGAGAGGTAAAGCCCTAGTGTGGGATGCTACTTGCGTCGACACTTTGGCGGCCTCTCATCTCAAGGGTACCACTTTTAGAGCCAGGGCGGCATCAGAGACTGCCGAATTCAGTAAATGACGCAAATACGAGTCTTTGAGAAATGACTACATATTTGTGCCCTTTGCTGTAGAGACTATCGGTCCGTGGGGTCCACGTGCAATGAAGTTTCTAAAGGAACTGTATCCACGACTGGACGTCGCTGCTGGTGATAAGAGGACTGGTTCTTTCCTCGCTCAAAGGCTGAGTATATCTATTCAGCGAGGAAACGCCGCCAGCGTTCTTAGCACTATACCACGGGGAGCAGGTCTTTTTGACAATTAAAATTTTTAGTTTTAGATTTTCTATATTATAGTTTATTCTTTTATATTGTATATAATTAGTTTTAATCGTAAATATCATAATTTTAATTATTATTTTAGTTAAGTTCTTTATTATAATTTTTGTAATATAAATTGAACGTTGTAACTTCAATATTAATTAAATAAATTTATTAATAAAAAAAACGTGAGAATATTAATTTTAGTTCATAAAAGACAGCTTGATCTCTGCGACAGCTGCCAGTAAAAATCACACCTATGAAGTCCTGAATTTCTTAGTAGTACAGACAGTACCTGTCAATGTCATACTTTATGGGCAGACCACAGAACACTATTACTCCGATAGGAGTAATAGTGTTCTATGGTCTGTACTACTAAGAAGTTCAGGTCTTCGTAGGCGTCACAGAGTACATTATGGGTATGTTCCGAAATACAACACAGTGTACTGTCCAATGCAAATGACGTCATGAATTGACGCTATACTGTTGATTCGTTCCAAAAACATTGGACAGTATATGACGTCATACTTTTGCGCCATTTGGAAAAGTGTTGGCGATTATTTTGTCATTGTGTTCTCCAAAAATCATTATATCCTGCTAATGGGTATACCATCAATTATTCTATAATTGTTTGTATTTGAATAAATAGAAACAAAATCTGGCATGCTTCATTCGGCAAACACACAATTAAAAATTGTTTTATTATGGCCGGATATCCGACACAATATGGCGGCGGCACGCTAGTACAATAAAGTGTCAAATGATACGTCATTTGCATTGGACAGTACACTGCGTTGTATTTCGGAACATAATACCTGATAGGCGTGATTTTTACTGACGGTGACAGCTCAACAGCTGTCGCAGAGATCAAGCTATCTTTTATGAACTATAATTAGTCATTTACAAATATTTTTTGAAAATAATTAAAAATACTTCGACGCTGCTCCAGCAGGAAAAATCACATGGGGGTGCTTCAGATAAACCTCTGACTAAGGCGACCTAATTGTAAACCCAACACAAAATTAGAAGTGCAATGAGTACGAGTAGTTCTTCGGATTCTGATTTGGAAGTACTGGAGTTTATTTGTAGTATATCAGTACCCAGAAACTTAAGACATAGGAGACGTCCTTTCCATCGAAATGTTTACGGATGAAGAATTTCAATTGAGATATCGCTTCGATAAGATCACTGTGATACACCTAAGTGATACCATCAGCTCTGCTCTAGCACCCATTATGCATCAGAAGTATACATTGTCTGATGTCTGTGTTAGAACAAATTTTCATAGCATTACGATTTTATGCTACCTGTACTTTCCAAATAGTAATCGGTGATGACATTAATGTTCACAAAACTACTGTATCAAGAGTGGTATATAAAGTAAGCAAGGAAATAGCAAAGCTAGCTAGGAGTTATATAAGTATGCCAAATATTGTGGACCTAAGAGAAGTAAAAGCACAATTTTTTGATATTTCTGGATTTCCAAATGTACTTAATTAGTTGTGTAGATATATGGATCACACATACCTATCCAATCTCCTGGAGGTGAGCAAGCAGAATTATTTAGAAATAGAAAAGGTTTTTTTTTCAATTAATATACAAGTTGTGTGTGATGCAAAGTTGCAAATTCATGACATGGATGCCCACTGCCATAGATCAACACATGAAGGTACAGTTTTTAATATCTCATTCCTCCGAGCATGACTGAATAACAATGAGATAGATGGTCACCTCCTTGGAGACAGTGCATATCCTTGTGAACGGTATAAGATGACACCATTTTTAAACCCATCTACAAATGCAGAATAACTCTATAATGAAGCACAAATCAAGACTAGAAATACTATTGAAAGTGACATTTGGTGTGTGGAAAAGAAGATTTCCATGGCTTTCTCAAGAATTAAGCCTAAAATTGGATCATACGTTAGCTGTGATTGTTGCAACAGCTATTACGCAATATAGCTCTACAGCAAAATGATACTGTGGCGATTGATTCTGCTTCTGAAGAAGATATTACAGAATCAATTGAACAACCTCTTTCCTGTGAAAGAAATAATTTTCATCGTTTATTGGTAGAACAATATTTTAGGTTGGTAAAATTTTTCTTTTGTTAATATCTCTAAAGCTAAATTTACACTATGTTGAATGTAATAAAGCAACAGAAAAAGCAAAAAAGCATAAGTCCACCTGATGGTAAGCAGTTGCAGAGGCCCCTAGACATCTACATCTATCCTCTATTAAAAATAAAAATGGAGATGCATTGTCACCTTTGATGAGTAAGATGGAATGCCTAAAGGGTCTCTGCTTGTGTACACTCACCAAACGAAACAGCAGCATATTTAGCAGTTAATTCAAACTAGTCTTCGGTGAGGGCATGGACTTTCCCCAGTTGAACTGACCTATTCATGCTACAATTATAATATATCTGCAGCATGGCTACCAAATTACAATAATGTATTATGTTAATAAAAACAAATTTGAGTATGTATATTTTATTTGTATTTCCAGTAAATAATAAATATATATATATAAACACGAATTTTAATAAATAAAAACTAACTAAATACTAATATAAAACTAAATTATTTATTATTCTTTGGCCATGTAAAAATATAGAGAATAAAATTTATAAACAAGAGCTTTAATTATCATCATCATTCATCATCATTACAGCCCTTCACAAGTCCACTGCTGAACATAGGCCTCCCCCAAGTAATGCCACAAAGCACGGTCCTGAGCCACCTGCATCCATCGACTTCCTGCATGTCTTACCAGGTCGTCACTCCATCTAGTGGGGGGTCGCCCTACACTACGCCTACCGGTACGAGGCTGCCACTCGAGAACCTTTCTTCCCCATCGGTTATCGGTTCTTCGAGCTATATGGCCGGCCCATTGCCACTTCAGCTTACTAATCCGTTGGGCTATGTCGGTAACTCTGGTTTTACTGCGGATATCCTCATTTCTGAGTCTATCACGCAGAGAAACTCCAAGCATAGCCCTCTCCATAGCTCGCTGAGCGACCTTAAGCGTCCTCATACGGCCAGCAGTGAAGGACCACGTCTCAGATCCGTAAGTCATCACTGGCAACACGCACTGGTTGTACAATCTAGTTCTTAGAGATTGAGTTATACCTGACGAAAAGATATGTCGTAATTTCCCGAACGCTGCCCAGCCGAGTTGAATCCGTCGATTGACCTCTCGGTCGAAGTTGGACTTACCCAGTCGGACTATTTGTCTCAGGTAAACGTACTCGTCAACAACTTCGAGCATAGTGCTCCCAACAACTACCGGCACAGGTGTGACATGGACATTAAACATGATCTTTGTTTTGTCCATGTTCATCTTAAGACCTATCCGTTGGGAGGCACTATTGAGGTCATTGAGCATAATGTTTAAGTCCTCCAGCGATTCTGCCATAAGGACTATATCGTCGGCAAATCGAAGGTGAGTGATGTACTCGCCATTGATGTTAATACCGTATCCTTTCCAGTCCAGTAGCTTGAAAACGTCTTCCAACGCAGCGGTGAAGAGTTTCGGGGATATAACATCACCCTGTCTTACACCTCTCTGCAGTTGGATAGGTTTCGAACTCTGGTTCTGTACTCGGATAGCCATCGTAGCCCTACTGAACAAACACTTCAGCACTTCGATGTACCGACAGTCAACTTGGCACCGCTGAAGGGACTGTAGCACCGCCCAAATTTCGACGGAATCAAAGGCTTTCTCATAGTCCACATATGCCAAGCAAAGTGGCAGATTGTACTCTTCGGTCTTCTGTACAATCTGCCGCAAGGTAAGTATGTGGTCTATGGTACTGAAGCCTTTTCGGAAACCGGCTTGTTCGGGAGGCTGGAAGTCGTCGAGTCTGCGTGCGAGACGATTCGTAATGACTCTCGAAAATAGCATGTAGACGCGGCTCAGAAGGGAAATCAGTCTGTAGTTCTTCAAGAGAGCGTTGTCGCCTTTCTTAAAGAACAAAACGACCGCGCTTCTGCTCCACGCCTCCGGAGTAGTGCCACCATGGAGGACGGAATTGAAGAGCTTCTGAAGGACTTCAAGTACCGGTGTTCCACCCGCTTTCAGAAGCTCCGCTGTAATTCCATCCTCGCCCGAGGCCTTGCCGTTTTTAAGGTAGTGGAGAGCCATTCTAACCTCGCTCAGACTGATGTCCGGGATATCATCGGAATAGTGTCGGATAAGACTTGCTCTTGGATCGTTACTTACACTTGCGTGTGGCTCCAACGATGATGTGTACAGCTGCCCATAGAACCTCTCAATCTCACTCAGAATCACAGGTGTCCCGGAAACGATGTTGCCACACTCAGTCTTCAGCTTTGACAGTTGGCTCTTTCTGGCAGACAGATCTCTGACAAAGACTTTGGAGCCCTGGTTCCGCTCGATCGCTTCTTTAATACGAGAAGTATTAAAGTTGCGTAAGTCTCGCCGCATGCATTTGGAGATCTGTCTGTTCAGTTGCCTGTATGCTGTCAAATATGTTGACGATTGCAGCCTCATCTCCCGTCTAACAGCCATGAGATTAAGAGTGTGATCGGAGAGTTTTTGTGTTCTTCTGCGGCGGGTCTTGCAGAACTTAGCTCCGACCGCATGGACAGTTTCCACGAGCTTGTCGTTCATATCGTCCACTTCATTGCAATCTCCTAGGCACTGGAAGCGGTTACGTAACTCGAGCTGAAAGGTTTCGGGATTCTGGATTAGAGCACGAGGGGGACCGAGCGTTGACTTCATTAGACGAGACCTCTCCAACTTAACGTTTAGGTTCAGTGTGCCTCTAACCATTCGGTGATCGCTGCCAGTTTTCACCCTTGCGATCACTGAGACATCACTGAACAGTTGGCGTCTGGTCGTCATAATGAAGTCAATCTCATTTTTTGTCGAACCGTCGGGGCTAGACCAGGTCCACTTCCTGTGGGGCCGCTTCTCGAAGAAAGAGTTCATCATAAAGAGTCCCTCTTTCTCCATAAAGTCGGCCAGCTGCTGGCCCCTTCGGTTCCGTTGCCCTACTCCAAATTTCCCTACCTTCAGCTCATCGCTTTCTCTCGTGCCTAGTTTTGCGTTGAAGTCTCCCATCAACACCGTGTAGTGGGTTTTGGAGGAATGTATGGCTCTGGAAATATCCTCATACATTTCCTCCACCTCCTCATCGGGATGTGCCGAGGTTGGTGAGTAAACCTGAACGACCTTCAGCGAATACCGTTTGGTGATTCTGAGTATCAGGTACGCGACCCTCGTCGACACACTCCCAATCTTTACAACGTTGTAGACGAGAGACTTGTGGACAATAAATCCGACACCTCCTTGGGACAGATGGTCGCACTCCCGGTGATAGAACAAGTTGCCGGACTCGAGGATTACCGTGTCCTCCCCCTCTCTTCGGACCTCGGATAATCCAATAATATGCCAGCGCAACTTGTCTACATCTTCTTCCAGCTCCAGTATCTTCTCGTCAGTCCTCAGGGTGCGTGCGTTATATGTTGCCAGGTCGAGTCGTCGTAGGTGGCAACCGAACCTCCACCGGAGATTCTTAGCACCCCCTGCCCCGCCGTTACCATGCTCGCCAGCTTTAATTAATAGAAACCGAAACATTACAAATATTGAAGATTCAACATCAATATGGAATTGTCAAATAACAAAAACAAAAAATTTACTGGATTTTGATACAAAGTTAAAGAAAATCTTTTACAAAATGCAAAAATACTATTATTAATTTTTTACGTGGTAGAGCCATGCTGCAGTTATATTAGTAGTATAGTTGTAGCACGAATGGGTCGGCTCGACCGGGGAAGGACCACGCTCTCACAGAATACCAGCGTGAAATAGTAGCTTAATGCTGCTGTATTTCGTATGGTGAGTGTAGAGAACCGGAGACCCTTTTTACTGGAAATGAGGCATTCCATCTCAGTCCTCACGGGTGACAACGCATCTGCATTTTGATTTGTAATGGAAGATAGATGTAGATGTCTATGGGCCGCAGCAACCACTTACCATCAGGTGGACTGTGTGCTCGTTTGTCAGCCTATTCTATAAAAAAAAATGGACTTAAAATTTAAAATAAGAATTTTAATTTATTATACTTTGGCCATGTAAAAATATGGAGAATAGAATTTATGAACAAGAGTTTTAATTAAAAAAAACCAAAACATTACAAATAGTGAAGATTCAACATCAATATGAAATTATCAAATAACCTAAACACAAAAAATTTTACTGGATTTTGTTATAGAGTTAAAGAAAATCTTTTACGAAATGCAAAAAAGGACTTAGAATTTAAAATAAGAATTTTTATTCATTATTTGTTGGCCATGATAAATTAAAATTCTTCTTTTTTAATTCTACCATTTTTGAATTTTCTGAAAGATTCCTTTTCAATTCTAAGTCTTTTTTTGAATTTTCTAAAAGATTACGATTTAACTCAATGTCAAGATCCAGTAAAATTTTTTTTTTCTAATTTCATATGTTCATTTTGAAGTTGAATCTCCAATATTTCAAATTTTTTCATTGTTATGGTATCTTCATTCATTTGCTTCTGGTTTTTTCTTTTTATTATTGAAGCACTGATGCTTTTTATTTTTTGTTTCAGTTAAACAAATTTTTTTTTTTGGTGTGATGTCAGATATTAGAAGAGGTGAAATTCTTCTTTCAACTTCAACTTGTTGAAGTTGATGTACAGAACCTTCTTTTGTACCCAATACTTCTTGAGAAGAATCTTGCATATTGTTTAACTGTTGTGTTTTTCACAATATCTGTAATCAATAAATTGGAAAAATCAGTCACTATTGTGTTATGTTTAATTGTATTATTTAAAAAATAGTCCCACTGGGTTTTTGCTCGTTCTTCCCAAGACTGAGGTTTTTTTTTTACAAACCAGTGGTAAATGAAAAAAGTGACTTTCAATAAGCATTATTTATAATCTGTATTGATTTTTGTTTCTGTAGCTGATTATTGTACAGACAAATCTATGTTCAGAAATTTGTGCATGGGTACTTAAACCACATTAAATAAATTATTTGTTATTTAATTATATTTTCTTTCATTATCTTTATTCTATTTCACATGAAATTATTAGTAAGTTTTATTAGATTTTAACTAATTTTTCCCTGTAAATTTACATTGATACTTTTAATTGCTCAGGTTATGTACAGCCCTATGCTGAAATAGTGGATATAAAAAGAATTTAACCAAAACATCAGTTAAAAGCATGCTCAAAAAATGCTGAATTCTGATGTAATATGATATTAGAAAAACACTGAACTTACATACCTATGGTGTAATAATAATAATAAACATTTATTTTCTCCCACTTTTTACATAGTTATAATAGTTTCATAAATAGTTAGTTTTTGAGTAGCTGTGGGAGACAGGAGCCCAAACTAGGTTACCCTGTGCTATGGGTCTCCTGGCTCCCCCTCTTGGCTTTATTACATACTTTTCGATGATACTGTAGTTACACATATATGTATAATATGGTGCTGATGAGTCAAAATCATTAGATAATGGTTTAAATTGTGGAGGTAACAAGGCGACAACTTTTTCTTTAACTGCAGTTGTCTTACGGCAAAATATTTCACCACCCTTCTTGTACAGCTCGGACTGAAATTAAAATTTAACATTCTACATTACATACTTGACGGATACCACTGTATAACTTTATATGAGAATAAATTATTATTGTAAATACTCCAACGCAATAATTGTGCCTATGGAGTATGTTGTAGAATATAATTATTTTTATTATTAGTACACTACAAATTAATATTACAGCTGGTACAGTAAAGTTCCTTGGCACTTTGGGATAAACTTTTCAATATGGACCATCAATTTAAATATCCATATTTTTTTGTAGATAGTACTCACTAAAACAAAGCGGTTTGCAAAGTGTTAGGTTGCGAAAACTTACAGTTCATGAGATACATTTTTTTTACTTTTCATAAAAATTGGCAAATAACACGCAATTAAAAAATAAATTTGACAACGTAGACAGAGAATGTCTACGTTTGACAAATAATTGATGTCATTCGTCAATCACTTCACGTTTCAATTAGTGTAGGGTTCCGAAAAATTTGAAAGTATAGATACCTAAAAAATATGTATATAAAATAGAATAAAGTTTATTCTATTTTAGTTCCACTTTTGTACTTGTATTTCATTGTTTGCAACTTTCTGTATTATCTAATTCTTACTACAATAAAGTGTTTACTTACTTAATATCCAAAAAGTACCGAAAACCGAATCAGAGCACCCCACTATCCACGTGGTCTTGTCTGCCCTACCCCTAGAGTGTATATAAGAGCTCGGAGGCGCGGAGGGAGCCGAAGCTGCGAAGGCGAGCTCAGGTGCCGCGCTTTCCTACGCTAGGGTGGAGGGACTGCTCATCCCGCAGCGCCGGAGCACGACTTAGCCACTTCTAAACGCCCCCCCCCCACCTCACTTCCCCGCTACGAAACCCCCCCCCCCACTTCCCCACTACTAGCTCCCCATAAGCCCCACCCTTTTCTTCATTTAATCTAGTTAATTTTACCCCTCCTCCCCCTCCTTCCCCCTTCCATTTCATCAGACATACGGAAACGTGAATAATAATAAATAATTTAATAAAGTAAAACGAGATAATGGTAAGGGCAGAAAATATCAGATTAAAATCATTCTATTAACTAAATAGCGCTATTCTAACCTTAAAACTTTAACCATGAATATCTCCATAACCATGGGGTTCCGCAATGTGGGGATGGCACAGGTAGGAGTAGGATCTTTGTTCTAAACAAAGATGATAATTTTGTCTCGAGCGCCAATTCAAAATATTTATGATTTTAAACCATAATTTTAGTCTAGGATCAGTTGGAAAGCCGTTAATTAATAAAAATATGATAATTATCTGTTGTTGGTGACTTTGTTTTTTAACAGATATGGGTAGGAAAGAACATCGATAAGTATATAGACAAGGAACTCTACAACCCTATTAAATTTTATTGTTCATCAAAATTCAGTAATATACAGTCAAACATTTTGGTAATAGATATATTAAGATTAGTAACAAATGTGTGTCTATATTATCAAATAGTTTTAATTTGATTAATATTAGCTGCAAAACTTACTTGTGGAATGTTATACCACTTTCCTTTTGGTAACGAGTTTTACAGATTAGGCACACTCTCCTTAATATTAAAAAATAATTCTTATTATGTAAATAAGTTATATGCTTTGACTGTCAAAAAGCTTTGAAGCCTTTTTTAAATATCGATAGCGGCAATTCTTTCCAAGCTTCATCTTCATCTAGCTTGATAAACAAGGTAATTACAGCATTCTAAACTGTTTAAAATATGGCATGCAACTGTCGGTAGTTTTAAGCTTAAATATCGCCCTTATGCATCTTTTTTGAGCCTTAAACGCTGATTCTTTTTCGGTTGAGTTACCCCAAAATTATTATCCATATCGGAGGTGGGATTCTGCTAAGCCGTAGTAAGCAGTGAGGAGTGCATCCGTGTATACTATTGAAGAAAAAGTATGTAAAGCATATGCGGTTTTACTAATTTTCTTACATAAATTATTAATGTGTGCTTTCCAGTTAAGATGTTTATCTATTTCGAGACCCAGGAACTTTACAGTTTAAACTTCTTTTACAACACCATTATTGTAGTGTACATTTAGGTTCATGCTAGGGATCCGTTTACTGAAATGTATAACTTTTGTTTTATTGAAGTTTATTTTTAAATTGTTTTCGTTTAACAGGTTAACTACTAATTTTAAATAGTTATTAATGTTATTCTCATGGGTCTCTACACTTTTACATGGTTTTGTCACTGTGGTATCATCCGCAAACAGGGTTACTGTTTGCTCAATGTATTTAGGTAAGTCATTGATGTACAATATAAATATAAAAGGACCCAGCACACTCCCCTTTGGTACTCCAAATTTAACTTCGCGCTTTTAAGATCGAAATATCTCTTCCTTCTTATTTGCTATATTAATTCGATTAATTTTAGTTATTTTTAATCTATTCTTTAAGTAAGATTCAATTAGATTAAGAACATTGCTTCTAATGCCATAGGCTTCAAGTTTTTCTAAAAGCGTAGCGTAATTCACATAATCAAACGCCTTGGTCATATCGCAAAATATGCCACAGACATTTTAACTTTTATCGATATTGTTAATAATATTGTATATTGTCATATATTGCCATATTGATTATCCTTTGTAGTCTAAATCCGTTTTGTTTCTCACACATACATCACATATTTTTCATTAAATATATATACTTCCTTACATATATATATATATATATATATATATATATATATATATATATATATATATATATATATATATATATATAAGCTATAAATCTGAAAGCGGGTGGAACACCGGTACTTGAAGTCCTTCAGAAGCTCTTCAATTCCGTCCTCCATGGTGGCACTACTCCAGAGGCGTGGAGCAGAAGTGCGGTGGTCTTGTTCTTTAAGAAAGGCGACAACGCTCTCTTGAAGAACTACAGACCGATTTCCCTTCTGAACCGCGTCTACGTGCTGTTATATATATATATATATATATATATATATATATATATATATATATATATATATATATATCGCGATCACCGAATGGTGAGAGGCACACTGAACCTTAACGTTAAGTTGGAGAGGTCTCGTCTAATGAAGTCAACGCTCCGTCCCCCTCGTGCTCTAATCCAGAATCCCGAAAACTTTCAGCTCGAGTTACACAACCGCTTTCAGTGCCTACAAGATTGCAATGCAGTGGACGATATGAATGACAAGCTCGTGGAAACTGTCAATGCGGTCGGAGCTAAGTTCTGCAAGACCCGCCGCAGAAGAACACAAAAACTCTCCGATCACACTCTTAATCTCATGGCTGTTAGACGGGAGATGAGGCTGCAATCGTCAACATATTTGACAGCATACAGGCAACTGAACAGACAGATCTCCAAATGCATGCGGCGAGACTTACGCAACTTTAATACTGCTCGTATTAAAGAAGCGATCGAGCGGAACCAGGGCTCCAAAGTCTTTGCCAGAGATCTGTCTGCCCGTAAGAGCCAACTGTCAAAGCTGAAGACTGAGTGTGGCAGCATCGTTTCCGGGACACCTGAGATTTTGAGTGAGATTGAGAGGTTCTATGGGCAGCTGTACACATCATCGTTGGAGCCACACGCAAGTGTGAGTAATGATCCAAGAGCAAGTCTTATCCGACACTATCCCGATGATATCCCGGACGTCAGTCTAAGCGAGATTAGAATGGCTCTCCAGCACCTTAAAAACGGCAGGGCCCCAGGTGAGGATGGAATTACAGCGGAGCTTCTGAAAGCGGGTGGAACACCGATACTTGAAGTCCTTCAGAAGCTCTTCAATTCCGTCCTCCATGGTGGCACTACTCCAGAGGCGTGGAGCAGAAGTGCGGTGGTCTTGTTCTTTAAGAAAGGCGACAACGCTCTCTTGAAGAACTACAGACCGATTTCCCTTCTGAGCCGCGTCTACGTGCTGTTTTCGAGAGTCATAACGAATCGTCTCGCACGCAGACTCTACGACTTCCAGCCTCCCGAACAAGCCGGTTTCCGAAAAGGCTTCAGTACCATAGACCACATACATACCCTGCGGCAGATTGTACAGAAGACTAAAGAGTACAATTTGCCACTTTGCCTGGCGTATGTGGACTATGAGAAAGCCTTTGATTCCGTCGAAATTTGGGCGGTGCTGCAGTCCCTTCAGCGGTGCCAAGTTGACTGTCGGTATATCGAAGTGCTGAAGTGTTTGTACAGTAGGGCTACGATGGCTATCCGAGTACAGAACCAGAGCTCGAAACCTATCCAACTGCAGAGAGGTGTAAGACAGGGTGACGTTATATCCCCGAAACTCTTCACCGCTGCTTTGGAAGACGTTTTCGAGCTACTGGACTGGAAAGGATACGGTATTAACATCAATGGCGAGTACATCACTCACCTTCGATTTGCCGACGATATAGTCCTTTTGGCAGAATAGCTGGAGGACTTAAGCACTATGCTCAATGACCTCAATAGTGCCTCCCAACGGATAGGTCTTAAGATGAACATGGACAAAACAAAGATCATGTTTAATGTCCATGTCACACCTATGCCGGTAGTTGTTGGGAGCACTATGCTCGAAGTTGTTGACGAGTACGTTTACCTGGGACAAATCGTCCGACTAGGTAAGTCCAACTTCGACCGAGAGGTCAATCGACGGATTCAACTCGGCTGGGCAGCGTTCGGGAAATTACGACATATCTTCTCGTCAGGTATACCTCAATCTCTAAAAACTAGATTATACAACCAGTGCGTGTTGCCAGTGATGACTTACGGATCTGAGACGTGGTCCTTCACTGCTGGCCGTATGAGGACGCTCAAGGTCGCTCAGCGAGCTATGGAGAGGGCTATGCTCGGAGTTTCTCTGCGTGATAGACTCAGAAATGAGGATATCCGCAGTAAAACCAGAGTGACCGACATAGCCCAACGGATTAGTAAACTGAAGTGGCAATGGGCCGGCCATATAGCTCGAAGAACCGATAACCGATGGGGAAAAAGGTTCTCGAGTGGCAGCCTCGTACCGGTAGGCATAGTGTAGGGCGACCCCCCACTAGATGGAGTGACGACCTGGTAAGACATGCAGGAAGTCGATGGATGCAGGTGGCTCAGGACCGTGCTTTATGGTTCCTCTTTCCTTCCTTCTTTCCTATGTCAGCATCGTTTGATGAGAATACATCGGCGTACTTGAGTAACAACTTCTTTGCCTTGACCATTTTGTTCGGGGAGAGAACGCTGCGACAGTCTTCCATAAGTGTGGTCACTCTCGTTTATGCATCCTTGCTAGGGGTCTCACTCGATAGATATCGGCACCGACGTAACCAATCCACTTCCTCACAAGTACCAACCAGCGTGCCATTATCTATACTCTGTTCCCGGTCACAAAGGTTTAGCACACGTACTCCTGAGATGTCGGTGGTCCTGACCAAGGTTCGAGCTACTTTCCATGGAAGGTCATTGTTTACCCTTTCCAGAAGTACACAACGGTGAGCTTGCCCAGCGTTTCGGGGAAGACTAACCGGAACAATCGTTTCCGATCTCGGCGGAAGAACAATCTTCTTAATGCTGTACACGTTCCCTGGTAACGCACCTTCCATAACAGTTCCTCCCGTCCACATTTCAAAACACCTTGCTTAACGTCGATCTCACAACAATTATTCCTCATAAAGTCTAGGCCTAGGATGCAGTCGTCCATTATATCAGCCACGATGACATTATGCAGGTAGATCACGTTGCCTAGCTTCAACTCCATCTCCTTCTCTCCATGGACGGGTATACGCTGACCGGTGGCTGTTACCAAATTAATGCGTTCTCGGTTGTATGCGGAGTCCCCAAAGAACTGACTTATAAGTTGGGAACTAACAACCGTACGAGAGGCTCCAGTGTCTATGGTCAGTTTACATGGCATTCCGTTGACCTCGCCCTTAATGATTAGACTGTTCCCATCATGGGTTTGTGAGATCGAGATCCTTGGGGCTTTTTAACATCAGCCAGCACCCGCCCCGCAGTTCTGGCTTTTACTCGTTTCCCTGCTGCTGCTGGGCGGTGCTGTTGGCCGCACTACCCTCCTGGGATCGTTCACCTTCCCTTTCTAGGGTTCGCTTAGGGCAGCTGGATCGAAGATGGCCCTTTTCCCCACAGCCATAGCACCTAGGGCTGTATCATTTGTTGCGGTCGCAAACTGTAGCTGCTGCAACCTCCCTGACGTGATGGGAACGATGATCCTGCCGCACGGCTTCTACCTCCAGTGCATAGGCCAAGGCGTCCTTAAGCGTCTCGTGGTGCCCGAGCCTCACAGCAGCTCTGACTTCCAGGTCGCGGATGCCGTCGATGAATGTCTGCACCAGGTTCCCTTCAATGAGCGCAGGTACAGACTGGTATGCTTTTCGAACCATCTTCTCCACCTCAAGGGCTCACTGCTGCAGGTTTTCGTTGCTGCGTTGCACGCGATCTTTAAGCTGCGCGCGAAAGACGTGTTCCAGGTGAGCGTCACCATATCTCGCCTCCAATGCCTCAAGGAGCTGCTCGTAGGTCACTTTCTTACCGAGAGCTTCCAACACGGTTAAGGCTTGGTCGCGCAGGTCTAAGGTGAGTGCAGTCATGGCCTGGCTTTTATTCCAGCCGTTTGCCTCCATGACGGCCTCGAACTGGATTTTGTATGCCGACCAGGAAGAGGTCCCGTCGAACGGTGGTACCTTGAACCCACGTAGCGAAGGTGTAGTAGCTACTGCGGGGGCTGCAATTCCATCTCCAAGTTTAAGTTCATCCAGCGTTTTCTTAACTTGGTTGATTTGGGTCTCAGCTTCCCACAGGCGGTTATCATGTTGAGCAACCTTATCCTTCACCTCCCTTATCTCTTTCCCGAAAGTAGCGTGAAGGTCCTTCACGAGAAGCATCTGCTCTTCCCTATCGCGTTTGAGCTGCTCTTCTAAGCGACGGGCCTGTTCCTCCTGTCGGCGGGCCCGTTCCTCCTGTCGGCGGACCTGTTCCTCCTGCTGCTCTTTCAACTGACTGGCCTGTTCCTCCTGTCCGCGCTTTAGCTGCTCTTCGAACCGACGAGCCTGTTCTTCCTGTCCGCGCTTCAGCTGCTCTTTGAACCGACGAGCCTGTTCTTCCTGTCGGCGGGCCTGCTCCTGCAGCATCACCATCAGGGCGCCTAAATCAGGTGCTGCAGATGCAGGAGCTACTGACGGACCGGCCTCCGTTGCCGGCCGCTGGCCCTCCGACGTCTGCGGTGTTGCACCACCAAATCTTCGTTGGTCCGTCTCCTGCTGGCGTTGACTTCGGGTACGGACACCCTCCGTTTCCTCCTTAGGTAAAATCAGCATTATTTTATCCCACTTCTGACACCAATTGTTACGAGCTTGAGGTTCGTGACAATAAAAATTGCCGTTAAATTACCTAAATTAACACTTTAATTTACTTTACACAAATTAAAGTTAAAAACACTAATAATTAAACACACTTATTCACTTTATTCCGCTCCGAAGCTTCGCTTGTCTCGCCAAATCAACACTACGTCGATCGCATCTTGCAGCGCCTATTTATTTAAATTAGCAAAGAAGCATCCCGAACATTCAAGCGAATGCGCGCAAAGGGACGAGTGTGCGAGTGCAGACTTTCCAGAAACTTAGTTCTTCGGATGGCGCTGTCGGTTGAGAGATTTGTGATGTCATTTTCTGCAAAGCTCCCCTCTCTCTCGTTCCTGACACTAGATGGCGCTAGTTGACTTATTCACGCAACAATACGTTAGTACTCTTATTAGTTTGTGGTTTCAAAATTCAAAGTCCTTTTAGTTACGGTAGACTTTATCATTATAATTTGTTCTGATTTTTTTATTCTTTTGTAAAAAATATAGAGTTAGAATATAAAACAATAAAACTAATTCAATTGTTTTTCCATATAAAAAGACATTCAATCCAAGATTACGGTCATTCAGAAATTGACTTAGTCGATTTAAAATGGTATTTTTATAAGGTTGCTATGCCGACAAAAAGTATATTTAATAAATTATAATATGCACAAACCTTTACAATAGTAAAACGTTAGGCAACATGTATATACACAGTAATCTATGGGCAACACACAATCAACGTCACCAATGACATCTAAGCTACATAGAAGTAACGTTAAAGCGCAATTATTCAAAGTTATAAATAGACATAACTCGACATCGAGGTGAATTTTAAACATAAACATATTAGCACTTATAAGTTAATCATGCATTATACTATATAAGATGTGTACAATAAAACGTGATAACTAACTTTTGAAATCGCCAAAATTCACAATTAAAATTCACTTCCGAAAAACATGCAGACCCCAGAAACGACAAAATGGCATCTTTTCTTTTTTGTATTGTGCTGCCCATGAAGTTTAGAGAACAGGAGAATGATAGCTGTAGAAAATAGTGCCCAGAAATATGGATAAAATAAGTGCGGCACCGCGATCCCTAAGTTGTCTCAATAAAAGTGGGCTGTTGTGCGCTATTTTGATATGATTTTAATATCATTCAAAGGAAAACGAAGAAAGTAACGAAACTATTATTGTTTATTAATAAATAGATTATAAACATTGTTTTTTATAATTTTAATTATTATAAATTATTTATTATTATTGTGGGGTATCAATATAGTTTTCTCATCTGGTTGGGTTCTAATTATACATAATTATAAATGAAGATGAGAAGATAAATATACATAAATATCAATAACATAAAATAAATATTAAAATACATAAATAAATAAAAGCCCAACCAGATGGAGGCCCTCAGCAGGGGAGACCAAACGGCCGAGGGTTAGGGGGAAAGGGAAAGAAACCGGCGGACGATGCGGGCGGTATCGAGGAGCACCGCCTTCTGCATTTGAGCCTGGAGCGGTCCGCCACGTAGTCCCAGCCGCCTCAGATGACCCGAGAGGCTGACTGGGATTAGCCCGTTCGCAGAGACGACTACAGGAATAATTTCGGTCGGCAGACCACCCCACATGTCGGTCACCTCGTGAGCCAGGTCCAGATATTTTGTTTGCTTATCTGTTTCGGCTTTCACGAGGTTCTCGTCATACGGAATGGTAATGTCGACCAAAAATATCCTTGACTGTGCCCGGTCCATCAGCACAATATCAGGCTTATTCGCAAGAATAGTCCTGTCTGTGATGATGGCCCGGTCCCAATAGAGCCTGGCGCGATCATTTTCGAGCACGGCTTCCGGCAAGTACCTGTAATACGGCAATTTCCGAGACACGAGACCGTATTTCAGAGCGAGCTCCTGGTGAAGAATTCTGGCTACTAGGTTGTGCCTGTGCAAGTACTCAGAGTTAGAAAGCGCCGAACAACCGGAGATGACATGCCTAAGTGACTCACCGGGATGGCGACAAGCTCGACAGATGTCGACGGTTATTATTATTATTATTATTATTATTATTATTATTATTATTATTATTATTATTATTATTATTATTATTATTATTATTATTATTATTATTATTATTATTATTATTATTATTATTGTGGGGTATCTATATAGTTTTCTCATCTGGTTGGGTGCTATAAATATATAATTATAAATGAAAATGAAAAGATAAATATACATAAATATCAATAACATAAAATAAATATAAAAGTACATAAATAAATAAAAGCCCAACCAGATGGAGGCCCTCGGCAGGGGAGACCAAACGGCCGAGGGTTAGGGGGAAAGGGAAAGAAACCGGCGGACGATGCGGGCGGTATCGAGGAGCACCGCCTTCTGCATTTGAACCTGGAGCGGCCCGCCACGTAGTCCCAGCCGCCTCAGATGACCCGAGAGGCTGACTGGGATTAGCCCGTTTGCAGAGACGACTACAGGAATAATTTCGGTCGGCAGACCACCCCACATGTCGGTCACCTCGTGAGCCAGGTCCAGATATTTTGTTTGCTTGTCTGTTTCGGCTTTCACGAGGTTCTCGTCATACGGAATGGTAATGTCGACATTAATATTATTATTATTATTATTATTATTATTATTATTATTATTATTATTATTATGGGGTATCTATATAGTTTTCTCATCTGGTTGGGTTCTATAAATATTATTATTATTATTATTATTTTATTATTATTATTATTATTATTATTATTATTATTATTATTTTATTTCATCATTTTTGAATGTTTCTTTTTGTCAATAATTAAAAAATTACTTCACATAAACTACTTACCGATGGCAGCGCGGCTACAAATTCTACAAATTTTCAGGGACAGGCGGGCTATGCCTATAGCACGTAGCGATCGTTCTTCTCTCTAACCTCCATGGTGCTGCCTGAATACTAGGTGTTACCAATGCGATTACAAAACACTACAAAGCTGTGTTCAATGTTTTTAAGGGAAAATTTTGGTAATGTGCAAAGTAGTAACATAGAAGTAAAAATAGTAAAAAACCTATAAAAATTCGTTTTTAAGCACACGAAAAGCACGATGTAGTAGCTTAACATTGAGAAATTTCGGATAGTCACAAATTAATTAAATGGTTGTTACAAAAAATATAAGTTTTTCGTTAAATTCGGGAGTCTGAACGAATTTAATTCGATGTACGTTTTTTGAGCAGCGCACACTTCCATGCCCTAAAACCCTCTCAGAAATGAGGGGAGACCTGTGCCCAGCTGTGGGACGTATATAGGCTGTAACTTTTACTTTATTTTTACATACAACTTACATAATTTTAAGAATATGTTGTAAGAGTTTAAGTAGTATAAGTATTAAGTGGTATAACCTAATTAAAATACCTTTATTACAATTTACTCACTTTGTTCTTTTTTATAAGTAACCAAAATATGAGAATATTTTTTCTTCAATATGTGACAAAATCGACGGCCTTATCCAGTCCGTCAACTTTGGGAGAAAACCATATTGGATTTAAAGTGATTTCATTATATGTTTGTCTTCTTCTCAGCAAACTCTTTCATTTGATACCCATAACATGGAAGTGCATAAAAAAAATTATTCCGTTTTCTTGGGCGTATTTTTTTAGCAAACCCTTTAATTTATTTTCCATATCATGAGAGTGTATAAAAATAACTAGACTGCAATCTTGGGCGGTCTACCGAATTGAATTTAGAACGGCATCATTTTATTTTTAATTATTTCATCCGAATAATGCGACTCTAAAATCGTTATCGGGGACTCCAAAACTCCGTGATAACAAAATTACAGACGGAATGGAGGAACTAAATTTATGATTGCCAACCTAGATCCCACCATTTTGAAATCTTTTAGCTTTATTCAGCAGTTGACTCTTATCGGGCCTTACAACAGTTGTTCGAGCACCACCAAACTATTCCTAACCGCCATACCAACTTTAAAGAGTCATAACTAACTCTTGAAAATTGGTATTTTGTTTTCCTCCGTTTTTAAATTTTCCACCACTTCCAGAATTTGTCCAGAGTAGGTCAATATTAGTTAAGACACGATCCCTAAAATCAAGTCCCTAAAATCCCGATAAATCTTGCCGTTTAGCCGGGCAGTATTACACCATCTCCTCGAAGAACTGAACACGGAACATTGAATTTAGAGTGGCGTGACTTTATTTTCTCAGAAAATTGTTTCATTTCGTACCCATATTATCGGAGCGCTTAGAAAATAACTAGTCCGCCATCTTGGACTTCATCAACTGCCATATTAAATTTAGAATGGCGTCACTTTGCTAACCACATTTTGCTATTCAAACTAAGCACGTATGCAAAATTTCAGCTCAATCGGTTGAAGATAACTGGTTTACAATTCAGTTGCAAGATTTGACCCTTACAAACATTACAAGTTAAATAAATAAAAAGATAGAAGCGTTTTTAAATAAAGTAACCCGGCTCGTCCGGGGAAGAAATCACATAAGATACCCATTTAGTCTCATGGGGTACAACGCATTTATATTTCGCTCTTTAATCAAGGTGAACTATGTCTAAAAATATCTTGACCGATTTATTATCCATTTTTATTGATGTTTACCAAACCTGCACATAATGCACTTGCTAGCTGTTCAACTTGAACTAGATCAATTAATAACCGCGGTTTGAAGCAGCCAAACGATACCTTTACTCTAAAAGGTTCATTAGTAATAATTTTAAAAATAAAGCAAGCAAGTGATTAAACGTAACAACAAATAAAATGAGTAATTCTGTATAACAATCAGGCATTTAAACAACAAAAAGCTTTTAGTAAAATTTTATGACAGCTATCTCCCCTATGAGACACTTTATTCGAGGCCTAAAACATAATGCATAATATTTATTTTAATTGATACCATTTTGTAATGGTGACCTTTAATTTCACTAATGCGTGTCCACCATAATTATTTATCGCTTAGCTTTATAGTTCTTATCGTTATATTATATAAAATCGTTGGCGCGTCTGATAGTGATCGTATAACTTCCAAATGAGTTGACCGTTAAAGAAGATAGATTTTTCCACAATAGTACATAATATTACATAGTATTGAAATAAATGCCTTCTATTAAGCTCAGGAGGTTATTTTTATGCTATCACAAAATATATACGATGTTAACTTAGTATCAAAATAAAATTACAACAAACAAGAGCCGATAGGGGGGGGGGCGGACTCTGTTTTAAAGTTATTGATAAACTTCATATTATTTGAATTGTAAAAATTATTCCTTTATCTAAAAAAATAACAAAACGGAAAAAAAATCCACTTAAAAGCTTCCCGAGTTGCCTTAGACTTCTATCGCTATTGTACTATTTATTCCAAGTCTAATTTTTTGACAGTTTTGATTGAAATAATGTCACAAGCTAAAATAAATAGTTTACATTAAAATGTACACCACTGTTTAGCTCTTAGAAGTTAACTGTTTTCTTTAAATTTATATGGAAACACCTCTAAAGAATTACGTATTTTATAAAAAAAAAAACAACCTTCAAATACGGTTGACATTTGACACTGATGACGATGATGTCGAGCAATGTCGAGTAACATACATACAGAAAAGAACATCCACTCAAACCACAGAAGTCTAAATAATAAGGCAATAGAAGTCGTAAAAGCGCATGACTTTGTCGCCACACATGTGACTCGTAGGCCACAAGTGCGCGAAGAGCGTTTGTTTCGGACGCAGGGATGTAAAAATTTTGTTTTGAAGCATATCCAACTGCGGAAATTCTTCCACAACTCGCAAATTTTCTAATAAAGGTATAACATTTCCTAAATAAGTAATTAGTGTTTTAAACAATGTTGTTTTGAATGACTTTTTTACTTAAATAAAATTATTCAACTCCAGTACTACGATTGTCTCAGAAAATGTAATTGTTTTTACATTTCAGAATCCATTGATTCGTAAGCTAGTTCATATCTACGAGTACGACAGATACGTTGAGATTTACAGCATGGGCAATAAACAAAATTTTTGCGTACGTAAATTTCTTAGAACACGGTCGCAGGAGTCGAACACGAGTCAGTTACGTGACGCTGCTATTTTACATCGACAATTTATTACATTTGGCTTACCTAGTTTTACCGAAATGGGAATGAAATGTGATTTTTTGTTAAATATTTATTAACTCCTCTATATTTTTTTTCTAAATATTTTATAGCCGTTTATCAGCGATTAACTGTTTGTTCGTACTTTTAAATTACTTACTTGAAAATTTTTTATGCAATTGTAATATATTGTAAGGACAAGTAATTATATTGTAAGGATAGCAGACTAAATTCGATCTGTAAGAAACCGGGTAACTGAAAAATAACAAACAACAGAAAGTCAGTTACAGATCTTTAAAACTAATAAAAAATGATAAATTCGTCACCCATACATATATAATTTATTTATTTGCTGTTTGTATAATATTGTATTCATTTTATTTATACATCTGTTTATTTAATAAAATGCTATTATTCCTGGTTTCCAAAAGATCCGGATATTAAAGATAAATAGATATACTTATCCTTACCATTTTATTATATCCCTTTTCCTCTGATTATAAAGCGTCTAAAAGCTAAAGCTAAGACTAAAAGCGTCTATTGCTGAGACATTTTCAGTTAATTAGTTATATCTTGCTGTGAGACTCCTGAACGATCAACGACGCTTAATAGAAAGTCATCGAAACGTACGTTGTGCTGCACTATGCCCAAGTGAGAATGAGCGCTCAATGTCAATCTCTGTCACGTTAATTATTGGGCATAGCGGCTACGCCTCCTGAGATTGTGCGTTTTTATAAAATACTCCTTAACAAAATAGTTTATAGTTTAATCTTTGTTGCATGATGCTAGAGACATGTGTGGGCGTAATTGTGTATTTATTGTATGTCTATGTGTGAGAGCTGCAAACCGGCGACACGTGTCCTGATATTAAAAGACAGTAGAAGGCATTTGTATTTCCTTATTATTTAGATTTCTGTGAGTCAAACAGATAATCGCTCCTCCTTTTTTTAAGTAAGCTAATAGCAGTCATCCATTCCATTACTGCACATCGACAGCGACGACCATCCCCGCGTCCACGGATGCCTCTAGAGTTATACTATAATATAAAACGCCGACCGACTCATCAACTTCCGAATGGCTACAGATTCAACGCAGAACCGATCATGTAGGGAGATCAGTTTCTGACTTTAGCACGCCACCACAATAAACCGTTTACGCGGATTCCAGATGTTCCAGATTATATAAATTCCCTGTTAAATCTTCTGTTGACCTATCATCCGAACGGAGATTAGGTCTCCGTCGGCATCCATCTTGGTTCTTTGGACAATTGTCTGATACGGAGAACGGTGCCACTCCCTCTTCCATTGCGATTGCGTACTGTACGTTACCGCAGCACTTTAAATCGATGGATTGAAATGAGATACAATCTTTTTTTACATTTTATGTGGTTCCCTCGCAATAACTTTCGTGCTTCTAATCTTTAAGCCGAGGAGAACAGCTTTCGTGCACCAGATCCCTGAAATATATATCCACTCGGATCTGTAAAACAACAGGCCCATCACCATCACTCACTTGGTTCATTTGTCGAGGATACATGTACCGACTCCAGGCAAACAGGGTTCCATTCCCGCCAGCACCAATTAAATTGTTAATTGCTATTTTAAGTGCCGATTAATCACGTGCTCAACGGTGAAAGTAAAAAAAACATCGTGAGGAAACCAGCATTTCTGAGAAATAAGTAGAAAATTATATTTCAATTAGCTGAAGCATGGCTCTACCACGTTTTAACACGTGGTAGAGCCGTGCTGCAGCTACATTATGGTTGTAGCACAAATGGGTCAGCTCGTCCGGGGAATGACCACGCTTTCACAGAATACCAGCTTAAATAGCTGCTCCATACCACTGTGTTTCGTATGGTGTATGTAGAGAACCGAAGCGCCATTTTACAGGAAACGAGGCATTCCATCTTAGTCCTCAGGAGTGGCAACGCATCTGCATTTGGAGTCCTAATCGAGGATAAATTATCTCTAAAATATAAAATATAAAGTATCTAGTATATAGTAATATTTAAAATATAAAGATATCTATGGACCACAGCATCCACTTAACATCAGGTGGACTGTGTGCTCGTTTTTCACGGGTAAAAGGGACTCCGAGGCACGGTTCTTACGCCCCCGATCACGAACCAACACACTATTGCCCTCCTATTTTCATAGACAAATACCGCACCACGCTGGGTTTTGCACAACGAGGTGGGGTGCGAGTGGGGAGCTAGATGAAGACATTTGGTTCCGTTCACAAACTCGTTTCTTCCCCTCCCCCCTATTTATTGAAATGGTTCCGGTCTTGACGCCTGTCATATCGTCTAGTTCAGTGATGCACAGACTTATTAAGACTAGGGGCCACTCGGGCAAATTATGAACTGATGGCGGGCCGCCAGAAGTATATGTAATTAAAGACAATAAAGAATTGATAATAATGTATTAAAATTGAAAAAGAATTTATTAATTTGAAGCGTGGCACTGCATAGTGGTTACAATCTTTTTTATATTTGGTTCAAATTTACTTGTTGTTGCGGTTTCGATTTTTTTGTTTTATTATTATTTAGTATTGAAAAGGTTTGTTAACATATATAGGTAGAACCAAAATAAGCTGGCACATTTCAGAGCGTTTATGCGCAACTCTTTGTACGTATTTTTATCAATGCAGCGGTAAAAGTTCAGCAAGTCTCCGTTGAATTTGTTGCGTAAATCTTGGTCGTTTTGAATGTCGATAATTTGTAACTGCATTTACTCTGGCGCATTTGACATCGTGAAAGGATTGCTGAATATGTCCAACAGAGGTTTCACTTTTTTAAACTCCGAAAATCTGTCTTGAAAAGGTTGAATCAAAATATCTAGCTTTTCTACGTAACTGAAATTAATCGCAGTTTTGTTGAATTTTTCAGCCATTTTCTTATAATTCGGAAAATGATTGTAATTTCTAACTAACTAATAACTAGCCCAGAATTGACACCAATCATCGAAGGAGCACAGTCAGTCGCAACTCCCGATAATTTAAGTCCAAATCAGTTTGTAAACACTCACCCAAAAGTACATTGAGTATATCAACTCCTCTGGATTGACTTTTCACTGAACACATTCCTAATATCTCTTCTAAGACTTCAAAATCTTGAGTAACACCTCGTATGAATATCAGAAGTTGAGCTGTGGAACTAATATCAGTGGATACGTCGAGTGCTAATGAAAAAAATTTAATGATCTTAGTTTTTCATTACATTGTTCCGCAATATTACCTGAGAAAGACGTAATTCGTCTTTGGATAGTCATACGATTCAGTTGAATTTTCTCAAACTTTTTTGCTGCTTCTGGACACATTTTCTTAGCGGCAATTTCTATGCATTCTTTTATAAAATCCACATCATTGAAGGGGCGACTTCGCTTTGCTATCATTCGAGAAATTTCATAACTAACTTCTGTAGCTGTTTCTGAATCTTGAATGGGCTTTGTAAACATAACTTGCTGACCAATAAGCTCCCGTTTTAAAGACAACATTTTTTGCTTTCTTAATTCGCCTGTAAGCTTGGTAAAAGTAGGGTGCTGCATTTTATAGTGCCTCTTTACATTACATTCCTTTGCAATCGCCACAAATTCTTGCAAATTAAACAAACGATAGTGATTTCTTATATTTACGCGAACACTACACATGATTAAAACTACTTTTACGGATTTTATCGCGTTTATTTTTACTTTTTATTTTTAATTCCCGACGTTTCGGGCGCTTTCCAGCACCCATGGTCACGGGGGACTGAGATGACTGACGTCCCGAAGTCATTGTTAAACCCGGAGTACCTTCAGCTTTTTTAATTATGGTTTATGGTTTTATTAAACAAACGACTTTGTTATGCGACCATACAAAAAAGTATTTCTCAGTCCAAATTTCTTGAAACTGCCGATTTTCATTTTTAACCTTACGTTTTTTACTAGGTCGTGGCTTGTCCATTTTGCGTTCTAATCCTGGCTAGGTATAACACAGCACCTAAAAACAATTACAGTACCTACTTAAATTACCCATCCTTTCTTAAATTACCAAAAATAATTGATCAAATAGGTAGGGAAACACTTATTAATAACAGAGTTTTACTTACGATTTCACAACACAATTATACACCGCACTTGACGGGAAATCTACGTTGAATGTGGATCAAAATATATGACACCGGCTAGTCGAGTTAAAATCTACACTAGAACTATTGACACGTCACTCAAATTAAAACCGAACTGTCGGTCGCTGCGGTTAGCGTGGCTTTTATACCGCGCGTATAGAGTCGCAAACTGTCTGGAGAAATCACGAAACCGACTCTGGAAACTTCGTGTATCTACCTACGCGAGCAATCGGGAATTCGGGACTATTGCTATCTCGCTTGCTCTAACAATATAACCCGTGGATAAGCCGCCACTGCGCTGCCGTCGTCGTGGCGCCGCCGGCCGCGGCGAAAACGAATTTAACCGAGATCAGCACGAACATTACCAACCGCTGTTACCGACACATGCATGGCGCACCAATAAGCGCACTTAAGAGTGCGCGCGCGAGGTTCAGATTACTTTTCGAACATAGTTGTTTTGATTTTATTCTGGAATATAATTCAATATTTTTCGAATGTACGAGAGTATTATTTTTGATGACGGCGGGCCACCAGTATTCGACCGGCGGGCCGCATGCGGCCCGCGGGCCGCGGTCTGTGCATCTACGGTCTAATTAATGGCGGCTGTTAGTCACAGTCGGCTCATTCATAATAAAAGGTAGTAATCTTGTTTGTCAAATTTGGCCTTTCTGTGGCATTACGGGCTTTTCTCGACTCTCTAATCTATATAGACAGGAGTTCTCTTGGATAGGGTCCCCATCCGGAGAACGTATATGTAGCGGCGCAATGTTATTTAGGTGTGGGCGTGGACCGTTGTCGGCGCGGTATGCTGAACTACAAATTCTTCTATGGTTTCCATTCTAAAATTGGTTCGTAATGACAAGTTCTGCTGGACCTGCAGTCGCCGCTTTTGTCGATCAATCAGGAGCGTGTACCAGGCCGAAGCAGCACATGTATTTAAAGGCTTTATATATGTTTTGGAAATTGTCGTTTTCGTTCTGATTGGCAGCTTGGATGCCAGGACTGGAAGGAGCATCGCCCGCGCACATCTTGCTTTGCGGACGACGAAGTCGACGTGCACGATCATGCGCAGCATCCTGTCGATCCGGCACCCAAGGTAGGTCAAGGCCTTTAGTACGCGATCTTCTGACTTCTCAGCGTGAGTAGTGGTGAGAATCTTCCGAAGCGGCAAGTGAGCAGAGCGATCGTCTTACCAATATTGACGGCCATCCTCCACTCATCCAGCCATGGTGGCAACAGTGCAGCAGAAGTTGCATCCTGGCAGTGGCCGTGTAAGCTCTTCTGGACAAGGTGAAGTAGGCGCTATCATCCGCATATAGCGCCAGCCCTACGTCATCCTACACTTCCCAGATGTCCTATCCCTCCTTCATCCCTCCGGGAAATGGGGTGTTCGCAATATACCATTATAGAGTCAACCAATCTCTACAAGGACTCTGTTGGGCAGCTGTCGGAGTGCAGCGTTGGTAATCCCGTCGTGCCCCGGTGCCTGCGGTGACGCAGGCGACGATAAGAACTCTCGTACGCGTATCTTCTCCTTTCAGGCATGAAGCTCCGTAAACTTCGCACTTGCTGGGTTCGGCATAAATTGCTCCCTGAAGTGCTCTACTAGGATATTCGCTCTACCCTTGGCATCATAACATCGCTTGCTCGCGTTGTTGGTTAGTGGGCAAACGGGAGGGCAAGTTTTCGTTAACTGCCGGTTCAATTTGTAGAGCGACGCATCGTGCTCATCCGCTTTCCGGATGCGCCGCTCCCATGCCTCTCCTTTGTGGGCCTGGCTTGCAGCCGACAGTTCGTCCGTTAGTTAGTTCTGTTTCGCTTTCAGCTTGGGGCAGCTAGTGCGCGCCCAGAGCTTTCTCAGCGCTCTTTTATGCTTTGGCTGCACGCGGATCTCTCGCGGCAGCTCATCCTTCATTCCGAAGAGGGAGACGATTGTAGAAGCCGCCTGGAGGGCCTCCTGGATGGGTATGGCGGTTGTATGTGACCACTGCTAATCAAAAACAACGCACACCTAAGAGATCCTCAGGTGATGTAGATCCTACGGTGGCTGACCGCTAAGTACTTGTGTCTCGTGTAGAGGCGAAACACGTGTCGTATTATCATCGATGGTATGTTTTAATGTAGTGGTGTTGTGAGTAGTGGTGCTGGGAGTAGTGGTGCTGGGATTAGTGGTGACGGGATTAGTGCACGCAATTGTGGGAGGGCGGGAGGTGCTCTTCAAACTTGGTAAAACACATCATTTTATTTTATTGAGCGGATATGTGCTACGTAATTCTTACCAACTTTAGTGTATTGGATTTCCGTAAAGTAACACCTGATTCTATTAACTATAACATCTAGTTTACTTTACGTAGTTTCTACGTTTTAAATTTACGCACATTTATGCAGTTTTTAATATAGAATATTGTTTTATAAAAATATTTTTGTCGAATGATATGTTTTAAACGGGTTTAGAAAATTAATTGGGGTAAAGATATAACTGTACGGTAGTGTGTGTCGTCTTGGTAGTGTATCAAAAAAAGAAGAAAGAAGGAAAGAAACTAAGTGTTTGGTTTTAATATTTCAGGTTGTGGGCTCGAATCCTGCACTAAACAACTACTTCTATGGCCTTCAAAATTTTTGTCTAGATCGCTATTTACACCTGTATGATTAACGCCTTCACGACGCAGGAAAATTCCGTTTTTTAAGACCTGATTAACAACAGACGCAGGTGCTTTAGACAACTAATTGTAGCAACCTTTATCCAGTCCATATTTAGTATTAGACTTAACATGAGCTGCAGTAGCGATGGTGATGAATAATTGAAAAAATATTAAATTATATTATTTTTCCAATAAAATATTAACTATCTGACCATGTTTAAATAGGTGGCACGTAATATATAATGGAAAAGATATAAAAAAGACTACGACAGCTGTAGAAAATTACTTATGCGTATACGTAGCATCGACAAAATGACTTGCTTCACTACTATTTGTTAGTTCTATGAGCTATGAAACAAATACTGGTATACTTATTATAAGTCATTGCATGACTACAATATCATCAAATAGTAAACGGTGATGAAGCTATCTAGATTAAATCGCGCTGTCTTAGCATAACAAAAGACTATTAAATTCACCCTTGAAAATTGTAATCGGACGGAAAGATAGACATCGGCAAATTATTTTACTCTCTTGCTACACACATTACGAAACACTATCCTAACCGTTTGCTTTGAATGCTTGAAATATAGTCAGCAAATATGGGAAAACTCGCTCAGCGCCTGATTATACGATAGTGAAAAGGGGAAAGAGGAATTAAAATATGTAATTCCTGTACATACTCTCCGAAACCCATGTTCAATAAAAAAACCCCAGAAGTTGGCTACTTTGTGCCTTTGCTAGACAATATTGCTCGACATAGTTTCAACCAAATCAAGGTCACCTATTAGTCACCACAAAGATTGCTACCTTTCACATACCTAATCAAGGTCATAATTAAGCCTCTCCATTGAGTTTAACGCTGCTAGGTTGCATTTTGCAGCACCAGCTATATGTGACAATCACTCTGGTCATATATATCTGTCAATTGATGAGCACTTTGCGTACAATTACTCCGAACTCTACCAGTGATAGATGCGATATAATATGCAAAGTGATGCATCATCTCTACGCAGCACCAGTGAGTCAAGCCTATCATGAAAAACTCGGACATCGACGGTTCGAGCCGCTCTTCGTTGGATGTGGTCAAGTGGAAGGACATGGCACTGGGCTGCCCCGGCCAGGAGATGACAACAGTATTCCATGTGAGGCTGAACTTGGGCCTCGTAAAATTGCAAATGGTGTGCACGCATGAAATACTATCTCACTTTACTACGCACGTCAAGCTAGCCCAACCTACGGGTAATATCCAAAATAAGACCACATCACAACCCTAGTTGGGCACTAAACTAGCCAAGCATCTGTAACTGCAGAACGCTCCTGTAATGGTAGTTTCATCGTAGTAATGAGTGGCATCGTACTCCAGATCAGACAATGGTTTACAACGACGGAGACCCGATATCGGTCCGGATAAAAGGTCAACAGAAGTTATAACAGAGAAGATACAAAATCTTCCACATCTGGAATTCGCGAAAGTGAAGTGACCAATGTCATAAACAAGTTTCCCTTCATGATCGATTGAATGGGAATTGGAACCAAGAATCACCATATCTGCGGATGGAATCTGTTGCATCACGGAATCTGTAGCCATATGGCCGTGGTCGATAAGTTGTTTTATGTAAGCATTATATCGCCTATAGAGGCACTCGTAGACGTGGGTATCGTTATCGCTATCTATAATAAGGCCTGCAACGAATATGCAATACCCCTGTTGTTATAGTTGTTTATAGGAGCGGTAGTCACTTACCATCAGATGACCGCATGCTCGTTTGCCCCCCCCCCCCCACTTATAAAAGAATACTACATACAGCCATAAAATGGACATGTCGGTACCTATAAGACTGCTAAAATGTATGTATGTAGGATATCTGTTCTCGACGATAACATTCCCTCGAAACTCTTACCGCTACTCCTACTTACCGTAGATGTACTTCTAGAGTATCAGCCGGAGAGGACACCTGCGTTTCGGTCAGAAAGAGCAAAGTTGGCTACGCTGTCTCCAGGTTGTAGCAAATGGTGTTAAGATTCGAGTAAAGTCTCCCGATGTTGCAGAAACTCACGACTAGCATGGTAGGGGGCCGTATCGTTTTGTTGCTCCGCATTTCGCTACTACGTTATTGCACTTACTAGGTTCCATTGTAAACCAAAGTTAACCACTGTATGGTAACATTTTCCTTATTTCTTATGTTACATTATTTGTCTTACTTTACTGTATTATCTAAAATATTTTAACCTACTGCAAAGAAGAACCTCAAAACTTTTTTCTAGGTGAGTCGATTTTGATTATTTTTTTCATTTGAAATGTCCAATATTACTTTGTTAAGATCTGGCCAGTAATTTTTAAGTTATCCTTAATAATGCGTATTTAATTGACTTCGACCACAATGATGGTGTTCCCATTTTAGAGATAGATATAGATAAATAACACTTTATTCCACGCCAAAAAAATACATTAATATTAACAAAAAAGGAGAGAAAGAAATGTCGTACAATGGGCGGTCTTATCGCTAAGAGCGATCTCTTCCAGATAGCCTTTAGATGAACAAAATTGCAAGAAAACAATAGAAACATACGTGTGGTTTGGCGACAGTAATAACATTATTTTTATTATAAAATATAAAATATAAATAAAGATGCATAATATAGAATGGTACACAAGTACATAGATAAGATAAGCATGTACATACTTGTTAATACATACATATTACATATTATACAATGGACCCCCGATAATCCGGTCCCTGTCTAATCCGGCACCACCTGTAATCCGACATGGTCTATTTTTATTGTTGAATATATTTTGACTGATTCTCGCTCGCGATTTTTTAATGATCTTCGCTGATTGAATTTGAAATTTTTAATTATTTTAGCATGTAAATTTGTTTGTACACAATTATTTCCTAATGTAAAATTATTGCACACTTTTTTATGTTGTATATCATTAATGACGTTAATTTTATAATAAAACGTAAGGTATTTGTTGTGTTGTTTAATTTACTACATTCGACATACATAATCAAGTATGATTTGTAATTTAGAGCACATATAACATATAGAATCCTATCGTTGGATTGGTAATTTCTCGGATTACAAGGTACTCTTTTGTAAAAAAAAATCCGGACTATAGGGGTTCTTAGGCAGTACTCTATAATCCGACAAATTCGATAGTTCAGCACTGCCCTGCAAAATTTTGGTCAGATTACCGGGGGTCCACTGTATATATTTTATAAATATAAATGTATAAAAGTACGAGTATATATTTTTAAACTATTACATATAACATAAATATGCCGTACATGTAAACAAATAGTGTAGCTAGATAAAGGTGGAATAATTATATACATATGAATTTGAGAGAATCAAATTTGAAATTAATAATTGTGTACACATTTCTTAAAAACCGGTAGGGATTAGGCACGTCTTACTGATAACGGCAAGTCATTTCATAATCGGACAGCTTGTATGTCCATATATTTGGTAGTGTGAGCTGGCATTTTAAATATCAAATTTTATTTTATTTCATTTTATTTATATTGAAGTCGGTTATACAAAGTTTTTAATTTTACCAGTTGTCTCTTATGATACGATGATATAAATATGTGTATTTTTCTCATATTACACCATCCGTACTCATAAGTACAATACTCGTACTAATTTTTTGTCTGTTTTCACCAATTATACTATTCGATAAGAGTAGACTCGGACTCTGGGACACAATACAACAAATTAAACAGAACCAAATTACAAAGGTTTTCAATAAAGCCTAACCGAAAATAAAACATTCATCATTACAGCCCTTCACAAGTCCAATGCTGAACATAGACCTCCCCAAGGAATGTCACATCGCAATCACACACGGTTCTGACCCACCTGCATCTATCGATTTCCTGTATGTCTTACCAAAACGTTACTCCATCTATTGGGGGTCGCTCTACACTACGCCTTCGGTTGTCGGTTTTTCTAGTTATATATCTATTATATAGTACCCGGATGACCGAGCTTTGCTCGGTTTTTATTAAATTATATTTATAAATGACATACTGATGAAACATAAATAATATTTTTTGATCTTATTAACAGAATAGAAAAAACTGAACTGATTATTTGAATAAAAAATCATGAGTGCAATTAGTTTTATTAAAATTTTCGTATTTTTAAAAAAATACTAAAAAAATTGCTTAAAATAATAGATTTTCTCAAAAAGGAAGGGAACTTGAAAAAAAAAAGAAAAAAAGTTGGACCAGTGACAGGACGCGAACCACGGAACTCAGATATCATGCCCGACCGACATCTCACCTGAGCTATTACGATCGATACGCTACACTTAGAAAGCTTATGTCTTGTACACAATCTTGAACCATATATGAGTGTCGATTATTTTATTGTGAACATCAAGTTTACATTACAATTCTTTTCAATACAAATTAAGAACTTAATTAGTTTTTGTTGCTATTCGTTAATAAATTTTCAACTTCAAGTTTACGCAATCTGCAATTATCTTTGATTGATTTGTTTTGCAAAAAATAAATTTCGTGTTATATAAAAGGATATTGCGATTGAGATATAATTAGAAAGAGAGAGAGAGAGAGAGAGAGAGATAAAAAAAAAGAAATTTTTATCTTGTAATTTATAACAAGTGATTCTTTTTCCGACAAGCTCTTCCGACACTCAAGGGATGATGTAGCGGACTGATGGTGATGGGTTAGTAGTGGACTGGAGTGGGATTAATGTATATGATAAATAATAATGCGAACTAATACGATATAACACGAACGTCACAGCGGCTAGTCTAAACCTGACCAGCTTACGCAGGACAGGATATAGGATACAGGATATAGTGCCCGAGTGCATACGTAAACACAGGTGCACTTTCTATTCCCTCTCTCTCATATACCGATGGGACGGAAATCAGACTCAACCTGAGAGAGATCAAGCACATAGCAACGGCTTTACGTGCCTTCCGACGCAAAGGCGTGTAACATCGCTAACTTCCTAATAATTTTGGCGCCAATAACTGATTTTAACCATAGCCGGGATTCGAACCCTGGATCTCATGTTGATTAGCCGTGTTTACTACAACTAGATCAATAAGGCAGTCAGAGTAAATAATAAACGCTACGCCCTAGACGGAAGCGTAAGTATATGGACGTGAGAGAAACAAGTGAAGTTTGTCAGGATCAAATGGATGTCCATAGCCTCTGTCTACCTCTCAGGGTGACGGGCATGAATGTTATATATGTATATATGTGTTATATATCTACGTATGTAGAACTTAGATGTAGTTGACTGCCAGGAGATCAAGGTGTGGGTGGGGCCAGGAAGGGGCGAGTACTAAGCCCCTAAGCAACCACAGCTCCCTAATTTTCTATAGCACTCCTACCGAATTATATTATATCCACATTGCGAAACTAATGCCTTTTTTTCTAACAAACAATGTATTATCACAGTTTACTATGTGTGTATTAAACATTTTGGTCATCTATACTATATCTATTTTGTTACATACAACATGATATACTTCTTTATACTTATATTATTAATACTAATACCGGCAAACTGTATTTACCGTGATGAAAAAATATGATGTAAGTAATGAGTGAACGAAGTGTAACCTATGGCATAGATATTTTTCAAATTTATTGTTTTTTATCGACATTTTTCAAAATTCGAAATAAAGAAAACATTATTATTTGGAAATAGATATTTTACCTAGCAGCCGTTTCAAGTTCATGAATTTATGAAAAATTGTCACGATTAATGTTTTAATGTTTTTGTTAACGATTGATGTTAAAATTGGATCTTGATGTCAAAAATCTGATCTTTTGGGCTTTTCTTTTATTCACCACGCACAACATACACTGAATGATATTTTAGTATTGACTCCAAGTTACTCAGAAGAAATAATGCCTGGTAGTGGTGTTAAAATTGCGCAAGATCCTTCAACTTCTAGGCGAACAATAACTCGACGCACGGAAATAGGCAAATAGATAGTGCATGATATTTTAAAAAATAATGAATTTCACCCGTATCACGTTACGCGCATGCAGACTCTTCAACCAAGAGATTATAATGTCCAACCAGACACAACACACACAACAAGAGATTATAATGTTAAACCAAGAGAGGGTAGTGAGTTGGGATACCGGCCGGTTAAAACATGTTTTATTCTGCTCCGTAATAATTGATCTTAATTAGTTGTTTAAAGCTGACAGTGTTAAAACGATATTACCCTTTTAGCTTGTAAATCAAGCTGACTAGTGGTACAATCAGAATCAAAATCTGTAAAATATTTCCCATGTTATAAATGAAAATATTTCAAAAAGTTTGAATAACTGCTGTGTTCTTAAGCGTAACTTGAGCCGCTCACTGGAGTGAGTCATCGTAACTACGACCAGCGTGTACGCAGCAAGTGACTGTCGCCTGTATTACAATGTCGCCTAGAAGAGTTAATTGCGCGGGATGTCGCGAAGTAATTATCGAAGGTAACTTGTTTATAAGATGCGTCAAATGTAAACAGTATTATGAATTGTTATGTGCAAATTTAACTGCACAGATGTACGCAACGCTTTCCCCTGATTTGAAAACCTCTTGGATTTGCGTTGAATGCCGTTGTAAAATACCCAAAGGCGATAACTCACACACACCAGTTCGTCAACAATTAACGCATGATATGAGAATTGTAAGTGATTGCCCAGATATATCTATGAATAGCCCGGACAATGTTACTGTTCGTACTGGGGCTCGCTATGCACCACTATCTTCCAGACAACACGGTACTTTGCTGGAAGAAATCCGGGTTTCTGTTGTGCATGAATTAAAAGAGATTCAGGAGAGTTTTGAAAAAAGTTTCACTACTAAAATTAGTAATTTGATTAGTGAACAATTTCTCACGTTTAATACAGAACTTCGTAATATGATGACTGGGTTAACAGGTAAAATTATTGAATTAGAGAATAAAATTGAAATGATGACTAAATCGACCCAATATAAAAACAGCAGCGAGGACACTAGTACAACTGCATCATTACCCGCAGTCCTTCCGCTAGACCCCACCAATACCCCAATTAGCCAACAAAAAAATAAGAAGTGGAGTAATGCCAAGAAGGATATTAAGATCTCCACTACGGCAGTTGTTACTCCCGAGAGCCCGAGGGTCGATCAATCAACTAGTGCCGCCGTGAGTGACAATGCCCGTAATGTAGATCGGGCAGGGGAATGGGTGGAAGTGAAAAAGACTAAAAGGTTCAGAGCTTCGTTGCCTGGAGTGCTTCGAGGTACTGCAGCGCCGGGTGTTACATCTCTGAGCGCAGCAGAGAGATGGAGGTACGTGCACTTGTATTATGTTCAGGAGGGTACAACCGTCGAACAAGTGCGGGCTCATCTTATCTCTATATGTGGAAGTGACGTTTGCACAGTGGAAACGTTGAAATCACGTGGACGATACTCGTCATTTAAGCTGGGAGTTCCAGCCAAGCAAGCTGAAAGTGTCACGTCACCGACGCATTGGGCAGAGGATATTTGTGTTAAACCTTGGCGCCAGAACTTTTGTGCCAAAGAACATATTACGCAGCAATAGGCGCCAACGGTTTACTAAAACAACTCTGTGCTATCAAAATGTTCGTGGTTTGCGCTCAAAAATAAGAACGTTTCATAACAATGTGACTCAAGCTTATTTTGACATTATCGCCTTGACTGAGACGTTTTTGACTAGCTCTGTGTCTGATGGTGAACTTTTCCCCTCTAATTATGTTGTGATTCGTAGAGATAGGTTAGGCGACGTTGGTTGGGGAGGAGTATTGTTGGCTGTGCGTGATAGCTACGACGTACGTGTGATCTCGGATATTGACGGTATGACACCCGGTAAAGAACTAGTATTGGCACTTATAAGCTGCCGCTAAGTGGTATACCTACCACCAAATTATCTTGGTGATCAGTATATTGATGTTCTTACTTGCATAGAGAATGCTTTGTGTGCTTTTTCAAATATGAACGTATTAATATTAGGTGATTTTAATCTTAATTTTTGTAGCACTAACGTTAAAACTCAATTAAATTTTTTTGTGACTTCTGTAACCTACAGCAACAAAATAATGTATATAATACTCGCGGTGGGTTATTAGATCTCGTGTTGAGAGATTATGATCGTAACCAATTGGAGGTGTTGCCTGGATTGGATCCACTCGTACCAATAGATGAATATCACCCTTCGTTGGAAGTCAAAACCATCCTCTCATACAGGAAGTTCTTGCCTAGGCTGCAGTTTTCGCCAGATGGGAGTTCGGATAGGATCGCTGATTGGAATTGGCGTAAGGCGAACTTTCCAGGTCTGTATGCAGCGTTATCGGAATTAGATTGGTCTGATTTAATGACTTTTACAGACGTAAATGCAGCCGTAGATTTTTTTAACAACAAATTTCAAGAAATTATTAATTTATATGTACCAAATAAAAAACTTTTTCTAAATCTTCGTAAGTATGTGTATCCCAAATGGTTCACGCCTGAGATCATAGAAAATATAAAAAAAAAATATTTCCATCTGAAGAGATTTAAGCAAGAAGGAAAATTATTTAACAAAGAATTGTTTAACTTTTATCGATGGAGGGTTAAAGTTTTGATTGACAACGCATATCAGCAGCATCTTAAGTTGATACAGAAAAGTATAATTGACGATCCGGTATTATTTTGGAAATATGTAAGTGATAAAAAAAAGAAAGACGACATACGGAGACATATAGTTATAAGGGTAAAGAAGTATCAGGTCAAGATGCGGCTAATGCCTTTGCTGAATATTTTTGCTCTGTATTTCATGATGAAAAGCCCCTATTAAATTATGCTGACGCCGAAAGTGCGGCTAATTTACAAGTTAATACAGTGTCCATCTCAGTCAGGCATGTAGACGAGAGTGATTTTAGATTGGCAATAAAGCACCTAAAGCCACGATCCGCTGGTGGCCCTGACCGCATTCCTGCTTTTCTTGTCAAGGATTATGCACCAGTTCTTAGATCACCGCTCTTATTCATTTTTAGGGTTCCGTAGTCAACTAGGAACCCTTATAGTTTCGCCATGTCTGTCTGTTCGTCTGTCCGTCCTCGCTTAATCTCTGTGACCGTTAGCACTAGAAAGCTCAAATTTGGTACCAATATGTGTATCAATCACGCCGACAAAGTGGTAAAATAAAAATTGGAAAAAAATGTTTCATTAGGGTAGCCCCCCTATATGTAAAGTGGGAAGTGATTTTTTTTAATTTCAACCCTAACGTGTGATATATTGTTGGAAAGGTATTTAAAAATGAATAGGGGTTTACTAAAATCATTTTTTGATAATGTCAATAATTTCGGAAATAAACGCTCCAAAAGTAAAAAACAATGTGTCCCCCTCCCTCTAACTTTTGAACCATAGGTTTAGAAAATATGAAAAAAATCTGAACAGTAGAAATTTATAAGGACTTTCTAGGAAAATTATTTTGAACTTGGATGGAAAAAGTTTTCGTACAAAAAAGACAAAAAGTTGTACAAAATAATTCAAGTTTGTAGTATAATCGTATATGCAAGCATTTTTTTAACTTCGTTTACATATTTTATTATCCTGAACGTATCTTTTTTCAAACAAAAAAAGAATTGTTAAAATCGGTTCTCGCAATCCAAAATTACCACCGAAAACTTCTGGCACATTTATGTATTAATTAGTAACCCAATTCCCCGAGAGATGGCGCTGTAGGTACTTATTACATTGGGTCGGGTGTTATCGAATTGTTCGGTTGGTCTCTCCTTGGCATCGCCTGCCGCGGAGCGTGCAATATTGCACGCTCCATGTTCGCGCACGTACCCACTACCGGGAGCAGTTGCAGGAGCGCGGAGCGCTGCTGGAGGGCGAACGTAATGGATACCCACCTTTAAACTCATAAGTGGGAACACTTATTGTGACGGACGGGATACTACGGAACCCTACACTGAGCGTGGCCCGACACGCTCTTGGCCGGTTTTTAATCTGTCTCTTAGACAGGCTAAATATCCAGAACAATGGAAAATATCTAGGGTGACTCCTGTTCCAAAGGGAGAACCTGGAAAGGATGTTTCTGCTTTTAGACCTATAGTGGTGCTTTCGGTTCTGGCGAAGGTATTTGAAACCATTTTGAACTTCCGCATTAGCAAACAGTTAGATAACATTTTGCATGACAGTCAACATGGGTTTCGGAAAAATCGCTCAACGAATACCAACCTGATAGCACACATTGACTATTTATGTACAGAGATGGATTTTAGAAGACAGGTAGATGCCGCATATTTCGACTTTAGGAAAGCTTTTGATCTGGTGAGTAATGACATACTGTTATAGAAGCTAGCTAAGTTGGGTTTTACTCCGAAGCTTCTTCAATTTTTTGCTAGCTATTTGGATAATCGTCGTCAATTCGTTAGAGTAAGTGGTTACGAATCCGCTTATTATTTTACTAGATCTGGTGTGAGTCAGGGTAGTACTCTTAGCCCTACGCTGTTCTTAAGTTTTATAAATGACTTGCCTACCAAAGTTAAATCCGAGAAGTACCTATTATTCGCAGATGATCTGAAATTAAGCTTGGGAATTGGCAGTGCTGCTGATGCACAGGCTTTTCAACAGGACATAGATAGGGTATCGGAATGGAGCAAGGTGAACCATCTTCCTCTTAATCAGACTAAATGTAAGGTTATTACTTTTGCATTAAAACCAAATCCTATCATTATTAATTATAACTTATTCGACGCGCCTATGGTAAGAGTATATGACATAATTGACTTGGGCTTATTATTAGATACTAAATTAAATTTTCACAATCATATGACATTCATTTGCAAGTCGGCTAGTAAGACTTTGGGTTTTGTGATGAGGACTGCTGCTGACTTTGATGATATAAGGGTGGCTAAAACTTTGTATAATGCGTATGTTCGGAGTAAACTGGAGTATGCAGCTGCGGCCTGGAATCCTTATGAGAATAAGTATACTATCATGTTAGAGAGAATACAACGCAAATTTGCTCGTTGGATTTATAAGAAGAGTCACGGTTACTACCCTTACTTGTATCCTTCCCTATTCATTTTGGGTATGGTTGATTTAGAAACCCTAATGTTTAGGAGGGTGATGTCAACTATTAGGTATTATCTTTTTATAATTCACCACAAGTTGGACTGCCAGTCGGTTGTTGAGAGAATCGGTTTGTTGGTGCCCAGGTACCTGCAGAGAGATAATGGAGGAACGGTGGCTCCGCGCCGTAGGCCGCGTCTCCTAGACAGACCGGTTACACGTACCAAACGTGCTGCCTATGCACCAACAAATCGAGCATTGATACTAATAGGGGACATACTCACTCAACACGATGAAATTGACATATTTGCAGACAGTATGACACGTCTGCTGAATCTTTTTAATAAAATGATCGATAATAAGATAATTAATAATTCGACAATTTAATTTTCTTGACTATTTACTATTTATTACCTTGTATTAAAGATGTAATTTTAATTATGGACATATATTGTAATTAGCTTTTATTGACATTGCATTATAAATTAATATGACAAAATATTTCATAGCCTGACATTGTATGATTGTGACCTTTTTCTTCTTCTACTCATATTTTAATATTTTATTTTCATATTTTAAAATCTGATAAAGCTGATAAAGGCTTAGAGATTTTATAACACTAATATTGCATAATTGTTTAATTTATGATTATTATTTTTAATTATTAATTCATAAGTGATACCTTTTAATTCGTTTGTTATAATTGGATGATTTTTTTTTTGTAATATTTTTTGCATGTAAAATTAAACCTTGTGTGCGTGTTGGATTTTCTGTAAGCCACAAGAGTTTTGGAATTAAATAAATAAATAAATAACCCAAGATTGCATTTTTGCGAAAACTGCAGATCAACAGAATTTAAAGAACCGCAGTTTTTCAATAAAATTGTATAGAGTGTGATGCATCAACATTTAAAAGAGATGGCTACATGAATTTACATAATCTACATAGTTGGCAACTAGAGAACTCTCGTGCTGTGCATGAAGACTAACTGGCCAATGTTATTTAGAATTCCCAAAAAACGATTTTGCTAATTTATTGCCAATGATGTATGTAGTTTAAAATATATTGGGACTATAACGGCTTTGTACCAGTCTTCCGGTACAGTTTCAGTTTCCAACATAAATTAAACAAGATGTACAGCAGGCCTGCCAGCACTCCCTCTCCAGTCCTTAACATTTCACGCTGTATTCTGTCATATCCAACTGCCTTATGTGTTTTCATGCTTTTTATTGTTTTCATTATTTCATCTACACTAATCTCCATACATCTTTCAACTTCTTTCGGAATTTCTTCATTTTATTCAGATGACTCTCTATTCATAGACAGACTTAAAAAGTATTCCTACCATCTCTTTAAACTCGAAACTTCAATAATCAGTATACAGCCATTCATGTTTCGTGTAACATTCATTCTAGACTGTTTTGAATTTCCTCTGGCAGATCTTACAAATTTCCGGTATATCTTAATATATATTCTATCACTCCTATCCATTTTTTCTTGCTTTCTCGGTTCAACTACTTTTACTCTCTTATTTAGACGTCTAAAGTCTACCTTTTTTCTTTCAATCTCATCGTTAATACTGCCAGAAATACCAGATTTGGTTGCTAGTAAATGTAGCCATGCTCTCTTCTTCCATTCATACTTCATCATACTATCAAAACGTATTCATTTTCCTTTAATTCGTTCTCTTACTTACACCACATACTTCGGTAGCTGTGTCAAGCAAAATCTTTCTCAACATTATCCCACACAGTCTTCAAGTCTAAATCATTCATACACAATTCATCCAAACCACTAATTTTTCTCTGTGTTTACATTTATACTTCTCTTTCATACCTTCATCTTGTAACCTTTCTATTCTTATTTGCTGTAACGCAGAGGCAGATACAGATGTCCGATGCCGTCAACGCCTGAATGGACCATTAAATCGGTATAAGACCAAATAATTATATGTGCCTACGTTCAGTGGCAAAGCCTCCATAGAAGCCAAAAAGCCAGGCTTCCTTTTCAATCCGCTCAATTAATAACATCAACTAATATAATAACTCGTAAACTGTTTCAAACTATTTCAAGTTTCCCACATGCTCCTCTTTTCTAGATAGGTCATGACCTCGTAGCATATATGTAACGTCAACACTTGGCAGTTTGCTTTCAATACGAAATACAGTGGACTGTCAAAATTAATGAAAGCAAGGAGTTGATTTTGTCGTCTCTCTCGCACGCGTTGGCTTTTTACTGGATTTTCGAGAACACGATCGCTCCCTTTCTAACCTGTGATAAAATGTTCTCTAATGAAATATAACTACGAAATGTTTTACTATGGAACCAAAAGCTGGTCTTTGCTCTGAAGTTATTTAGGAGAGCGTAAGCGAGTGGGGGTGCGGGCGATACGTTAGCAAGTTCACTTCACATTTCAATATTTATGTTTGTTTTTGTTGTGTCTATTGAAAAATTCTTTTTATATGATAGGGTGACAAACGAGCACACAGTCCACCTGATGGTAAGTGGTTGCTGTGGCCCATAGACATCTACATCTATCCTCGATAATGAATCAAAATGCAGATGCGTTGTCACCCGTGAGGACTAAGATGGAATGCCTTGTTTTCAGTAAAAAGGGTCTCCGGTTCTCTACACTCACCATACGAAACACAGCAGCATTAAGCTACTATTTCACGCTGGTATCCTGTGAGGTGAATATGATTTATGCTTTTTCAAAAATGTTTAGTGAAAATGGAAGGATAATAGTGTTCCTTGTGATGAATATATGTGTTAAAAACTAATCGGCGAGGAAAAGTAAAATCTTTAAAAATGAAATTTTAATTCAATAAACATTTCTTCGTACTTTACATGACTCTTTAGTATTAAGGTTTAATTAAGCTAGGCGTATTTAAAGGTTTAATAACTCAATACTTATATTACCATATGTGTTAAAATATCATTTTCAACGGCAGCATAAAATATGAGATACCTTATAGTAAATAATTGTTACAATCTTTTTTACTTTGAAGCCAAAATTTTAATGTAATGAACTAATAAATCAAAAAAATACATGTATTGAGGTTTTATATTTCCTTTAGTCCTTCAGTATACAAAATTTGAATAGCATCATCTACTTAATTTTATAGATGAAGTCATTTTATCAAAGAAAATTGATTGATTCTCACGGTGGTAAGTAAAGATTACGCTAGATGTCACTAACACGCTATCGGCTAATTTAATAATTTAATATTTATATTACCATATTAGTTAAAAATATCATTTTGTACGTTTTATTAAAATTGAAAATAGATAATTATATAATAAATATCCATTATTTTTTAGTAAAAATTTGCAAAGCTTTATCTTCTCATTATACCATATTTAAATCCTGTCGTAGTCTGTTCTTCTATGCATATAACTTAAACAAAATAATTTCGATGTTTCGTATCTGGCAGGCCTCCTTTTTTTTAATTTTGTACATAGTTTGCTTGTACTGTGTTCATGCTTTTCTTTTGTTCATGTATTGTATTGTATGTAAATACCTTTTTCTTTCGCTCAAGCAAACCCAAACGGCTCTTTTCAAAGCCACTGAAGGTATGCAATAGCATATGTCATACAATCTACCTAGCGGTAGTATGCCTTTTGTGTGCTTTGTCAAACACAGCACAGACAGCACTGAAAATGAACCTGAAGAGTGGAGACAGATCAAGACTGGTGTATTTTTATAAAACTGCTAAAAACAACCAAACCATATCTTGGGCTTGTCCTAGTTTGGAGCCCTAGCTTCGCCACCGCTTACGTTGGACCCCCGGTAAACCCTTGTACCTACCATTGCGCTTCTCATCCTTTCATCCACAATTATGAAATCTATCATGCATCTTTTATCACCTCTTTCTCATTTATACGTGTGAATCTTCTTATGACGAAAGAAAGTGATCGTCACAAAAAGATTATTTTCCACATCATTTTACTTTCATCGTTCCAAATATCACCAAACGTTCCTTTTATGTCGGTACTTCGATAATAAATGTGATGTGAGTTAATTTAAGTTTTCAATAAACAGTCGTTACCAGATCTCTGCCTTTTATTGACGTGTACATCACATTGGCGCAGTCGATCTAGAAGTTCGGTACTTACGTGGAATTTTGTTTGATATAGTGCCGATTGGGAAAATAGAACCTTTTAATATCGAAAGCCAAAATTGAGACAGTTACATTCGTCGCGTAAAATAATTTATATTGTTAAATAGTATCGATGACAATCCAAAAGTAGCTGAGATCTGAAATAGCGAAGCGACACATTTTTAGGCAGCGGACGCAACAGCAGGGAGAAAGTATTCGTGTTTACCTACATGGTCTAAAACACTTGGCTAAAACCTGCAACTTCGGTAATACTCTGGAAGAAAACCTTCGTGATCAGTTCGTGTCGGGTTTATACAGCGAAGAGATGCGGTCAAGATTGTTTGCCGAAAAGAGTATAAAATACAAAAGGACTGTGGAGTTGGCCGCGACGCTCGAGGCAGCTATGCGGCATGCGAGCACGGCATGCGCATCGGGTGGCGCGAGCGCTGGCGGAGCTGGCGGGGCCGGCGCAGCGGCGGCCGGCGGCGGGGGCGGCCTGCACCGGTTCGGCAGCGGCGGAGCGCGCGCACGATCAGGCGCGGCTCCCGTGCCTGCGACGGTGACGTCACAGCGTCGGCTTTGTGCGCGTTGCGGTAAGACCGGTCACATAGCCGGTAAGTGTCGTTTTAAAAATTATACATGTGATGCGTGCGGCCAGAAGGGCCATTTAAAAGTAATGTGTCAAGGTAAAAGTGAACTTATGAGTGCAAAGGAGAACAAAGGTCAGTACTTTTTAAATGATTCGGACTTAGATGACGACTGTAATTTTTTTTACTTGATTACAAGTAATGACGGTAACGGACCGTACTATGCGAATTTTGTAGTAGAAAAGGTGCCATGTAAACTTGAAATTGACACGGGCAGTAAAATATCGGCTATTTCGAAACATTTTTATGATAAACATTTTAAACATGTACCTATTCAAACGAAGTTGTTATGTCTGAGATCATATACTGGCGACGTTATCGAGACCGTCGGTTATATTGTGGTAATGGTTATCTCTGGTTCAAAGTGGGCGATGCTTAAGTTATTTATTATTGAACACGGCGGTCCACCTTTAATGGGCCGTACGTGGATTAAGAAATTGAAAATATAAATTGTTGAATGTCACAATATTAGCGACTCGGAGTCGGTAGCAAAAGCTTTGAGAGACGAATTCCCTGAAGTGTTTGCAGAAGGTTTAGGTACATTCAAGTCACCTATATCGCTGCACCTCAAGGTTGAAACTCCTGTGTTTGTGAAGGCTCGGCCGCTGCCATTGGCACTGCGCCCGCGAGTCGAAAGCGAACTCAAACGGTTAGAACACGAAGGGGTTATTTACAAAGTCGAAAGGTCAGAATACGGTACGCATATTGTCCCTGTTATTAAATCGAATGGCTCAATCAGAATATGTGGGGATTATAAAATAACAATAAATCCGATTTTAAAAGATTTTCATTATCCTTTACCGCGGATTGAAGAACTTTTTGCGACCTTTAGCAAATTTGAGAGCAGTGTTAGAAAGGTTAAAACAAAATGGGTTAAGAATCAATTTCAGTAAATGTCAATTCTTTAAGGATTGTGTAACGTATTTAGGTTATAAAATTGATAAGGACGGCTTCCACACGGATTCTAACAAAATTAAAGGCATTATGGCAGCCCCACCTCCAACAAATGTAACTCAATTAAAAAGTTTTATGGGCCTTGTTAATTTTTACTCAAAGTTTTGTTCAAATATAAGTGATATAATGAAACCGTTGTACAACTTATTACAAAAAAATGTTAAATGGCAATGGCATGATGAGTGTGAGGTTGCTTTTTGTCGAATGAAAAAATTATTGAGCAGTGCACCAGTATTGGCACACTACGATCCTACTCTGCCGTTGGTGTTATCAGTGGACAGCAGCGGATACGGACCGGGCGCCGTGCTCGCTCAGCGGTACGCAGACGGCAGTGAGCGACCTGTGTGCTGCGCGTCGCGTACACTTAATGCCGCCGAGCAAAATTACTCGCAGCTGGACAAGGAGGCACTCGCAATTGTGTTCGGTGTGCGCAAGCACCACCAATACTTATACGGGCGACAGTTTATTTTACGTAGTGATCATCGTCCATTGAGTTACATCTTTGGGCCGAATAAAGGAATACCTGTGACAGCCGCAAGTAGACTACAGCGTTATGCCGTTCAGCTCGAAAATCGAATTTGTTAAATCAGTTCAAAATTGTCACGCCGATGCGCTTTCTCGTCTTCCTTTGAATTCTACTAGAAACAGAGTCAAATGTGAGGACAGCGACTGTAGTTACCTTAATTTTGTGCAAGAAAATTTTCCACTTAGTTTTAAAGACATTAAAATTGAGACGGCTAAAGATTCCTTATTGAGTAAAATATATGGTTACGCAATGTTCGGGTGGCCAAAACTAGTAATATTGAAACTGAAAAAGCATATTTTAATCGTAAGGAAAATATTTGTGTGGATCAAGGTTGCCTAATTTTTAAATTAATAATAACGCCTAATTTGGGGTTACCGGGTAATAATTCCCAAATCATTACGATTGTCAATTTTGAAAGAAATTCACGACGGCCACCCAGGCATCGTAAAAATGAAGCAAATAGCGCGAAATTATGTCTGGTGGGAAACATTGGACGTTGATATCGAGCGAACAGTACAGGAATGCGTCGCATGCCGGTCGCAGCGCTCAGCTCCCGCCCCGGCTCCCCTGCACTCCTGGCCGTGGCCGGAGGAACCATGGGCTCGATTAAATTTAGAATTTTTAGGGCCATTTAATAATAAGTATTATTTAGTTATTGTCGATGCTTATACAAAATGGATAGAGGTTGACCATGTTTCTGGTACGTCCGCTGCGGTGGTAATAGATTGTTTACGAAAAAAATTTGCGCGTTTTGGCTTACCTAAAAGAATTGTTAGCGACAATGGACCGCCTTTCTCCACGGCAGAATTTAAAAAATATTTGGACATTAACGGTATTCGCCATACCCTAGTTGCACCGTATCACCCATCGAGCAATGGGGCGGCTGAAAATGCCGTGAAACTGGTTAAGAGGGCATTAAAAAAGGCCCCAAGTTGATAATGAAAATGTTAATACGGCACTCAGTAAATTTTTTTTCTCATATAGAAACACTGAACATAGTACCACTGGGTGCGAGCCCGCAATGCTTATGTTCGGTCGACGGTTACGTGGTCGACTGGATCTGCTGCGGCCTGACATACGAGACTTGGTGCGACATCGGCAGGGGATTAGTGAGCAGCGACGAGACACCGCTCTGCGGGTGGCTGAGCCCCATGATCCCGTGCTACTACGGGACTATTCTCAAAACCGGGGAAAGTGGACAGAAGGGACGGTGGTACGTCGAGAAAGTCCAGTTTCTTATACTGTAAAGTCTCAAGATGGTCGTGTACACAAGAGACACATTTATTAAATCAAGAGACATTGATCAAATCTTAACAACTAAACATCCAAAGTCTAGATTTTCATTGTCAAAGGTGGAAGAGGAGGCGTATGACAAAACTGATACAGAGCCAATGGCGAAGCCTGACACTGATCAGGACGATCAAGTCGCAGATGAATGGCAACTGCCACAGGAGTCGCCTCCCTCGAGAACCGTGTCTGAAAGACGTGACGACAACACCAACAGACAACAACCGACAACACCGAAGAATCGTGTCTATAGAAAGGCTGCATTACGCTGCATTGATAAATTAAAAGAGATGTAAAGATATTTTATGGTTTGTTTTCATACATCACACTCATCACTGCACAGCTATTAATGAGGAGTGAAACACATGTAGCAACTATCGATATTTAATATAGATAGATATAAATATAAGTTTATCTGATGTATTGTATTGGCATCTCGTTCATATAAATACGTATATATATATTATGTAAATAGTTACTGTACCATCATTTGTCAACCATGCTTAGTGAATTTAACGGTGTTTCCTTTACACATTGTTGTATTGACATTGTAGTTTATTATTTTTTACTTAAAAAAATGGCAATACTTTCGTTTGTTTGAGTTAGATTATTTAAAATATAGGGGGAAAGTGTTATTTCGGTACTCCGATAATAAATGTGATGTGAGTTAATTTAAGTTTTCAATAAACAGTCGTTACCAGATCTCTGCCTTTTATTGACGTGTACATCACAGTTCCCAATATCCTTTGAATAACGAGACCTTTACACGCCAATACTTCTGGTAAAATCTCCTGACATACATACATTTTAATTTCATTAACACCATCCTCAAATTGAAATAATACTAGTTTTTACGGAATTTATCGTATATTTAACTTTTTAAATACCCGACGTTTCGAACGCTTTACAGCACTCATGGTCACGGGCGGGACTGAGATGTTCAACGTCCATATGTCACAGTTAAAGTTAGTAAAACTAGTATTATTTCAATGTGTAGTCTTCGCGTAAATATAAGAAATCATTAGGTAAACCATCCTCACATTTCATTAACACCATCTTCACCATGTCCCAAAACTGTTCTCGGATATACGTGGCCTTATACGTGTCTGGGGCGTACACTTCTAGCACAAACAACTTCTTTAAACTCAATTTGATTCGCAATCCCGGACATTCATTCTCTTTTACACATTGACCCATTCCCTCTGAAAGGATGATACCGACTCCCTAACATGCCCGCTTGGTCTCATCTAATCAGAGCCAGAACAGTAAGCAACATACATGACACGCGCAGTGGTATAATTTTCCAGTAGTTTCGTCTCAATTACACATAACATATCTATTCCTCTATCATACATCATTTTGCATACTTCATCCATCTTATCATTCCTTGCTCCACATACACTCAGTGCAGCCAGACGTGCTTCCGCAGTCCACTTTTCGCCCCTTCGGGAGACAGAACATGATAGGTAGCAAGCCTCGTCACCAGTTTTACTCCTGGAGGTTCTTCGCACTCCTACCCCATTAAATGGGGGCTCGGAAACTCGGGACCATTTCTTTTATTGTATGCCTCATGGTGCGAACTGCGAGCGGGTGGTAGATTTTACGCTTCAACCATACGGCGAGTTTTGTCGCTCGTTTAGCACCATCCGGGGACACGTGTACGGTGGGCCTAGGGTTATGTGGCCGAAGACTACGGACTCGATCGACTCACCAATAAAAAATCTGAGTGAAAATAGATACAAAGAGTAAAGTAAGAGTTAACTTGGGGTGAACCCAACAATCAACCGAATAATCGACCCAAAAGTCGACCCAACAATCGACCCAACAATCGACCCAACAATCGACCCAACAATCGACCCAGCAATCGACCCAACAATCGACCCAACAATCGACCCAACAATCGACCCAACAATCGACCCAACAATCGACCCAACAATCGACCCAACAATCGACCCAACAATCGACCCAACAATAGACCCAACAATCGACCCAACAATCGACCCAACAATCGACCCAACAATTGACCCAACAATCGACCCAACAATCGACCCAACCATCGACCCAACAATCGACCCGACAATCGACCCGACAATCGACCCAACAATCGACCCAACAATCGACCCAACCATCGACCCAACAATCGACCCGACAATCGACCTGACAATCGACCCAACAATCGACCCAACAATTGACCCCACGATTGACCCAACAATCGACCCAACAATCGACCCAACAATCGACCCAACAATCGACCCAACAATCGACCCAACAATCGACTCAACAATCGACCCAACAATCGACCCAACAATCGATCCAACAATCGACCCAACAATCGACCCAATAATCAACCCAACAATCAACCCAACAACTAACCCAACAATCAACCCATCAATCATCAATCCAACAATCAACCCTACAATCAACCCAACAATCAATCCAACAGCCAACCCAACAATCAAGCCAACAATCAACCCAACAACCAACCCAACAGCCAACCCAACAATCGACTCAACATTCAACGCAACTTACACTCTCGAGAGACAACCGACACACTGATGATAATCACGAGGAGTGCGTTTGTTTGTCAGTTTCTTTAATTTCAGTGCTGTTAGAGCCCTATCTCAGGATGCCATGGCATCATACGCCGGCAGTGCTTTCATGGCTACCGTCGGCGTCCATGAGACGCCAAAACTAGTCGCTAAAGCCGATGTCAGGCGAAATTAGTATCGCTTGTTCATGCAACCACAATGGACGTCGAAAAGATCGCGATCCTCATTATTTACCGCCGTAGGCAAATAAAACGTTAATAAGTAAATATATAAAAATAATAGGCAAATAAAAAAGTACGTTCTAATAGAATTTAATATGTTGGCGACGCTGCCGGCGTCGAAGCCATGGCATCCTAATGAGATAGGGCTCTTAGGCGAGGGAATTTATATTTTTTACAACTTTAAGTCTTAATTGCTGCATTATGTGATTATTGTTACATATTTAAAGATAGAAAGAAAGAAAGATTTATTGCAGTACGCCACAAACATCAGTAGTCACTTAAATTTTAACATTTGTGGACACATCAATTATAAACATTATAACAAACAAAAACAAAAATAGGAAATAAAACAACAACTCTTTCTCATTTATACGTGTGAATCTTCTTATGACGAAAGAAAGTGATCGTCACAAAAAGATTATTTTCCACATCATTTTACTTTCATCGGTCCAAATATCACCAAACGTTCCCAATATCCTTTGAATAAGGAGACCTCTACACGCCAATACTTCTGGTAAAATCTCCTGACATACATACATTTTCATTTCATTAACACTCTGTACACCGGCCGTGCCAATATTTCTCGGGAAAACGTCTCCGAGTACCGGGACAAACTTGTGTCTGAAGTCGAGTCTTTGCCCAACAGAGTCTCGGATTGGGGGCGACTAAATCTAGTCCAGTTTAACCCTCAGAAGACACAAGTTTGCGCGTTAACCGCTAAAAGAACCCTTTTGTCGTATCTCCTCAGTTTCAAGGCACTCTCCTTGTTGCCTCAGCCAGTATCGGAATCCTCGGCGACGAAATATCGAGTGACGTGAGTTTCGTGGTCACTTGGAAGAGAAGGCCAAATTGGCTTCTAAAAAGCTTGGCATGCTCAGCAGAGCGGGTCAGGGTGCGTGTGTTGTACGTTGCCAGGTCGAACCGTCTTTGTTGGCAACTGAACCTCCACCGGAGATTCTTAGCACCCTCTGCCCCGCCGTTACCATGGTCGCCACCGTAGCCAGGAATGGCGGGGCCACCGGGGACTGGGGGCCATTTATTTGTGTTGTTGCTCATGGGAGGGTGTATTGCCATAGCTGCCACGCTTGGCGAGCGGGTTGGCAACAGCAGTTTTTATTGCTACTCGCTGTTATCGGGAAGATGCTGCTGCTCATCTCCTGTCTGTTTCCACCTGGTGACACCCACGGGAAGATATGGATATTCTGAACCGCCACTATACGGCAGTTAGCGCCTCACAATATTTGGTAGCGATCACCGCCTTTATGATAGAATTGCAGGTGGCTCAGGATCTTGCGTTGTGGCATTACTAATGATAAAGAACATGATGATAACTATATACACTCTACGTAAAAATATTTTAATAATTAAATTTCAAAATAATTAAGGAAAGTAAAATGTACGTACAATTGAGAGCTTTTGCAATATCATAAGATGATACCTTTCTACGTTATTATTTAAACATAGATGTGAGATGAGCAGCCTTTGTAGTGCCGTATTCTTACGACGTTTTCTTTTAACTGGATTTTATTATTTCTTTTATTACTGTCCTTCCTTGAGTGCAAACTAATGTGGTTCTCGGGGTAAATGTTTTGACGAAATATCCCTGTGAATGAATTTTTAAATATTTTAAGGCGAATATCATCATCATCATCATCATTACAGCCCTTCACAAGTCCACTGCTGAACATAGGCCTACCCCAAGTAAACTTAACAATACAAGTTTTTTTATTTTAATTTAAAATTTGTATTATTATTTTTATATTAATTTTTAATTTTTATTTGGATTTATATTTTTATATTTTAGTTTTATTATTAATTTTATTTTATTATTTGCTTTTATTTTTATTTTAAATTTTTTATAATTATTTTTATTTTATTTTTATTTTTTGCTATTATTTTTATTTGTATTTTTAATTTTATTTTTATTTTATTTTAATTTTTGTTATTTTTATGATTTATTATTTTATTTTAATTTTTATATTTTTGATTTTCATTGCGTTATTTTATCTTTATTTTTATAATTTTTATTTTATTTTTAATTTTATTTTTATTTCTATTATTTATATATATTTTTTTAAATTTAAATTTTTATTTTTATTTATGTTGTTATCTTTATGTTTATTATTATTATTTACATTTTATTTTTATTTTTTGCTTTTACTTTTATTAGTATGTTTTTGTTTTTTTTTGAGCCGTGGTAGCTCGATGGTTAGCGCTCGCAGTAAATTTCACAGTACGCGAGCCGCGTACTACTGCGAAACCGGGTTCGATGATCGACCCTGCTGGCACCAATGAAATCGTTAATTGCAATTTTAAGTGCTGATTTACCACGTGCTCGGCGGTGAAGGAAAACATCGTGAGGAAACCTGCATGTCTGAGGAATAAAGAAAAAAAATATTTCTAAGACATGTGAAGTTCACCAACACGCATTGGGGCAGCGCGGTGGACACTTCCTTGCCCTAAAACCCTCTCAGAAATGAGGGGAGGCCTGTGCCCAGCAGTGGGACGTATATAGGCTGTAACTTTACTTTACTTTACTTTATGTTTTTTTATTTTTATATTTTATTCTTATTCATTGGAGTATCTATATAGTTTTCTCATCTTTTTGTTGGGTTTCATAAATATAAAATTGTGAATGAAAATGATAAAAATACATAAATAACAAACTCATCTATCTATCATCAAACTATATGTATACAATATGTAACAAAAACCCTGTGGTTCCCGTTAAGTGCGTTGTCAGAATCAGTATTCAAACGTATAGAAATAACTTTACTTCAGAAAACTCGACATAAAAATAATCGAATTAAATAATATTTTGTAAATTTTATGTGGATTGATTACGTCTGCCTGGAATTATCGACAGCGGCGGGTGGCGGCCGGCGGTGACGTACATCAAAGACGAGGGGCGCGCGCGCGCGTCTTACCTACACTAACCGCACACTGAGGTTGTGACCTCGTCACATCACAGCTGTTATAGTCAAACACTAATTCATCACTATGTCTACTTGACGACCACGAAGATGTTGTTCAATATGTGCACCTTGTACCTCTATACATTTGTGAAACCGACTTATAATGTCTGAACTCACGCGTTGCATAACAGACATTTCGGACTTTATTTTTTCAAAGGCTGCAATATACGCATACACATTTCTGCCTCGGTATCGCATATTTTTTGGAATACAGTCTGCTAAATCGTGCCCCAGAGATAAAAATCTAAAGGTGTGATATCAAGTGATCGTGCCGGCCAGTTGACCGGTCCACGGCGGCCAATTCATCTTTCACCGAATTCAGTATCCAAAAAACTTCTTACACAACGGGAGAAATGCGGTGGAGCACCATCGTGTTTTAAAAATTATTTAAAAATTAGTGCTCTGCTTAGTTCTTCTCGCAAAAAACGCTCGTAGTTTTGACCGCTCATTGTGTGGTCGAGGAAATACGAACCAATAATTTTGTCACCTATAATTCCCGCCCACACATTGATTTTCCATCGGTGTTGAAAGTGGCTTGGTTTATACGAATGCGGATTTGTCGTTGACCATACGTGTTCATTATGAGCGTTAAGTACACCTGTTCTTACAAAAGAGCATTGATCCGTAAAAAGTACGCGGTTCAAAAACTCAGGATCTCCTTCAACCTTATCAAGTAACCATCTACAGTACTCCATTCTCGGCTCGTAGTCGTTGGGAAGAAGACACTGAACTCGACAATAATGATACGGGTGCTGGCCATCATCTTTGAGGGCTCTCCAAACGCACATTTGGTTGACACCTAGTTCACGTGCCACCGAGCGCGTGCTCCGCGTCGCATCTTCCTCAAACATGTCAAGAATGTGCTCCTCGATGTCGTCGTCGTACGTCCTCGGTCTTCCTGAATATTTACGTTGTTGATCACGGCCATACACACTGCCGTTATTATACATACGAATGTGAAGTCGTTGGAACGTCATCACCGACGGCATTTGTATATTTCTTGGAGTAGCAAAGCACTCCCCGTAAAGTCTTCATGCTGCGGCATAATTGCAGTTACATTTCCGGAGACACATCAACATATTAAATATTCCTCATTTGAGTAGGACATCGCACACGAGTCACTCACGGTGGAATATTAATTACGCAATATAAAACACAACCGTCAATATCAGTGCTAACGCGCTACTGGTGCTTGTTTGTTTGCATAGACGTGGCAAAGCTATTGTACTCTATAACATAATTTTGATATTTTCTAAACTGATAAAAAATTTCGCGATTTTTTTATGTTATTTTTAATAATAGTAATTATTTATTTATTTACTTCAGACAGCGTCCGTAAGTGTTATTAAGAAATTAAATTATAGCTAGGATTAGTAAAAATACATTAAAACACTTTTATAACAAGAAACATTTAAAAAATTGTGTTATAAATCCACACATGTTTTTCAAAATCTAATAATTAGCATTTTTTTATCGACCGACGATAAACAATACTTATTTATATTTCTATTCTTGACCACTGAATTGTGACAAAATTTTATGTTTATAAAACTTCCCATGTTTTTAAATATTACTACCAAATATTATTAGCACAGAATAAATAATAGATACGACGACCACGAAGATATTGTTCAATATGTCCACCTGTCACACATTTGCGACACCGTCTTATATGTTTTATCGACCGACGATAAACAACCCTTATTTTTAATTTTATGCTTGATCACTGAATTGTGACTAAATTTTATGTTCATAAAACTTCCCATGTTTTTAAATATTACTACTAAATATTAGCATAGAATAAATAATAGATATTGGATCAAAATTAATTAAACGGCATAGAGTGGACGCTACTTTTAATCACTGGAAGAGTGGAGTTTTTTGGGTTTTTCCTAGTACCTAAGTTCTTCGTCTTTTCGTGATTTCTATGATTTAACATAAGCCTATTCACTGCAGCTTTGAAGACACCAACATGTCTTCGAATCAATATGCAGATACGTTGTCGCCCCTGAGGGCTTAGATGTTATGCCATGTAGTCAATAAAAAGGGACTGTTAAGTTAAATGTTTCAATGAATTATTATAATAACAAATATTATAATTCATTTTAAATACAACTCTCACGATGTTTTAAGAAAGAATTATGTCAATTCATACTAATCACGTCAGTAATATTAAATGCATATTAAAAATGAATGTGTATATTTGTTAATTGTAGACCCTCTACCTCCAAATCTATTTATATAATTCAAATGTCAAACAGCGTACAATACTCAAAAAACACTATCGGCTACCGAGTCCCAAATATTTTCTTTAAAAATATTGGTTCTTTACTATTTAATATTATTAAAACGTCAGCAAATCGATAAAGACAAATATTTATTGCTATATTACATACTTAGTAAAAGACATATATTATGAAGTACAAAGGTTTTAATGCAAATTGTAACTAGTTATACAAATTTACCATGTGTAATTTCAAATACAATGCTAATTGTTTTATGAATAAATAAATAAAATTTATAAAGTTCCATAATATATTTCTGAACGCGAACTCATTTGTGTCAAGTAAATATTTGACTGAATACTTATTATTTATCGTATTAAAGGGACTTAATGAGATGAAGCGTTTGAAGACGAGACACCATTAATGTTCGTTTACTTTCTTCAAAATCAAATATTGGATATTTCTTTAGTATACATACCAGTTAACGGACTTTAATATAAAACTTTTGTAGGTCAATTTTTTTTGATAACTTTAATGATTTTTTTTAAGATATAAACATCATTTAATGGATTCAACTTTTTCAATACTTAGTACTTTACTTTGAAGAAAAAAAGCTATAATTATTTTTCATATGTGTTAAACTGGTAAAATTTATTGCTATACAAAAGACAGCACTGGTGATGCCTTATACACCGGCCGTGCCAATATTTCTCGGGAAAACGTCTCCGAGTACCGGGACAAACTTGTGTCTGAAGTCGAGTCTTTGCTTAACAAAGTCTCGGATTAAGGGCGACTAAATCTAGTCCAATTAAATCCCCAAAAGCGTTAACCACTTAAAAGAACCCCTTTGTCGTATCTCCTCACTCCCCTTGCTGTCTCAGCTAGCATCGGAATCCTCGGCGTCAATGTATCGAATAATGTGCAGTTTCGTGGTCACTTGGAGGGGAAGGCCAAACTGGCTTTTAAATTTAATAGCTTCTAATGTCAAAGTTTCAATAGTTTGACACGCTTTGTCTTTGCACAATTCGAACAATCAAAACCAGGTCGTGCGAGAACGAATTGTGGCGAACAATGTTTACTTCAGTAGACAGAGTAACTGTTGAAATTCGTGGTCGATTCCAACAGCTGCAAAACCTAGACAAAAATAAGCCTTTTTAATGCCTGCAGTAATGTTGGGCCGGAAGATCTAAACATATATCAGGCTTCTCTCACTATAACATTAGTTTAATAATATAGGCGTACGATTTATTTTCATTTATAACATTTTAAAAGCGATACATTCTAATAGAAATAACTACACAAGAAAAAGGAGTGTAATAAGGCCTATGGTGAAATTCCATCGGCCATGTATTAAAGAAAAAGAAAAAAAATTGTTAATACATTATCCAAATTTTCAGGATCAACATAACATTTATTCATCTATATCTGTATAAGTGTATATATATCTATATAAGTGTAATATTACAAAACATAACTACGAACCTACGATTAATTTGAACTGATTTTTATTATTGGTGCAGTGCGGTCATATATTTTGATAGATAATATAACTTTGGTGGTAGGATGTAGGGTAGCTCGTCTCTGCAAACTTGTAGAGACATTATTATGCAATAAGAGTCTGTTATTATCTCCTTAGGCGGGTGCGGTTATTATAAGTACGATTTTTGTTACTTAGACCTTATTACCCGACAAACCTTATTACCCGCAGGCACCTTCTTTTGAAAGTGGATAAAAATATTTTATAAGATATATCGAAAAAGAAAATAATTATATTAAAGACGTAAGCACCTTTGTAGTGTAAACACACTTGTAGTTATGTTCTGCGCATTTAAAAACATCCAAAAGTAATTGACAGAATCAGGCGTTACTTTGCGGAAATCCATTATAATAAAGATATTGATTAATTTGCAACTTTCCGCTAACTAAATACAATGATGTGTCTTACCTAGATTGAAGAGCACCTCCCGCCCTCCCTTAATTGCGTGCATTAATTCCGTCACCACTAGTCCCAGCACCACTACTCCCAATACCGCTACTCCCGACACCACTACTTCCAACACCACTATTCCCTCAGAACCCACAATATGACAAAACATTAGAAACGTTTTAAGATTTAACCATACCATAGATTAAATCATAGAAATGATTTTTTCCAAAGATTTGAAAGGAAAATAATTTTATCATGGGAAATGGATAAAATTTCGCTTGAAGACTTCATCCTAAACCAACTTTTATTACGGTCACTAACAAATTCGTATGCAAAAAGCGTGATCTGATAAGGATTCCTCAGTCCGTCCCTTAGACACTTTTCGTAAAGCACTTTGTACCTTAAAAGATCGTACAATATCTTTGTACTTTGCTCAAAATACTTCACAAGCGTCCCTTCGCCGGTTTGAGTCCGAAATGATTTAGAAAAGTGACCGACATAAGAAATTCATATGCTCGTATCTTAACGATCGCTTTCTTTATAAGCCCGGAAAAGAGACAAAATCTTTTGAAAACGTATGTGTGCCTGTTTGCGTTCACGAGCTGGTTATCGTTACTTCGCATCAAGAAATGAACTGACCTGATACCATATTATGACGTCATAGCTGTCGATTCAAACCAGTTAGGTAGGATGAGCATAACAGATATTTTTGAAATAATATTAATTTACAAATAAATGCAAAAGAACAATGAAAGAAAAATTTACGTTCGGAATATAGCATTTGAATTCCGTGTATATACAATGCCTGCAAATTCAGGCTTCTATTTTTATCCACAAAGCATTTATAGGGGGTCGAATATGTCCTGAATTGCTTCGAGAAAAGGATGGTACGGTCTTGCCGCTTTTTTGTTGCTCGACTTGGCTGGGGCACTGCCGTGCCCCCGTATCGTCGTCTTGTAATAATATTTCCCTTTGCTGGTATTCATTTTCGTTTCGTTTGACGTGGTTTATTCGTTTCTTCCCATTGTCACTTTACATTGTTTGTTTTTGTTGGGAGCACTAAGCTCGGAGTTGGTGACGAGTATGTTTACCTGGGACAAATAGTCCGACTAGGTAAGTCCAACTTCGACCGAGAGGTCAATCGGCGGATTCAACTCGACTGGGCAGCATTCGGGAAATTACGACACACCTTCTCGTCAGGTATGCCTCAAAACCTGAAAACTAGATTGTACAACCAGTATGTGTTGCCAGTGATGACTAACGGATATGAGACGTGGTCCTTCACAGCTGGCTGTACGAGGACACCTAAGGTCGCTCAACGAGCTATAGAGAGGGCTATACTCGGGGTTTCTCTGCATGATAAACTTAAATATGAAGATATCCCCAGTAGAACCAGAGTGACCGACATAGCCCAACGGATTAGTAAGGTGAAGTGGCAATCGGCCGGCAAATGGAGCGTAGGGCGACGCCCCACTAGATGGAGTGACGACCTGGTAAGACATGCAGGAAGTCAATGAATGGCTCAAGACCGTGCTTCGTGGCATTCCTTGGGGGCGGCTGAATATAGCAGCAGTCGATTAGTGAAGGGCTGTCTGAATGATGCTGACGAAGATTCGATTAAATATAGGAGACTCTGTTCAGCAAAGACTCGACTTCAGACACAAGTTTGTCACGGCACTCGGAGACGTTTTCCCGAGAAATATTGGCTCGGCCGGTGTAAAGAGCATTACCAGTGCTGTCATCTGCATAGCAACGAATGTTACATATGCAACATATCATTGATATGCAGAAGAAACAGGGTTGGCGATAGGACGCAGCCCTGTGGAACACCAGCATTAATAGGCTTGCAATCGGAGCTTGCACCGTCTATAACGACCTTGATGCTTCGATCTGCAAGAAAGCTGGTGATCCAATCGCACAAATTATCGGGAAGCCCATAGGAAGGGAGCTTCGAAAGAAGCGCTTTGTGTCAAACCCGATCGAAGGCCTTCGCAATGTCCAAACTAACGGCCAAATACCTCCCCCTTGAACTCTACTGCCTCTGCCCATCTGTGAGTTAGGTAGACCAGAAGATCACCAGCTGACCGACCACGGCGAAAACCGTATTGGCGGTCACTAATCAGCTGGTGATCTTCAAGGTACCTCATGAGCTAGCAGTTTACAATGGACTCCATTGTTTTGGAGAACAAGGAGGTGATGGCGATTGGCCGGTAGTTGGACGGGTCAGAGCGGTCGCCTTTTTTAGGGATCGGGTGGACGTAAGCCGTCTTCCATGATTTTGGGACTACGCCTTATATCTTATTCTATAGTCATTTTATCCTTTCACATCCCCGGTCTGACAAAATTGCAACAAGGTCTTAGTTTCGACACTTTTTGTTATGGGAAAATTATTTTATTTTACCAAAGGATTGATTTTAGGACAATCGCTGTTACTCCCAAGTCCGAGTATAGATATCGCTTTATGATAAAGAATATTAAGCAAAGTGAAAGTCAAAACTTTTTGTTCAATTTAGGCTTGGTAAAAGCGTTAAAATATATACCACTTTTGGGTCAGCTCTACCGGGGTAGGACCACGTTCTTAGAGAATACCAGCGCAAAATAGCAGCTTAATACTGCAGTGTTTCATATGGTGAGTTTATAGAAGCGGAACTTTTTACTGCAAACGAGACGTTTCATATCAGCCATCAGGGTTGACAAAGCATCTGCATTTTGATTCTTAATTGAGGATAAATGTAAATGTCTATGGGCCACAGCATCCTCTTACCATAAGGTTTACGGTGTGCACGTTTGTTACCCTTATTCTATTTAAAAATATATAAACATTTCTACAAAACACAAAGTTCAGACATCGAGACTGGCCTATCTGGTACTGGTTAATCGTATGCTACGAGCAATGCTATATATATTATGAATTAACTTCACCAAAACACCGTCAAATCTTACGCTCGTTTTCGTCACAAGATTGTGTCGAATCTACTCGTTTAGTCTTTAATTATAAGGAATGGAAATTTCGTTTAATCTAAATTTTAAATTTTTTCACTGGATTGGCTCTACTCCTCCTGCAGCCATTCTAGATCATAATACCAGAACATCAAACTATCTCTCTCTCTCTCTCTCTCTCTCTCTCTCTCTCTCTCTTACACAGGGTAATCTCTCCTCTCCACCATTACATCAGGTTTGATAAACTAAAAATCTTCGCAAAAGAATACCGATTCCTTCCAAAGACGATATGCAAGGCTATTGAAATTAAAAAAAAAACATCCAAATTAATAGAGAAGATGGATGGGTGCTACCATCTACTTGGTAAACCCAAAAATACCACTGCAATAATTCAAGATACTGTAAGCTCGTTCTGCGTAGATCAGACCAAAAATAATACTAAAAAGATGACGATAGCCAGGCTAACTATGACATTGGGACGTCAAACATCTCAGTTCCCCGTGACCATGGTAGACCATTCGTAATATGTTTTTGTACCCGCAACGTCGGAATTAAAAATAAGATAATTAAACGCAATAAAATCTGAATAAATAGTTTTATTCAATATATTGATATTGCCCAAGGATCTTTTCAAATGTTTATTTATAGGCTGTTTGTTAAAATGGCATGATCGTCTTACTTGGACCCTTATTTACGTTGAGTTTGTTTAGTAACTTAGTTCTTTTAGGTGTCTTTTGGAAGAATTAATATTCACCAGAACTGTTAAAAGCTATCGGTAGTGCCTTATAATTATTTTAAGAAAAGGACCCCGTTTACAAATAAAGGGCTCAAAAAGGTTAAGAACATTAAATTGTCCCTATTCAACTTGTATCAGATTAAAATCAGTCAACTCCTTATTAATTAATCACTTCCCGCTTGGAAAAGGCTCACAATATTTATATAAAATACCGATACAAAGGTTTCGCTCTCTCACATTTAAAAAAATGTGGTGGAGAAGAGGGACGTTAATTTCAGAACTGGACCGTAGTCCAAAGCAAAATAACTGGTGAACTAGTAAAAGAGGGCTTGGCCCCTTGGAAGTGCGTAAGCACATACATTAACCGAATTCGCGCATGTCAATGCGTGTAAACGCCCTACAGAATACGATCAAATCCAGCCACAGTGAATGTACATCACACGGTTAGGGCAACATGTCGACTAATAGTTACACTGGCCATAAATAGCCCTGTATGAGCGCCACCACCTGCCAGAGAGCCGCTCCTGCAGACGTGATATAAGTGTAAGACTTCACCACCGGTTGCATGATCAGCTCTACGGCTATAATTCTTTCTGATTTCAGTCTACCACTGAGATGAATCTACCACTCAATTCAAAGGAATGGGATCCCACGTTGAACGACTTTCGACCGTAGCCTTGAGAGTGATATGCTCCATGAACCAACACAACGGCAGATATAGCCGAAAGGCAGTTATAAGATAATAATAATTATTCGCCATCCGAAAAGAGTTTATGTAACCGACGTTGAGTACATGCATTATTCGATCATCTTTGTCTCACCCACCAACAAGTTACCTTCAAGCATTCAAAAGTGGGAACTTTACAGAGATACTTTATTTTGTTTTTATAAAATACATCATGGAGGTCAGACAGTCTGTAACCCCGTAATGGAGGGACCCGACATGGGCAAAGTTACTTAACTGTAAGTCAAACCGAGACACAGAGAGCGCAATGAGAATAGTGACCCACCAAACAACCATCGCGGAGATACAATACTGCAGAATGCCACAAGCACCAATACGACTATATATATATACTATACCAGCCCACATTACCACCCAGATACCTCCATCGACCAGGACCGGAAGATGTGTCGGATCAGGCGCAGCACAACTGCAGATCCTATGCTATCATCGTCATCATCATTTACATAGCCTTTAAATTCCACTGCTGTATAAAAGTCACGTAAGAGACCTTGATTTGCTCATGGGAGGGGGGGACATTTTCCACAGTCGCAACACTTGGCAGGCGGGTTGGCAACCGCAATTTTTAATTAGAGATGCTTATGTTCAGTTTCAGTTCCTCAGTCGTCTCTTACGACACCCGCGAGATGATATAGGCTAGTGAATTTTCTGACAACGCCACTGCTTGCTGATTATGTGACTAGCGAACTAATAAAGAAATGAACAGGCGCTTCCTTTTATGTATATAATTATTGAGATAAAATTTAATTTTCAACAAATTCTCTCCTGTGTGTATTGTGTGAGGAATCTCCTTTTTGAGATTGATGTTGTGAGGATTAATATTTATTACGCAATATAAACAAATTTTCAATAAACGATAAAAATTTAAAAACATAAATTTTCTATTGTCTAAAGATTCTTTATTGTAAAAATGTATAGAAAAAAATAAATTTCTTTACATTAGTTGCATGCATTCAAAAGCAATATTATAAAGTGTTTCTTGTCGTTGTGTTGTTTTCCTTTATAGTTCCTCAAGTATGTATTCTTTACATTTTTTTTAAATACAATCATGGTGAAAACGAGCACACAGTCCACCTAATGGTAAATGGATGCTGTGACCCTACACAAAATCTACATCTATCCTGGATTAAATATTATAGGGCAGATGCGTTACACCCCTGAGGGCTAAGATGAAATGCATCGTTCCCAGTACAAGGGTTTTCGGTTTTCTACGCTCACCGTACGACACAGCAGCATTAAGCTTCTATTTTACGCTGGCATTTTTTGAGAGCGTGGTACTAGCCGATCTATTAGAGTTACTACCATAATATAGCGCAGCATGGCTTTTACACAATGGATACAAATTTAATAAAATATTTTTTATTTTTTTATTTTTTTTATAGTATGGGGTGATAAACGAGCACACAGTCCACCTGATGGTAAGTGGTTGCTGTGGCCCATAGACATCTACATCCATCCTTGATCAAGAATCAAAATTCAGATGCGTTGTGACCCGTGAGGACTAAGATGGAATGCCTCGTTTCCCGTAAAAAGGGTCTCCGATTCTCTACACTCACCATACGAAACACAGCAGCATTAAGGTACTATTTTACGCTGGTATTCTGTGAGAGCGTGGTCCTTCCCCGGTCGAGCCGACCCATTCGTGCTACAACTATACTACTAATATAACTGCAGCATGGCTCTACCACATCAAAAAATATGAAACGGTTTAACGGTTACAAATCAAATTAATTTAAAACACACAACTTTTACGAGCTGACAAAAAATAAAAAAAAAGTTATCTACAAAAAAGTAATACTTCTCCTGGTTTAATTATGTCTGTGTTTAATAAAGAAAGTTTAAGACAGTTGTTCTCATCAGTAACGGACTGCAAAGTTATGCCCAGATTTTGTTGCTTTGAATAATATCCAACACAATTGAAACTTCCAACTGTGTCTAAGAGAGACACTTTCGATCGGATAACGTGGTTCACAGCTGCACAGAGAGCTATTGAGATTTATGATTAATACACAAGAGCTTTTCGAGTATTTTGTTTTGCTAAATACGTATTCGCTTCTTTTGTAACATTATGAGATAAAATACCAGCCTAGAATGACCACACGGATTGTATCGACTTACTTTGCATCGCTGGACAATACGGGCGAATATGGAAGTGCGGATAAATGAAGGGATTTGTATCCTCCGTCAAAGCGATAGGGGTGTGCCAGAATGAGTGCTCAAAGCGGGTAAGTGTTAGAACCGGGCTTAGCACATTTGCAAGTTGTACACCCGGCTTGGCTAAGATTAATTTGACAAACGCGATATCGAAGCAAGTTCGCCTCAAAGGATTATTCATCACTCATTTATTCATTACAGCCCATCAAACACCCAATGCTGAACATTGGCCTCTCCCATAGATTGCCTCGTAGACTAGCAGGGCTACTTGACACAGTTGCTTATAGGACAGCTTGCCTCATTAGAGAGATTTAGGCATAGTTTGCCAAGCTTGGCAGTTTTATTTTATTTTAAGTTGTTATCAGAAAGCTGCTGCTGTTTCAGTTTCCCTTTGTCGGCTCTTACGACACCCACCGGATGGTAAGAGATATTCTAACACCGCAACTACACAATTTGACTTGACACTGAATGGGAAGCATTATTAAGGAGATTAATCCATCCTCAGCGAATAGACCAGGGCTGATTCCCTGATTAGTGATGCTGATATCGATCACCAATCTGTGAAGTCTAGTGTAATTTTCGTAGCACGCAAGCAAAGGCAGTACGTACAGTCGCCACCAGTACAGTGAAGTTGTAAATTTCAAATTAAGTGCTGCATAAACACGTGCTTGGCATTAAAGGAATATATCGTGATGAAAGTTGCCCGTCTCAGAATAAGAAACAATATTTCAAGAACATATGAAGCCCGCTGACATACATTGGAGCAGCGAGATGATTAAAAACGCTATCAAAGTGAGAAGGTGCCCATGGCCTATTGTGTGGGCTAAATTATTTTGCAGGTAAATATTTAAAAAATATTTGTGTAGGTCAATCGCGTATTCAGAAAACTAAACTTCGAGAGAATGAGATGAGTTCAGACTATCAGGAGCGGGACAGAATAGAATAGAATAGAATCATTTTTCATTCAATTTAGAATATGTAATACTTATTGAAAGTCATTTTTTACTTTTACTACTGGTTCGGGAAAAAAACCTCTGTCTTAAGAATAACCAGCAAGAAACCTACCGGGACTTTTTAAAAAACCACAATTGACATTATAATATTCCACGTAATTGTTATGAAAAAATTAAGAAACAGCATAACAATAACCACCTCACATGTGTTATTATCAATTTTATACTCTTTAGCAGTATAATAAGATAAAGAATTTTTCCATAATGTTTTAAGCCTTTTGATAGATAAGTTCTGTGTACATTTTCTGGGACTTTGTTGTAAAAGCATATACATTGCCCTATGAAGGAATTACTAACTCTTCGGAGTCTATTAACTAGTATAACTGACTTGTGCTTGTTACTAGTATATACAGAATGTATATAATATTTTTAATAAAACTATTTTTGTTTTTGTGTCCATACATTAAATTTTTGTAAATATATTGGGAAGCCAGCCAGGAAGTTTATTTATTTATTTCTTTAATTTTTTCTCTAAGAGATTCTTTCGGACCAAGTTGATAAATTGCTCTATTCTGCAAAACAAATATAGTTTCAACGTAAGTCGCATTACCCCATAGCAAGATTCCATATGACATTATGCTATGGAAATTACTAAAATAAACTAATCTAACTGTTTCAACACATGTAAGATCTCTAATCTTTTTTACAGCATATGTGCAGCATATGAATTAAATCGCTAACTAGTTTAGATATATGAGAGCCCCATTAAAAAAAGTGTGATTCCAAGAAAAATCGTGGATTCAACAAGGCCCAGTTCCTCCCCCATTTAAAAGCACACTGGTTTTCACCTATTTAACATTAAGTGTGGTGAATTTAATACTTGAAGAATAGAATTATATATACATATATATTACTTCCAAATGTCTCTAAGCGATGCTTATTTATTGACAGAAAATATCTGTAGGGTTTATTTATTATAATATTTTCACCAAGTTAAAAAAATATATTTTTATTTTACGTATACCCATTACATGACATATTAAGCAGATCCAAGTTTTAAATTTCTACAAATAACACAAGTATCTTATAGTAACTAACATATTATTTTTATATTGATATATAATGATTTTCATCCACAAGTGCGGCATAATATTTAGGATAAATGTTTAATCATAAATTATCCTTATTTTTAGTCATGAAAAGCCTAAATTTTAGTGTTATAAATCAAAATAATATTTTCTTTCAAGTAAAATTGTTTTCGAATAGCACCATACACTTCATTTTATAGGTAAAGTCATTTTATCGAACAAAAATTGATTGAATCTCAAGATGGTAAGTAATATAGATGCTAGATGAAATCGTGAATAGGATATGATTATTTTAATAAATATGGATAATTTTATCTATTTAGTAAATTTTTAGTTTTTATATGCTGTTTATTTTAAAAATTAAAATTTATATTAACCATTTTTAAAGCACCGCACACAGAGGAGGCCGATATTATAGGTAACACTTGTCACTTCTCATTTGCCACTTCTCACTTGCAACACGCACTTGTCACTTCTTAAAATGTATACCGGGCCTTAGGAGTGATTCACGATAGTATAATAGCGGATTCAAACTCATAAACTTTTGAATACGCGGTCTGCATGCTGCCATTAGGTTACTATCGCTTCCTACACTGCATTCTATCTCACTCTCTCGCAGGCTAAATCATATACGAGTATAGTTTCAAATCACACGATTCCAAAGATGTTTTCTTTTTAAAAACTGGCGCAGATTGTTATATATCATTTCTACAGTGTAATTTTATAGAATTTGTCAAATATAACTTATCCAATAACTAAGACGTTAGGCACTAATGCATGACCCGAGTGAAGCGCCACAGGCAAAGGATGAGAAATTTAGTTTTAAAACCAGTTCCGAGCTATAATTCTTACCGAGATCGTAATTAAAATTTCGTTTATAATTCGTTTCTTTTAATAATATGATTATTTCGATATGAGGTTTAGTATTTATGAATATAGAGTATTACTTTCTAGGTGATTTTTTGCCCATTTTTTCTTATTTCATCTGCCAGGCTGCCTCATGATGATCTAGTGTATTAATAGTATACTATTGGGTATTCTGTCTTACTCCAAAAGTTTTATAAGGTACCTATAGCTTTCTTTTTTTATCTAGGCTGCAGTTTCCTTTGGCTGCACTAAGTACTTAGCACTACAGGTGATGGGACTCTTAGCTCGCTTGGTGTCTTCCGTCTTACATTTCCTGTACCATCATCATCAGCCTTATAACTTTTCACAAGTTCACTGTTATACGTAGACCACCCCTAATATCATTCTACAAAAGCTTACAAATCTGCGTAATTATCATTGTAGTTAGTAATTTAATCAATATTGCACTTCTGCAGTTTGTGAGATTCTAGATGTTCTACGTTATTATTGTATAATATCACTTATAACAACAAAATCTATTACCAAATAATACATATAATAAAAAATTTATCTATGATTCTGTAGCTACATAAAAGTTCCATTTGCAGAACTTAAATTTAGATCCACCTTAAACTTTGATAGAATCAGGCGTTATTTTGCGGTAATCTATTATAATAAAAAGTTAATTACTTTGCAACCTTCCGCTAACCAAATACAATGGTCCCTCAAGTGCTCTTCAATCCAGGTAAAACACATTTACCTGGATTGAAGAGCACCTCCCGTCTTCCCTCAAGTGCATGCACTAACTCCGTCACCACCGAAACACGTGTCGTATTATCGTCGATGGTGTGTCTTAGCTGGAATAGTGGTGTTGGAAGGTGCTGGGACTAGTGGTGACAGAGTTAGTGCTTGCACTTGAGGGAGGGTGGGAGGTGCTCTTCAATCCAGGTAAGACACATCATTGTATTTGGTTAGCGGAAGGTTGCAAAGTAATTAATATGTTTACCTTAAACTTTATCTACTCATGCGATAAACACTAGAAACTCCTTTTTTTAGAAAGAAACATGATATAATTTTAATGGAAAAGTTCTCTTTAATAAAAATCACCCAGAATTTAAAACATCAAGCCGGATCGTAACAGTAATTTGCGGCGCACGTGACAAATTTCAGGGAATCCCTCGCACAAGACGAGGCAATATTTCAACCACACGGTGACATAATATTACTTTTATTTTTACAGCACAGCAGACCACGAAAAGACCTTAAATCTTATATCATATTTTAGAAAATTCTTTTACTTGAATAGCATTTTTAAATACGTACGTATGTTTGATTTTAAATCTTAACGTGTTTTGTTTAATGTTAAAAACTTTATCTGTATATGAGGTTGCCAGACTAGCTTTAAGCTTGACTATCATATTTAGTTAAATATGGTCATTTAGAGGGTCTATATCTATAATCCGGACTAAGTAGGTAAAGACTTTAAAACAAGATCTCTGGCAACGTAAAATGCCGATAATATAAGTAAGTATGGTCGCAGGCGACTACTAGCTCCATCTAGCGACAGTTTTTTTAATAAAGAAAAAACGGTCTAGGTGTGATCCGAAAGGTCCACACGACTAACTTCCCAGTGGAAAGAATAATAAACATCATATGTTTTAATATTTTATACAATTTTTCATTCGGCACAAAAAACGTCTTAATCGATTCTGCCCAAAATTTAATGAGGTCTAAGTTACATAACTATGCGTTAAGAGAAACAGGTCCCATGTCAATATCACTCTTTGTTCTTGAGATACACGAGGCAAAAAATCCGAATTGAATCCGAACATACATACATACATGTGCACACACGGACATCCTCTTAAAAACCATACTATTCGACTCTAAAGACCTTGAAACGTGGAGATATGCTAAAATTTCTAATTTGCAATATCGGAGCCATTGCAATAACTTCCCACTGGGAAGTTAATAAGAAACAGATTTAGGAAACCAATGAAAGGAGCTAATGAAAGAAGCCGATGAAAAAAGCCGCTAAGAGATGCCCCCCTATATCGGATGATCTGTATTTCTCTGAGTCTCATTATATTTATAATTAAAGTTATGAAAATCTAATTTAAGACCCTGTGAATGTAGTAATATTAAAGGTGGTAAGCTAACTAAATCGTGTTTGTTAAGACAAATATGTCTGTCATCCGCCGAATCATATATTGCGCACAAAGATGTCAAAATAAGAAATTAAAATTTAAAAAAAGTGTTATGTATTGGTGATCTTTGTATTTCAATGGTATCAATGTAGTCACGGGAAATCGAAAATCTATTGTTATATCAGAATTGATCTTAAGGTGTACTAACATTCTTCGTTGACAATCTCCTTTTTGTATAGAAGAGGAGACAAACAAGCATACGACCTACCTGATAGTATGTGATTTCCGCTACTCATGAACATATACGCGTGCATTGCCGGCCCTTTTAGAAGATCCCTTATCGTATCGGTCCGGGAAACCATTGGCGACAATTTCACAATAAGGTTGAGAATAGCAGTTATTCTCAACCTTTCAGTTACAATTCTTCGCATATAGCACACGTGGACTTCCAGACAACTAGATTCATCTAGATTTAGATGGAATTTCGATTGTTTCGCCATGTACGTAAAATTGAGCAACTGGAATTTGAACAATTCTTCGGAGCTTACCCCGTGGTATGTATCTTAGAAGATGCATAGAGATGCAACATTTCTTCGCAAGATTTGCGGATCACGCCGAGCAAAAAGAACTTGGACGTAGACAATTTGAGTCGCTTTTCGTTGAATTCGGTTAAGTAGAGCTCGTACTAGGGTGTTTCAATCCAAAAATGAGTACAGTATTCCAAGTGAGGGTCAACTTGCACTTTGTAAAGCTGCTAACGGTGGTCCGTCATAAAATATCGCGTCAATCTACAGAACACACCAAGTCTTTTAGAGGCCTTCACTTCCAAGTGACTGCGAGAACTTTACATCACTCGATGTGTCCCGTGGATGCAGATACTGGCGGAGGCAATAATAGAACTACCCTGAAATTAAGGAAACACGACAAAGGTTTTCTTTTTCACCGTAAAAGCTCCAAACTGGGTCTGCTAAGAGTAAAACTGGATTAAATTTAGTCCCTAGACAGAGACTTTGTTTACCATAACTCGACTTCAAAAACATAAGGTAGTTCTAGCACTCGGCGATCGTACCGAGAAATGTTAAAATCTTAGAGATCTTATCTCTTCTAAGCACGGCCTGTGTATAAAGCATCACTACTGCTCTCGTGTGAATAATAATGAATGTTCCTATTTTGCAACTATATAAAGCCATTGATATTTAGATAAGGGTATGCGATACAGGATAGAGTAGAACACGAGCATTCAGAGGCTTAGGTTCGGATTATGAAACGTGGTCTACGACCTTGTTCTCGACTGCTTCCATCCATCGGTGATATAAGTGAAGATGAAGACCACCAACTGAGTGACTACGGTGGAAGTCCTATGGTCGGTCACTAATCAGCTCGCGTTTTTACGAGGAGGTTATTTAGAAGAACATAGGTGATTTTGAAAGGCATGTATTTGGACGGGTCTAAGCGAATGTCATTTTTAGGGTTGGAGTGAAATACAGCTGTCTTCCATGAATTCGTGACGACGCCTTAAGAGTAGTAGTAGTAGTATCTTAGTACCATTTTCAGTACAATGGAGAAGATTAAAGATAGAAGATTCTATCCGACCAATCGACTAATTGACGTTAAGGGAGAAAAGCGCTCCTCGTACTGAGCATCCGAAATCGAACATCCTGCATGAAACATTCACACTGCAGGTTGGTCATCCTCCCCGAGCATGAAAGTTGTTAATGATGTTATACAGAAATTCCCTTTGGCACTTATAGCGAGAGTCTAGAACGCATGAGAACTCGAAGGATGACGAACTAGTTTCTCACCAATGCTCCCAATGTGTCCTTTGCAAGAAACTAAGTTAATTTACATGTTATCCATTATTAATTGGTTTTATCAAATAAGTTGTTTTTGTCTTTTTTCATAAATATTTTACAAGAAAAATAATAGCAATGCTATTAACATCCAGGTACGCTTAAAATACTTGTGCTAGCAGTGGCTTACGACAGTAGTTGAAAGGCGTATTCGAACTCACGACTTTTGTTGCGTTCGCTTTCCGCACCCTACCATTGGGCTGCTACCGCTTAATAAAATAATATCAAGTAGTTTCATTTCACTCTTTTAACTTGGTCGTAATAAACTCTGAACAAATAAGTATTTTTTAAAGAATTTTGTTTTCTTTCACTTACGGAATCGCCTTTTAAGGTCTTGTATTAAGAATCGACAATATTTTTTGCGATTATCTTTGTAAAAGTCGTTAAATACAATGACCCTTGACTTGTTCATGGTCACTTATTACTTAATATATCTGTATATTAATGATTTCTTAAATTTACGTGAACACTACTCATTGAATAAAACAAAATTTACTTTTAAAAGTAGTTAACTACTTTAATTAACTACTTTTAAAATTTAGTTTTAAAAGTAGTTAATTAAACGCGATAGAATCCGTAAATTTAGTTTTATCCAATATCTATATATTACCAATCGTTTCGTATAAGAGCGGTGAGTTTTGAGCTATTGATCATCACGATATCCTTTCAGATTGATCGTAATGACGGATTGTCACGTAGTAATGCAGAGCAATGCCATTAGTGCATAGACACATCAATAAGTGAAATTGTAGTTTTTTTTACTTAACGAAATTAAGAATTCCTCTAATAAAATTAAAATAGTCACAATTTATATTTATTACACATAATAGAAAAGAAAAAAAAACTGTAATATAGAAAAACCAAAACTAAAAATTTTTAATGTCAAAAACTCCTGCTCCCTGTGGTATGGTGCTAAGAACGCTGGCTGCGATTCCTCGCTGAATAGCCAAACTTAGCCTCTGAGCGAGAAAAGAACCAGCCCTCTTATCACCAGCAGCGACGACCAGTCGCGGATATAGTTCCTTTAGGAACTTCACTGCACGTGGACCTCATGGACCGATAGTCTCTACAGCAAATGGCACAAATATGTAGTCATTTCTCAAAGACTCATATTTGCGCCATTTATCAGCTGCTTCTGATGCCGCCCCGGCTCTAAAAAATATCAACGCAAGTAGCATCCCACACTAGGGCTTTACCTCTCTTGCCATCGTCTCTAAATGTTTCGCAAAGCTCTAAAACTGAGGGAATATATATAAATATAACAATATACATACAACAATATAAAATATACAAGAACCCTTTGGATGACTTCGTTCAAAATGCCGTGACCGGAAAACCTACTTGCACTTTTCCTACATGAAAGTCCGTGGAGCCCAAACTCATGACGCTGCTACCACAGGACACTGGTGAGGTTGACAAATTGCCGCTCCTAGGCGGAATTCTATGGCGATGCGCAAGCTTTCCCCATCAAACAATGTGCCGAGATGATTACTTGATGATACAGCGATTGATTGATGATAAATCTTTCTGGACACTCCGTGCCAACGGTATATGCCACAGTTTTTGTTGGTTAACTTTCAGTGGGAAATTTTCGCCGGGACAGAGCGTCAGCCATGTTCACCTTGCCTCCGCAGCAAAGCACAGGTTTACTTTATTAACATAAGTCATTGACACTATGCAAGGAAGTAAGGAAAGCAGGCAATGCGACGCTAAAAAGATTTCTTACACCAATACCTATATATATATATATATATATATATATATATATATATATATATATATATATATATATATATTAGATAGGTAAATTAGCTTGATTCCAGACTGTTGTATTTAATCTGAAATTTAGAATTTTTTCTAAAGCTATTTTACGATTATTATCAATATCTTTTAATACATCCGAACATTTCCAAACTAGACTTGAGCGTATTAAGTATGTAAATTTAGGTACAAGGAGACAATATCTATATATCTATACATATAATAAAACAGTAACAAAAGAAAAACTGTACGAGTACATTGAGTATTTTCGAGAAAAAATAAGTGGCTTTTGTTAGAAAAGCGTAACTGATGACAAAAAGTGACTTTTTACAATTTTTGTCTGTTTGTCTGTGTGTATGGTATGGCTTCACGCCAAAACTACTGGATAGATTGAAATTCAGCAAAAATATTCTTTGTAAACCAAGGAAGGCTTTAGGCTACATATTATCACGCCGTATGTAGCACGTAAGCACTATTGATTTTAAAAGGTTTTTCTTCGTAATTGAATGCACAAAATAATTGAATGCAGAAAATGACATGTTATTAGTTAACATAAAAATAAACATTTTACTCTGTGAACATAATAATCACGCTATTTTTATAAAAGAGCGGGGCAGTAGTATTATAAATTGCAAGGGAACAGCTGTTTAACAATATGTCAACGGGGAATTTAGCGATAAGGTCAGGCGATCGTTTACCGCATTAAATGGTGAGAGTTTAAGTCCCATAATATTGTTTAGAAAAATCGTAATTTTGTTTAATTTATGTACTTTTTATGTGCATTAGGAAATCTGAGAACTTTACATGTCCTATCTAATTCTATGGAGAGTTTCACACCAATATTACTAAACAGATTGATTGATGGTACAACAAGTTACACTATCATGAAGTCAAGTCAAACTTTTGGATCTAATTTATATCTTACCAAGCTCATTTGTTGCAGGTAATTGATTTAAGTATGTAATTCTTAGTTATGTTCCTTGCCGCTGTTATCATATTTTTTAATGCAAAAATAATGTACTTGTCAATTAAATTAACGACAATTTAGTTTTAATTCATAATTTATTTTTTTGGGTAAATAATATGTAGTTTCCGTTTTCTAACTAGATGGCGTTTGGCGTTGGCGCCGAGTTAGATCGCGTTAGATGCCGATGGGCCGGTCTCATCCTATAGAAACGGGGGTTAACTTTGGTGTCTGTGTTGGTTGATGTGTTTAATTTTCCTGCGAATAATTATTATTTTTCTACTTACTAGCGATTCTTACGTACTTATTCGATTACTTTTCATTGTTTTAAATATCGTTAGTATCGGATTAAGAAGGAATTTTAGCTATGTCTTTCAGAAAAAGATCAAATCTGTCTCGAAACTCAAGGGTTTCTAAGATGCGCAGGTTAGTTAGTAGTAGCAGTAGTTTCTCTCGAACCCACGCAGAGCGTGAACAACGGCTAGATGCTAACCGTGAGCGTAATGCACTAAGTTTGTCCGCAAGCACGCATCGCCAATTACGACTAGAATTTAAACGAGTTCGCACTACTGCTTCTCGATCTCAGGAAAGTGTGGAACAACGAGAAATGCGTTTAGCTATCGACCGGGATCGCTATTCTTTGTCTCACGCATTCGAAACGGTTACACAGAGGGATCACAGGTTGAGTCTTCAGAATATCCGCTCTGAGGCTGCTCGATCACTTGAGAGCAGTCAGGAGCCTGAGGTACGACTTGCGCGTTACCGAGAACGCGGGCAAAGCCAAGGGTACAGCTATAGTTTATAAAGAATGTTTTTAAAGTGATTTGCAATATTATTGTTAATTTCGTGTACCCTTGGGATCCGGTGCAATCCGCACCGGATCGGTGAAATATACTGGATGAAAAGTGTTAAGTCTAGACAACATATAGGCCATAATTTATTCTGGAAAATGGAACACATGATGCAGAACCGCAACAGATCAGCTAAAGTATAAGAGATATAAAAATGGTGCCATAGCAAAAAATATTCCACGTGAAGAGTATTTTCCGCTGTGAGAATAAATTTGAAGATATGGAATACCTGTTGTGGAACTCCAAAGCCCAGCGACATTATAACATATATAGGAATGACGTCTTAGCAAAAGTTGTTTAGTCTGATGGGCATTTCCTGTTGACTTACAAAAATGAAAGATCTGGAACGTCTCGAATCTTCTCGCGCATCACGTTGTTTGCCCGTCCCCGGGCTCTTAGAATTTGACATCAGACGTTTCAGATCTTCGATTTTGACGACCCCGTTGTCGCTGACATAAGCAACATCATTCACGTACGAAGTCGCGGGCAGCAGCTAGTTTTAAAATAGTAAGGGCAATATGGGGGTAAGATATACACTTTATCAACGTGATTTAAAAATTGATCAAATTTTGTTTTTAAAACTGGTTTAATACTATCGAGAAACAACGAAGCACCGAGCAGGTATAGCGATTCCGTATTGACAGTTTTTATTCTTGAAGAAATGTGATTGAAATTTTGAATTAAAGTATCTCCGTTAGAATTAGATTAACTATTGAAATAAATATTTCACATTTATTGCCATTTGGTTCAAGACCAATGTTTTTAAAATTTTGAAAAATATGTGTAAGATCACTAAGGACGTCTTCTGCTTTACCTCGTCGTCCAGGTACCAGACTTTCAGCTTGGATTTCAACTTTGAAATAAAAGGCTGGATTCCCAAACTCTGGGAGCTGGACCTAGTGGATTACCCTGCTGAACACCGACAGCAGGGTGGTGGGTTGAGACGTTGAGGCGTAATGCCATCAATGCCAGCCATACGAAAGTGACAAAATTGCGCCTAAAGTGTCTTTTTCAGAAATTTGTAAACGTTGGGAAGCAACGGTAAACTCTGAGAGGAATTGGCCGAGGGATGTTTGTGACGAAGGCCTTGACATTGAAGAGTTTCGACATTACGAGGAGCCAGGATGTCCTCTGAGAATAGAATACTTGATGCATTTTTAAGTCGCCATCTATTACTTTCGAATCAACTACTTTTTAACTCAAAAAGGTCGTGATAAATGAGTATTAATCGGGTAATCTAAGTTTTGAAATGAAGTCTCTTTTAGTTGAGACGTAATTGACTTGTTTATTGTTTTAGTAAAATGAAAATGGAAATACGCGAATGTAAATAATTTTTGCCAACTCTTTTCATAATTCTTAAAACAATTTTGAATAGTGCATGACAATGCTTTAGCAAGTTGCATCCTCGCACCTCTGGAAATTCCTTTAAGCACTGATACGTTACTGTGAACATTGTACAATTGATCCGAAAAAGTGAAAAATTTGTGTCATTACGGATATTACTAAAAGAGTCATGAATTTCTACGATAGGCTGTGAAACCAACATACTTTTACTATGTCATCGTTTAATATATGTATTTAATCCCCTTTTACCTTTGAATAGTCTACCGTCGGTACAATTTTGACACCGTAGGAAACCCGGCTGTGAATGTATCGGAACGCCAGTCATTAAAAAAGTTAAAAAAATTAAAATGTAAAATATACTTACAGCACTCAAACTTCGTTTAATAAATTCGTATAAAATTTTGAAAATTAAAGATACCTAGTTCTCGAGCTTTCTTTATCGCCTTAAGGCAATCTAATATTATTATTGTGTACGATAAACCACCAAGTGTTGCATCTTGAAGTGGCCTATAACTATAACCGTTTACAATCAACGTTTTCAAAGCTTCTTTTGGTATATAACACGCCAAAGCATCCCAATAAAAACGCGGCATTAGTTTTTTTTTTTGGGTTCAGACGAAGTGTAGTGAACATTGATTTCGTTATTTTGAGGTTGTTTTATTTTTTTATTTAATATTGTTACGAGCTTGAGGTTCGTGACAATAAAAATTGCCGATAAAATTACCTAAATTAACACTTTAATTTACTTTATACGAATTAAAGTTAAAAAAACACTAATAATTAAACACACTAATTCACTTAATTTCGCTCCGAAGCTTCGCTTGTGTCGCCGAGTTAAACTCTGTCTCGATCGCATCTTGCGCCACCTATTTATTCAAATCAGCAAAACATCCGGAATGTTCAAGTAAACACGCGCAAGGTACCGAGAAATCGAGTATAGATTTTCTAGAAACTTAGTTCTTCGGGCGGCGCTGTCGGTCGAGAGATCCGCGATGTCATTCTCTGCAAAGCCCCCCCCCCCGCTCTCGCTCCTGACACTAGATGGCGCTAGTTGACTTATTCACACAACACTGCCCCCTCCTAAGACATGTTATCGGTCCCATAATAACGCGCCAAGCGATCCACATGGACGATCTTAGGAGTTCCTCTTGCGCCTTTCTGTATCCGGTAGGTCACATCATTGATCCTGGTTACAATCCGGTACGGGCCGTCCCATTTAGCTTGAAGCTTAGGAGATTTCCCTTTGCTGCGGACTGGATTGTGCAACCACACTAATGAACCTTCGTTGAACCCTTTATTGTTCATTTTGCGGTCATACCGGGTTTTCATTTTCTCAGACATTTGCTGGCCCGATTGTCTGACGTGCTCATAAATGTCATTCATTTTGTTCCGCAAGTCATATGCATAATCGGTTATACTGCGTGGGGCATCAGGTGGTATCCCAGTGATCAGGTCTGCAGGCAGCCGTAATTCTCTTCCAAAGTTTGCGAAAGCTGGTGTCACTGCTGTACTTTCGTGAACAGAACTTCGATATGACAACAAAAACGGTTGTATGTGCTTGTCCCAATCTCGTTGCCGATTGTCTACAACTTTTGCTAGGTACCTCTCCAATGTCTGATTAAATCGTTCCACCATTCCATCAGATTGCGGGTGATAAGAAGTCGTTCTTGTTTTATGAGTACCCATAACTCGGCAAGTTTCCTGGAATATTTGAGACTCAAAATTCCTTCCTTGATCGCTGTGAATCTCTAGAGGTACTCCAAAACGACAGAAGACTTCATGAACTAGTTTATCTGCAACTGTTGAAGCTTCTTGATTTGGAATGGCGAAAACTTCTGGCCACTTAGTGAAGTAATCCATCACAACCATGAAATACTTGTTACCGCTTTCACTCTCCGGAAACGGCCCCGACACGTCAATGGCTATTCTCTCCCATGGTGCACCAACATTGTACAACTTCAATGCACCTCTACTACGAGTCTGAGGTCCCTTTACAGCCGCACAACTTGTACATTTGCGACACCAGTCCTCGACATCGTTTCGACAGTGGACCCAGTAAAACCGTTCTCGGATCTTCAGTAGAGTTCGTTTGACTCCCAGATGGCCTCCTGAATAATCATTATGGTACAGCTGTAGAACATCCGATACTTTAGCTTTAGGGACAACCATTTGTAAATGACAGCTGTCTCCCCGAACATTTTCCCATTTACGGCACAGAACTCCATCCTGAAGCAGCAAGCTATCCCACTGGGCCCAATAGCTTTTAGTGATCGAACTCATCGCTGAGACGTCGCTCCACTTGGGCTTGGGAGCACTGGCCTTCATCCATTCCAGGATCGGCTTGACGTTCGGATCTTCCTGCTGTGCACGTTGTAAGCTGTCCTTCCACTCGTTGCTGAGGTGGTCTGCCCTGAGCATCCTCACGGATACCACTCCCTTACTCTCTTGCCTAGTACAATGTTTGCAATCTTCAGGACAAGGTCTTCGTGATAATGCATCTGCGTTGCCATGAGATTTCCCGCTGCGATGTTCGATCTCAAAGTCGTATTCCTGCAGTAGTTCAATCCACCTCGCAACTTGTCCTTCTGGATTTTTAAACTGCAATAGCCATTTTAGTGCAGCATGGTCAGTTCGTAAGTGAAATTTTCGCCCCAGAAGATATTTGCTAAAATGCTGCAACGACTTTACCACAGCTAGCAATTCGCGTCTTGTGACACAATAGTTCCTTTCCGGTTTTGACAACGACTTGCTGAAGTACGCTATCACGACCTCTTGGTCACCATTCCGTTGAGACAACACACCGCCAAGTCCTATATCACTTGCGTCTGTGTCAACTACAAATTCTTTGCTTGCATCAGGGTATCCCAAAATAGGTGTTTTGCACAGACGGTCCTTGAGCTCCTGGAATGCGATATTACAACTTTCATCCCAGCAGAAATGTCGCTTCTCCTCGATTAGCTTATGCAGAGGTTTGGCTATATCTGCAAAGTTCTTCACAAATCGCCGGTAATAGGAGCACAAACCCAAAAATGCTCTAACCTGCGTCTTGTCTTTTGGAACCGGCCAATCCTTTACAGCTGCAATTTTCTCTGGATCCGTGTGGATACCTTCTTCCGACACTACATATCCCAAAAACTTGACTTGCCGTTTGAACAGTGAACATTTCTTCGGACTCAGCTTGAGATTGGCACTCTGAATCTTCATGAGCACGCGTCCCAGGTTTTCAAGGTGTTCCTCAAACGTACGGCCCACGATGATGATGTCATCCAAGTAGACCAGACAGGCATCGCCAATTAGCCCGGTAAGTACAAGTTCCATCAGCCTTTCAAACGTTGCTGGAGCATTGCACAACCCAAACGGCATTACTTTGAATTGCCACAGACCCTTTCCCGTCGAGAACGCAGTTTTCTCCTTGTCCTTGGGGTCAATTTCAACTTGCCAGTAGCCACTTTTTAGATCCAGCGTGCTAAACCATTTTACTCCTGTAAGCATGTCCAGCGTGTCATCAATTCTTGGCAAGGGATAGCTGTCCTTCTTTGTAACGTCGTTCAGACGGCGGTAATCAACACAGAACCGCATGCTGCCATCCTTCTTTTTCACCAGCACCACTGGCGAACACCATGGACTAGAGGAGGGTTCAATAACACCATCCTTCACCATTCCTTCAATCATGGTTTCCACTTCCTTTTCACGTGCTACCGGCAATCGTCTTGGCCGCTGACGGATAGGCAACTCTTCACCTGTGTTTATTTTGTGTTGAACTAAACCAGTCTTTCCTATGTCAGCATCGTTTGACGAGAATACATCGGCGTACTCGAGTAACAACTTCTTCGCCTTGACCAATTCGTTCGGGGACAGAACACTGCGACAGTCTTCCAAAAGTGTGGTCACTCTCGTTTCTGCATCCTTGCTGGGGGTCCCACTCGATATATATTGGCACCGACGTAACCAATCCACTTCCTCACAAGTACCAATTAATGTGCCTTTTTCTATAATCTGGTCCCGGTCCCAAAGGTTCAGCACACGTACTCCTGAGATGTCCGTGGTCCTGACCAAGGTTCGAGCTACTTTCCATGGAAGGTCATTGTTTACCCTTTCCACAAGTACACAACGGTGAGCTTGCCCAGCGTTTCGGGGAAGACTAATCGGAACAATCGTTTCCGATCTCGGTGGAAGAACAATCTTCTTAATGCTGTACACGTTCCCTGGTAACGCACCTTCCATAAAAAGTTCCTCCTGTCCACATTTCAAAACACCTTGCTTAACGTCGATCTCACAACAATTATTCCTCATAAAGTCTAGGCCTAGGATGCAGTCGTCCATTATATCAGCCACGATGACATTATGCAGGTAGATCACGTTGCCAAGCTTCAACTCCATCTCCTTCTCTCCACGGACGGGTATACGCTGACCGGTGGCTGTTACCAAATTAATGCGTTCTCGGTTGTATGTGGAGTCCCCAAGGAACTGACTTATAAGTTGGGAACTAACAACCGTACGAGAGGCTCCAGTGTCTATGGTCAGTTTACACGGCATTCCGTTGACCTCGCCCTTGATGATTAGACTGTTCCCATCATGGGTTTGTGAGATCGAGATCCTTGGGGCTCTTTTAACATCAGCCAGCACCCGCCCCGCGGTTCTGGCTTTTACTCGTTTCCCTGCTGCTGCTGGGCGGTGCTGTTGGCCGCACTACCCTCCTGGGATCGTTCACCTTCCCTTTCTAGGGTTCGCTTAGGGCAGCTGGATCGAAGATGGCCCTTTTCCCCACAGCCATAGCACCTAGGACTGTATCCTTTGTTGCGGTCGCGAACTGTAGCTGCTGCAACCTCCCTGACGCGATGGGAACGATGATCCTGCCGCACGACTTCTACCTCCAGTGCATGGGCCAAGGCGTCCTTAAGCGTCTCGTGGTGCCCGAGCCTCACAGCAGCTCTGACTACCAGGTCGCGGATGCTGTCGATGAATGTTTGCACCAGGTTCCCTCCAATGAGCGCAGGTACAGACTGGTATGCTTTACGAACCATCTTCTCCACCTCAAGGGCCCACTGCTGCAGGTTTTCGTTGCTGCGTTGCACGCGATCTTTAAGCTGCGCGCGAAAGACGTGTTCCAGGTGAGCGTCACCATATCTCGCCTCCAAGGCCTCAAGAAGCTGCTCATAGGTCACTTTCTTACCGAGAGCTTCCAACACAGTTAAGGCTTGGTCGCGCAGGCCTAGGGTGAGTGTAGTCATGGCTTGGCTTTTATTCCAGCCGTTCGCCTCCATGACGGCCTCGAACTGGATTTTGTAGGCCGACCAGGAAGAGGTCCCGTCGAACGGCGGCACTTTGAATCCACGTAGCGAAGGTGCTGCAGCTACTACGGGAGCTGTAGTTCCATCCCCAAGTTTGAGGTCGTTTAGCGTTTTCTTCACGTCAGCCATCACGTTGTCAACCCGATTGTTCACATGGTTGATTCGGGTTTCATGTTCTTCGATTCGGGTTTCAGCTTCCGACAGGCGGTTGTCGTGTTGAGCAACCCTATCCTTCACCTGCCTTATCTCTTTCCCAAAGGTAGCGTGAAGGTCCTTCATGAGGAGCATCTGCTCTTCCGACCGACGAGCCTGTTCCGCCAGCTGACGGGCCTGTTCCTCCTGTCCGCCCCGCAGCTGCTCCTCCAAACGACGAACCTGGTCTTCCTGTCGGCGGGCCTGTTCATCCTGTCCACCCCGCAGCTGCTCTTCCAACCGACGGACCTGTTCCTCCTGTCGGCGAGCCTGCTCCTCCTGTCGGCGAGCCTGCTCCTGCAGCATCACCATCAGAGCACCTAAGTCAGGTGCCACAGACGTAGAAGCTGCTGACGGACCGGCTTCCGTGGCCGGCGGCTGGCCCTCAGACATCTGCGGCGTTGCACCACCAAATCTCCTCTGGTCCGTCTCCTGCTGGCGTTGACTTCGGGTACGGACACCCTCCGTTTCCTCCTTAGGTAAAATCGGCATTATTTTATCCCACTTCTGACACCAATTGTTACGAGCTTGAGGTTCGTGACAATAAAAATTGCCGATAAAATTACCTAAATTAACACTTTAATTTACTTTATACGAATTAAAGTTAAAAAAAACACTAATAATTAAACACACTAATTCACTTAATTTCGCTCCGAAGCTTCGCTTGTGTCGCCGAGTTAAACTCTGTCTCGATCGCATCTTGCGCCACCTATTTATTCAAATCAGCAAAACATCCGGAATGTTCAAGTAAACACGCGCAAGGTACCGAGAAATCGAGTATAGATTTTCTAGAAACTTAGTTCCTCAGGTGGCGCTGTCGGTCGAGAGATCCGCGATGTCATTCTCTGCAAAGCCCCCCCCCCCCCGCTCTCGCTCCTGACACTAGATGGCGCTAGTTGACTTATTCACACAACAATATTTTGCAGTATTTGGAAATACAACAAAGATTTAAAGGTCCGAATTCAGAGTAATAGTTTTCATAAATTAATTCATTATCAATACAAAAATAATTTATGTCAACAGTATTCCTTAAAGTTCGCCCTGATCTTACTGCTGCAAAATACAATATATTCTTGATGTATTCGGTCATAAATAATACATCGTTATTTCGTGTCATCACTTCAGGCAAACGAACTTATAAATATATTATCACATAATAATTAATATTGAAATATATTATTTTCACAAAACATTGTTTTTCTGAAATTTCTAATAAACAATGAAATCACTTTTTCAATGTATTTTATATTATTTTCAAAGTGGATAAAATGACCGTAATTTTGAAATAACAGCTTTTCAATTAATGCATATAAAAGTAAATACGATACTTTGGACAGAAAAAAATTATTTAAAAGTTTTGCCTGTCTGCCTCTCTGTCTGTTTGTTTGTTCCGGCTAATCTCCAAAACGACTTAACTGACAGTTTTTAACTGACGGATAGCTTTTGTTATAAGGAGTAACTTCAGCTACTTTTATTTTAGAAAAATAATTGAGGTTCCGCGAAATGAATTAAAACCCTCCAAATCTAAGCGTAACAAATTCAACGCGGACGAAGTCGCGGGAAACAGTTAGTAACAAATAATTGCGCATTCCAACCTCTGTGAATTCAAAATGTTGATAAAAAAAGATAAGCTCTATAATATGAAGATATAAAATTATTGTAATGAATCTTCAAAATTTGTTCATAATTCCAAACACAGAATGTTTTTACCGGTTTCCTTACCTAGAAAAAACAAAGTAGAAATTACTTCTCTTTTTATAGGATAGGGTGACAAACGAGCACACAGTCCACCTGATGGTAAGTGGTTGATGTGGCCCATAAAATCTAAATCTATCCTCGATTACGAATCAAAATGCCGATGCATTGTCACCCGTGAGAACTAAGGCCGAATATGTACCTCGTTTCCAGTAAAAATGATCTCCGGTTCTCTACACTCACCATACGAAACACAACAGCGTTAAGCTGTTATTTTACGCTGATATTCTGTGAGAGCGTAGTCCTTCCCCGGTTGAGCTAACCCATTCGTGCTACAACTATAGTACTAATATAGCTGCAGCATAGCTCTACCACGTATGCTTTTGTTTTTCGGAGCGCCAAGAAACTCCAAGAGGCAGCTTATTTTGTTTCACATATTAAATAAAATACTCAACATAATTTTAGTACAAAATTTAATATTTTTTTTTGCTTTATAGCTACCATAAATCCTGAGGATGTAATAACAAAGGTGTTTAATGGCATCTTTTAATATATATATATACCGTAAAATACTTTACCAAAGTCCCCGGTTTGAAGTAAATCGTTAAAGATAATGAATAATACAATCATCGATAACACAATTGATAAGATATTAACATAGATTACGCGATTCAATCAATAATGATACAGCTATATAGTGTCATATCATACGTTACAGTGGTGTTTCCGCACCCTGATTGGATTTGAAAAAATATTTGAAAACTGATTACAAAAGTGAAAAATGGATAGTGTGCGTAAACTGGAGGCAAATAATGTGGCAAAAAAACATTTCCCAAAATTACACGAGAGAATACAGAACAAGTATATTGAAATGCAAAAAAAAATTGAAAAATCAAAATCAATCGATATGCTCACCTCACTCAATGAAAACTTTGTTTATACAGAGCCAAGAAGATATATGAGTACAAGCGATATAAGAAACGATACTCAAGAAAACTTTGACAATATTGAAAGTGGAAAAAAGTTAATAAGGAAAACACTAGTTATAGAAAATATGCAAGAGAATAGCGCGATATATCAAGATATTTATTTTAATGAAGCTATAGTTAACGAGTCAAGCTCAGATATTAAGCAAAATGGAATATTTGAAAGTGAAGATAATCAGTCTGAAAACATTTTTTTCAATGATATGAGTAACTCGTCAAAAACAAGTCTAGAATCGTGAGTAAGCTTGATCAAACATTGCATCTTAGCCTAGATATTTTAATTACTCGCAAAAATAATGATAATTTATTCGTCATTTGGAACAGATTACTCGAAATAGATAAAGGAAGCGACGAGTCGCTTCCACCACCCACTCCAATCTCAAGATCTTTACGAGATAAAATTGGATCCCGTATCATGGCAGCAAAGGAAAGACGAAACGCCAGTAAAGAAAAAAGAAAAGAGGCACGGGAAAAGGTTGAAAAGGTATTTTTCGTGATTATGACAGATTGTTTTTTGTCGTCAATTTTAATAAAATTCTTAAGTTATTATAAACATTTTTAATACATACTCGTATATCAGGATTACACGCATTTTTCTTCATTTTTTTTTTTCATTTCAGCTTATTTTTACTAACACACCTGACCATGACATTGAAAGAGTCTTGAAAAGAACCGAATTTGCAACTGTTACAATTGCACTAATTGAAGCATATGGTATTGAAAACAAAACAACTGAAGAGAAATTGCGTTTTTTATGTTGTCGTCTTAGGTAAGAGTATTTTATTCTTAAATATTGTTAGATGTTTCAAAGTGCTAAAATAGAATTCCTGGTAGTTATCCAAATCTACTAATTAGGTTTTCAAATGCAAAATATTTCATAGTAATGTAAAATTCTTTCATAATCAATAGCGAGAATTTTTACTAGAGTAATAAAGTTTTTTCATGGACCGATGTTAATGATTACTAAAAGATTCTATCGCATATTATAAGGGTTCTTGTAACTGCAGTGTATGGAAGAATATGCCATTTTTCTAAACTTAAAATTGTAGCACTAACACCGAACCATAGCATACACTTTACCGATTTTTTATATATACTGTTGCGCGTCACAATTAATGCCAGATATATGCACTGTTGAATAATTATAGTATATATAAAACAATGGCATATTCAGCATTTATAGGTATTTTAAGATCGATGGAAAATGTTTTTACTAGTTCCGGCAAAATATTGGGCACTATAGACTATAAATATCATACGACATTTGTGCATACACAGGCAGTCTATGCACAAATGTCGTATGACATGTATTGATTGATTGTGGGTTTACATTCCAAATAATATAAATTAATATGATTTAAACCAAGAGTAAGGGATAATATGTCCATTTATATTTATAATATTACCAACACACGATAAGAAACATGTTTCAAACTTGTTGTATTACAAAAGCATGATATAATTTAATTCTATTCATTACTGTAAATAATAATTTCTAAAGTATTCTTTTAATAGTACTAGTATAGAAACAGAAACTTTTTTCAATATAGATTATAATGAATACTTAATAAAAGTCACTTTTTTAATTTACCACTGCACTGGTTCTGGCAAGAAACCCAGTGAGACATTTTTTTAAATAACAGCTTACAATCATTTATATTACAATTAACAACGCAGAACAAATTAGAAATAGCTTGGTAATGATCACCTTACCCAGGAGATATTATTATCCATATATTCCTTAATATTATAATAACCCTTTTTATACAAACTTAGTTTAATAAAGTTTTTGAACTTAGATGATTGATTGTGAAAGACAGAGAGGAGCGGTGTCAAGACTTTGTTTTAATATGGTTTGGTTGATTAGTATACATCATAATAAAATGTCTGGGGAGCAACATATCAAAGTGACTATGTCATTTCATGCTTATATACGTTATTGCACACTGATAAATTGTGAAGAAGGAAGAAGTTTAAATTGTTTGTGTAAGGATTACAAAAATACAGGTATAATTTAATTGTATTTATTACTATCGATCCGCCCCGGCTTCCCACTGGTGATTTATGGGTCTCGACAACAGCGCCTCTACCAGGTATAAATTTAAATATAAATTATCCAGGAATCCATTCAAACACACACAAAAACTTTCATCAAAATTGGTTGGATGGTTTCAATCTATAACGGACATTGATAGAAACATTTTTGTGTTTTATAAACATAGATTTTCAATCATCATCATTTCAAGAGGTGCTTTAAAAATTACTTGATGGTAAAATGTCCATTTATGAAATTGTTAGGAATCAGTAAGGCATTTTCAATATATAATTATTGTAGAGCTGTGGTAGCTCAGATGGTTAAGCGCTCGCTGTAAATTTCACAATACTCGAGCAAACTGGGTTCTATCCCCGCCGCACCAATGATGATTAATTGCAATTTAAAGTGCTGATTTACCACGTGCTCAGAGGTGAAGGAAAACATCGTGGGGAAACCTACATATCTGAGAAATAAGAAAAAAAACATTTCGACGACATGTGAAGTTCACCAACACGCATTGGGGCAGCGCGGCGGACTATCCCTTGTCCTAAAACTCTCTCAGAAATGAGAGGAGGCCTGTGCCCAGGAGTGGGCTGTATTTAGGCTGTAACTTTATGATTATTGCCTCCAATAAACTTTCACTTTTAGTCTAAGTCTACGGACAAATCTGCTAGTTTTCGTTAGATATCAAAAGGACATTTTAATAATAAGAGTATGAGATAAGACTGCCTTCAATATAAATAAATTATATTTCCACATTTCTGTCAGCATTTTGTTATCTCTGCCTGTATGTTAAATAAAAAGGAAATTATTATAAATTATACAACATTAATCAACTGCAGTTGATCAAATACTATTGATTAAGGGCCTATACTACCTCAAATAGCTTAGTAATATATTCGGCATAACGGTGGTTATGTCAAATATTTTATATAATAATATAATATTCATTTTGAGAAAAATATATAGTAAAGTTGAGGATTAATGTTAAGTACTATGTTAGACGAAAACACGATTCCGTAAAATTTTCTAGATAGAAAAAAATCCAAAATTACCTCCAAACCGAGCAATATGCCGCTGGTATTCACAAAATAATTTAAATTAGATCATGAAAATTACTAACTTAACTAAGTATAAAGCAGGGCTTATGTTTTTTTTATTTATTAATTACCATTATTTTCACTGTTAAAAGAAATTGCCAAAACTATCGGCGTCTGAAGCTTGTTCCCTACTACTCGATAACCCCGCTGAGTCTCACCTCGGCTTTCGAACGGGGAAGTTGTGTCGCTTACGATCAGAATACACATTACGCAACAGGATGACGTAAAATGAAAATAGGAAATAACCGAAGTAAAAATAAGAAGTGACTGGGTTGGCGTAAAGTAACAGGCATAAATATGATAGGCCCAATTAAATAAGTATCTAACGACCTATTTACTTACAGTATTAGTTATTACAAATATGTCGGTACATAGCATACGACGCGCGGGGAAGTGAGTACGAAATTAGAATTTGAGCTGAGGTATTATAGGCCCTTAATATCAACAATATTAGACTGTGTAAAAGTTTTCTCACATTTTATTTTCACTGGTTTCATTTAGGAGAAAAAGATATTATTTTTATATTAATGTTACGAGCTAGGCTGCACTAAAAGTATCGAGAATGGAATATTTCCGCTGGTCCTGCATATTAAAATCTTTTTAATTGAAAACTCCTTGGTTTTAAAAATCGAATACCATTTATTTATTTAAAAAAAGAATTCTCGGTCTTGTCACAGGGTTTTGTCAAACTTGTTTAGTCGTTGAGAAAATGGAATAGACTCGAGAAAATTCAAGAGCGATGATTTATTATGACTTTCGAAGTAGTTTAACATAAAAACACAATTTATCGCTTGTTTGCTGAATTTCAACGTGGACGTGTCAAGCTCAGTGATGATCTCCGTCAAGGTCGTCCAAAAACTGCAGTCATCCAAGAAAACGTTGATGCTGTGCGTAATCTAATTGAGGAAGATCGACATGTGACATACCGCGAAATTTTGGCAACTTTAGACATTGGCATGAGTCAAATACAAATAATATTGCATGAACAATTAGGTGTAAAAAAGTTGTTTTCCTGATGGATACCGCATTCGTTCTGTGATGAGCAAAAAGCGGTTCGCGTTACTTGGTGCATCAGAACTCTCGAAAGATTCCACACAAGATCCTCAAATGCTGTATGCAACATTGTATTACGTGACGAATCCTGGATATACGCGTACGAACTCGAAACAAAAAAGCAGTCACGAGTTTGGGTGTTCGAAAATGAATAAAAGCCAACAAAAATTGTTCGTTCACGGAGTGTTGCAAAAAAAATGGTGGCCACGTTTGTCTCCAAAACCGGCCATGTTACGATTATTCCTCTTGAGGGATAAAGAACGGTTAATGCAGAACGGTATGCTAGCATTTGTTTGTCACAGGTCGATTCTGAACTCCGTAAAGAGAACAGCAACCACCGCATCTTCCTCCATCACGACAATGCGAGTTCTCACACCGCATACAGAACAAAAGAGTTTTTAGAGCAAGAAAATATAGAATTATTAGACCACCCGCCGTACAGCCCCATCCTAAGCCCTAATGGTTTCTATACTTTCCCTAAAATAAAGAATAAATTACGTGGACAGAGATTTTCATCACCTGAAGAAGCTGTGGACGCCTACAAAACGGCCATTTTGGAGACCCCAACTTCCGAATGGAATGGTGGCTTCAATGATTGGTTCCATCATATGGAAAAATATGTCAAATTTCGCGGAGAATACTTCGAAAAGCAATAAATACATTTTTAAATAGTAATGTTGTGTCACTTCCTTGATTCCCAAAATTTTCAGTGCCGCCCTCGTAGGGTTTGTGACAAAAAAAAACTGCCGATTGAATTACAAAAATTGACACTTTAATTACCGAACACCAATTAAAACTTATAACACACTAATAATGAATCACACTTAACACTTTAATTCGCAGGTATAGTCTTCGTTTGCCTAGCTAATTCTATACTGACTCTCTACTCGGTCGCGGTCCTTACTGGCCTTTTATAGGTCTTTTCTACAGAAAAATCTAGAATGTTCGAGTAGAATGTCGAAAATTCTAGCAAGAAATTTTCTAAAAAGCTCTCCTAGTCTCCTAGTTCTGCTACTCTATACTAGATAGCGCTAGTGAATTTTCAAGAAAGATCTTGATGCTTCTATTTCTGCTACTTAATACTACATGGCGCTAATAATCACCCGCCATATACTAGTCTTTTCGCAGAACTAACAACACACCTGTCTAATCATAATAGAAACATTTGATTCTATCTATGGGTGTGGTCTAAAAGCATCAATTATTTTGCAAACTTATATACCAAAATATATTATTATTCAAACTTTTTATTTGCTTCTGGTACAAGTAATTACTCAATGAACAAAAAAATTTTGGTTAAGACGTAGAATCTAAGTATAAATAACTTACGATAATTCTTTACTATAGCACTTTATTTACTAAATTAACGATGAATGTATTTACCAGTAACGTAACTGTATATCATAAACACCGAGCGGTTTGGTTCTTACTCGTAATTTATACTAAATCCTGTATTTAAAAAATGTAAACATAACAATATTGAAACTTACAAAGAAATTGCATATAATGTGAGTAGCCTATTTGTTTTTTCTTTCTTTTATAATTAATTTAGAAATCTTTATACGAGTAGTGTTTTTATTTACCTTCGTTATTTTTACAAAACTATAGATATTGCCTGCATACGTATGCTTTTAGGAAAAAAAAACGGCTAATTCTACTGTCAGTCCAATTATATTTAAATGTGGGTATGCATATGTATATTGTATATTATAAATTTTCGGACATCAAGCGCGAGCGTGCACTCAGCCGCCCGAGCTGCCTCTGGGTAAGGGTTGGACTGGAAACCAGTGCTATCACTGAGTTCGGACCGTTTCGCAATTTCACGCTGCAGCACAGGGTATTTTTATATGTTTTTTCTTAACTGCTTTCAATTTTCCTCCCAGTTGGAAAATATCTAATATAATTATTTTTAAATATTACATTACCTCAACCAATGACCTTAACACGAATATCAAAACAACTTTATTTCCTCAAATTTCTTGATTCCGTTTAGATTTTCAAAAAACTTTTATGTTATTTATAGTAATAAGTATGTATCTTTTTTGTGTGTAATGCTATTGAGGGTCGTAAAAACTTCCAGTGGGCCCAAAAACGATTGTATACTTTGGTAATTCACTCAGCAGTTTTTAATTGTCTCGAACCCCAAGCTCGTAACAGTTGGTGTCAGAAGTGGGATCAAATCACGCCGATTTTAGCTACGGACGACACAGGGTTTCCACACCCGATTTGGTAGTGCAACGCATCAGATGTCGGAGGGCCAGCTGCCGACCACGGAGGCCAACCCATCAGCAACTCCTGCATCTGCAGCACCTGACTTAGATGTTCTGATGATAATGCTGCAGGAGCGGGCTCGCTAACAAACGGAACAGGCCCGCCGACAGGAGGAACAGGCCCGTCTACAGGAAGAATAGGCCCGCCAACAGGAGAAAAAGGCCCATCGACAGGAGGAACAAGCCCGTCGGTTAGAAGAGCAGTTCAAACGCGATGAGGAAGAGCAGATGCTACCCATGAAGGACCTTCACGCTACCTTCAGGAAAGAGATAAGGGAGGTGAAGGATAGGGATGCTCAACATTACAACAAAATCTGAAACCCGAATCGACCAAGTGAACAATCTGGTTGACAACGTGATGTCTGACGTGAAGAAAACGCTATTAGACCTTAAACTTGGGGATGGAATTACCGCTCCCATGATAGCTACAACTTCTTCACTACGTGGATTCAAAGTGCAGCCGTTCAACGAGACTTCTTCCTGATCGGCCCACAAAAACCACTTCGAGATTGTCATTAAGGCGAACGGCTGGAATAAAAGTGTCATGTCTTAGGAGGGGCAGTGTTGCACGTCACAATGAATGCCTGGTACATGGCGACACTAATTACCACTAGTGCCTTTAAGTATCGAGTAGCAGAACTAGGAGAGTCAAGATCCTTCCAGAAATTTCCATGCTAGAACTTTCTAAAACTTTCGACACCTAGTCAGTCGGGACTGGTATGTACTCGAACATTCTAGTTGTTTCCACAGTAGAAGGTTCTGAAACTATCTGTTATAGACCGCTAGGTCAGTATTGAATTGGCAAATCAAGCGAATACTTCGAAGCGCTACAACTGCGAACTAAAGTGATCAGTACCACAATTGTGTTTTGTTATTAGTGTGGTTTTAAGTTGTAATTAGTGTTCTGTAATTAAAGTGTCAATTTTGGTAATTCACTCGTCAGTTTTTAATTGTCTGGAACCCTAAGCTCGTAGCAATACTTATATTTAAATAACGATTTACAGATTGGGTACAGAAAAACGAAAATCAAAATTAGTGAAAACCAATGATTCCGTCGTAAAATGGCAAGAGCTAATTAATATAACTATGTATGACGAGACACAATTAGAATTATCAGTTTGGGACCGAGATATTGTCCTTGGAAAGTAAGTTTTTTTTTAATACTTTGCCTTATTTACCAACAAATTCAACTTTCTTTAACTTGGAATCAACTTTATGTTACAGAACTGTTGTCGATTTATCTCTCCTTAAGGTTGAACAAACGCATAGGATGCGAATAAATTTAGAAGGAGAAGGTTCACATATCCAATTATTTACTCTACTTACAATTAGCGGAGCAAGTTTGAACAATAGACTAGTCGATCTTGACGATTACCAGAAACTTAAAAGTCAAATTAATTTAAAGCGTAAAAAATATGTAAGTGTAGAATCAAATATACATAAGTACACATATTTCTTTTTTCAAAAATATATGTTTAATACTAAACGAGGGTACATTACTGTGGGTACATAAGTAGCTAAATTTATTATTTATTTTATAGTTCTCATATCGTACTCTTTAATTCTGAAAGAATGATAATTTTAAGGACGCCAACCATAGAATGCTATAGTACACAATATAAGGGCTGCGAACTTTATTTTGTACTAGAACCCAATTAATAATAATAATAAAATTTATTGTTTCTCACATAAGTTATACAAATAAATCATGCTGAAGATCTGTAAAACTGTGTTAGAGGCTACAGCATCTTCTCCGTTTCAGTGATACATAGTTGTAATGTGATAAACTATTATAGCAAATATAACATCAAAAATAACATATAAGCTAACAAAGTAAAAAGAGAGAGATAATAATAGTTATAATAAAGTAAGTAAGTAAATATAATGTGTTTGTGCGTGCGTGCGTGCATGTATAAACGTAATATTATATAAGAATTATTTAGTGGAGACGATAAAATTTCAGTTGCGTCAAAGTCAAAATTACTTTAATAAAATTGTATTAATATTACGATTACTTAAATGCGCGGTTTTAAAAATTGTGTTTAATTTGTTGTACAGTAATGTAACAGAGTAGTTAAAGCTCATTGGTCATACAAATTTCAATATCTCAAACTTATTTAAATATAAGAAATACTTGGTTAAACTGGCAAGAAGATACCCGAATACATAATGTACAAAAACTACACTATTCTTCTGCGAAGATCATGTTGATACAAGTATGACTTATATTTAACTATCGTTTATACAAAATAAAACATCATGAGGTAAAAGGTATCTCTAGTCAAATTTTGTAATAAATTACGTTAACTTAGAAATTATTTCTACTGATTGCTAATTATTGCAATTAAAGATAAACTAAACAGTGATAGCTACTAAACTATGTTTTATAAAAATACACTCTGACCTATTATTGTGTTTTCGTATAAACAAAAATTGGTATTAGGTACTCAAATTGATGTTTTAACATCCCTCAACTCAGCAGAACAAAAATTGGGATTGCGTGCAAAAAATTTGCCACCATCAATTTATTTATCATTGGTAGATTAGTACTTTCTGCGCTTACGAATTCGTCTTCCGTGATGCCTTTTCAATAAAATTTGGAATTAAACTTAGCAATCGTAATGATAACTTGAAAATTTTCGAAATAACACTGCACATTAGCTAGTTCTCTGTATTAATTATAATACTTAGGAGGGATCAGTGACGTCACGACAGCCCCTAATATATCGGACAGCGTTTAGAGGCACAGACAAAAGAATATTCTTAAAATTGAAATGTAAAATTTATAATGCAGTTTTATAAATAGAAATCAATATTTCTCTACACAACAACAAGTACAAGCACGGTCAACTAGCAGCAAAACGAAAGGTAATTACCTTAAATACGACTTTGGAGTTGACAATCTATTATCTATCTCTTTTGTCGTAATGTCTCGTTTCCTCGGCAAAACATGTCAGGGTTTTGACGGGTTCGCCAACATTTGGGAGGCCATTTTAAAAATCCAAAAACCTATACAGAAAAGATATGGCGCAGAAAGCATTTATTTAATTTATATCTACATTATACAATAATTCAAATTATAACAAAATTTATAAAAATTATTTTTTTGATTTGCTACACATTTTTTAAAACTATGTTGTCTACTTAAATATATAATCAAACTATTAAAACGTTACCTAGGTACCCTTACGTAATAACCTTGCATTGGTATTGTTTACATTTGGTATCGCTTCTCGTTGGCCGTAGTATAGACGGGTACTGCTCGCTCCTCCGTTCTATTGTGTAGGTAGTATAGTATTCTATGGTGCCAATTCATGATACGTCCTTTTTTAACAACCCAGTACACTTCAAGCTGTTCCTAAATAGTAGGTACAAATTGATACCAGTAACGTAGATTGAGACATAGTCTCAATCTCGGGCTCATCGTTAGGACAAGTTACTGCTATCATCAAAATAATATTGTATTCCCACTTCATATTGTGTTTGAGGAATTTAGTAATTTATTTATTACAAATATTTGATATGCTACTCTGGAACTGTAGTTGTCATGGCTCTGATACTGCACCCAAGTTAACTATATAGTTTCGCATGTTCTTTCGATCTTATCGCATACAAGTCTATTTTAGAGCGTATTTTACATCTGCGAAATCTGATGGACATAACCACTTAATTCAAATTGGATTATAAAATGTTTCAATTTATCAAAGCAATTCCAATTCATTAATTTGCAGGCGTGGTACCATCTATGTGGCAAATTTTCTGATGTTGGCTGGTTGTCAGTTATTGTCTATGGAGCTAAGGGTTTATCAACCAGCGACTGCTACTGCATACTGAAGTTAAACAATGAAAGGCTTTTTACTCATACGGAACACAAAACTGACGCACCGAACTGGATGAAGATATTTACATTGTAATTTACTAAATTAATCAAGTATTTTATTTAAAATTAATGCAGAAGGCTTTCAGGAAAAATATATATTCAATTGTATTTTAGTACGGTTACTGACATAACGTCGATTTTAGAAGTAATAATTTGGGATGAAAAGAAATTTGAGGAAGTTGGAAAACTTTCGATACCAATACATAAAATAAAAACATTGAGTAAAAAATGGTATGCGCTCAAAGGAGTCAGTCAAAGGGATCGAGCGAAGGGAAATAATCCCAGAATACTGTTAGAACTGGACATCACTTGGAATCTTGTAAGTAATTAAGATAAACCAATAATCCTAATTTAAATGCCGTTTTATGGTAATATGTAATCTAACGACACCCATATAATAAAATTCATCAAGCCGATTAAGCCATAGAGAGGCCAAAGAAACACATAAATACATACACTCGAAAAACATTTTCTTACCACAGCATGTGGTTGTCATTATCTAGAGCTTGTTAAGGAGAGTACAAATATACTTTTTTTTATCAAGATCTGTCCAGTAGTTTTTGAGTTATCTACAATAATGCACATTCAACTAACTGCGACAACATTAATGATGTTTTTATTTATATTGAGGTTGGTTGTACAATTTATTTTTTATTTTATAACTTGTTTAAACTGATTCTCAAGTAATATGTAATATAAAGTCCATTGTCTATTCCAGTCCTGCACGGAGTATTGTAGCTATATGGTCTGGTGCTGTTTCATGGCATCTATTAGTTTTGAACTCAATGAAAAGCCGTGCTAACTCTCCTTTTCCACAATTGGACAACTAGAAGGTGGGCAGTTCTCCACCACCATAAGTAGTAGTAATGATACACTGGCTTAAATACATTTAAAATAAACATCGAAAGCCGAAATTTTATTTTTATTTAATTATATAATAGATAATTGCAAAAACTCTACAGCTTGGAATCGAGCAACTAGAAGTCGTAACTCCTGAAATTTTAGTAAGTTATCCTCTATTAATGAGCCTCTGTCAGCAGATCGCGGTAAATTCTTGTAATGTTAAACTTATATCTCAAAGAATTGTGGTGCGAAACAGCGCTACCAATAAGAGGGTATTAGATCTTCATTCACTAACCTTCTGCCGAGCATAATGCATCAAATATTTCAAGTAATACTTATCATCTAACAATAAATTCATTATCATCATTTTCATTACAGCCCTTCACAAGTCTACTGATGCAGGGAAATTCCGACCACAGCCCTCTCTACAGACCACTGAGCGATCTTGAGCTTTCTCATGCGCCCAGCAGTGAAAAACCACGTCTCAGATCTATAAGCCAAAACTGGCAATACGCACTAATTCTACAATCTTTAGTTTTCAAGTTTTGAGGTATACTTGTCAATAAGATATGTCGCAATTTCCCAAACGTTGCTCAGCCGAGTTCAATCCGTTGTTTGACGTCGAAACTGAACTTACCTAGTCGGACTATTTGGCCACACTCGTCAAGTATTTCGAGCTTAGTACTCCCAACAACTACCGGCATATGTGTGATATTGACGTTATACATAAACTTTGTTTTGTCTATGACTTCATCTTAAGACATACATTGGTAGGCACTATTGAGGTCATTGAGCTTAGATATATATATATATATATATATATATATATATATATATATATATATATATTGAGTGCGTGCTTGACTCCTCCAGCGATTCTGCCAAAGGACTATATCATTGGCAAATCCAAAGGGAATGATGTTCTCACCATCGATGTTAATACCGTATCCTCTCCAGTCTAGTTGCTTGAAAACGTCTTCCAATGCAGTTGTGACGAGTTTCGGAGATATAACCTTACCCTGTCTTACACTTCTCTGCAGTTGGATGGTTTTCGTAATCTGATTCTGTACTCGGATAACCATCGTAACCTTACTGTACAAACACTTGAGTACTTCGAGATACCGACAATCAACTTGGCACTGCTGAAGGGACTGTAGCAGCGCCCAAATTTCGGCGGAATCAAAGGCTTTCTCATAGTCAATATATGCAAGGCAAATTGGTAGTTTGTACTCTTTGGTCTTCTGTACATATTGCCGTAGGGTATATATGTAGTCTATGGTTCTAAAGCCTTTTCAGAAACTGGCTTCTTCGTGAGGCTGGAAATCGTCCAGTCTGCCTGTGAAACGATTCCTAATGATTCTCGAAAACAGCCCGTAGATGCGGCTCAGAAAGGAAATCGGTCTGTAGTTTTTCAAGAGAGCGTTGTCGCCTTCCTTGAAGAACAAGACCACCGCACTTCTTCTCCACGCCTCTAAAGTAGTCTTACCATAGACTGTAATTCTGTCCAGCAATTAAGAAAATTAAATAAGGTGATACAAGCTTCTAAAAAAAACCCTATTTTCCTGGCTAAGGCAAAACGAATTCCAATTGAATTTATCGAAGGAAACTCATTACCATTTTTTTATTTTGTAGATAAAAGCATCTGTTCGCGTTTTTAACCCAAAGGAAGTTAATCTACTGCAAACAGAAGAAAATGTGATAGATAGACGCGTTTTCGCAAAAAACATAACACGGGCGAAAGCAATCATTTCCTGGATTATGAACACTTTCAATATATTCAAGTAAGGTTTATTGTTGAGTTAGAGTTGATTTTTCAACTGTCGGATAAAAGTTATACTTATCAAATAAATTATAATATAGAATATATTTTTATTATCTTTAACTAATTCATCTATACCACTGTAATTTTCATTTTCTTATGTTTTATTTTATTCTGTGAATAAATTTTATCTGAGGATTGAAAAATCCGACCCTGCAGTATGTCCTCCTTTGATACTTAGATTAAAATCCACCAGTTAAGTCTTCCGTCGCTCTTAGTATTTTTTAATTTTGGGTCCTTACCCATGTAGCTATAATAATCGCTTTATTAAGTCATATTATTAAAAAAGGAGGTTTATTTATAAAAAATATAGGATATATTTATTACATAAACATTCACGCCTGTCACCCAGAGGGGTAGGCAGAGACTACAGACTTCTATTTGGCACGATCCTGACACACTTCTCTCGCCTCCTTCACATCCATACACCTACGCATAAATGCTCGTCGGTTAAGGGTACTCCTAATTTGGCCCGTTTTTAATAAATCGCCAATTTGGTCGATAAATTTTCGCCTAGGACGTCCCTTTCCGACTCTGCCGTTCACTTCTGCAACATAAATTTTCTTTGTCAGTCTTTCCTCATCCATTCTTTCCACATGACCAAACCACCGAAGCATTCCTTTCTTAATCCTGGTTACAACATCATCTTGCAAACCACACTCGTCTCTCATTACACAATTTCTTACCCTGTCATTCAGATTCAGCCCTAACATACTCCTTAACGACCGCATTTCTACTGCGTTCATTCTACTCTCGTGCTTCTTCTGCCACACCCAACTTTCACTACCATACGTTAAAGTAGGGACCAACACAGCATTGTGAATTGCCATACGTGCCTTTTTCGACACATTTTGACTCTTCACAATAGAGTGTAGGGCCCCATTTACTCTATTTCCCGCATTCACTCGTCGTTCTATATCCTTACCATATCTCCCATCCCTGCTAAATACGCAGCCCAAATATACAAACTCGTCTACTTGCTCGATCAACTCCCCTTCTATTCTTATTTCACAAATCGTTTTACTTTCTTCTCTTTCAAAAACCATAACCTTCGTCTTACTTGCGTTCACTTTCATACCCCTTTCTTTTAATGATCTGTTCATTAATGTAACCATCATTTGCAACTCGGCCCCCGACGACGCAAGGGTAACTTGATCATCGGAATACAAAAGGCATTTGACGGTTAACTCACCCATTCTTAATCCGCATTCTTCAATTTTCAAATTTTGCAAACAACTGTCCATAAATAGGTTGAACAGCCACTGGGAAGCCACACAGCCCTGTCTGACACCTTTATGGATGTCAAACCGGTCCGGGTAGACCCCGTTGATCCTAGCACAAGCACTAGAGTCCCTATAAAGTGACTCCAATGCCCGTATCAAGCCTGCGCTCAACCCAAATGATTTCAGTGTTTGCCATAGCACATCCCTATCAACTCTGTCATAGGCCTTTTCCAAGTCCATGAACGCACAAAAAACCTTTTGGTTTTTGGCCAAAAACTTCTCCGCGATCATGCGCATGGAAAAGATTTGATCTGTACATCCCATTCCCTTTCTAAATCCCGCTTGCACATCCCAAATTTTTCCATCGGTTTCTTTCATGACCCTTTCAATCAGTACTTTAGCATACAGTTTTCCCACAATGCTAAGAAGGCTGATGCCACGGTAGTTTTTACAGTCCTGCTGCGACCCTTTTCCCTTATATACTGGGACTATCACTGCTTTGCACCAGTCTACCGGTACCCGCTTCAGTTCCCAGCATAAATTAAACAAGGTGTGCAGCAGGCCTGTCACCACTTTCTCTCCAGCCCTTAGCATTTCGAGTGAAACTCTATCATATCCAGCAGCCTTACCTGCTTTCATGCCTTTCATTGCTTTCATTATTTCATCTATACTTATCTCGCTACCTCTTTCTTCTGCTTTCGGAGTTTCTACTTCACTTAGTATACATGTTGTCTCCTCACTCATAAACACGCTTTCAAAATATTCCTTCCATCTCTTTAAACTCAAAACTTCATCATTCAGAATATAGCCACTCTCGTCTCTTATAGCATTCATCATAGGCTGTTTTGAATGTCCCCTGGCAGTTCTTACAAGTTTCCAGAACATTTTAATATTTGCCTGGAAATTATCCGATATTCTTCTATCATTCTTATCCGTTCTTTCTTGCTTTTTTCTTTCAACTACTTTTACTCTCTTATTAAGAAGTCTAAAGGCTGCCTTTTTTCTTTCAATATCGTCATTCGTACCGCTAGAATTACCAGCCTTTGTTGCTAGTAAATCTAGCCATGCTCTTTTCTTTGCTTCAACTTCCATACGTATCTCATCATCCCACCATATATTTTATCCCAGGATATATTTATTAAATTAAAATATTTAATTAGTCTGCTATATAAATCCTGGGGATGATAAATTCCTTGCATGCTTTCACAACTCCTTATTAAATTAGAAAATTTTCTCATCTCTAAAAAGTTGTCCAAATTTCCAAAAGAATCCTATACTATTAAACGAGCAATTCTTGTATATAAATATATATATAATCGGCTCCAACGATTTTCATAAAGTTTTGTGTCCAGGGAGTTTCGGGGATAATAAATCGATCTAGCTAGGATTTAGTTTTAGAAAATGTCTTTTTGTCCGTGTTTTTAGGCAATGAAAAACTGCTACAATATCGTTAGAATAAGAAGGTAAATTTTGACGGATTGTTAGTCATTATTAATAGCTTAATTGGTATAATGGTCGGTCACAGAATCTCAAAACCCAGGTTCGAGCCCAGACCGACCGACCGACGTTTTTTTAATTTTTTTTTCATGTCTTTTCTTTTTTGAGAAAATCTATTTTTTCGAGCCCTTTTCTTAGTATTTCTTAAAAACACGAAAATTTAAATTAAAATAATTGCACTCATGATTTTTTATTCAAATAACCAGTTCCGTTTTTTCTGTTATGTCGCTAAGATCAAAAAATATTATTTATATTTCATCAGTATGTAATTTGTATCTAAATATAATTTCCAAAACACATGAATTAAAAAAATCGAGCGAAAAATACCGAGCAAAGCTCGGTCAACCAGGTACTGAAAATAAATTAGAGCAAATTATATTAAATACGGTTGATGACGTAGAGTTTCGAAGATCCAGTATTATATTATGGAAAGTCATTGTACGTACTTTGAATAAACGAAGTCGTGCAGAAGTAGTTTAACAGTGTCGGTTGTTGGATTGTAATCATCGTTTATACTTTATGATACTTGAGTATTGCTTCTCACAAAGTCACAAGAAACTTTTTATAACTTATTTTTCGTTCATGATTTGGCCGCCCCCTGCATCCAAATATTGCGACAAGCGACGACACTATTACTATAACATACATCACAAGTGACAATACTGTATGTCAATTCAACAACAAGTGTGATAATTTTTATCAAGATTTGCTGGTACCTCGTAAGTAATAAGTACTTTAGCGAGTTTTTTCTTTTTTAATTTAATTATATTGTTTTGTCACTTACGTTGGAGGTTGCTTTTTCCAACGTTATTTAATATTCCAAAACGGAAGTAATTACAACATAAACGTGCTGTGCGTTCGCTTCCGATATATATATGTCTATAGGCGTAAATACAGCGATAAAGAATGAATGTAGCAAGATACACGAAATCCTGATTTTAAAATACGGTAACCATAAAGTTAATGTAAATTTGTTGATTTTACTGCTTTAATATAAATTTGGAATTCCAAGTTTAATGCAAGATTTATTGTTTTGGGAATTCATAAGTACGTACTAATTCAATTAAGTTATTTTTATATCTGGACGTATGTATACAACACACATACGACTTGATGTGTATGTAATGTACTTTTACTTTTTCAGGACAATGTTTGAATGGGAATCTAGGCGATGCAACGTTATCGCGTTAGCGACATGGTTAATTTTTTGTTGGTTTTTCAAAATATGGATGCTTCCCCTCTTACTTCTTGTACCGTTTGCATTGTACAAACCCTCAAAGAATTCCATACTAGACAGTGAGTATTCTTTTAAAGTACAAACTGATGAATCAATCGAAACGAATCAAAGTTTACTATTCTAACTGAACCTTACAAACTACTCTGTCAATACCCAACGAAAGCGATTATTAATATTTATTTTCATATTATTTCCTTTGTATACGCCTAATGATTTAGACTACCTTGATGGCAAATTTAAAATTCCTAAGTAACCCAGAAGAAGCATAGGTTTCTGTTGAATCAGTGAGTGATAAAAATGACGCTTTTCAGACTTTGATAACTGAAGAACCATAAGAGTTTATTCATCAGTTTGTATTTATAGCCTAGGTATAAGAAATTACAAATGTGTACATCCAATTGTGTTTCTAGGTAGGTAGGTTAACTACTCTGTCAAAAACTAAAAATAAATCGAAATGGTTTGCGTAAATGTACACACTCCCGGTGTGTCTCCTTTTTCTTTTTCAAGCTCCGATTGCAAGCCTATTAATGCTGGTGTTCCACAGGGCTGCGTGCTATCGCCAACGCTGTTTCTTCTGCATATCAATGATATGTTGCATACCCGTAGCATTCATTGCTATGCAGATGACAGCACTGGTGATGCTCTTTACACCGGCCGAGCCAATATTTCTCGGGAAAACGTCTCCGAGTGCCGGGACAAACTTGTGTCTGAAGTCGAGTCTTTGCTGAACAGAGTCTCGGATTGGGGACGACTAAATCTAGTCCAGTTTAACCCCCAGAAGACACAAGTTTGCGCGTTAACCGCTAAAAAGAACCCCTTTGTCGTATCCCCTCAGTTTCAAGGCACTCCCCTTGTTGCCTCAGCCAGTATCGGAATCCTCGGCGTCGACATATCGAGTGACGTGCAGTTTCGTGGTCACTTGGAGGGGAAGGCCAAATTGGCCTCTAAAAAGCTTGGCGTGCTCAGCAGAGCGGGGCAGTATTTCATGCCGGCACACCGCCTGCAACTTTACAAGGCGCAGGTTCGACCGCACATGGAATACTGTTCCCATCTCTGGGCTGGGGCTCCCCAGTGCCAGCTCCTTCCACTTGACCGCATCCAGCGCAGAGCGGCTCGAATCGTCGACGACCGAGTGCTTTCCGATCGGCTCGATTCACTGGCGTTGCGAAGAGATGTTGCATCTCTTTGCGTATTTTATCGCATCTATCACGGGGAGTGCTCTGAGGAATTGTTCGGATTAATCCCAGCCGCCAAATTTCGTGAACGCACGACACGGCAAACGTCCCGATACCATCCACACCATCTGGATGCTTGGCGGTCCACCACTGTACGTTTCACAAGGAGCTTTCTTCCACGTACAACCTCTCTGTGGAATAGTTTATCACCGGCGATTTTTCCGGACCGATACGACCTGGGGACCTTCAAGAAAAGAGCTTACTCCTTTCTAAAGGGCCGGCAACGCACCCGCAATTCTCCTGGTGTTGCGGTTGATCATGGGCGGCGGTAGTCACTTAACATCAGGTGAGCCGCATGCTCGTTTGCCCCCTCTTCTATAAAAAAAAAAAAAAAAAAAAAACTTGAGTGGCTTACCGCTGTGTTTCTATTATATAACTAAAATACCATTACTGTTACTCTAACAGCCTATTAAATTCCACAGGTGAGCATAGACCTCCTCCATACATTGCCGCATATGGGTGATATTCTCCATTGTTGCAAGCTTGCAAGGCTTGGCAAGCAGGTTGATAACTGCAGTTTTTTTTTTAGTTGTTATTAGAAAGACGACCTTCTCCTGATTTACTTCATAAATTTAGACATCTGAGCTTTAAAGCTGTAAAGCGATATATTACAATCGCAAATATAAGGGATAAGTCGCTCGCGTCCGTAGGCTTTGACCACCTGTTCCTGGGCCCACCCTACACGTGTCCCCCGGGTGGTGCTAAATGAGCGACAAGCCGATAGCACAGATTCGGCTCCATGCCGTGGCAGCGGCGTAAAATATACTACCCCATATTTCGCACCATGACTAACCAAATAAAGGAAATGGCCCCAGTTCCCGGCGCCCCTTTAATGGGGCAGGGGTGCGAAGAATCTCCGGGAGGAAAACCGGCGACGAGGTTCGCCACCCGTCACGTTCTGTCTCCCGGAGGGGCGAAAAGTGGATTGCAGAAGCCCGTCTGGCTACGTTGAATTTATGTGGGGCAATGAATGATAAAATGGATGAAGTATGCGATATGATGTATGATAGAGGAATAGATGTGTTATGCGTAAATGAGACGAAAAGGAAGGGGAAGGATGTCACAACACATGGCATGTATACCACATACTGGTCTGGTGTAGACAAGATCGAGCGGGCATGCCAGGGAGTAGGTATCATCCTTTCAGAAAGAATGGGCCAATGTGTGAAAGAGTATGAATATGTAAGCCCAAGACTGCTATGGATACGAATGAAAGTGGGCTTAAAGAAGTTGTTCGTGTTAGGGGTCTACGCCCCAGACATGTCTAAGCCCACTTATATCCGAGAGCAGTTTTGGGAAATGGTAAGGATGGTGTTAATGAAGTGTAAGGGAAATGAAAATATTATTATGCTAGGAGATTTTAATGGAAGGGTTGGGGTGAGGAGGCTTGGTTATGAAAGGATATTGGGAACGTTTGGTGATGAAAGTATAAATGATAATGGTGAAAGTCTCCTCACCGTATGTATGGAAAAGAATCTTTTTGTGACGAACACTTGCTTTCGCCACAAGAGGATTCATATGTATACTTGTGAAAGAGGTGACGATAGAAGCATGATAGATTACATAAATATGGATGAAAGATTGAGGGGCGCAGTGGTGGATACAAGGGTTTACCGGGGTTTTAACGTAGGAACGGATCATTATTTGGTTTTATGCCGAATTAATGGTCTATTCAGGCGTTGGCGCCATCGGTCATCTGTGTCTACCACTGCGTTACAGCGTATTAGAACCGAAAGGTTGCAAGATGAAGGTGAGAAAAACAAGTTCAAATGTAGACTGAAAGAAAATATAAGTGGTTCGGATGAATTCTGTATGAAGGAGTTAGACTTGGAGAATGTATGGCAAAATGTAAAGAAAGGTTTAGTGCATGCAGCTACCGAAGTATGTGGTGTTAGTAAGAGAAAGAATGAAAGGAAAAATAATACGTTATGGTGGGATGATGAGATACGTATGGAAGTTGAAACAAAGAAGAGAGCATGGCTAGATTTACTAGCAACAAAGGCTGGTAATTCTAGCGGTACGAATGATGATATTGAAAGAAAAAAGGCAGTCTTTAGACATCTTAATAAGAGAGTAAAAGAAGTAGTTGAAAGAAAAAAGCAAGAAAGAACGGATAAGAATGATAGAAGAATATCGGATAACTTCCAGGCAAATATTAAAATGTTCTGAAAACTGGTAAGAACTGCCAGGGGACATTCAAAACAGCCTATGAGGAATGCCATAAGAGACGAGAATGGCTATATTCTGAATAATGAATTTTTGAGTTTAAAGAGATGGAAGGAATATTTTGAAAGCGTGTTTATGACTGAGGAGACAACATGTGTACTAAGTGAAGTAGAAACTCCGAAAGAAGAGGAAAGAGGTAGCGAGATAAGTATAGATGAAATAATGAAAGCAATGAAAAGCATGAAAGCGGGTAAGGCGCCCGGATGTGATAGAGTTTCACTCGAAATGCTAAGGGTTGGAGAGGAAGTGGTGGCAGGCCTGCTGCACGCCTTGTTTAATTTATGCTGGGAACTGTAACGGGTACTGGTAGACTGGTGCAAAGCCGTGATAGTCCCAGTATATAAAGGAAAAGGGTCGCAGCAGGACTGTAAAAACTACCGTGGCATCAGCCTTCTTCGCATTGTGGGAAAACTGTACGCTAAGGTACTGATTGAAAGGGTCATGAAAGAAATTGATGGAAAAATTTGGGGTATGCAAGCGGGATTTAGAAAGGGAATGGGATATACAGATCAAGTCTTTTCCATGCGCATGATCGCGGAGAAGTTTCTGGCCAAAAACCAAAAGGTTTTTTGTGCGTTCATGGACTTGGAAAAGGCCTATGACAGAGTGGATAGGGATTTGCTATGGCAAACACTGAACTCATTTGGGTTGAGCGCTGGCTTGATACAGGCATTGGAGTCTCTTTATAGGGACTCTAGTGCTTGTGTTAGGATCAACGGGGTCTACTCGGACTGGTGTGGCTTCCCCGTGGCTGTTCAACCTATTTATGGACAGTTGTTTGCAAAATTTGAAAGTTGAAGAATGCGGATTAAGAATGGGTGAGTTAACCGTCAAATGCCTTTTGTACGCCGATGATCAAGTCATCCTTGCGTCGTCGGCGGCCGAGTGGCAAATGATGGTTACATTAATGAACGGATCATTAAAAGAAAGGTGTATGAAAGTGAACGCAAGTAAGACGAAGGTTATGGTTTTTGAAAGAGAAGAAAGTAAAACGATTTGTGAAATAAGAATAGAAGGGGAGTTGATCGAGCAAGTAGATGAGTTTGTATATTTGGGCTGCGTATTTAGCAGGGATAGGAGATATGATAAAAATATAGAACGACGACTGAATGCGGGAAATAGAGTAAATGGGGCCTTGCACTCTATTGTGAAGAGTCAAAATGTGTCAAAAAAGGCACGTATGGGAATTCACAACGCTGTGTTGGTCCCTACTTTAACGTATGGTAGTGAAAGTTGGGTGTGGCAGAAGAAGCACGAGAGTAGAATGAACGCAGTAGAAATGCGGTCGTTAAGGAGTATGTTAGGGCTGAATCTGAATGACAGGGTAAGAAATTGTTTAATGAGAGACGAGTGTGGTTTGCAAGATGATGTTGTAACCAGGATTAAGAAAGGAATGCTTCGGTGGTTTGGTCATGTGGAAAGAATGGATGAGGAAAGACTGACAAAGAAAATTTATGTTGCAGAAGTGAATGGCAGAGTCGGAAAGGGACGTCCTAGGCGAAAACTTATCGACCAAATTGGCGATTTATTAAAAACGGGCCAAATTAGTAGTACCCTTAACCGACGAGCATGTATACGTAGGTGTATGGATGTGAAGGAGGCGAGAGAGGTGTGTCAGGATCGTGCCAAATGGAAATCTGTAGTCTCTGCCTACCCCTCTGGGTAACAGGCGTGAGTGTTTATGTTATGTACAAATAAGATTTTTATTGTGAAGACATTTATGACAGGAGCACACTGAATGCATGCACGTCCGCGTGACATATGCTTTGCTACAGCAGTAATAAATCTGTATAGAAAATGTTATTCTGCCTGCAATCCGTGTGCAGCACGTTTGTGAGCAGCAAAATAACATTTTCCTAACAGTTTTGAATAATATTACCCCTAGTGGTGAAATGAAACTTGGCCTGGCCTTTAATAATGATAATAATATTTTTATAACATTTACAGTTAAAAAAAGATTCCAAGAAATATCAGTAGAAGACGATAATAATACTAAACATGAAAAGGTAACACGAAGATATTATTTGTGTTTTTTTCTTTTAAAAACTTTCGCGTTAAACGAATAAATAATTATTTTCAGGAAGAGAAGAATTTAACGATTCGGCAAAAAATAAATTCTCTGCAAGAAATGATACAGACAGTACAAAACGTAATTGGAAAATTTGCCAGTCTCGGGGAGAGCGTTAAAAAGTAAAAACAAATTTTAATTAACACTTAGATCAAAGTCTTTTAACTTCAAATGTGATAAAGAGCGATTTTCTTTTTTCAGCCTTTTCAATTTCTCGGTACCGTTCCTTAGTTGTCTGACGATATTTTTAATATTAATCATTACGTTGGTAATGTATTTCATACCTCTCAAGTATATGCTGATGACCTGGGGTTAGTATAACAATATTTGTTATGAGTGTGAATGATTTCTTATCTATGTCCCAAATCAAGGTGAAATCCTCACCTACATTTTTCCACCTCTTTTTTTTTGTGATCAATATCTCTATCAATATCAATTATGGTACAGTTAGCAATTTCAAAGAGAAGGTATTAATAATAATGTAAGAAAAATATTTCAAAGTATCAATAAACTAAAATAACTGCCAGCTCGAAGAATCGATCACTAATAGGAAAGAAAAGTTCTTAAAGAGCAGTCTCGTGACTATTTAATGAAACAAGCAGAGTTTTCGGATTAAGGGGGATCAGAACCGTGATTTGTGGCATTCTGTAGGTGAGCCATTACACATCAGTGGACTTGTGAAGTGCTGTAATAATAATGGTGAATAGTTTTAAAAGATGCTGTTGTAATTGTGTGATATTGCTGAATATTTTTTAAAGCTGTTTAATATAAACAAAAGGAATTTCTCCTACCTCGTAGTGGCGTTTTACATCCAAATGCACACAGACAGACATACAGACGGAAATATTCTTTGTAGGTCATTTTGATACCTTGCCTTGTACGAAAATCAAACGTAGTCACTGCGTTTTCAATGCATCTTGAATATTTAATTTGAGTACATAACATACATACATACATAATCACTCACGCTTATCATCCAGAGGGGTAGGCAGAGACTACAAACTTCCATTTGGCACGATCCTGACACACCTCTTTCGCCTCCTTCGCGCAATTTAAACTGAATGTATAGGTAGAGTAATTGAGTATTTCATTTAATCGGAGTACCTACTTTTTAATTACATTTAATAGCTGTCAGTTAACAAGCCCTATATATTAACTATTATGACATAATTAACAATCTTATTTTTATATCTTACAGGAATACATAAATTTACTAGAAAGATACTGCAACCAAACAGAATACCAAATAACGAAATTTTGAATATGCTTTCAAGAGTACCCGATGACGAAACCTTGGTAATAATATTTAAATAATTTTTTTTGATGCCCTATGGATTGAAACGTATTCAATCTATACAATAATTGTTATTTTTGAACACATTTTAAGGAATGGTATCACGACTTTATTCTTGATTTTATCGTATTTCCCGGCGGTGCCATATTTGAACGAAAGCAATAATAAAAGCTGTACTGTTAAAGATTCAGATTTTTTATTAATAATTACTACTACTATTTTTGATGACTAATATTTATATCATCTTATAGGATCGAATCGAATGGAGAAGGTAAGACGCACCTTACAGCCAATCCGTCATAAAAGTAAAATATCAGCCTATATACGTTTCACTGTTGGACCTTATTGAGAGGAATTTAGGGCAAGATAATTGATAGCAAACTTCACATATCTCCAAGATATTTTAAATGAAATTACAATTTTACAATTTGAAATGTGAAAATATTTCTAAATTATATAACCTAAAAACTTGAATGTATTTTGGATATTAAAAATTGTCAGGAGTGCCGGAATATTATTTAATTTCAGTTTAGTGTGGTTTCCATTTATATTACAGAAAGTAATTCATTGGCAAATTATGTGTAACAGAATTCTTTGATTTACCACGGCTCTTATTAATATTAATACTTATTTCTCTTTTCCATATACAGTTGAGCTGCGAAGAATTCCTAGTTGAAAATTTATCCGATGAAGATGAATAATTGTGATTATTCAAGATCTGACTATTGTACGAATTTAAATAAAATTTTCTACTAACAAACTGAAGTTCTATTTTAAATAACAATATATATTATGCATGAAAAAAAAAGTGTTTTATTTACGCGCTAATATCTCTACTAACACCTTTTTTATAAAGCGTAATTCCTTTTTAAGTCCCGCAGCTGGGCTCAGGCCTTTTAGGGCATATGTAGGTTTCCTCTGGATGGTTTTCTTCAGCTCCGAACACTTGGCTGAGCATTAAATGAGAAAACCGGGTTGCCCGCATACTGCGAAATTAACAGCCAGTGCTTGTGCACGTTTAATAATATTTGCCCTCAAGACCTTCATTAGAGGAATAATAAGAGATTGTGTAGTATGTAGTGCCGTTTGTAAGAAATTCCAACAAGATTTTAAGGTCACATGGCTGATTAGGAGTGATCACGCTAAATCTTCATTTCTATGAGAGAGAACCACGTTCAGACTGTTTGCGAGCTGATGAGTAACATAAAACAGTACTATAGTAGCCTAAACGCGAGCCTCTGCTGAGGCTATTGACATTCACACATCATTGACATTGTGTGACGCCTGTAATTCCCGAGAGAGTAGACAGAGTAAAAAGCAGCGAGTTACTCGGATTATGTTTAGCCCAAAAATGAGAATAGATGGAAAACTTTGAAAGAAATTATGGGGGGCTAGCTCATAGCCAAAACACAAACCTCAATCACAAACCCCGATATATTATTTGATCATTCTCTTTGACGTTAAAAAACTTATCATCTAATAACTGATATTCATTATTATTCCGATTGATCACAGATACAAGCGATACTGTGATCGAAATACCGTTGCGAGGGTAATGAATGATGTAGTAGCTCTAATTGCAACTGCTATGCATTAACAGGGAAATATCCATTAGTAACTGCAACGTGATCTCGCAGTAAATATGCAAACACTGCGCGTTTAGGTTATTTCCTAATTAGTTGTTTAACTAGGAAGTGATATATCAGGCGGTCCCATAATGAACTGGCCTGATATAGTTCAACGCGACATGTCGCTACATGTTGTGTTGCATTAAATGGTACGTTTATCGTGCACTTAATAGAAGAAACATGCATCGACATGAAATGCTTAGTCTTAGTTTAACAGGCATTTGAATAACGAGAGTCGCGTATTTTTTCAAAATTTCGAAAACTGAGTATCGAAGTGTCATAAAGTTTCTGTTTAAAGAAGGTTTATCCCCTGCCCAAATAAAAGAACGATTGGATGGCGTGTATAAGAAGTCTGCCCCCTCCTATAGCACAGTGAAAAATTGGATGAAAGAGTTTCGCCTCGGGAGAGAAACCGTCGAAGACTTTGGCCACGACGGTCGACCTGTGGAAGTGCTCACTCCCGAAACGATTGCTCTTATCGAAGAGGAGGTTCTGAGTGACCGCCGTTTGAAGATTAGAGAAATTGCAGCAAGGCTTGGGCTCTCTAAGAGTACCGTTCATCGCGCGATCCATGAACATCTTCACATGAAAAAAGTGAGTGCAAGATGGGTACCGAAACTTCTTTCAGCGGTACAGAGACAGGAAAGAGTGCGCTGCGCTTCGGAGTTTTTGGATCTTTGTGGCGAAAATCCAAAGACTGTGATCGAGCGGCTAGTGATTGGTGACGAAACTATGATCTTGTATTATCCACAAAGCAAGTGCGAGTCAATGGAATGGCGTTATAAGGGTGAAAAGCCCCCTAGAAAGGCAAAGGTGCAACAATCGACTAAAAAACTGATGTGCACAATATTTTGGGATTTTCAAGGCATTTTGATGGTGGATTTTAAAGAACGTAATACAGTCGTGAACGGCGAATATTATGCTTCTTTAATATATAAATTACGAGACAAGATAAAGGAAAAACGAAGAGGCAAGCTGTCTAAAGGTGTCCTGCTGCTCCATGACAATGCCCCTGTTCATACCGCTGGTGTTTCGAAGGATGCAGTTCGTCAATGCGGGTTCACAGAAGTTCAACATCCACCTTACAGTCCGGAAATGGCCCCGTCCGACCATTATTTAATTCTAAATTTAAAGCGGGACTTAAGAGGAAGAAAATTTTCAAGCGATGAAGAGTTGCAGGCGGCCGTCTTCAGTCATTTTGAGGATAAAAAATGTGATTATTTTTATAAAGGTTTAGAGATGTTGATTCACAGATGTCAGAAGTGTGTTAGTATTCATGGTGGTTATATTGAAAAATAAAATTGGTTTCGTTTCATTTCCTTCATTAGTTCATAGTTAGGCCAATTCATTATGGGACCGCCTACGTACAACCTATCTAATATAATTTCTAGTAGTTCTGCTAGGCTCATTTAAGTCATTGGTTTATTTTTAGTGTCTCGTTACAATTCAATTTTAGTTAACATTACGCTATAATTTTACTCTTTACAATGAAAAAAGCTTGTAATTGTGTACATAAATAAGAAAAGACGGAAAATTATAGATTTACGCATTCTTTTGCATTCCAGTTGTATAGTTGTTGTCTCATTGAGTTGGCATTTACTTGCGATACGATAATATCATACCAATCTTGCTATTATATTTATAAATATAAAAGTACCTATCTTTATTTAGTGTTTGTCATTAAATCGCTGTTGAATGGTCGGACAGATTCCAAGGAAAGCCATAAAATTCGATTATGCCGTGGAATATGAAATAGGATATTTAATCTATGTAACAAATATTACTACGCTATAAAGCAATTTTTACGTGTTAGAGCCTTATTGCAGCTACATTATGGTTGTAGCGCAAATCAGTCTGTTCGACAGGGGAAGCACCACGCTCTGACAGAATACCAGCGTAAAATAGCAGCTTTGTGTTGCTGTGTTCTTATGGTGAATAAAGAGAACCGGAGCCCCTTTTTTCCTAAAGCGAGACCTATTATCTTAGTCCTTAGAGGTGACAACGCACTTGAGTTTTGATACTTAACCGACGATAGATGTAAATGTTTACGGGCTACAGTAAACATTTACATCTATCAATATTTAAACTAGCACATAGATCTGATGGTAAATAAATATTTTCCATCAGATCTACGTGCTTGTTTTGCACCCTTATTTTATAAAAAAAACACTAAAGATTAAAATTAGACAGAGAAAGTGGGCGATATTAGCGCTTAATAGTTAATTTTGAACTAAGTTACCAATGAGCTAGAAACTAGAAAGAGTATATAAAAGAAATTTATTACATTTTTTTAAATTACACTTATGAGTAAGGCCGTTGGCCGTTTCGTTACCGTGCCTATATACATATAGTGCAATCAACAATTTTCCCAAATACTTTTAAGATACGTGGTCAAAATAGGCACAAACGTTATAGGAGTACATAATATTTTACGAAAATTCTATTATAATTTTCTCGCGTGTACAATACAAAATACAATAAAAAGGAATTCAATATTGTTCATATAGATAAATGAGCTTAGAAATCTGTTAAGCTTTCTTTTAGTGTAACTAATAAAATACTGTTGATTTAATAATATTTTATTGATAAATATAAATTAATTTAACATTCACTATATTGTCATATCAATCTTTTAAAGCTAATTTGTAAATTAAAATCACAGGGTTACATGTTTTAATATGCAACATTGGCTACAAGGCGTTACGTAAATTATATTTTTTACCTATACGACAATATCTGAACCGAGCCTTTCGAACTCGTTTGCAAAATAGATCATATCCTTGTGGTCTAGAGCCGAGTTTTGAAAAACAATGCGGAAAAAGTTAACGAGGTTACCTTGTGGCTGGTACGTGACCATCATGCTCCCTTCCTTTATCATTTTTTCCTTAAGTTTTGGGGCGACCTTATGAAGCCTTTCTTTATAATTACGGTCTTTCTCGCATCCGCGGAGACAGTTAGGCACGTACCAGAACATAATATTGGTACATTCAGGTTCTTCGAGCACGAGTTCAAAGCCGTGTCTTTGTCTAATGTGTTCCAAAAAGTATTTTGCATTCTCGAAAAGTTTATCAATGTGCTTCTCAAAACCAACACTGCCTTTTGCCTTCCACATGAACCAAAATTTAAGGACGTCAGCACGTCTCCCACATTGTATATGCTTATCACCGGTGTCGTATGTAGTATCGTAGAATTTATCCTTCTGGAATAGGTACTTGGCGTTGCATGAATGCGCATCCTTGAGGACGTTTTTGTATCTGACCAGGAACGTAGAGCACTGTTGCGGCGCTGACAGTAGTTTGTGTGGATTCCACGTGACTGAATCAGCTCTGAAATCAAATGCATTTTTTAATTTGTAACAATGACGTTAATAAACGTAATTAATTTTGTTCAAGTTTTTTTTAACTAACTGAAATGTCTGAAATTGTATCACAGTAAAATTGCTTAATAAAATATTAGATGCTTTCTAATGAAATTTTCTTTCGCACTTATTTCTAAACAAAGGTTATTATTAGATATGGATTGAAATAATTAAGGTGTGGTGTATATATATAAATATATATATATATATATATATATATATATATATATATATATATATATATATATATATATATATATATATATATATATATATATATATATATATATATATATATATATATATAGTAATTGGCTATGTAGTGGTAGCGTAAGGGAACCCACTACGCCATATAACCAAATGTCTTTCGTAAGAGGCGACAGAGGAAAATTTTAACAAGGGATGGGCAGTAGCATCTTCCTTATAACAAACTTGAAATTACATTAAAATTACGTATTTTGAGTCATCATCATCATCATCATCACCATCATTACAGCCCTCACAAGTCCACTGCTGAACATGGGCCTCCGCCAAGGTATGCCACAAAGCACGGTCCTGAGCCACCTGCATCCATCGGCTTCCTGCGTGTCTTACCAGGTCGTTACTCCATCTAGTGGGGGGTCGCCCTACACTTCGCCTACGGGTACGAGGCTGCCACTCGAGAACCCTTCTTCCCCAACGGTTGTCGGTTCTTCGAGCTATATGGCCGGCCTACTACCACTTCAGCTTACTAATCCGTTGGGCTATGTCAGTCACTCTGGTTCTACTGCGGATATCCTCATTTCTAAGTCTATCACGCAGAGAAACTCCGAACATAGCCCTCTCCATAACTCGCTGAGCGACTTTGAGCGTCCTCATACGACCAGCAGTGAAGGACCACATACATATTTTGAGTACCTATACATAAATAAATAATTCATAAATATATAAATATAAAGGTATATATTAATAAAACAGGTTTAAATAAAAAAAAATAGAGAACTTGTTTTAAATATGTAACTTCGCATTAAATTAAAGCTAAGTACGCTCACTTTGTCACTTCCAGGCAAACTGTTATCTAATTACCTTTTAAAGTGTAACTCTCATACCTTCATTTAGTTTTTATTTTATTTTTTGTATTTGGGAACTTATAAATGTTTAAATTTGTAATTCTATCACTATCAGTTTATGTACTTACTGTTTTAATAATATTAATTTCAATGTTATTCTTTTGAGAAGTAAATTCTTAAACATTAATTCAGTAATAATAAAAAAACTCCGGTTGCAAAATTGAAAACTGTTTCAAAAAAAATTACGCATTTCATGGTAAACACCTGTTGATCCTTATCATGATGATAATGATTGTCTCTGATTCTCTTTACACACCAAGTGAAACACAGCATCATTAAGCAATTATTTTACGCTGATATTATGTGAAAGTGTGGTCCTTCTCCGGTCAAGCCGATCCATTAGTATATACTACAACTAAAATATAGCTGCGTTGCGGCGGTTAAAATTTTAATATTTCATTCGACTACTGGCGTGAACCACTCGTAACACAAGCAATTTAAGCTTACCACGAGTGGTTAAAGGGGAATCTTAATAATGTTTGTAGCATTGCTAATATTCTTTTTTTTTTTTAAATAGTTTTATCAACACCCATGCTGGCTTTGTTGATCTTTTAACAATCTATGATTCTATAAAACATTGATGGCGTCCTCGTTTTCCAAAATGTTCTAAATCCTGCTCTTCCTTAGTATAATCTCCCTGGATTCAAACCATACGCAATATGGGGCTAGCAAAGGTTATGATTTTCAATTCATTGGAGAGATGACATTTATACAACATACAACACAACGACATAAATTTTTCTGAACATTTATTCATTGAGTTCTTTTATTAAAAACGTCGTACACATACGTGGTATATAGACAAACTTTTAGGACCCTCTATTGTTCATGTTAGGACTTTGGTTAGTGTCTACTATCCTTCCTCTATCCATGTAGATTATTTTTATTTCTTAGAAAATAACATGTAAATCTTGATCCGCTTTAAGACTTTAATATCATTTCAGGTGATTTTAAAAAGTGATTTAGCAAGTTAATGATTCTCGTAGCAGTAAATTGCTTTCCATTGTCCTCTGTTAATTGCTTATAAGCGACAGTGGCCTAATGGCAGGGCGCGGACCGCGAACTCAAAAAGGTCGTGGGTTCGAATCCGCCATTCGACTACTGGCGTGAACCACTCCTAACACAAGCAATTTAAGCTTACCACGAGTGGTTAAGGGGAATATTAGTAATGTTTATAGCATTGTTAATATTCTTTAATAAGAAAAAAATTGCTATATTCTTCATATCTCTCTGCCATTCACCATTTCCCTAATCGTACCCCTTCTTATCCAGCTTCAGTGGGACACTCATATATCTAAACTAGCAGGCAGACTAAGCTCTGTTACCGAGTTTAAATATTTAATTTAAAAAAACAAAACTGTATAAAAAGGGTTATTATGACATGGTTGATAATAACCCCGGAAAATGAGGTGGTCGTTTCCAAGCTGTTTCTAATATAAATTTTGTAAATATTTTGTGACCATTTATATTGTAAAATTTATTTTAAAAAGTCCCGCTGGGTTTCTTGCTGGTTCTTCCCAGGACAGAGGGTTTTTTACGAACCAGTGGTAAATTAAAATATTGACTTTCAATATGAATTACTTGTAATCTATACTGAATAAAAAATTATTCTATTCTATTCTTGATCTTATTCTTGTTTCTGATGCTGACTCATTCTGAACAACTATCTGCGTTATTTCCTTATCATAATCTACTCCTTACATATATACAACATGTAACAAAAACCCCGTGGTTCCCGTTAACTGGGTTATCAGAATCAGTACCCCTTCTTATCCAGCTTCAGTGGGGCACTCATATATCTAAACTAGCAAGCAGACTAAGCTCTGCAGCTTATGCTGCAAAAAAGATTAGAGATCTCACTAGTGTTGAAACAGCTAGATTAGTTTATTTCAGTTATTTCCATAGCATGATGTCATATGGAATTTTGCTATGGGGGAATGCGGCTGATTTAGAAACTACTTTTGTTTTGCAGAAGAGGGCCATTAGAGCTATTTACAACCTTAAACCGAGAAAGTTTCTTAGAGAAAAATTTAAAGAAGTAAATATATTAACTTTGACCTCTCAGTATATCTATGAAAATTTGATGTACGTTCGTAAAAACAAAGGTACTTTTAGTAAAAAAGTGACATACAATCTGTAAACACTAGAAACAAACACAAGCTAGTGCTACCGGTTTCTCGACTCCACAGAGTCAGTAATTCATTCTTGGGGCGATGTATACGCTATTACAACAAAGTCCCGGAAAATATACAAGGTCTCTCTGTTACCGAGTTTAAATATTTAATTTAAAAAAAACTGTATAAAAAGGGTTATTATGACATGGTTGATAATAGCCCCGGGAAATGAGGTGGTCGCTTCCAAGCTGTTTCTAATATAAATTTTGTAAATATTTTGTGACCATTTACATTGTAAAATTTATTTTTAAAAGTCCCGCTGGGTTTCTTGTTCCCGTGGTTCCCGTTAACTGGGTTATCAGAATCAGTAGCCAAGCGTATAGAAATATTTTTTATCAAAAAAAACCCATTTAAAAAATTAATTTTAATGAAAAAAAATTATTTGCAAATATTGTATGTGGTTTTATTTCCTCTAACTCACACGATTATCGGTAATGCAGGGTCTTTAAAAATCCTCTCACTCCTCGGCCAATGCAGAGATAAACCACATACAATTTGCAAATTATTTTTTTTTTCATTAAAATTAATTTTTAAATGTATTTTTTTGAAAACAACTTTCTATATGCTTGGATACTGATTCTGATAACGCACTTAACGGGAACCACAGGGTTTTTGTTACATGTTGTACAATTCTTTCATATGTCTGTTTGTTACTGACCTCCTCCTGCTGCTGGACCTATTTTGATAAAAAAAATTGTGTGTGTATTCGTGTGGGCCTCTGGATACTTTAGATTAACAATTGAATACGGTAGGTGGCGCTGTTATCGAGATCTAGAAAACACCCGTGCGAAGCCTGGTGGGATCGCTAGTATCTCTTATAAAATTCCACGTCCGATGTGCAAATCTTAATTCTTATCCCTAATGACCTAAAATAACAAGAATCTTTGCAGTTGTGAATGGCTCTATCTTCAACACGATTAACCTCGGACTAACTTAATGATTTCTAGTCATTAAACAAAGATTACGCAAACCGAGAACGTACTGATCCTTGGATCAGGGTTTTTATTAGTAATGACTTAAGATGAGTGTTGCAATTTATAAAATACTAGCTGTACCCCGCGACTTCGTTCGCGTGAAGTTTATTACGATTGAATTCCATTTCCATGTATTTGAATTTTTTGGGAATGACCCTAATTCCTTTTCTAAAACATCAGCTATCTGCCAGTGAAAGTCCTGACAAAATTGGTTCAGCTATTTCGGAGATTATCCGGAACAAACAGAAAAACAGACACAAAAATTATAAAAATTGTTTTTGTTTTAAAAATATTTTATATAGCTGTGCCCCACGGTTTCACCCGCGTATATCACGTGTCTGCGCCGCGCGACATGACATGACACCTCATTTAGTTCAATCATATTGGCTAAAAAATTGGCAAATTTAATGTAGTACTTTTATTCTATCGGCATATGTATGTTATACAGAAAAGTTAAATTTTATCCACTCTCTCGCCCCCTCCCGGATGAATGCCCCAGAAAGTGACCCAAAACGCGTTTTTTTTCAGTTTTAAAGATCCACCTAGATTCCTACCATCCAGGTACGAAATGATCCATGATGAATATTCTATCAACCTTTTATACATACGAAAGCGATATCATATATAGTTTTTGCGCAATCTGCCACAAAATATGAAAATTTCTTATCTGTAATCGATTTTTTTGCTCAAAGTTTAGATATATTAAAATTTTCAACTTTGCCGCCAAAATATGTATGACTATAGTAAAGAATAGAATATGCTCTTTAAAAAGAGGTACAAATTATTTCTTAACTCTTTCATTATGATAAAACTCAACTAAAATTAATAATACGCTACGACTGTAACCGACTTTTGTTTCGACTGGTGATCTAATTAAATTTTGGAACACAAAAGCTTACGCGGACTTTTTTGAAGGTAATAATGAGTACTTTTTTAATCAAGTAGCACATTATTTCTATGTATCATCAAGTTTTCTCAGCGCACGCCAAATAATGAATTTTATCTGAATATATCTGAATGACAGGGTAAGAAATTGTGTGATAAATGAAGAGTGTGGTTTGCAAGATGATGCGGTGACCAGGATTAAAAAAGGAATGCTTCGGTGGTTTGGTCATGTAGAAAGAATGAATGCGGAAAGACTGACAAAGCAAATATAATATGTTGCAGAAGTTAATGGAAGAGTCGGAAAGGGACGTCCTAGGCGGAAGTTTGTCGACCAAATTGGCGATATACCAAAAATGGGCCAAATTAAGAGTACCCTTAACCGACGAGCATGTATGCGTAAGTATATGGAAGTGGAAGAGGCGAGAGAGGTATGTCAGGATCGTGCTAAATGGAAGTCGGTAGTCTCTGCCTACCCCTCTGGGTGACAGGCGTGAGTGTTTATGTTTGTATGTGCCACGCCACGCCACGATTCAGCTATATTACGATTGTAACACGAATGACTTTCCTTGACCAGGGAAGGGCTACGCTTTCAGAATAGTAGCTTCATATGCTGTGTCTCGTATAGTGAGTATGGAGAACCGGAAACAGGTTGTCAACGCATTTGCATTTTTTATCGAAATCAGAAATAATGAAGGTGAACTGTGCACTCGTTTATTACCCTTATTCTATAAATCAATATTGTTTTGGTCACAACATTCACTAACCTTCAAGTGAACTGTGTACTTGTTTGCCATTCTTACTTTTATTTAAAACTTAACTGCTCACAACCTTAAAAATTACTTGATAAATATATTGCACTTTGACTATCATCTTTATTATTAAACCATTATCTAAGAAACTTTCTATGATAATAATTTACGTTTTAAGGAGTGATCTAACAGAATTCCAAAATAGGACACATATCATATAATAGACTGTAACTTATTTGAAATTAAAACGAAGTATAATCATTATGAGTATAAAAAATATAAAAGCTGTGGTGGCGCTGTCGTCGCGCCACAATAGAAAATATATCGAACCCTAAATCACGCTATCAAAATTCCGATCAAAAAACAGTATACATAGAATAGCTCTGAACTTGAACGGAGCGTTGGCCGCTCCCCGGGCAGAACACCTTTCCCGGCAGGAAATCTCCCCTTTTCTATCCACGACTACAGTAGTAACTACAATTTCAAACCTTCGTCATTATCCTCAAATACCCCTACCATGAACTATCACTTGCAAGTGCGTCGTACGGCATGCATTACACACCGGCATATCGTACGCACTGGTGTCACTTGTCCTTACGCACACAGTATGCATTCCCCACCGGCATTAAGACCAAACCGCCAATCGGACTGCTCTATTGACCTCCGGACAGAGCAGAGGGCTGATGTGGCGGCACTGTCGTCGCGCCACAAGCGAAAATACATCGAAGCCTAAATCGCGCTATCAAAGTTCCGAATCAAAAAACAGTGTATATAAGAATAGCTCCGAACTATCGCACGGAGCGTTTTCCGCGCCTCGGGCAGAACACTTTGCCCGGCGGAGATCTCCCCTTTTCCGTCCACGGCCAAAAAGCAATAAAAAAATTTAAATATAATATAGAAGTGGAACAGGAGTTAAACGAATAATTTAATGTACCCAATACTTACAGTTCTATGCCATTCAAGAGGTGTCTGTGCTTCTTCGACATTAAAGCACCACCACCCCACGCTGCGTCGACGTGAAGCCATAGGTTGTATTTCTTACACAGCATCGACACTGGTACTAAAGGATCAAAAGCCCCAAAAACAGTCGTGCCCGACGTTGCCGTCACCATAAATGGAGTAGCTCCTGTGTCATTAGCTTCAACGATTTTTGCCTCCAAGTCTTCCACATCCATTTTTCCAAATTTATCTGCTTTTACGAGAATGCAGTTGTCGCTACCGATTCCCATAAACGCACCCATCTTTTTAGTTGAGTAATGGGCAAGTTCAGATGTGAACAGGACCAACTTTGGCACGGCATATACACCTTTGCTCTGCAAATTATAAATGGATATAGAGCTACAACAGATATTTAATTTTAATAATTATTTTAGTTGAGTATGGTTGACTTTAAATATTTTTCTTTCCAAAAGCCATAATACTAAGATCATCTACATGTATTATACAATGCTAATTGATGGACAAGGCTATGACTGATGAGAAAAATATTACTCAAATTCCACAGATTGCAGCAGCATTGCAGTACAAGAGTATCTGCTGTTTTCATCAACCTTTCCTGCCCAATATTTTGAACATATATATATTCTTATTAATTATATATATATATATATATATATATATATATATATATATATATATATATATATATATATATATATACCGTCAAACCTGGATAAGCGAGAGTTCAAGGGAGCGTAATCTCCTTCTCGCTTATAGAGGTTTCTCACTAACCCGAGTTTCTCGCTAATGCAGGTACATGGGTAGCGTTACTCTCTAACAAGTCACAGCAAGTGCGAATATAGTAAATATGTAATATGATAAAATTTGGTGAATAATATGTACAACATATATAAGGTAATAGTGTGTAAATGATACGTTCATTAGATTTCGACATATAAGTACTTTATAAGGGTACCTTTAGATTTTATAATTTCATAATAGGTGGATTCTGGTAAATTAAACTTCTGTAATTTCATTTCGCGATTTTCCGGATACAAAAGCATTCACTTTTTTTAGTTTATCACTTAATGACAGTACTTTAATTTTCCGTTTTGACATGATGTAGAACAGAACTTTCCTTCGCAATTGATTAACTATAAACTAAGTCCGACAAACAGGACGGTACACAGGCACACCTGTCCATTCAAAGAGAATGCGATAAAATATCAACGTTATTTAGTTCCACGAAATAGAATAGGTACAATATTGACGAGAAAACAATACAAAAACAATGGTAGGAAGTTCCACGAAAGTTTAAAATGAGTCATAAAATAGCAGATGTTAAATTTGTAATTTGTTTTCATTTGTTACTGTATGTGTGTATTTTTTTATGTATGTATTTTTACTGTAGCTCTATAGCTACAATAAAAATACATATCCTCCTAAATAATATAAATAAATAAAGCTTGACCGCCGTTTATAGAGGTGTAGATAAGTAGCAGTATCACTTACGGAGGTCCATGAGGGAAAGACGACTCTCTCTTACAGAGGTTTCTTTTTCTCGCTAATAGAGGTTTTGGGAGCTTAAAATGACGGGTCCTGGCTATTACTCTCACTTATAGAGTTTTCTCACTTACCCAGGTTTAAATATATATGTATGTATGTATATATATATATATATATATATATATATATATATATATATATACATATATATATATATATATATATATATATATATATATATATATATACATATATATATATATATATATATATATATATATATATATATATATATATATATATATCTGTTGCAGCACGAATGGGTCGACTTGACTGAGAAAAATCTCAAAAAATGTAACCTAATACTTAATGATGTCCGAGTACTACGTGGCCACCCATTTGGACTACAAAATCTTTACGAAAACCACTCATTGTAATTAAGTTTAACAATAAGTCTATGCATACCGTGTTTTAACTGAATTAATATGATTTGATTCCAATTAGTATAATAAAAGAACAAAACGTTATTGAAACTCCGAACAAAGAAAATCAAAAATAAATTTTTGTAAGAAAATAAATACGAATAATGAACACACTATTTCCACGAAATTCGTATTTTTTTTAAAATAAATGTTCCTGTTACTTAAAATAACAGTCACAACATTTTCCTATTATTATTTTGTTTTAATTATGCGACATTTTGGATATTTCACATAATTTTATAACTTCCAATTTACATAAACCGTAATCGACTATTATTTGTATATTTTAATACATATTTTTGAATGAAATGTTTGGGTTAATCGAGTTTTTTTGCCATTATGTACGACGTACGAAATGCGTTCAAGGTGGGAGAGAAGTGAAAGTATCTGAATCTCAATCTTACACGACGTTTTCCATATTGCACAGTTTAGCAGGTATACTGTGTAATTTTAAGCATTATGATTATAAACATAAACACACAACTAAAATAAGCAATATGTACGAATACATATAGTAATATATTATATAAAAACTAACTAACGAAATCCGCTCCGATTAACAGACAGCGTGGTACTTCCGTCGAGCCAACCCATTTGTGCTACAACTATACTACGAATATAACTGCAGCCTGGCTCTACCACGTATAAAGTTTCTTTACAATCAGTTCAGCCCGGACAGACAGGCAGAGAATCTTTTTAAAAATATTTCTTTATGTCTTAGTATCACGGACATAATCTCTGAGCTTTTTTTAACTCATTTCGGTATTGCATAAAAATACATCAATTTTATGATGATGTATATATAATACAAAAAATTCTTAAAAAACAATATAATGTTATCCCTATGGCGAAAAGTTGCACTCGAACTGAAGACTTTTAAGCCCGTTGGCGCGTTTTTTAAATAATTTTTAATGAAATTTATCAAATATTATTAACATGTAAAGTTCGTTTATCATACCGTAAGACCGTAAACAGTGGATTTCGACTGTATTTCAGTTGGTGTCCAAGTACCTTGTGAAATGAGCTCTGCGCTTGCGACCGGTAGGCGCGGCCTTGTCGTACGTCAGTCATGCGACAATAAGTCATTTTAGCCAATTTTTTAAATTCCCGCTAAGAAAATGAAAATTTTCAAATATATGGAAGTTATTGGTTTCACCCTGATTTATTCTAAAATCGAGTTTTCATCAGATCTCAACGTTTTGAGGTCCCAGGAATCTATTCTGACTAATTTCACGTGAACGTGGGTACGGATGTATGTATGTATGTATGTGTGTGTGTGTGTGTGTGTGTGTGTGTGTGTGTGTGTGTGTGTGTGTGTGTGTGTGTGTGTGTGTGTGTGTGTGTGAACGTCTTGATCGATTGAGATGCGGTTTGCGGCATTCTAAAGATCACAATGTGAAATAGGTTTGGTGATAACATGAACTGATTCAGACTGGTAAATTTTGAGAAATCTAACTTAAATAAACAATGAATAAACGTTTAAACGGCTTTACCGATCGATTTCAAAAACTAATCAGCTCTTAACCTAAAAATAGACGTCGAATGCCGTTTAAAAAATAAAAATAGGTTCATTCCTTCGTGAGATCGAAGGAGAAAGAATTTGAAAAAAACGTTTTTTTTTAACATAACTTCGATATTTCGCAACATAATTTGGTGAAATTTGGAGCGCTTCGCATTTGAAATTAGCGGGAAAAAAATTTTTGAAAGAAATTTTTCATTTCAATCATTTACTTACTTTCTTACTTATCTTCACGCACAATCCCTAACGGGGTAGCCAGAGAGAACAGATCGCCAAGTGTCACGATCCTTACATACCTCTTTCGCTTCTTTCAGGTTCATTAACTTCTTCATACATGCACGTCTAGGTATCCGAGTACCCTTGACCCTCCCCTCTTCGAGCAATTTGCTCACATGGTCTTCGAAAGTTAGTCTCGGTCTACCTCGACACCTTTTAATATTTACTTTCGCTCTATATATTTTCTTCACCATTCGGTCTTCACTCATTCGTTCAACGTGCCCAAACCATTGGAGTACGCCCCTATCAATTTTTGTGATAAGGTCATCTTTCAATCCTGCCATATTGCGAATCTCTTCGTTTCGCTTTCGGTCGGCTATGGTAACGCCACACATTTTACGAAGAGATCGCATCTCCACTGCATTCAACTTGCTTTTATGCTTCTGCTGGCATACCCAGGTTTCGCTGCCATATAACAAAGTCGGTACCAACACTGCGTCATGTATTGCAAGGCGTGCACTCTTCACCACGCCTTGCCTTTTTACTAATGCATTCAGGGCACCATTGACTTTGTTTCCGGCAGCGACACGCCTATCCACATCTAAATCACATCTTCCATCCCGGCTGAAAGCACTCCCCAAGTATACAATTTCATTTACCTGTTCTAGACATTCCTGATTTACCCATATTTCACATTTCGTTCTCTCTTCGTCCTTTTAAAAAACCAGAACCTTAGTTTTATTAGCATTCAAACGGAGACCTTTAATTTCACATTCCTCTTTCATACACGTGACTAATGCCTGCAGTTCTGCTTCTGATGGTGCAATAAGCACTGCATCATCAGCATACAGCAGACAATTAACTTTTATGTCACCCAATTTCACACCCAAACAGCTATCTTTCAGCTTCTGTAAACAGCTGTCGAGATACAGTATGAACAGCCAGGAAGACATGACACAACCCTGTTTTACGCCCGCTTGGACGCTAAACATGGGTGACAGGTCATGCCCTACCCGCACACAGGCTTTACAGTCATAGTAAAGTGACTGCACAGCCCTTAACAATCGACCATCCACACCATATCCTGGCAACAGTTCCCACATTTTCTTCCTTATAACCTTATCAAATGCTTTCTCCAGATCCACAAAAGCACAGAAAATCCTCTGATTAACACTCAGAAGCTTCTCCGTGATCATGCGGAGAGAAAACATTTGATCCGTGTATCCTCTTCCAGGTCTAAATCCGCATTGTGCCTCCCATAAGAATCTTTCCGATTTCTCTTGCATCCTACGTATCAAAACCTTCGAGTAAACTTTACTTGCTAAACTGGTCAAGCTGATCGCCCGATAGCACCCGCAGTCAAAATGTGAACCTGTACCTTTATATAAAGGCACAATGACCGCGGATCGCCAATCATCCGGGACATCTCCCGTCCGCCAGCACAAATTGCACAGCAGATGAAAGCTGTCCCAGACGCGAGGCCCACCGTACTTGACCATTGCAGCAGTAACTCTGTCTAGTCCCGCAGCCTTACCACATTTCAAACTTCGAATTGCACGTTCAATCTCTTTCATCATGATGACCTCAGTGTCATCGAGGTCCGTGCCTGGCGTGCCAGTCACGGTGTCACCCCCGGATCCTTCACTAAGATCATGACATGCATACATTTCTCTATAAAATTCACTCCATCGCTGCATGACGTCCGATTTTTCTAGGAGGACTTCATTGGTTCTCGAAAACACTTTGTTCATTCTTAAGGCTGTCGCACCACTCCGGGACCTTCCAACCTCTTTCCAGAAGCGTTTGGAGTTTTCTCTAAAGTTGTGCGACAACCTCTCGTCCGCTTCTATTTTACACCTTTCACGTACTTCCTCAATCAATGTTTTCGCATGAACTTTCTGCAGCTTATATCTTTCTTTCATCTTCTCTCTCATATGCTCATCGTTACTAGAGGCCAAGTAGTCTAACCATGCTTTTTTCTTCTTTTTTACAGCTTCTCTCACTTCATCATTCAACCATGCATCTCTTCTTTTACTACTACCTCTTTTTGTCGTTCCACATACTTCTTCCGCTGCACTTACCATTCCATCCCTAAGGTTCTGCCATGTTCTCTCCACACATTCTTTCCTGCCATCGATGGTGTCAAGCTTTTCGGCTACCCTCGTGTGATATTTGTCCTTAGTATCCGCTTCCTGAAGCTTCCGGCTTCGAATGCGACAGACCGACTGTGGTTCTGTTACTGCCGTCCGGTAGCGCCAACCCACGAACAAACCCCTAAATCTAGTAATTACTAGATAATGATCCGTTCCCAGGTCAGCACCCCTGAACACTCGTGTATCCATCACCTGTTTTCGCAGTCGATCATCCATCAGGAACAAATCAATCATACTTCTCTCATTCTTTCTTTCTTTACAGCCAGTATAAGCTTGCCAGCATCATTAACCCTTTTATCGCCAAACTTTCCAAGCACCGACTCGTATCCTGGTCGAGCGATACCTACCCATCCATTCAAATCACCACATACAACAGTTCTTTCGTTTCCCTTAACCAAATCTAGAACTTCTCTTACATTCTCCCAAAACTCCTCCAGCTCAGCCCTGGACGACGAAGCTACCGGCGCATAAACAGCCAAAAGGAATAACTTCGTCAGTCCCATTTTGAAGTGAACCCAGAGAAGTCTTGAGTTCACAACCTTGTATTCAGTCATAAGATCGACCAACCGGGACGACAACAGCACTCCCACTCCCTGGCAGGCGTTCTCGCTTTCCGGGACTCCGGACCATATAGCTAACGTCCCGCCAGGGAGCTCTTCAGTACCACTGCCTTTCCGTTTGGTCTCCGACATACACACGACATCTAATTCTCTTTCTTTCATTATTTCGATCAACTCATTCGTCTTATCTCTCATGCCCCCTCTAACATTCCACGTGCCAACTCTGCACTCCGTCCTCCACCTTCCGCCCTGTCGGGCTGTGCGTGACGGGTGGCGGTCCCCATCACCGCTTTGCGCGCTGCATTCCACACCAACGGGGACGAGCTGGTGTGCGTCGCCTTGGGGGGACGCCCTAACCCTCGTTTGCATGGGTGCGCAGCTGTCATTCAAACTATCATTTTATATCATTCAAATTCAAAAAATCATTATTTATTGTTTATCAGTTTATTCTTTATTGCACCAAAGACATTGTACAAAAGGCGAGCTTAATGCTATATGACATTTTCTACCAGCTAATCGTGGGTAGAGCAGAAAGTGAGTTATGGGCACGCAACTATGTAGACGTACGTATCGGTTGATCCAAAACAATGTAAAATCGGTTTAAGTTCTTACACAATAAGTTTACATATATCAAATGCTTATCTAACAGTTGATGATGGGTATGTAACTCCAGCTCCCCGTATACATTAATACTGTGTCTCCTTCCATTCCTTCCGAGTTGTTCCGAGGTGAGAGTGAGTATGAGTACCTATCCTACTAAGCGTTTTCTTGCCATATATCCGATCCGCCTGTAGTAAACAAGTTTATTATTGGTAGTCCTATTTGGTGGCTTATATATATATATATATATATATATATATATATATATATATATATATATATATATATGTATATATATATATATATATATATATATATATATATATATATATATATTCATAGACTAATTTATGACAATTAATAGCCATAACATCTATTGTTTTACTACTACATTAATAAATAATAATAATAATGAGGGTTTCCATCCGGTTGGATCTTTATTTATTTATGTATTTTTTGTATTTATTTTATTGTATTGATATTTATGTACCTATATTTATCTTTTCATTTTAATTTATAATTATATATTTATAAAACCCAACCACATGAGAAAACTATACAGATATCCCAAAAATAATTATAATAGTATGACGAGAACCTCGTGAAAGCCGAAATAGATAAGCGAACAAAATATCTGGACCTGGCTCACGAGGTGGCCGACATGTTGGGTGGGCTGTCAACCGAAATTATACCTATAGTCGTTTCTGCAAACGGGCTAATCCCAGTCAGCCTCTCGAGTCATCTTAGGCGACTGGGACTCCGTGACGGACTGCTCTGGGCTCAAATGCAGAAGGCGGTGCTCCTCGATACTGCCCGCATTTACCGCCGGTTTCTTTCCCTTTCCCCCTAACCCTCGGCCGTTTGGTCTCCCCTAACGAGGCCTTCTATCTGGTTGGGCTTTTATTTATTTATGTATTTTTTATTTATTTATTTCATTTTATTGTTATTTATGTAAATTTATCATCTTCGTTCGCAATTATATACTTATGGAACCCAACCAGATGAGAAAACTACATAAATACCCCGAGATAATAATAATAAATATTTGTTTATTCACTCCACTAATTTTAACATCATTACTTACACTATATAAATAAAAAGTTTCTTTTATTACATTGAGAGATTAACGTCGGCAGCAGAAGTAATATAAACTGTGCCACGGAAATCACGGAATCTTAGAAAAATTAAACCCTATTTGTTTTTTAACTTCTACTCTCTGTACATCAAACACAACTACGCTAATCAGTTTAATTATTTGTATCATAATATTGTGTTTTCTCTGTAAGTGATTTTTTTTGTAAAATTAAGTGAATATAAATGTCTTTAATCGTAACTATATTGGTAACGGTTAAGAAAGTGTGAAGGACATCGACATTACTGTGTTTTTATCTTTAAAAACAAGCGACAAACGACAAATTACTGAGCTGTGTCACACCTGCGGAATTCGCATATCGCGTGGATGTTATGGCCACAGTTTAAAGAGAGTCTAAATGACCTAGTAAAAATAATTTTTTCGGGTCTAAGTATATCGCCCCTATGGTACAGGAAAAAATCTTAGTGTGTATTTATTATTTTTCTTTAACCAACAACATTAAAAACCGCCGTCGTAGGGGAGATTCCTTTTAAGTAATGTATTCTTTATAAAATGATTAACATTTAGTATGCACTTATAAAATATAGAATGCAATTATTACCATAAGAATATATACGGCTGTTAACACAACTTAAGTTTATTTTTCTTTGTGTTAAAACTGTTCATATATCGAGGCCCCTTCAAAATTTTGCACACGTAATGCTTATAATCTAAGAAACTAGGTTAAGGTGACTACCAAACTTAACGCATAATTCGCAACAGAACCTTCTATTACAGATATTTCTAAGATTATATCTAAAGAGAGACTAATTTTATAGTGAATATTATCGTTAAACCCAACTTAAACCGGTAGCAATGTAATTAAGAGCAGCTTTTAATTTTCGTGTTCCACATTTACAATTATTACGGTTATTCTACAGTTAAAACAAATTTGTTCAATATTGGACTCATTCTTTAATTCCAGTGACGGGATCGCGTGCTGTAAGACACAAATTTAAATCAGTTAACCTTAGTATTTTATCGGTAAAAATAATTACTTAATTGCTTCATTTCGGTCCCCAATTTTTTGTAGAATTTATCTCATTTTATTCATTTTATCTGTAGAGATAAAATGAATAAAATGATCACAATATAAACAAAGTCGCTTCCCGCCGTCTGTATGCTTAGATCTTTTAAACTACGCAACGGATTTTGATACGTTTCATCTTTAGACAAAATGATTCAAGAGGAAGTTTTATATGTTGTCGATACCCAAAAATCACCCGTGCGAAGCCGGGGCGGATTGCAGATTTTTAATATAACGTTACCACTCTACACAAAGATTTCTATTATATCGAGAGGGCATTTTAACATGCATAAATTGATATATTACATAAACATATAAAGTAAGTGGACTCAAATTTGTTGGTTACGGATATATTCGTATAGTTTTCTTTTAAACACGTTTTTAGCAGGCACGTTTTTTGCCATTATACGCTAGTATCCTGTGGGAGCGTGATCCTACCCCGATCGAGCCGACACATTCGTGCTACAACTATAATATAACTGCATCCTGGCTCTACTAGGTTGTAAATCCATTCTCGCTACTAATAAGAATTCGAAGTTTAAAATTATATGATGAAAAATAATATTGACGGCTCCATTGCGCAGTGGCTTAGCAATGAGTTGCAACGCTGGGGGCCGCGGGTTCGAATCTCACACGTAATAAGTATTTGTAAGGCCCATACAAATAATTGTTCCAGAACTGGATGTTTTTCCTGGTGAAATTAATGTTTGTAAACTGCCTCCATAATACAGGAGAAAATCCTAGTGAAAAGTATTTAATTAACAGAGTTCAAAAAGCAAGAAGATTTTATATTCCACGCACATGTTAATAAATATTTATATTACAGGGGTGGCCCCATTTAAAAAAATCCATCCTTAAGGGTAGGAAAAAAAGAGATAAAGATTTTAAAGTACCTATTTAAACGACTTCTGTGGAGGATTTGTATTTATGGAATTGTGATATTCCTTCAACGACTCAAAAGGGTTAAATAATACAACTTATAATAAAAGTAACGATAAAGTATTTTCCACATAATGAACGTCTAAAGTCGGAGACTACATTCTTATATATACTGCAGCTATTATGAGGATTTTTTTTTACTATTCTAAACCAACACTTTGGTACAACCCCACCAAATAGAAAGTGGTAATGTAGCCTAAGATAGTGAAGCGCACTGACTTAACAATAGCTTATTCAAGACAAATGCTTGCTTCTTATTTATACAAAGCACTTGGTTTGAATGCGTGGTAAATTAATAACGACAGGCTGGAGGCTGGCCGAATGTCTGTTTGTCCCATAGTAGAAGGGAGAGGGAGAAATTAAATTATGCATTTCCAGGGCACACTCTTCGAAACGCAGGATGGGTTTTGGAGCAGTATTCACGAGCGTACTTGCGCTTTACATATAGTGAGCAGCTTTCCCGGCGTGAAGTATCTCCTAGACTCCTAGCTTCCTTGCAGTTGCTTTGGCCTTGGACTCGATGAACTCCCTTAAGTTCAGGTTTGAGGATATCTCAAATCCCAACAAGTAAAGGCGTTCGGTATATTCCAGCGATACGTTTTGTGAAATAAGGACCCAAGGCGAGCTGGCTGGTTTTTCCAGTTAAGAGACGCATGTGTTTTGGAGGAGTTGAATTTCACAAAATTACCATCGCCCCATTCGATGACTGCCCGTAGTGTAAGATTCACACACTCAACCATAGCTTCTCTTTCGAACCGGATTAGATCCCGACTAGCCCAAATACTTAGTTGGTTTCTCTCAACAACTGTGCTATCGTCTGCATACTCATAGATACCGAGCATAACCTTATCATTAGTATGCACCAGGAAGAGAGTTGCGAAGAGAACAGACTTCTAAGAAACACCGGCTTTAGTCACCAAAGGATCGGATGAGTAGCCATTGACGACTACCCAGAGAGAGCGAGGGGATAAAGGGATAATCCGTACGCTAGAAGCTTATCTAAAAGGCTAGCGTGCCAAACTCTGTCAAACCCCATCCAAAGGCCATCGGAACATCAAGGTAAACAGCAAATGCAAAAAAAACATAGTACTCGTGTGCCTCGCCCTATATGTGCGTATCACACGCTAGAAGAGCATAGAACAAACGAAGAGCTGACCGATTACGGTGAAACTTGTACTAACGGTCACTCAGGAGGTCATTCTGTTATAGGTATGCCATGAAGCGGGAGTTCAATATACGCTCCATAATCTTGCAGAATATGGAGGTAATTGAGATTGAACAATAATTGGCAGGGTCGGCACGGCTACTTAAGGTAGCCGTGCCGACCCTGCCAATTATTGTTACCTTAGGCAATTCAAGACCCCGAGGCAAGCCTTAAGTACTATAGCTGGTATACCATCTGGTCCACTAGTTTTATTCACGTATAGACACCGTAAGGTTTTAAGAACCTCCTTACTTGTGATACGAACCTCCGACATAGATGTCTCACAGTGAGGTTATTCCGGTGGAACGTTGTTGTCACTGGTTGGACGTAAATTTCAGGCAAAGAGAGACGCAAACAAGTCCTCTTTCTCTTTAGCCGTATGCGATAGTGTGCCATCCGGTTTCACCAACGGAGACAGTGTAGGCCGACATAAGTTCGTTTCGACCGCAAGATGCCAGAAAGCTCTAGTGCCGGATGGTCTGATCGAAAGTTTTGCGCCAATATATTTAATGTGATAGGGACTGGCTTTCCGTAAGGTTTTTTTGTAGAATTTGGCGGCCTGGTTAAAAACTCTCTTCTTGGAGCTGATATCCGTAGCTTTGCGGTATCGAGCGTCCAGGATAGACACGCTAAATGCTTACGCTTTTCAGCTTAAGCATATTCAGAGTTACACCATGGGCGAGCTGTGCTAACAGTGTGAGGGTCAGAAAAGGGGATAAAATGCTCTATAGCTTGAGGCAACACATTAGTTATTGCATCCACGCAGCTCGATGGATCAGAAGAAAAACAGACCTCCCGCCAAGGATAGGATGCAAAATAGTGTTACATCTAATCCCAATCAGCTAACTTATACCTCCATATTCGTCGAACACCTTGGGACTCGTAATATCGATACAGATTTCACCACATAGTGGTCAGATGTACCCATAGAAGAGGTAGCCTGTACGTCATGCTTGTCCGGCTTCCTAGTCAGCCGAAGATCCAAACAAATGGCTATGTAATCGTCTACATTGGGTACTCTAGTCGCTTCCTTAACCAGCTTGGAAAGACACAGCGTCAAGGCAAAATTTCTTTTCCAGCATGGTCGGTCTTCTGGTAAATGTACAGCCAGTATTGGTAACAGGCGTCAAAGTTTCCCTGAAAAACCAGCTGTGCAGTAGGATACCGATTTAAGGACACATTAGCAGCCTCACTAAATTGATCAAATAACCGAGCTGTCTCCTGGTCACCGCTGTGCGATTGACTCAGGCATGATAATTTTATCAATACCTGTAACTACAATCACCGAAATTGTTGAAAATTGGGGTCTTCGAGAAACTTTGGAAACTGATGTCATTGCGGTCGTACACACAGACTCCGGCACGTAGGTGGAATTTTTGCTCCAGGGAGAATCAGGGATAGTCAAGGTATGCCGCATTCAATGTACATCCAATTTGGGGCTGCGTCAAGAAAAGTCTTTTTAGGCTCGAGATGGTAATGGATTGCGTTGAGAGGACGTGCAACTGCTGTTCAGGTATACTTTTCTTTTGAAAATGTATAATTGCAGTTGAATAAGACGTTGTATTAGCAACTAAACTATACTAACAGAGCTACTGCGCCCATGGGATATAGAGACTGCGGGGACGCCCGAACCTTCACAGAAATTTCCATCGGTTCCTCTTGCCCGGCCGTTAACTGGCACGATTGAACCACCCTGAGATTTTTCACTAGTTGGTGGGGGACCATTCATGAGTAGCTAATTCACTAAGTAAGCCCCAACTACCTGCGGCCGGCCAGCAGAACACCGTGCGTCGGATCCCGCTACCTTCCACGACCGATTCGCACCTGGTTCACATACAAAACTCTACTGTTCAAACCCATTCTCCATTTGGCTTCACCACGCATCATACTGGAATACGAAACGTCATTTGGCGATAGCACTTTACGTTGGTGGATGGTAGCTGAAAAGCCAGCGGCCGAAACCTATCACCGGAATTAGTGCTGCTCGTTTAGGACCACCCAAGGGGTCACGTATAGGAAGTCAGATTTCAAGTATTTCTTACGGACGTGATTAACCTCATCCCCCAATATTCTTTTTAGTAATTATTCTTTTTACTTTCTTTTACTTTTAATTAAAAAAATTCCTATCATAATATAATTTTTAGTAACAAAATTCCGTGAAACTTTACACACCGTCTTATAATTTGCATCAGTGAACACCAAACTAAAGAGACAAAGAGAAACTTAACGTTTTAGAAAAGAAAAATCTTGGTATTTTTGAACCAAAATCGTGAGTGAAAATGGATGAAAAAGTAATTCAAAGGTTGAATGTTTGCTTTAAAATTTCATATTACGGGAGAAAACTGAGTTCGATCTACGCCGACTCCACTGAGATTAACACAATTTAGAATGGTCCTATTCTAATTTCTGTGATGTTTGTGCTGTTAGTCAGTTGGCCTTTACAGCTTCATCGGACTCAGGTCTCAATTTAAAATGGGCTTTATCACGTGCTTACGGATATTCAGGCAGAGATGCGGACTTTTTCTTTGCCCTAAGGGAAGAGTGGTAATGGAAGTAAACGCTGACTTGCGCCGATAAAGAATAAGAACAGGCTTATGACAAGGGGTGGGACGTATTTAGACTGTCAAATTAAACTATAAATAAAGCACATATAGGTTCTATCAGTAGCGAGGTTTAAATTAGAAAATCTGTGAAAAGCAGGCAACCGATCCGTTTCGTTTTTGTGTGAAAAACGGTATTCCAGTAATGTAGTAATGGGAATACTGTTTATTGTTTAGAATAAACTAGTTGAATAAAGAGGTTGATGGTGAATACCAAAGTTATAGTACAAAAAGTTAAATAATTATTAAGGTCCATTAAAGAGTTGTTAAATCACATGAAAAAAGTAGAAGATATCAATATCAAAATGTTTTAACAATGAAATAATTTGTGTGATTATTAAGTAATCTGCTAAAAAACAAGTGCATTATGTTCGCATTCCATTAACACAACTACAACCGTGTTAAGTATGAATTTAGTTGAGTTTTAAGGTAAGAATAATGGACCGAAGGCAAAATTGCATTCTTTCATAATACATATTACTAGCTGGCCTTGCTTACGCTGTTTCTGTCAACAAAATAGCACCTTCCTAAATAACATATTTTGAATATTATGTGTGGTATGACTGTCTCGTTGGTCTAGTGGTTGTTGTAGTGCGACTGCTGAACATGAGGTTCTGGGTTCGAATCCCAGGTCGCGTCAAAAAATCAATTATTGAGTTTTTCTGTCAAGAAATTCTCAGGAGCTGCCCGGAGTCAGAAAGTTGGCGGTGTCTAATCACCGTACCTCGGAAAGCACGTAAAGCCGTTGGTCCCGCGCCTGATCTCTCTTCGGTCGTGTCGGTTTACCGTCCCATCGGATTATGAGAATGAGGATAAGAGTGCACCTGTGCTTGCGCATACACTTGGGCACTATAATCCTGCCCTGCGCCGATGGCTAGCCTCCGTTGAGGCAGGCCGCCGTAGCCTAAATTCGGTCTGGAGGGCATTATTATTGTGGTATAGAAATAATAACAATAATATCCTTCAGACCGAGTTACGGTCACGGCGGCCAGTCTCAACTGTGACTAGTCATGTGCGCGGGACAGAATTATAGTGCCTGATTGTATGGGCAAGTGCACTCTCTATTCCCTCACTCTCATATTCTCATATATGGTAACCGACACGACCGGAGATAGATCACGCACAGTACCACCGGTTTTACGTGCTTTTCAAAGCACGAGGCTAAAACTAGGCCAACTTGCTGACTCCTGGTTGCTACTGGGAATTTCTTATCAGAAAAATCCAATAATTAATTTTAATTCGACCCGGGATTCGAACCTTTAGACCTTGAGATAATCAATCGCATTTAAAATCACTAGACCAATAAGGCAGTCATTCTAAGGCTACACGATTACCAACAGGCCCATGCTCAAAAATTGTATATCAATATCAACAAAAGAAATAACCAAACGAAATCAAACTTTTTTGTTAATGGCATATTATACTTTTCTAAGTGAAACAGCACTAACCTTAACTTCTGGATAGAAATGATGTCTTGCGCAGCTAATAGCGTAACCATTTGCAATGGAACCACCTGGACAAAAGATGCCGTCGCCATCACCTTCTGGCCAGCCGACAATAGCTCTCATTTCACGCAGCACTTCCTCTTCCATTAGTGTAAACACTGGTGCAACTTCGTACGTGTACACACTCGGGTTTAGCGCGTCTGTCAACCATTGACCAATTAGCCCATATGGATCAACCGTTGAAAACAACTGGTTGACAAAATAAGGATGTCCAGTGTTGACTGAGTAGCGCGCCACCTGAAAAACATTCATACTGTATTATTTTTATATTTCTTGTTTATCAGCCAGTAATTTGGACTTAAGTCCCACTAACTGAACATACATGAAAAATGAAAATGAAAATGAAAAATGTTTTATTAACAGAAAAATATGTACAAAAGGTAATATCTGTTGGTTTCCTCACTGGGCCAGCCTGTATCGAGAAAACCTGAGACCAAAGTTCACAAGGCATTATTTTATACATCTTATCAGACAATCTGTCTTAATATACCTACACAAAATAGCAATAAAAGAACTGCAGAATGCTCAAAATCTAAAAACATAAAAAAAGAAAGAAACCTTTAACAACATAAGACATAAGTTCCATTAAATGAAGTATTTGCCTTTTAATAATATCATGATTTTCAAATTTCAGATATAATTGAAATATTTAGTTATTATTATTGATTAAAACTACTTTTACGGATTTTATCGCGTTTAATTTTACTTTTAATGTCACCTAATGACCATGGTACTGGAAAGCACCCGAAACGTCGGGAATTAAAAATAAAAATAATTAAAAGTAAAATTAAACGCGATAAAATCCGTAAAAGTAGTTTTAACCAATGTGTAGTGTTCGCGTAAATATAAGAAATCATTATTTTCTATTATTTATATTTTCTTATTTCTATTTAAAAAGGGTGACTAACTAGCAAACCGTTTATGTGATGACAAGTGAATGCCGTGTCCTTTAGAGATCTACATCTATTCTCAATAAAAAAAACCAAAACGCAAATGCGTTGTCACCCTCGAACTAAACTGGAATGCCTCGTTTCAAGAAAAAAAAGATCTCCGGTTCTCTTCGCACTACTCAAAATACAACAGCATTATCTACTATTTCTTCATTCTGTGATAGCGTGGTCCTTCCCCGGTCGAGCCGACCTAATCCTGTTACAACCATACAATATTTGAAGCATGGTTCCAAGACGCAAATAGTAAAATAGTTTTCATATTTCAACAGCTAGTTCTTTGTATCAAATAAGTACATAACAAACTAATGTAACACATTTTTATAAAGGGTAATATTAAATTCTCTGCCTTGTTGGTCTAGTGGTTGTAGTGGCGCGACTACTGATCATGAGGTCCTGGATTCAAATCCCAGGTCGGGCGAGACATATTAACAACCAGTCAACTAATTGTAGACTAATTTAAAGAATATTTTAAACAAAAAGCATTTTTTGTTGATTGCTTTAGCTAGTCAAAAATAGCGTTTATAAAAAAAGGTAAATAAATTTAACTTCGCGAACGTAGTGTCAAAATTAGATTAACTGCAACTAAATATACAAGCATTATTCATAAAATTGTGAAGCGCACATTAAACGAGTTGACAAATTCTATATATAAACAAACACATAGCGGTAAAAAATTTCAAATTGTGTTGAACAATTAGCATGTAATTATGTAAATATATTATAATCAAATTGAATAATAATATCGAGAGTCGAAATAATCGCCGAATCCCAAATAGAGGCAGCGACTCTAGCCGTTAGTAGCGGCGTAGAAATCCGTCACAACTTCGGTCTCAAAAAGAATTGGTCCCGAATTTCCGGCACCTCATTCATGAGGCAGTGATGCAAAGAATCTTTAGAAAGCTAAACCAGCGTGCCACCCGTCACATATTATCTACCTGAGGAGCGAGAGGTAAATTGCGGAAGAGCGTCTGGCTATGTTATGAAAGAAACTAATGGGAAAATTTCGGTTATGCAAACTGAATTTAGAAAAGGGATTGGATCTATTTTGTTGGCTGATTTTCTATACTCATGATCGCAAAAAATATTTGCCCAAAATCCAGAAAATTTCCGTACATTAACAGATTTTTATACGTGGTAGAGACATGCTGCAGTTATATTAGTAGTATAGTTGTAGCACGAATGGGTTGGCTCGACCGGGGAAGGACCACGCTCTCACAGAATACCAGCGTAAAACAGTAGCTTAATGCTGCTTATGGTGAGTTTAGAGAACCGGATACCCTTTTTACAGGACACGAGGCATTCCATCTTGGTCCTCATGGGTGTTAACGCATCTGCATTTTTATTCGTAATCCAGGATAGATGTAGATGTCTATGGACCACAGCAACCGCTTACCACCAGGTGGACTGTGTGCTCGTTTGTCACTCTATCCTATAAAAAAATTGGAAAGGCCTATGTTGAGTGGACAGGGTTGCTTTCGAGCAGGCACTGGTCTCATTTGGGCTGAGCATTGGACTGACACAGGCATTAAAATCCTTTAATAAGGACTCTAGTGCTTGTTTAAGGATAAACGAGGCCTACACAGTCTGGCAGGCCTGTGTGGTTTCCCCGTAATTGTTCAATCTGGATAGTTGTTAGGAAACTTTAAAAGTCGAAGAAGTACGCCGACGATCAAATAATTTGCGTTGTTGGTGTGGTTGGTTTTTAATGAACGTAGCATTAAAATATAGAGATTGAAAGTTAACGCAATTAAAACCAAAGTGATGGATTTTGCAAGAGAACAAATTAAAACGAGGTGTGAAATAACAATAAAAGGTGAATCGGTTGAGCATGTGGATGAGTTGCATTCGCTGGTCTGAATATTTTATGCCTGGCGTAGTCGAGACTGTTATATCGACATATTTCGGAAGCCATTAAAATTTTATGGCAATTAATATGGTCGCCTAGATCTTATACTTCAAGACGTGTTTAGCAGGGAAAATATTAGAAAAATATATAACAGAGGGTGAATGCAGGACACAGAGTAAACGGGGCTCTTCACTCTATTCTGGGTGATCAGAATTTTGAAATAGGGCGCGTATGGTTATAGCCACAATACTATGTTAGTCCTTACCTTAATTTATGATCGTGAAAATTAGGTAAGGCTGAAGAATCACGACAGTAAAATTAATGAGGTAATTAATAAATATATTAAGAGTAACTCCGAAAGGCTGGGTAATAAATTGTGTGATTAGAGAACAGTGTCATTTGCAAGATGCTGTTTGCTCTTGTCGATGTTAGGATCGGAATGCTTGGGTGGCTTGAACACGAAAAAAGAATGAATGAAATAAGAGTGTAAAGCATGTTGCACAATTGAGTGGCGAAATCTACAAAGGTCGCTCTAGACGAAAGTCTGCCCAAACCAGACCCGAATTGGCGATATGCCAATTTGAAATTACCTCTAATTGACGAGCATGCATGCATTGATATATGGAAAGAAACAAGAAAGGTTTGTCTGGAACGTGCCTGCAATTTCTGCAAAGACTGTGGTGTCTGCGAATCCTCAAAATTTATTCGAAAAGAAAAGCAAAAATGGGCCAACTATAAAACAGTAACAAAGAATATGTCTCTAAGATTAAAATTCGTTATTATTTAAGATTTATTTCGACAAGTAACGACATCAATAAAGTAAAATTAAGCAGCTGCATATCTCCATAATTTTTGAATTCGTATTTTTTTCCTATATCCAACAAGACATACATTCAATATTATGTTACAAAATTTATTTTCTAACATTAATAAGGTAGTAATTAAAGTCGTGCAAACTGTTAAACTAATTTAATAGAATATAAGGATAAACTAAATTAAAATAAACATAATTTAAGATAATAGCTAAATATTTTCAGGGATAATGGAAGTGAAAAAAATAAAATTTTCTGACGCTTATTCAGCTGTAGAAGCAAGTTATCTTAAGTGCGAGTTACTTATTGTGGCGTTGGCGTTCAAAGATTATTTATGTGATTTTGATTTTATTTTGTACCCGTAAATAGATTTTTGTTGTAATTTGTTTGATAGATAAAACCCATAAGGAATACATATTTATTATGGCTTGTATGTATTGGTTTTACACAGTAAACAGCTATATTATGATTGTTGTACGAATGGGTCGGCTCGAACGAGGAAGAACCACACTCTCACAGAATACCAGCGAATAAGTAACTTAAAGCTGCTTTGTATCATATGGTGAGTGTAGAGAACTGGAGAACCTTTTTACTGGAAACGAGGCATTCCATCTTAGTTCTCAAGAGTGCTAATACATCTGCTTTCTGATTCTTAATCGAGGATAGATGTAGATGTCTATGGGCCGTATAGCATTATTTTTTCATCAGGAGGACCATGTGCTCGTTTGTCACCCTTACTATACAACAGGCGTACCCACCACCTTTACTTCTAATACGACCCTTCCCTTCTAATGCGATACCCCGTGTTAGAAAGGAAACAATTGCATTTATAGTTTATATTCCCCTCCACAAACACTAGCCTTAGTCTATAGCTATAATGATGGTTCTTATATAAGGTTTTATCATATATATTACATGTGGGTTTGATTAATATTTGTTTTCTATGTTGTATAATATATTATATTTTTATTTGTAACATAGTACACGTAAACGCTAAAGTAAAAACACTCAATCCTTTATTGTTTTTCTTCCAAAACCCCGATTGGCATATATTTTAGAACATATTTAATCACTACGTTTACCGGTTGATTTCTTGCTTTTTTTACCGAAGATTTGAATTTTAAATATTATTTTAATAATATTATATCGAATGAAATACTAAACTGTAGTACGATTACTAAAAATACCAAATATATTTTATATTACTATCGTTCAATATTTGAAAAATTAAAATTGAAAGAAACTTTAGTGCGCTCAATATTTATGTGTGTATTTTATGGGGTTATAGTATTTTGTGTGATTCTAAATAAACAATAAGAAAAGTTTTACTTACATCAGCCATAATTGCCAATAATTCATCGTGAGATATGGGCCCTTTCCTTGGTTTCAAATCTATTACAGTTTTAATTTCCTCTGGAGCTGCCCACTCCACTACCTTCGCTGATCTCTGGGACCTTCCAAACACCACTCTCTCCACCAACAAGTCTACTGCTCTCCGAATGAACTCCTCGTGTTTCGATCTCTCTGGGAAACTTTGAAACAAACTTTCTTGAACGGCTTCCCCTGCTACTATCATATTTGAGTCAGCAGGCATCTTTGCACTCTTTTTATTTATGTTTGTGTAACAAAACGTAAAGAATACTGAGTTCTTTATTTTGTATTTATTTGCAATATTAGTTGGTTTGAGATTAATTGATGGTCGCGGTCGGCCGGAGCCATTAGTAATGCAGTTTTGGCCCCACTCTCAAAGCGTAGCCTTCTTAAATACCTCGTCCCGACGTCAGTTCACTTCGTAAGGTTACGGTTTATAAAGTTAATAACGGTGCAGAAAAGCGGAATTATTAATAAATAGATTCGTACTTTCGTTAAATAAATATTTGTACAAGAGTTTTGAAGCAAAGCTTCATCCTTCAGTCGAAGTCTATCCATTCATCGACTCCAGCCTATAAAAGTACACTGCTGAATATAGGCTTTCCCCATAGATAGCCTCATAAGAGAGATTTTGCCATAGTTGCCACTCTTGGCAGGTGGGTTTAACATAACCGCAGCTTTATTATTTAATGTTGTAATTAGTAAGATGCTGCTGCCCATCTCCTGTCTCGGTTTCCCACCGTCGCCTCTTACGATATCCACGGGACGATATGGGATATTCTTACACCTCACTACACGGTTAGTTTTATTTATAAGTTGTTGAAGCCATAATCAGGTTAATTAGTTGCAGGTTTAGTTACTTATGGTTGTTATTTATATTTAATCACGAATTCAGTGCTTACCAATTACCTTATCAGTGGCGTAGCAAGAGGTGATCAGGATGGACATAGTTGTAGGTGACAGATTTTACGATTCGGCATCTAGGGGGGAAGAGAACTACCCGCCTTAACTATTTTAAATCCATTCACTCATTAATTTAACGAGTAAATGCATTTAAAACTACTACTAGTCTTAACTGTTTTAAATCCATTCACTCATTAATTTAATGAGTGAATGGATTTAAAACAGTTAAGGCGGGTAGCTGTAAGCTTATCAAAATTCCACTGCTGAAGATTGGGCTCTCCCACAGATTACATTATATTTTTATCATTTTAAGTTATTGTTATCAGGAGATAGAGGGTAGTGGATTCTCCAATGACACAACTACACGACCAACTTTTTAAATGATGCCAGTTAAAATTCTCAAAAAATCTAGAAAATAGCTATTACGAAATATTTTTATTAAAATATAAAAAGTACTACATCATCGAAAATTCTAAAAAACACAACAACACAATTACTTACACACACTTGTCTAGAAATAAATATATATTAATTTATATATATAAATATAAAAACCATTATACGAGTTTTTTTTTTGAATATACTACAGGAGACAAAGACATACTAATTAGAATATAAACGACTTATACCGATATTTATTTTATTTTCATTTTACATTTATTTGTAATATACTTGCCAAAGTAAGAGTAGAGTTCAATAGTATAAGTTAATTTTACGGATTTAATTTTATTTCTCCCACGGCTGATGCTTAAAATAATAATAATTATTATTATTTATTTCCATATCCATTACCAACCAGAGTGACATATAAATTTAAAGGCTACAACGTTACTGGTTAAAATAACATAAAACGAACTTGTTTGGTCATTCATCAATTGCGTTCAATTTAGCTTAATTAATTTTAGAAATGTGTTTTTAGTTCTGTACTAAAAGCTAGGAAATTTAAAATAATTCCTTACACCCAATATTTCTCATTTGTCAAACACTAATTCAATCAAAATGCATTTCCTATCACCTTGATGTTCAGTTTTTCGCTATACTAATTATTAACATAATTATTATTACAGGCCTTTTTACATGGCTAGCCAACTGTGAAAAACGATGACCATCAACCCAACATTGATTAGTTACAGTTCGAAATTTAATTTTATCACAATACAAGGTTACTTTTATTATATTTGAAACTAGCGACACATCCCTGCTATGCCTGGGTAGTAAGTATTAATTTCATTGATATCATCATTTTAAGTTAATCACCAACGACCATCTTTATTTTATCAACTTTTCGATTTCGCGAAAAGAAACCTCCAAGTTAATACCAAAATTTTGTTTAGTTCACCCCTGGCATTATCTCCTCGTGAAGTTTTATCACAACCTGATGGTAAGTAGATGCTGGGGCGCATAGACATTCTGAATCTTCGATTAAGAATCAAAATGCAGATGTGTTGTTCCTGAAGACTAAAATGGAATGTGTGATTTCTAGTGAAAAGCATCTTTATAAGTAATAAGAGTTCTTTACACTCAACATAAGAACACAGCAGAATTAAACTGCTATATTTCGCTAGTATTCTGTGAGAGCGTGGTACTTCCCCGGTGGAGCCAACCTATTTGTGTAAGAAGTTAGAACCATAAAATACATAGCAACGTGCATGAAGCATGATTCTACACGTATAAATTTTTATTTTTGATCTGACTAATTTTTATTTACTATTTGGATAAGATAGACAAACAGAGGCCTGAAAATTAAAAAGCAAACTTTAAAGCCTATCAATTTCATAATTAGAAGTGTTAAATAAAAGATCTAATAGCATAAGGTTGCTTCTCGATTGTGCCATTAGCGAATATAATTAAATGTATTCATAAGTTAAAACTTCAGCTGACCCGAGTAAGATAAATTTAAAAATAGTATTATTATTTACCAGTCTACAGCATCTTGATATTGTCGAAGTATATATTGGCGAAGTGATTATGGCGAGACCAAAATCAAAATACACCAGTGTGCGTGTAATGTGCTTGTGGGTATAACAAACATTTCTGCTTCATGCACTGCCTGCCTCAACTTCCATAAAAACTGTAATAAAGAAAAACTAAAACTAAAAACTTAAATGATTATACAGCTCTACTCCCCGTGGTATCGTCCAAAGAAAGCTAACTGCGTTTCCTCGCTGAATGGCTATATACTAATGAAATAAATAAAAACCCTCCTAAATTTCCCTTCCTCCAGAACTAAGTACTATTCTCACTCAAACAGTTTCAGTGTTTAAAAGGCGAGTTAAAGAGCACTATGTTTCTTTGTCATCCCAATGTTCTAATGTATGACTTGTATATATATATATATATATATATATATATATATATATATATATATATTATTGTAGCTCTATAGCTACAATAAAAATACATTTCCTCCTAAATAATATAAATAAATAAAGCTTGACCGTCGTTTATAGAGGTGTAGATAAGTAGCAGTATCACTTACGGAGGTCCATGAGGGAAAGACGACTCTCTCTTACAGAGGTTTCTTTTTCTCGCTAATAGAGGTTTTGGGAGCTTAAAATGACGGGTCCTGGCTATTACTCTCACTTATAGAGTTTTCCCACTTATCCAGTTCTCACTTACCCAGGTTTAAATATATATGTATCTATGTATATATATATATATATATATATATATATATATATATATATATATATATATATATATATATATATACAAGAATTGCTCGTTTAAAGGTATTGAAAATTTCTCCCAGCAGGCCTGATACTGGACAGATTCAAATAGTAGCAGGTTTAGTGTGCACTCTCATAATACATTTTATAAATATTAATATACTTCATATAAAATGAAATATATAATAATCAGAATCTCGGAAACGGCTCCAAGGATTTTCATAAAAATTTGTGTCCAGAGGTTTTCGTGGGCAATAAATCGATCTAGCTAGGATTTTTTTAGAAAATGTCATTTTGTCCGTGTTTTCAGGCAATGAAAAACGCGTCCTACCACTTAGTTCATATAATATAAACTTCAAAAATTGTAAATATATAGAAGCTGAAAGCAACGCTATATTTAAAAAGGTTACAATTTTTTAAAAATATATAGCCTACGTGTTATGGTGTGTATATAAATTGAATGTTAATAACTTTACCAAACTACGATAGGAAACGTGTACTAAAAAGGAATTAAGCAAGTCTACTATGTCATTTTTTTTAGAATCCTTCAAAATGAACCTATCTATTGTAAAAATATTGTGAGCTTTATTTTGAAGATATTTTGCAATTTAGCTTCATTACTTTATACTAATAATAAAATAAGTACCCGTTTTGAACTGCCTCGTTGGTCTAGTGGCTGTAGTAGTGCGACTAATGGTCATGAGGTCCTGGGTTCGAATCCCGGGTTAGGCCAAAAAATCAATTATTGAGTTCTTCTGTCAAGAAATTCTCAGTAGCTGTTCAGAGTCAGGAAGTTGGCGATGTCTCACCCCCGTGCCTCGGAAAGCACGTAAAGCCGTTGGTCCCGCACCTGATCTCTCTCTCGGTCGTGTCGGTTTACCGTCCCATCGGATTACGAGAGTAAGGGAATAGAGAGAGCACCTGTGCTTACGCCGCCGCCGTGGCCGAAATTCGGTCTGGAGGACAATATTATTATTATTATTAAAATAAGTTTCAGTATGTAACTTTAGTATTTATGGTTGGATGTGTTTATAGTATTTCCTTTAATGCACCTCTATGTTACTGTTACAACCTATTCAAGTCCACTGCTGAACAGTTGCACAGTTGCCACACCTGGCAGGATGGTCAGATTTGTTTTCCTCTGACGCCTCTTACGACACCCACGGAATGATATGGGGTAGTGGATATTACACGGCCACTACACGGTGGGCACCATTATGATTTACTTGCTGCATATAGTCGAATATTTTCTTTTGGAAACTCTCTTCTCTATTTATTATTTTCGGCTAATTTTTGAACATAAATATTTTGTGAAATCTATCACAGCAGCCACTTACCATAAAGTGGACTGTGTACTCGTTTGTCCCTTTGATTCAATGAAAAAAATATATAATCCGAAGAATATTTAGCTACGGAATCCTAAAAATTTAAAAAAAACTACTAAATTAAATAAGGCTGCATGCAAGGCCTGTTTAGGATATTTCAATAAGATATTATCGATAATGTCAATCTCTATAAAAGTGAACTTAAAATTAGCAGAATTTCATGTATAATATGTAATTGTTTCAAATTCTATATATATTCTAAATTATTATTATAAAGTATAATATTTATTCCTATCCATTTAAATACAAATAGTTTGTACCCTGTCTAAAACACGGCTTTTAGACAACTAAATATTTCAGTCGTACCTACGGGTTAAGTGTATAAAAATGTGTGATTTCTTTCTGAGTTGAGTAATATTTAGGTACTATGCACTTACTTAGAATCAATTACGTCTATTAAATATTAATTTTCACTTTAAAACTTGAGATTTTGCAAATACAAGCGGAATTTGTTTTGTTCACGAATGACGCCAGGCCGATGAAGGCCGAAGCCTGAAGACGTGAATGGTCTAGGCTATCTTTCTCGCTCTAACATTCGCGTACATTATGCTCTTTATCTTTAGCGTTGTTAATCTATTCTTACTTCAGTTTATACTAAATCTATGGCTCAGCCATTCTCCAGAAGATTATCTAGACAGACAGACATACATTTTAAAATTGGTTATTGACTTAATGACATACAAATAACCCCCTTTTTTTTGCGGATGGAAAATCATCTAATGACGCCTTTCGCTCTGGGTGGAGCGTAAGGGAGTGTCAGACTTTTACTGACTAAAAACCATCCGTGTTCCTTCAGTGCCCTTACGTTCCGGAGCCGCGGTATCTCTTTCGAACAGCCCGCAGCCCCGGCAGGCGTCGGCCCTTGCGGGCCCCTTCACACAAATAACCCCCTGAATTCAATAAAAGGCAGTTATTTCGATATTACGAACAAACAGTTAATAAAAACAGTTCAATCGATATCGAGTCTTATTGTACAATGTACAGCAATACTCATTAAAACATAAACAAAATGAAATTGTATAAAGAAGGTTCAATAGGCGATCTAATCGCTCCGCTATAAACGATTTCTTCCAGATAATCTTATTATACAAATAATTGTCTTTCACAAGGAATGGCAAAAAGAAAAACTGAGACTTTTAACACAATATTATCATCTAAGATGCAAAAGCGCACGAGGCATTGCAGTAGCATCACGGCGTCGCAATAAGTTCACTGCATTAGGTACTACAGTGATACTTGTGCGATAGCGTAACTCAACGCAGCTTTGCAGCGTCACAGGAGTAGCCGCTACTCCTGTGACTGATTGGAGCAAGGTGCACTGTAGACAACTTTTTTATAGGAGAGGGCTCACCCGATGGTAAGTGATTACCGCCACCCGTGAATAACTGAAACACCAGAGGAATTGCAGATGCGTTGCCGGCCTTTTAAAAGGAGTAGGCTCTTTTCCTCAAGGTCTGAAGGAATCTCTGGCGGTAGTAGACTCCTCAAGTAATTTGTGCGAGGAAGAAAACTTCTTTTAAATCGCACAGTGGTGGAACGCCAGTCATCCAGATGGTATGGATGGTATCGCGAGTTTTGTCGCGGTGTGCGATTGAGAAATTGTGCGGTTGGAATAAGTCTGAACAATTCCTCAGACCACTCCCCGTGGAAGATGCGATAAAATATGCAAAGAAATGCAACATCTCTTTGCAATTCCAGTAAGTCAAGCCGATCGGAAAGAAATCGGTCGCCGACGATTTGAACAGCCCTGCGCTGGATGCGATCAAATGGAAGAAGCTGGCACTGGGGAGCCCCATCCCAGAGATGGGAACAGTATTCCATATGTGGCCAAACCTGCTCCTTGTAAATTTGCTGGCGGTGTGCCGGCATGAAATACTGTCCCGCTCTGCTGAGCACGCCAATCTTTTTGGAGGTCAATTTGGCCTTCTCTTCCAAGTGACCATGAAACTTCACGTCACTCGATATGTCGACGCCGAGGATTTCGATACTGGCCTCTGCCAGTATCGAAATCCTCGGCGTATCAGCCTCTGCAACAAGAGGAAGTCCCTTGAAACTGAGGAGATACGACGAAGGGGTTCTTTTTAGCAAAAAACTCGCAAACTTGTGTTTTTGGGGATTGAACATGATTAGATTTATTCGCCCCCAGTCCGAGACTTTGTTCAACAAAGTCTGGACTTCAGATATAAGTTTGTCCCGGTACTCGGCGACCTTTTAACGAGAAATATTGGCACGGCCGGTTTATAAAGCATCACCAGTGCTGTCGTCCGCATAGCAATGATAGTTACTGGTTTGCAACGTATCATTGATATGTAGAAGAAACAGCGTTGGTGATAGCACGCATCCTTATGAAACACCTGCGGTAATGTGCTTGTAATTGAAGCATGCACTGTCTACTACGACCTTAATGCTCCGATCTGCAAGAAAATTGGTGATCCAATTGGCACAATTTCTCGGGAAGCCCATAGAAAGGAAACTTAGTAAGAAGCGCTTTGTGCCAAACCCGATGGAAGACCTTCGCTATGTCCAAGCTAACGGCCAACGTATAAGATCACCGCGAGAAGATCGCGCAAGCGCGACGGAAATCGTACCCGCGTTCACTAATGAGCTGGTGATCCTCAAAGTACCGCATGAGCTAGCTGTTAATAATGGATTTCATTATTTTAGAGAGCAAGCAGGTGATAGCGATAGGCCTATAGTTGTATGGATCAGAGCGGTTACCTTTTTCAGGGATCGGGTGCACGAAATATGTCTTCCATGATTTCGGGACTACGCCCAGTGAGTAGGAGTGCGTTAAAACCGGTGCCAACTCCGGAGCACACGTCTTCAGCACAACTGGGCGCACAACCGAGACGCCATCAGACTCACTCGAATTGTTGACGTCCTGGGAGAGGAAAGCTTTGCGCACCGAGCGTTAGGTAAACAGCACATCCTGCATGGAGCACTCACACCGCGGGATGGTCGGCGGTGTGTTCTCCCCGTCATCAGAGTCGAGTTGGACGCAAAGAGAGAGCACAGCAAATCGGCTTTGTCCTTTTCGGAATGGGACAGTGAGTCGTCCTCCCTACGCAGAGATGAAAAATATGGCTGACAGAAGTTCCCTTGGACAGCTTTGGCGAGAGACAAAAATGCACGTGTTCTCGAAGGAAGTCGAACTAGTTTCTCACCAATTCTGCCGATGTGCTCTGACTTTGCCTTTCAGTGACACTTTTGACCACGTACGTGACACGGCGTCGTATCACGTACCTGGAGGTGGAATTATACTTCTTTTTAAGAGCGCTGGCAAGCTATACTAAGCGCAAGATCTAAAGCGCCAAGTATCATATGATGCCGCTCCGGCGTCGTATCACGTACACTGCACCACTTCGCAGTATCGTACCGAACCATCTGTCATATCGCGCAGCGTCTAGGAGGAATTTATGCACGATATTTCCCTATATCACACATCATGAGTTTCGTGCTTTTATAATTAATATATTTTATTCCCTCTAGACCTATTTTCTTTCCTAAGCGTGGAAAAGGACACAGCAGCGGCACCGCCCAGGCAACGCACCGCTGCAACTCACAGTATGAGCACGCTTTATTAGTAATTGTTATTTGCGTGCTTTAAAGTGGGCTATACATTCGCGCCGGCCGTGAACGTCCGTGAAACAGCGCGGTCCCAATTATGGATGGTTTTTGCCCTTGTTCACGTTTTTAACGCGTTTTCACACCTTATTCTCCATTCCGAGTCGTTATATATGTCCGCGTCAATGAGTTGCCGTACCACGAGCCCTAAAAAGTATATAATCACTATACGTGATATACGTGAGACTCGGTGTCTGATATACGGTAAATATACGGTGCGTGAAATTTCTTGGAGAAACAACCAGTAGCTCATATCAAATGCATATTTTTATAATACAACCCCAGTTTATTTACACGTAATTGTAATAAACTAAAGTAGGTACACAGCGTCACGGCTATAGCTGTACATAGCATGTACTAGTATCTAGATGTTTGTGCTGTTAGTTTATGCGACTCTTACAGCTTCGTCTGACTCAGGGCTCGCGGCCTGCAAGCCCGCGGGAAATTCACACAGAGATTTGCGTACGAGTCTAGAACACATATAATATGAAATGTCTTTAATGTGAATATACCAACGTTTACGTTTACATTTGTTCGTAGATTTTTGTACAGTTCTCTAAAGTTGCAGATTAATGATTTTCGCTTAAGGTGGTACCTTGACCAAAACCTGGCAAAAGTGCGTTTCTCAGAGACTATTATCTCATTAGTTATGAGAAATAAGCTACATCTAAAAGCACATTATTAATGTTCGATATCCTATCATCACATTCCACGTTCTAATTTGTTTTTATGTGTTATGAATACATTTAAAATCTACTTTTAAAAAATGAATAAAATTATTGATTACATGCATCTGTTGCTAAAGGAAATGCTCTAATCATTTGAGAATTGCACTAATGGATAGATGATTTAAAAATCTATATTCTACACGTTTTATTTAATTCCTTAAGTTCGCTTATCTCTTTTAATTGAAATAATTCCAAATATTCGGGCGTGTTTTTCCGTGATATATTGTAGCGAGAGCGCGTGGATTGTATGGGACCGAACGCTCAAGGTCTCTCGCTAGGGGAACCGTCTTAATTCAAATTCTTAAAATATTTTTGGCACCCTACTTCTATCTAAATATAGTGTTATATGTGACGTCACATATTTTCCATAGGAATAATTGGCATAACTAAATAATGTGTATTTTAAGATTTTCGGGTGAATACGTAATTTAATTTCATAGCGAGTACAGCGGGGTCTGTACCTAAAAAAAACCACGATCTTTCCCGCGCAAGTGGTACACCATTTTAAAAATTCAAAATCTAAAAGTGAACACTGTAACTAACCAATTTCGAGAGATTTTTTTTGGTTGATTTTTTTATTCTTTTATTTATAAAATATTCTATTTTACACACTCTTTTAACTATTAAATAATATAAAGGCTTAAATAATTATATTTCTAAAACGTTTTTTTTTTTTAATTTTTTATCGTAGGTACTTTGTATGTTTGTTGGTAATTGCTTAACAGTATGAAGTACGTAGTTATCAGTGACTACAAGTACAATACTTAAATGTTTACTTATTTTGTCACCGTTTTATATTTTAAACCCATTATCCTATAAAGAGTACCGTTTGAATTATTATTGACACAAGATAATAATTAACGTAATAGGATAACTTCGTATGCTACATCATGGCCGTTTTTCCCTGACACAAACTCATTCGTTTAAGCGGAATTAATATACCTATATTGTCAGGTATTTAACTGGTGAATATAATGATAATATTAGTAATAGTACCATTCATCTAAAATGTATTTATTTATTTAAAACCCGTATACACATAATAAAAGCGGACTTAATGCCTAAAGCATTCTCCACCAGTCTACCTTGGAGTGATGTAGAGATAGAAAGAAATGGGTGTAGTAAAAAGTTAATATGAGAATACTATAGTAAAATAACTAAAATTTCTGTAATACGTGGAAATAAAATACATAAGATATTAACGGTACGTCACAAAAAATATATAAAATAAATTATAATAAAATGAAATATAAAATAAGTAAGATAATAAAAATGTATAATACATATTATGTACATATTACAGTATCAGATGTATATACACACCTAAAGATATACAAATATACATTATAGTCACTTAAATTTCCATATATATAAATAAATAAAATATATTAGGTAGGTGTTTGTTTGCAAATACATATCACCAATGATGTATAAACTTGTAGTATATAATACGTCATTGCATATCACAGTTAACTTTGATGATGGCAATGCAGATAAGGGTTTTCTTCAAGTAGGGTTCGATGACAGAAATTACTATACGAGCCATAGATGTTCTAACTTCAGTATATAATAATTCTATGATACGAGCACCACTAAGTATGAGATTGGATTTAGTAACAACTTTACTCACAAAACGACAATTTTCGTAACACCTTAATGACACGCCTATATTTTAATAGTTTAAGTAGCTTTATTTATTATAAAAATACAACAAAGTACTGATGCAACATTTAATTGATAATGTGGATATATAATAATAATAATAATAAACGTATTCTATAATATACATATTATATTTTTTATTCTTCATCATCCAACTTGTCTTCACCAAATAGGACCGACAGTGTTGTGCAACATATCATTAATGACTCCGAGTTTCTTAAACGCGCCGGCGATGTACACCTGAGCCCCCCCTCCCCCTCCTCAAGGGAGTGAACCTTGTTGCAGTGGGGAGGTTTAAAGAGAGCAGACACTAGTACTACCACTAGTGTCTGCTCTCTTTAAACCTCCCCACTATCTAATACCCCAAGCGGGATCTTGATCTAATACCCCAAGCGGGAGATACCAAACGTTTATTACCAATAAAATCTGGACCAATTCTCTCTCTGAACTAATCATTCTCAACACAAACACATTATTGGAGCACAGTAAAAAGATATACATCTTTTACACACACCTAAAGATATACAAATACGATAATATATATACAGGCTGTTAGCGTAAACACCGTTGTCCTTTAAACCAGTGGTTTGGCTTCACTTATTGAATGTAAATTCCATGAAAAATAATAAATGATAAATCTTCAAATTCTAAAATCTTACAATTCTATTCTATTAATACTTCTACGTATTAAGTTAGAAAGTTTTTTTTTTTTAGCATTGGGTTAAAAAAGTTGGCAAGTGGATGCTGGGGCCCATATACATCCACATTTATCCTCAGAGGACTAAGATGGAATACCAGTAAAATGAGTCTCCGGTTCTTTATACTCACCGTACGAACCATAACAGTATTGGGTCCTTACATATGAAATTAGCGCTTTGTCGTACTGACCACTTTGATCTGATATATCTCCTCTTTGTTTAAGAATTCCAAATTCAAATTTATAAATTCATTTAGCTGGTACATTTGGGTTTTGAAAACAGTCATTCATTTGTTTTTTTCTCATTATTTTTTTTCTTTGTAGTCGCTTATTACCGCACAACGGAAAATATGAAATATCGGTATATTTACGAGTACGAGTTCTACTGTGGCACCAGCAGAAACAGCTCGATGGATTAATGATATGTACGGCGCTAGTGTCGCAAAACAAAGCACGGTACGTTTTTGTTTTCAACGTTTTCGTTCTGGAAATTTCGATCTTCAAACCAACCCCGTGGACGGCCGGAGACCAAAATGGAAAATGAAGAATTAAAGGCTATTGTGGAAACGGATCCAAAACAAAAGTCACAAAGCACTTCAGAGATAGCTCCAGGCTTCGGGATAAGTATCCCTGAATAAAACTGTATTAATCCACTTGAAGCAAATCGGGAAAGTAAAAAACCTTGAACGATGGGTACCTCATGAATTGAGTGAATCTAACTTGCCGAACACGTCAACTGCTGTGTTACTTTGCTCAACCGACATAAAAATGAAGGGATTTTAGTCGAGTCATTACTTGTGATGAAAAGTGGATACTGTACGATAATCGGAAGCGCTCGTCACAATGGTTGAACCCTGGAGACCTAGCCAAACCCTACCCTAAACGAAAATTGACTCAGAGAAGTTACTTGTAAGTGTTTGGTGGTCTAGCGCCGGTGCCGTTCACTACAGCTTTCTAAAATCTGGCGAAACGATTACGGCAGATATCTATTACCGCAACTGCAAACCATGAAGGAAGTACTAGCTGCTAAAAAACCGAGATTGGTCACGACTTTCTATGTATTTCACAACACGACCACACACTGCACAACAAACAACCACTAAGTTACATGAGCTACAATTGGAATGTCTGTGACATCCACCGTACTCCCCGGATCTTGCTCCAACAGATTAATATTTTTTCCGGAATTTGGACAACTTTTTACAATGAAAAAAATTCAACTCCCATGCAGAAGTCCAAACCGCCTTCAAAGAGTTTATTGATTCTCGCCCCCACGTGTTTTTTTAGTAAAGAGATCAATGAACTACCTATAAGATTATATTACCTATAAGATATTTGATGAATTAAATATATTTTACAAAAAACAAATGACTTTATATTCCTCCCGTACAAAATGCCAATTTCATATGTAAGGACCTATTATTACGCTGCTATTTTACATTGGTATTCTGTGAGAGCGTGGTCCTGCAGCGGTTGAGCAGACCTATTCTCGCTACAATTATAATATAGCTGCAGCGTGGCTCTATCACGTAAAAATTATCATGTGAAAAGGATAATATACCGGTAGCACACACTATTACATTGAAAAGTCGCGGTAGACACAACAAAAGAAATTCCACGGTTATAGGCGAAAGCAAAAACTTGTGTATGGGAATTTGGAATGATATGGCCACAAACTAATAAGAGTGCTGACGTAGACATGGCAGAATTCTGCCATGTCTACGTCAATATTTAAAAAATGACCGGCCAAGTGCAAGTCGAACTCGCACATGAAGGGTTTGATTTTATTATTCTTCGCTAAAGCGGCAATGGAAATACACATTCGGATGCTGGTGTTGAGCTGATTAAATATATATTTAATGCGTGGGAGAATTCACAGGATGCTTTGGGTGTGTTCTGTGACCTATCCAAAGCCTTCGATTGTGTTCATCATGAAACATTAATCAGGAAACGTCAACGCTACGGTGTAAGAAGCGATGCTCTTAAATTAATTATTTCGTATTTAAGTGACAGAACGCAAAAAGTTGTCATTAATAGTATGAGTTCTTCTGGGTCGATTGTACAAATGGGCGTGCCTCAGGGCTCAATTCTCGGCCCCTTTCTGTTTCTTGTATATATTAATGACTTACCTTACATAGTAGGGGATAACCATGATATAGTATTATTTTCTGATGATACTTCATTAATTTTCAAATTAAAACGACAGTTATTAAATTACGACGAAGTAAATAATGCTATAGCTAAGTTAGTAAATTGTTGTAAAAATGTTAATAATTTGCATTTGAATGGAACTAAAACTAAATGTATGAAATTCGTAACTCCTAATGTTACACATGTCAATACTAACGTAATTTTAAATGGGGAGGAACTGAGTCTTGTTGATACCACGAATCACTCAGGACGCAAAGCTTCAATGGCTCCCCCACATATCAAAACTAGCTAGCAGACTTAGTTCTGCAGCATATGCTGTAAAAAAGATTAGAACTATTACCAATGTTGAAACAGCTAGAATAGTTTACTTTAGTTATTTTCATAGCATTATGTCGTATGGTATTTTGCTATGGGGACACGCGACTGACACTGAAATTATATTTATTTTACAGAAGAGGGCCATTAGAGCAATATATAATTCAAAACCAAAAGAGTCACTGAGACAAAAATTTAAGGAAATTAATATATTAACTCTGGCCTCTCAATACATTTATGAAAATGTAATGTATGTACACAAAAATGAAAGTAGTTTTGCGAAAATAAGTGATATTCATTCTGTAAATACTAGGAACAGACACAAGCTGGTAGTACCAGTTACTCGACTGCACCGAGTCAGTAATTCATTCTTGGGGCGATGTATACGCTTTTACAACGAAATCCCAGAAAATATACAAAATATTAGGGAATTTATGGACGATAGTAACCCCTGGGAAGGGTGATCGCTACCAAGCTATTTCTAATTTGTCTTGTGTTGCTAATTTTAAACATGATTGTAAGCTATTATTGGAAAAAAAAATTGTCCCGCTGGGTTTCTTGCTAGTTCTTCCCAGGACAGAGGTTTTTTTTGCGAACCAGTGGTAAATGAAAAAAGTGACTTTCAATAAGTATTTGTTATAATCTACATTGAATAATAAAGGTTCTGTTTCTGTTTCTGTGAAAATTTCGACTGTCTACCTATTAAGGATCATGAGATATAGCCCGCTGACAGACAAACGGACGGACGGACAGCGTAGGCTTAGCAATAGGGTCCCGTTGGTTACCTTTTGAGTACGTAACCCTAAAAAATAAAAAGGGAATTAACGAAGCAAGTGCCCATCTAATCACTAATCATAAAGTAGATTCGTAATCCAGCACAACATTATAGAACAAAAAAAATTCTTTAAAAAATATAAAATCTAATTTAAAAAACATTATAAAATATAAAATTAAAAAGGAGGGACCTGATTTTAAGCCTATCACCGATTTTATAACATGAATCGCATCACTTTTATAAAAATAAAAGTGGGACAAACAAGCATTCTACAACTATCATCGGTTTAGAATCAAAATGCAGATGCGGTGTCACCTCTAAGGAATAAGTTATATAGTAATACGGAAGAATAAATGATATCAGTTTGTGCTGACATGTAATATTAGTGTCCTTTACAATTATTTAAAAGCTGGTATTCGAAAGTAACCACTCTGGGTGAATGTCCAATTTACTACTAATCTACTAAAAGACCTATATTCATATTTTTATAACATTAAATATACACAGGAAGGCGATGGATACAGGTGACTAAGGACCGTACCTACTTTGTGACATTCCTTGGGGAAAGGGCTGTGGTCTGCAATGAACTTGTTAAGGGCTGTAATTAGTGAATGAATATAATGTCCTACTAAGGAAAATACTAACAAATATTAAATTATAAAATGTTCTTAGTTATTTAGTTACTTATTCAACTCTATTACAAACCTGTAAAAACTAAATTTGCTAAACGACAAGACTCTACACATTCTGTAATATTTATAATAAGTTAAATAGACAAATTGGTATTTTTCAATTAAAATATTAATTAAGTATTAAATAAAATTGTAAGGAAATAGCTTTTAGAAATGAAGAACCGTAATATAGAATTAATACTTCAAGAAATTAACTGAATTAAACACACGTACATACACTCATTAACGCACTCTCTCTGTCTCTGTCTCTCTCTCTCTCTCTCTCTCTCTCCTCTCTCTCTCTCTCTCTCACACACACACACACACACACACACACACAAACACAAACACAAAAATTCTGTATGTTTGCACACAAATTACGTTAGCTGCGGCCGGAGGTTCGAAAAAAAAACAAATTTACTTATAAAATATATTTAAAATAAAATTACAAATTATGTTACTATAGCTAAATTATCTAACAGAATGAGCTCTGTGTAAATGAGTACATGATATTTTATACATCCGGCACGTGGCTTGAATTGCTGCGCCTGCATTCCTGTTGGTTTACAAAGCAACTGTTCTAGGTGTAGTAGTCAGCGATCTTCATATCATAGGTATATGTAACTCTCTCTAATTGATTTTTTAATAAAACAACTGTCATTGTTATAAAAATTATCATTTTTTTATTTATAATTTTTGTATCGGCTAGTGCTACATCGCACAACGCAAATATATTTCACAAGGAAACATCAATGTCAAACTTAAATCGTAATAGTGGACAGTTTTTCAATTGACATTGAATTGGTTGATTCCTCAATTAAGCGCCCCCTTTAATTCCTCATATTTATTTCATTAACGATGTTATGACTATAAACTACTATGCATACTCTAAAGCCAGATAAAATTATTTATTAATTATCTTTTCGATTAAACTTTTACGTAATTAAAATATTCAAATCAAGAACGTACGTTTATTTTATATATCTATATTTCTAATTATTGTATTTAAAATTTAAAATATATGTGTGTTTTCATATGTCTTTACATATGTTTCCACATGTCTTGGGTTGACTGGGGGCGTTAAGTTTGCCATTGATACTTTTTATTAAACCTGAAAACTTGATTGTAAAACCATTGCGTGTTGCCAGTGATTACTTACGGATCTGAAGCATGGCCCTTCTCTGCTGGCCGTATGGAGGAGCTCAAAATCTCTCAATGGGCTATAGATGCTATGCTCGGAGTTTCCCTGCATGATAAACATATAAATGAGGATATCCGCAGTAGAACCAGAGTGATCGACATGCCTAATGGGATTAGTAGGTTAAGTCAGCTATATGAAATGTTAAATTACAAAATGTTTCATCATAGCTGACGTGAAACACTAACGCTCCGGGAAGTTTGCAGTTTGTGATCATATCCTAGACGGCTCCCACTATTACATCAGATTTGATAGACCACAAATCCTTACGAAAGAACATCGATTCCTGCCAAAGACTATACGTGAGGCTATTGAAATTAAAAAACATCCCAATTTCAATACAGAAGGAGGCTGCGTACTACCACCTGCTTGGGATCCTGTAATTAATGTAATTAAAGCTAAACCCAAGCATACCGCTGTAAGACTTCAAGACGAGTAAGTTCATTCTGCGTGGACCAAAAGTAATAATTAAAGTACTCCACGTTAACTCTGATACCGGGACGTCAATCACCTCATACCCGTGACCATGGGTGCTGCTTTCCAGCACCCATGGTCACGGGTCGTGGTCGTGGTTGGGTACTAAAATGTAGTAAATTAAACACGATAAAATCCGTAAAAGTAGTTATGTCCAATGATTGAACTTGTTAACAAAAAAATCATAAACGAGTAGCCTAATGTTTTCCACAAGTACCCATAAGTGTAAAAACAGATCGCTTCTTCATCATCAGTTGGAGGGAGTAATACGACGTAGTTCAAATTCACTATAACATAAATTTTGTGATATATTTTACAAAACGTTATTATGCGTTTTTACTAGAGGTCACAAAGGATACGCTTTTTTTAATTTTGAACCTCACATGCATCCTCTTGTTAAATGGATACAGGACGAGGATCTGTAAAATCCATCCGAAATTTATAAAACGTAATTTTACAAATAATATAAAAAGTAGCAGTATCATTAAATCTAAACGTTTTTGTTTGATCGTCTCTATGGACGTGAATGCTCTGCCACGCTTATGCCTAATCTTAAACTAAGTTCGAATTACAAAATCACTTTCAGCGTCCACAGTGAGTAATCCAGTCTGCATTATAGAGAATAATTTTAAAAAGAAGCTAAAAAAGTGAACACGCTGTAGAAACAAAGTTACACGGGCTGCATTAAAAAAAACTGAGACTGCTAAACGGGAAATGAAAATATTATTTACCTACTATCTTATTAATAAAACCATTACCGTTACAACCTATTAAAGTCTACTTCTGAACATAGGTCACCTCCACAGGTTGCCTCATAGGGAAGATATTTGCCGTAGTTGTCACGTTTGGCAAGCAGATTGGCAACCGCAGCTTTTTATTATTTTCAGTACTTAACAGAAAGATGCCGCTACCCATGGAATACTATAATACACACATAGAACGGGGGAGTGGGCGGAGCCCGTGTAGCCACTAATATGTCACTAACACGTCAATTAACACGTATAAACGTCAACACGAGATGTGTTTTGACGTTACAATCGTTTCCGAATTTCCCATGCAATTTATTTATAAAATGCCAAATTGCACGCTATTTACGAATATATAATGTCAACACAGCGAATCGGGTTTGTAGTAGTGATAATACGACGTTATTGCTTGAATGTGTGCTCCTGGCGACGCCTATCGTCGTATAAAATAAGGTTGACAGCCATTCTATTGTGTATTATAGTATTCTATGCCGCTACCCATCACATGTTTCAGTTTCCCTCCGTTGCGGAAACTCACGGAATGGTTTGGGATAGTGAATATTATGAATATTTTTGTGCTACTGTTTAATATTATTCTCAGTTTTATAATAAGATAGTGTAGTGTAGTGGCAGCGTAAGAATATCCACTACCTGGGACCTGTGCTTTTCTTGATATACATTAACGATCTTCCTGACTTTACTACAAGCAAATGCATTTTATTCGCTGATGACACTACTCTTATAGTTAAAGGTAATAACAGATCTGCACTTGAAATCGCAGCTAATGGTGCTCTAAATGAGGTCATACAGTGGATGAATACAAATAATTTAGATATAAATATAAATAAGACGAAATTTATTGAATATAAAACCCTCAAAAACATTTCAAATTATATTAAACTCACATATAACAACTTGATAATTGAAGAAGTCGTTTCCACGACATTTCTAAGAATAATATTTGATAAATTTTGTAGTTGGAAGCCTCATATAGAAAGCCTTTGTACTAAAATAGATCGTTTCGTTTTTGCATTGCGTAGTCTAAGAAATATTGTATCAGAAAGAGCTGCACTGATGGCATATCATGGATATATCTCATCCATACTACGATATGGTGTTCTACTCTGGGGGTATTCGGTGGATTCGGATAAAGCATTCAAAGCACAAAAACGCTGCATAAAAGCTCTTTGTGGTGGTGGTCCTTTAGAGAGTTGCAAACCTTTGTTTAAAACTAAAAAGATCCTGCCTTTACCTTCATTATACATATTTGAAATGTGCATGTTTGTTCATAAGCATGCACATTTATTTCAACGTAAGTGTGATGTGAGTGAAAGTAAGGGTAGATACAAGAATAGGTTATATGCGCCAGCAAATCGTCTAAAAGTTACAAAAAGAAATGCTTCTGCAATGTCGATTAGAATTTATAATAAATTACCTGATAATTTAAAGCGTAAAAGTTTATTGTCATTTAAGAAATCTGTTTTGGCATTGTTGCTCCGTAAATGTTATTATTCTGTAGAAGAGTTCTTAAACGACAACGATCTACATACGAGTACTAATGAATGATAATTTAAGAATATGATTAATTACGTAATTACAAGATTCTAATATTTAAAAAAAATAATGCTTTTGATATTATTTTATATAAAATTTGACTTATGTATCTAATTAATTAATAAATTTGATGTAAAAATAGAAAGATATTAATGACAATTGGATATGTAACATTATATAATTATTGACGTAAGAATAATAATTAATATATGACATTGACCTATAATAATAATCTTACTTGATATAATAATACTTACTTATATTTTTTCTGACACTGTGGCATAATAAATTAATTATCAAATCAAGTAAATAATATTAAATAATTTTATATTTTGTTAAATTAATATATGTTGTTAAATTCGATAAGTATTGTTGTTTAGGTTACTTGACCATTAATATTTGCACACCACTAAGGTAGAATATGTAGAACGAATTATACTCAAACACCGTTGTACAACCATATTCTTGCAAATAAAGATTATTATTATTGTGGGGTATCTATATAGTTTTCTCATCTGGTTGGGTTCTATAAATATATAATTATAATTGAAAATGAAAAGATAAATATACATAAATATCAATAACATAAAATAAATATAAAAATACATAAATAAATAAAAGCCCAACCAGATGGAGGCCCTCGGCAGGGGAGACCAAACGGCCGAGGGTTAGGGGGAAAGGGAAAGAAACCGGCGGACGATGCGGGCGGTATCGAGGAGCACCGCCTTCTGCATTTGAGCCCGGAGCGGTCCACCACGTAGTCCCAGTCGCCTCAGATGACCCGAGAGGCTGACTGGGATTAGCGCGATTGCAGAGACGACTACAGGAATAATTTCGGTCGGCAGACCACCCCACATGTCGGTCACCTCGTGAGCCAGGTCCAGATATTTTGTTCGTTTATCTGTTTCGGCTATCACGAGGTTCTCGTCATACGGAATGGTAATGTCGACCAAAAATATCCTTGACTGTGCCCGGTCCATCAGCACAATATCAGGCTTATTCTTTATTATTATTAGAGTAGTCACATCTGGTTGGGCTGTATAAATATAAAAAGGGAAAAATAAATTTACTTAAATATATATTTTATATATTAACATAAATAAATAAATATTATTATTATTACCCTATATCCATCGCTTGGGTGTCGTTAGAGGCGACAGAGGGAAGCAAATCATAAGATGTGCAGCAGCATCTTCCTAACAACGACTAAAAATAAAAAAACTGTGGTTGCCAATCTGCCTGCCAAACGTAACAACTATGGCAAAAACCTCCTAATAAGGCAATTTTTGGGGGAGGACTTTATTCTGCAGTGGACTTTTATAGCTGTTATGATGATGATGATGACTGAGTTCAGAAAACTAAATGAACAGAACTCCGAATGTATGCGATGAGATTAACGCACTTTGAATACAGCAGAAGTGAGCGTCCACGGAACTAATGATAGACATAAGACTGTGTGATAAAATATATCGATAAAAACTCTATACCCAAGCGTACCCGTAACGTTCATTCTATTTATATTTCATACTAATATAACGCTATACAATAAATAAATATAACTCCTATAAAACCGACACTGCGTTGGTTTATCTACGTTTTTATTCGTGACTACGGAACGGAAATTGCTCCGCGTTTCAACATTGGGTAAGTTGGTACATTTGCGAGGCTTAAATATTCAATTAGTACTGGAAAATATTCAACATTGAGGGTGTAAATAACTGTACAAAATAAGAATACAAACATAATTTCGCAAAGGATCCATTGTCAACCGCCAAATCATTCAATTCTAGTATAATAGAAAAAATCAGCTGCAAAAATAACGCCTATTCTTATTATTTACAGGTATGTCTATAAATAGAACAAACTATATTATATATAAAAATTGATGTTTGTTCATATTTTATGCACTGCCATACTGTTCTTAAAATTGCAGTAAAACGTTGTCAACTTATTGCTTGCACTTACGCGAATGTTTGGACATAGTAAATTTAACTTCACTAGATGGCGCGCATATTGTACCGACTAATTTCGGTAAAACTATGGGTAAAACTTTATCAACTTACTATTCCAAACAAAAATTGTGCGCTACTCTATGTCTTCGCGCATGCGCGGGAATAGTAGAGTCGCGCATGCGCAGTTGGTATAAACGTGCATCGCGCCTGCGCGGTCAGTTTTTGTTATTATAGATTATACTTATTTAGAATGGTCAGTAGGTAATAATTGTTTATTTAGATTGTATTGTTAATTATATCGAGTACAATTTTTTAAGTTGTTTTTTTTGTTTTGTATATGTGCTAATTTAATATAATATTATGTCAGAATTACATTTTAAGGGTATTTTATTTAATATTTTAATAGGTAAATATGTGAGATATAAAAATATACATTTAATATCAAAAATCACCAACATTATCATTTAATAGTATTACTTTTATTTACAAATATATTTATTTATATTAAAATAAAATAAAAATAAAGCATTGAACACAATTCCAGCAATGTTATATAATAATATAATTACATTATCACATGGTACTGCAGATTTCTTTAAGTATACTCTTCCTGTTTTTGTGGTATTTGTCGTTTTTTTTGAAATGCACGGAACATAATATGCGTGAATAATCTGACGGTAACCACGTTTCTTCGCTGCGATTCTTCTGTACAAATTTTATCCATGATTCTCTTGTATCATGACACGGCCGACGAAACCTTTAAATCCAAATAAAAAAAATTTTTAATGCATTAACATTTACTACCGCGATTATATATATATATATATATATATATATATATATATATATATATATATATATATATATATATATATATATATATATATATATATATATATATATATATATATATATATATATATATATATATATATATATATATATATATATATATATATTCGATAGTGTCAAGTCTGTGCATAAAAATGTTTTACTCTTTGACATTCATGTTTATATTACAGTTGATAAAATACAATTAAATTATATCGTCGTATTTTAAAGATAATATATTGAACTTACTGGTGAAAAGTCACTCCTTGACTTTTACTTATGTTTCTCGAGTTGTTTGAACAATATCTCAATGCACACGAAGGCATATTATTTTAAAAACAATTCTTCACTCAATCGTCTCACGTTGCGGCAACCGCTTGACACAGACTAAGTGAGTTGGAGTGCGTGCGCTCTAACGCGTGTTACAAACAATCGAGTTGAGGCGTCTTCTCTAGTACGTAGTACATTATAACTCAATGGCTTGCACTTACGCGAATGTTATAGACATAGTACATTTTACTTACACTAGGTGGCGCTCATATCTACTAACAAAGTATAAATCAAATCGTATTGAAAGTTATAGATCATTCAATTTCAATGATTGTATTATCATTTTTAATAATGTTGAAATATGAAAAAAAAACTGATTTTTTTACATTAATATTTATTGTTTTTTTTAACAATCTATTGACATCTTTATATAAACAATATGTTAATAAAAAAATTTGACTCAGTATTTATTGCAATTTAACAACTTAAAGCTGTACAATTTTTGAATAGATACATAATAAATTTTCTTCATAAGTTACTTCATTAAATTGTATGTTTGTATGTATTTAGTTTTACGTTCTTCTTCACCTTTCAACAAGCAGCTAATAATAGTAATGTCTTCATGAATCTCCACTCCATGACTTAATACGTCAACTCACAACGAAATATAAGCTAGTATAATCGGGAGTAGAAACGCCACTGATGTTTTAAAATTATTAATTACAAGCTACCTCCTGAAGATAGTGCTGATTCTTTACATGGTCAATCACTAGAGGGCATAACTATATAGTATCTAATTTATTCATTTACGAAACTGTATTTTAAGTGGGAATGTTGAAGAAAAATTCTTCAACCTGTAATAAAATCCGAAGCTGTTATTTATTGCATTTATTATGAGTTTTACAATAGGTATATGCTTGTAATTTTACCTAGACGTGGTTGTCACAACACATCATTTTTCTTTACAATATACGATTTACATTTAACACCAACTATTTAAGTCGTATAGTATCAAAGGCGGCAAGGTAGGTAGATAGTGAAAAATGAGTTATGGGTATGGCAACACATTAAATCCAAAAAGAAACTTACAATCGGTCTTTCGGAAACAAAGATTACCATAATACCCTTAAAAACTTGATTGAAAATTCAATTGAGTTTCAAAGCTGGCAATCTTTCTTATCTTAGAATCATAACCGGTCATCTCTTAGTTTCCACCAATCAGAAAGGTCCCTATAGTCCAGGACTTATCAACTAATGTATGGGACCTATGCGACAGTAAGAACAGCAGCGCCATCGAATAAATTCAAGTAACAGCATTATTTATTTGGACATTTGTCTTACGAGATTTCTACCAAAAAATTGCCAAGTTATTTAAAAACTTCTAAAACGAGAGTATTTCATCAATGGATTTTGTATCTTTCTATTCATTTTAAAAATACTATATTCCGTTAGTTAGTTTTTTACTGTTATTTTGGATTTTATTAAAAAAGAAAAATATTGGTTAAGTTTTATCTGTAAATAAAAATGATTAAAGCAACAGCGACAGTTATCTTCTCTACGTTTATTGAAGAATATTAAGTTTAGAAAAAAAGAAAAATATTGGTTATGTTCTATCTGTAAATAAAAATGATTAAAGCAACAGCGACAGTTATCTTCTCTACGTTTATTGAAGAATATGAAATTTAGAAAATGGCAACTCTCCGCTAGGATTAAATGTATTCCGCGGTTTTCATTCACTTCAAATTTCAGCGAATTGTTGGTTTTTGTTGTTCCTTTAATTTTTTACTTTGTTATAGTTCTTTGTCTTCATTTTTGCGTTGAATTTCGCTCCTCCGTATTAGTGTCGGTCGAACCAGAGCAGTGTTGTTGGTAAAAAGTTGATAAACTCAAGTGAGATACTGACTCCTTCCATAGTTTGTGTAAAATTGTTGTGAACTTAATTAGGTATCCATCTACTTATTTCACCATGTCACACAACATTTATAGAAAATGTGAAAAATGTGGGTGATCTCCGAAACAAGTGCCAGACATTAAATTGTCTCGGTTTCCTAAACCTGGGCCTAGAAATGCTATTCGGTAAGTTTGTTTGTACTTTCCATATACATATTGAGTATTTGGGTATCGAATTACTATAACTTCTACATTATAGTGTTTTTGTTTTACAACTACTGAATCTCCTACATTACATATTATATACATTACACAGAATTCTGCTACATCTTTTTATGTACATACATTATATTTTCACAAATATATTGTGATGCCAAAATTAATTTAATTTAGTTTATTTGTTTAAATTTTTCTCTAAGGGAGTCATTGGGTATGTTCCGAAATACAACGCAGTGTACTGTCCAATGCAAATGACGCATGACGTCATCATTTGACACTTTATTGTACTAGCGTGCCGCCGCCATATTGTGTCGGATATCCGGCCATAATAAAACAATTTTTTATTGTGTGTTTGCCGAATGAAGCATGCCAGAATTTGTTTTTATTTATTCAAATACAAAAAATTATAGAATAATTGATGGTATATCCATTAGGAGGATATAATGATTTTTGGAGCACAAAATGACAAAATAATCGCCAACACTTTTCCAAATGGCGCAAAAGTATGACGTCATATACTGTCCAATGTTTTGGAACGAATCACCAGTATAGCGTCGATTCATGACGTCATTTGCATTAGACAGTACACTGCGTTGTATTTCGGAACATACCCATTATAATTTAAGTGTAAGCAAAACAAATATGGCTTCAATGCACTTCAATGTCAGTTGCTTATATGCTTATATTACCCCATATCAAAATTCCATTAAACATTACACTAGGAGTAAGATAAAGGAGTCAAGTGAGATAAAAAGTTTTGTACAATTTATGCGTTTTTTTAAATTGATTGATTTGATCTTAATTTGTGTTAGTTATGATTTTAAAAATAAGTGTTGATTAGTAGTTTGGATTTATATGTGAATTCCTTAAATAAAATGGAGGAGGTGATGGGAACACCATCCGGATGGGGAGTCCCTCCTGATCCGGATGGTGTTCCCTGTAATCCTCGTCCTCCCATATCAGTAAATAAGATTAACACTGAGGAAATTAATCGCAAACGACCGCAAAGCACCAATGATAGCACAAATAATACAATTAGCGAAAAACAAGGTTGATAATAAATCCAGCACAACCTTTACCATCGATCCAATCTATATTATACCCCCTCTGATTACATTGAAAAAAAGTCTAAATACTCCAATGACTTTTTGTTTTATTTGAATTGCCAACATAAGAAACAGCAATTAATGTTTGGTTACATTACAGCATTATAAATTTTACATGATAAGATAAGATAAGATAAGATAATCATTTATTGTCATAACTGTGTACATGAGGTCTTACAAATACAGAGTATAGTTACAACAGTTTGTCCATTTCGGACGTACAATATAATAAAATATAAAATAAAGCGCTACAATAAATCAATAATTACTTCCAAAAAATTCATCTAAATTATAAAAACATTTTGATAATAACCATTCTTTTAACTTTTTTTTTAAATCTTGGGCTCTCTAACGGTTTAATGTATATAGGTAAATGGTTAAAGATTCCGATTCCGCTTATTAAAGTACTTTTACTATAAATGTAACTAGATGATTTAACAATGCACACATCAAAAGCGTGTTGAGTTCGTAAGTTCTTTTTTGATTCTTTTTTAATATTAAAATGTTGTTGGTTATCTTTGACAAACACAGACATTTCAAGTATGTATATACAAGTCAACGTCAGAAATTTACAATCTATAAATACATTTCTTAAAGAGTCTTATTGATTAATATTATACATAATTCTTAAGCACTTTTTTGCAAAACAAATGTCGACTGAATGTCAACAGAATTGCCCCAGAATATAATTCCATATGTCAGAAGTGGGTAGACATGACCATAGTAATAATTTTTTGATACATCTCTAGATGCTACATTTTTCAATATTGATATGGCGTAACAACTGCTTGAAATCCTACTGTTTACTTTCTCAACATGTGATTTCCAGGTCAAATTACTATCAATGTTGATACCCAGAAATCTCATGTCGTGCACTTTCTCAATTTTTTCACCATCGATTATAATATTTAATTCAATCGGAGCTTTTCTATAATTCCTAAATTCTATTTGTTTTGTTTTTCCCAAATTTACTTTTAAATTAATTGAAGAATGATTAACTGCTCTTATAATTATAGGCAATCGCAGCATGCATTGTGTTACAAATTTTGAACAAATTTGAGAAATATATGTTCTTAAATAAAATAAAATAAAAGAAATAAAAGTTAATTGTGTAACCAGTTTAACATGTACAACAACATGCTAAAGTTTAAACAAAAAGAAAAAGAAGAAGAAATTACACTATGAATTCATAGTACAATCAAATTTAAATACAAAGGTATCTATTTTGTGTTTCAGCTGTAAATCATGGGCGAGATATTGCTTCCCCAATTCCCCATGGTCATCTCTGGATTTTCAAGAAAATTTATATTCCAAAAATAAGATGCTGTGCCTTGAGGTAAATACCTGATAATAATATGTTACATTTCTGCTTCTAATTAGGCAGTTTTCAACAAGAACAAGAATTTTGGACCCAACGAAAACATTTCATGCAAAACAGGTTGCCAAGAATCGTAAGTTTAATCCATATACTTAAAAGAAAAATTAGATGGCTTAGGTTCACATTTGAACCCGTTAGGTGGCGCTTTTGTCAAGGTCCAGAAAGCATCCTTGCTAAACATGTGTGGATCGCTAATATTCTACATTTTTCAATGTAGAAATTCCTTTTTATTTATGTAATTCTAATTCAATAAAAATGTTATTGTTGTAGCACTCTTTCTCTTGTCCCTAACTTTGTCTGAAAAATGTTACTTAATCTGACTATGTTATTTTTCAGGATCAAACTATAGCATTGCAAGAATATCTGGGATCAAGTTCATGTCTAGATCTCAAGTCTCAACCAGGTCCATCCCTTGTTGAGAATATTACAATTACTGAAATGCAAGATATCAAAGTAAGTATACTACCGTTGCAAAATGAATCAATGGTCCTCAGCTATGAATATCTGTATCTGTCTGCTTTTTGCTAATATTCCACTGATATGATACGGTTGTGATTTCTACTACTCGCATTGTACCTAATTTTAAAATAGCCTTTGAACTGCTATGGTACTAGCCATAAATACCGTTAGCATTTTGGGGCTCCGTGCCTCAACTGGCCTCAAGACTAAAAAAGGAACCCTTATGAAATTGCTAAAAAAGTTTGAATATCCCATCATGTACCTGATTATTGTTTTAAAACTACTTAATATTCATTTTAATCTTTCATATAAACTAGCTGTTTTACTGAATACCTCGAAGTTTTATAATATTAATAATATCTTGTAATAGTCCACCAAGCATAGATTATATATTATGTGTGTGTCACACGTGGTAGAGCCATGCTGCAGTTATATTATTAGTATAGTTGTAGCACGAATAGGTTGGCTCTACCGGGGAAGGACCACGCTCTCACAGAATACCAGCGTAAAATAGTAGCTAAATGCTGCTGTGTTTCATATGGTGAGTGTAGAGAATCGGAGACCCTTTTTACTGGAAACAAGGCATTCCACTTAAGTCCTCACGGCCGACAACGCATCTGCAATTTGATTCGTAATCGAGGATAGATGTAGATATCTATGGGCCACAGCAACCACTTACCATCAGTTAGACTGTGTGCTCGTTTGTCATCCTACCCTATAAAATAAAAAATAAAAAATATGTAGTTCTAGCACTACTCTTTTCGCTAACATTAGTCATTAGTAGGGTCAGTCTCGTCCGGACCGCGCTAGTGAGCGGTCACGTCCACCGGTCGACGACTCCCGCCCGGGTGGAAAAAGTACAGCGCGCCACTTCGCAGTGGGTGCGCGCGTTGTGGGGCCAACTCGGCTTGCGTCGAGCCTTGAGGAGGCCCTGACCCCACCCGGGATGAAGATCACCCAACGCTGCGTTTAACCTACACGCTGGGAAGCGAACTCCGAAGGCCCGGCGCGCCCAAGTGCGCGCGCCTGTTGGTGACTTCGGCTCCGCGTCGAGATGCTTCTCCGCGGAACCTTGAGGTTGCTGACCCTTCGGCAGATTCCCTTCCCAGAGGCGCGAGACACGCCAATTCCTGCCTAGGGATACCAGGCTTTCAGCTAGAACCAGGAAGGAGCACTGGAGGCCCGGAGCAGCTGCTGTTGGAGCGCCCTCCTATCGGCAAGATTGGCCCTACGTCGACTCCCATCCTCAGGACTCCGCGGGGCTTCGAGACGACCGACCTCCGGTAGCATCGACCTGGTGGCGCGCAATACGCCAACCAAGATTACCAACAATGTCGTCTTGTACGGCTCCCAAGCCCGGCTCATTGATATGATCTGTGAGGATTACCCGGGTAATGGGGAACTCCCCGAGGCCCGAACCTGCATGCTACATGTAGTCTTTTACGATACTCACGGGATGGTATTGAGTCATAGAACTTCTGAGTAATAAAATATATAATACATTTTATTACTCAGAAGATTATTTGGTAGAGGTAGTGAATTCTTTTTCAGTGCCGATGCTCAACATTATCAAGATCCTGCCTTACCTTCATGGTTTAGAAATATTTTCATCCAAGCAGATAAATCTTTGTCGAATATAATTGATGGTTTATATGTTCCGTTAAGCAAGTGATAAATCTATACAAATAAAAACTATAAATAAAAAAGATCATCACTTAAGAAAGTCTGGACAGATTTCGATGAACACTCACGCTTACAATTGGAGGCGGTTAATGGCATTGTTGTCAAGATCTATGAAACAGTCCTGCTAACCCGGGGTGGATTGTTATTCAGCATATAAAATTGGGATTACAAATGGGATCCAACTGGTTTATGTACCGTGTGTACATAAACCAGTTGGATCCCATTTGTAATCCCAATCTGTCAAAACTAAGTTTTGATACCTCCCTAATTATTAGTTTTTAAAGTTTGCGAAACATGTAATATAATAATCATCATCCCTTGATTTAGATTCGCAGTTGTTTCTATATTATCAGATCAATATCTTACAAGAAAAACGTATTTTTCTACTTTGTCGCGGCGTAAAAAGTTTTCGATTTTTTTATAAATAGTTATTAACTGACAATTTTTTTACTTGAGATTACAAATTTTTCTAACGATTCCACAATTATCTAATTTTTTCCGATACGATTTATACAAAATTGTACACGAACCGCCTGAATTGGTGTAGAGTAGTTGAAGAAAAAATAATTAATTTATTACTCAGTATCTATAGTGAATAAAGACAATATTTACAGAATCACTAATTAATTTGCAAACGATTCGCAGTGGTTTCAATATTCTCAGATTAGTATCTTACAAAAAAAAACGTATTTTTCTTCTTTCTCGCGGCGTAAAAAGTTTTTGATTTTTTATAAATAAAGTAATAAACTGATAATTTTTTACTTGGGATTACAGATATTTCTAACGATTACGCAATTATCTCATTTTTTCCGATACGATTTATACAAATTATTCGCGAACATCGTGTATTACACAACAACATACATACTTTAATCTATGCTCTTCATTTCACTCAAAAAAAGTACGTAATTAGATCTACGAACTTTCCTTATGCAAAATTGTACTAATATTACGTATTTTTCTAATCTGGCCTAGTCTATTACTAATCTGAGTTGGTAGCACTTGCCTGGAGATCCACACGACAAGTCGACAACATTGACAAGTTGACAACAAAGAAAACGTGTGTTTGATTGATGTGTCTAGTCCAAGTATATACGCAGTAATCTATGGTCTAGTCTTGAGATTATTTTTGAATTTGTGTAGCAGACCTTTATTTATAAAATAATATATAACTCTTATTTCTTCATTTCAATATAAAACAAAAATGGCGGATGGCCAGCTTAGTGATTATGAGGAGGATTTGTCTGTTAAAGTGAAATCAGTACGCGTAAGTATTCATTCATTATAATTGGTCTGTGAAATTATTTTTATAAACAATTATTAATGCTGGTCTCAGTAAAATGAAAAACATTGTAAAAAAACATTATATTTCGATATTCAGGACTACTTTTATATCGTATATTATGTATCGCTATATTCCTAAGAAAGTTGTTTTTCTAACCTCAAAATTGCTAATTTAGTTTCTACAAGTGTAATTTAAAAATGTAAATGATGTTTGTTATAGGACTAAAATCAGTTTTTATTTTTAGTTTGAGGAACTTCCAGTAATCCATAAGGATGACAGTAATGATGATGATGATTTTAATTCTGATGATTACTTTTATTACTCTGATGACGGAGCACAAAATATTAATAAAAAAGAAAATTTCAATCCTCAAACACCATCAAGTAAAGTAACCACATACCAGCCAAGTGAGAAACTGTTCAAGAAATATAGTAACAAAATCAATGTGAACAAATATGAACCGAACTTTTCAGACAACACACAAAAGTTTATGGATATAAATGATAGGAAAGTAGACAATGAGAGAATAAGAATGAAAGATAAGCATGATAGAGCTACAGCTGAACAGGTAATGGATCCTCGAACAAAAATGATTCTATTTAAATTGCTAAACAGAGGTATTATTAATGAAATAAATGGTTGTATATCAACTGGAAAAGAAGCTAATGTTTACCATGCAACATCTAAAGATGGAAAAGATTATGCAGTGAAAATTTACAAAACATCCATCTTGGTATTTAAAGACAGAGATAAGTATGTATCAGGAGAATATCGTTTTAGAAATGGCTATTGTAGATCAAATCCTCGCAAGATGGTGAGAACTTGGGCGGAAAAAGAAATGAGGAATCTTGTAAGAATGTATAATGCCCAACTAAATGTTCCGGAGCCTATTATACTGCGCAGTCATGTTTTAGTCATGACTTTCATGGGTGCAAATGGATGGCCTTCACCAAAACTAAAAGATGTAGAAATATCCCAGTCAACAGCGAGATTATTATATAGAGATTGTATTACTATGATGTGGAAAATGTTCAACATTTGTAAATTAGTTCATGCTGACTTATCAGAATATAATCTTTTATTTCATAATGGCAATATTGTTGTCATTGATGTATCACAATCTGTAGAACATGACCATCCTCATGCCTTTGAATTCTTAAGAAAGGACTGCACCAATATATCAGATTTCTTTAGAAAGAAAGGTGTAGCTACTTTAACAGTGAAAGAGTTGTTTGACTTTATTACTGATGCTTCAATAAATGAAAATAATTTAGAAGAATGTTTAGAAAAATTATCTGACAAGGCAGCCTCTAGAAATTTTGATGAAATGACAGCGCAGGAGCAAGTGGAAGAAGAAGCATTTAAAAATGTTTATATTCCTAAAAGACTCACTGAGGTAAGGCAGAATATATTTTGTTAATTCAGCTTGCAATGTTATAAAATAATATGTTTATTTTATAACATTGCAAGCTGTACATGGCAACTTTAATGCAAGTTGCATCATAATCGGCTAAATAGTATTGGAGTATGAATACAATACAAATATTGGGTGCACCAGTCCCACATCAGGATCCAGTGGTAGACCATTTCAATCTTCAAACCTAAATTATTAATCTTCTGAATTTCCCATATTTTTTTTACGTTTGGTGGCCTTGCAGTACTTTTGTCATTTATGTCATCATAACTAAGAGCAATATACGCACCATGTACATCAGTAAAAAAACATAATCTGTAATGACAATAATTATTGTTCACTTTGATCTGGATGCCATTTTACTAAGCATGCATATGTCGGTAATTTATTTTAACCCCTTTAAATCTTTGTTTACATTAATTATTGTAACCTATTTTCAAGTTAACTGCATAATTTAATGAATTTAACAATAATATCATGTTTTATTTTGTCACAAAATGCTAATTTAAATTAATGATTGTCATTGATAAACTGTTGTAACATGAATGATATGATTTTTGAGTAATATTCCATTCCATTTACATGAAACTTATAGACTGATTTGATTACTGATTACAAACCCTAATTAAGTTCATGAATATTAATAAAAAAATTATCATTAAAAACATTGGTTTTTTACTGATTCATTATTGGCACATTGCGACTTCCCTCGTTCATTTTCAAATAGAAATAAATTTAATAGCTATAAAGAAAATCGGATTAAACCACTTGATTATATGGTAGATAAGGAGTATGATGATTTTCTTATGCAATGATTGTTGGAATAATTAAGACGCATCATCAAAATTTGTTTCAAAATGTCGCTTAATTGTTTCTGGTGTAAAGTAAAGTTACAGCCTATATACGTATGTCCCACTGCAGGGCACAGGCCTTCCCTCATTTCTGAGAGGGTTTTTAGGGCAAGGAAGTGTCCGCTGTGCTGCCCCAATGCGTGTTGGCGAACTTCACATGTCTTCGAAATATTTTTTTTTCTCTTATTCCTCAGACATGCAGGTGTCCTCACGATGTTTTCCTTCACCGCCCAGCACTTGGTAAATCAGCACAATAAATTGTAATTAACAATTTCATTGGTGCCGGAGGGGATCGAACCCGGGTTACTCACATTCTGTAATATTTACAGTGAGCATTAACCATCTGAGCTACCACGGCTCTTTATTTTTGTACCCACCCTACTGCTACTGGTGTACCCACCCTACTGTTACTGGTGTACCCACCCTACTGTTACTGGTGTACCCACCCTATATTAAATTGGTTTAATGCCAAAAAGTAAAATAACAAAATCTGGGCCGAGAGTCAAGATCTAAGTTTTTTGCTTACACTAAAATGCAGAGCAAAACCAGTTACAATAGTTACTGGAAAAGGTAGAGTAATGTCTGTTAAGATAACTAGTTAACTATCATATTGTAGAATTAGTAATTTATTAAAATGAAGCTATGTTAAAATTATGTTGTGTTGTTTTAATTATTGCCACATTTAGCTCAACGTATTTTACTAAGGGGCAATACTAATCTTCATTCATAAGATTGCGTGCTTTATAATATAACTTTAACATTTTAAACTTTTAAAGTAAAAGTACATTTCACACCAAGTAAATGAGTCCTTAATAATCTGTTTTTATTATATTTAAACCATACATATATATAATAATAATATAATAATAATATTCCACAACTATCACACAATGCCATCTAGTCCCAAGCTAAGCAGAGCTTGTGTTATGGGTACTAGACAACTGATAAACATACTTATATATTTCTAAATACATAAATATTATAGATAAATTACACCCAGACACAGAACAAATGATCGTGCTCATCACACAAACATTTGTCCTGGGTGGGAATCGAACCCACGACCTCCGGCATAGCAGTCAGGGTCACTAACCACTAAACCAACAGGCCTGTCATATAAATATTCATTATCTCTATAACCTACAAAAGATGAATGCAATAAGTAGCAAGTACACCAAAAATATGTGTTTAGATGGCAAATTGTGAATGAAGTGTTAGGTGGCCAATCCATTGCCTATACAATCACAAACCCAATATTCCGTAAGTTGCCGGGCTGTTCCCGGGGCTGCGGGCTGTTCGAAAGAGATACCGCGGCTCCGGAACGTAAGGGCACTGAAGGAACACGGATGGTTTTTAGTCAGTAAAAGTCTGACACTCCCTTGCGCTCCACCCAGAGCGAAAGGGGTCATTAGATGATTTTCCATCCGCAAAAAAAAAAAAAAAAAGATGGCAAATTGTGAATGAAGTGTTAGGTGGCCAATCCATTGCCTATACAATCACAAACCCAATATTCCGTAAGTTGCCTTTTATGAAATACTAGGCAAGTTTAATACAGTTGGCACATTCGCCCCAGACCAACATGAGACAATGTATGTAAATTTAAATGTTATTACTGCCATGTACTTAACTTTTTACTATTTTCAATAACAGGTAATTAACTATGAGCGTGATATCAGCAAAGCTAAAATAGGCGATACAGAAGATCTTACATACAAAAAGATAGCAGGTTTCAATGAAGATCTTACGGGCACTGTTGACAAACCGGATATTTTAAAAGAAGATAATATTCATGATGATGAAAATGATGCTTCTGAGTCTGGTTCTGACGTCAGTTCAAATGAGGAAGGTGATAACGGAAGTAAGTAACTTTGTTATTTATTATCAGAATGATATTCTTTAATCTCAAAATATATATATATATATATATATATATATATATATATATATATATATATATATATATACAGGGTGTTAGTGTAAATACCGTTGTCCTTGAAACCAGTGGTTAGGTTTCACTTATAGAACGTAAATTCAATGATTTTTTTAAAAAAAACGCCATTTTCTTTCATAAAATTTAAAAAGTTTCTGTCCGACACCGTCCGTAAATTCATGGATACCCTATGCGCCCGAGTGACGTAATCACTGTAAAGATCACCGCCCGCGCTAGCTACCTACATAACATTCAACATAAAAACACAATAGGTACATATAACCTGTGATGTAACTTTTCCTTTATACTTTCATCCTGGCTTAGGACATACAAAAATTGAGGAATTAAGGAAAAATTGAGATTTTACTAAAAAAAATGTTGTTATTTTTCATTGAATTTACGTTCTATAAGTGAAACCAAACCACTGGTTTCAAGGACAACGGTGTTTACACTAACACCCTGTATATATATATAATCCCATAGATTATTAGTATAAAACTAAAGTGCTGTCCACCTGATAGTAAATCGCAACTGCAGCTCATACTGCTATTTCATCATTTCTAAGGTTCAGAGAAACCCTGAGCATACCCCTCTCCATAGCTCGCTGAGCGACCTCAAGCTTTATCATAGAGAGATAAGAGTGGTGCAGTGACCCAAATGAACTCCTATGCAGAAAAAAGTGTTACCACCTATGTGTCGCACATATAATTTTGGGTAATGTCATAAGATATTTCATCTTATGACTTCCAAAAGATGACACTATTATGCCAACCTAATTAGTGCATGCCCATAAAGTTTGACATTGACAGGTACTGTCTGTACTACTAAGAAATTCAGGACTTCATAGGCGTGATTTTTACTGACAGCTATCGCAGAGATCTTTTATGAACCATATATGTTGTGACATTTCACCATCGCCACATGGTTGAATAAAATTAAAATGTATCAATTTGAGAGATTTACATATGAAAACAAATCAGAAGAAGGGCAGTAATGTTTTGCTAATAACGACTAAAAATAAAAATAAACTGTGCTTGCCCACCCGCCTGGCCAAGCGTGACAACTATGGCAAATACCCCCCCCCCCTGTGAGGCAATCTAAGGGGGAGGCCTATGCTCAGCTGTGGACTTATTACACTTACTATTTGGCCCTACCACTGGCTACACTTTGGCCACTTATTAATTGGCCCTACTGAATTGGATTGGTTTGCATCTTATCTTCGCGGTCGACAGCAGTCAGTCGGTGTCGGGCAACTGTCCTCAGCTTGGTCTGATGTGGATGCTGGTGTGCCGCAAGGCGGTATTCTTTCTCCTATAATGTTTTCAATTTTTATAAACTTTATTACCTCCATAATCGACTGCTCGTACCATTTATATGCCGATGACCTTCAGCTTCATGTGCAAACTGAGGTTGGGGATATCCATAATGGGATCAAAAACCTTAACGGCAACTTAGCAGCTATCAAGGATTGGTCTACTCGTTATGGAGTTTTGGTCAATCCTTAGAAATGCCAAGCTATACTGGTGGGTAGCTCAAGGATGCTGGCTAAGATTAATCTGAAAGACTTACCTCCTATTTACTATGATAATACTACAATTCCATTCAGTAATTCTGTTAGAAATCTTGGCCTTCACATCGACAGCACGCTGAATTGGAGAACTCAGGTTTCAGATGTGAGTCGTAAAGTCACTGCCACGTTATGCTCTCTGTATCGTTTAAAACATTTTCTTCCCACAAAATCTAAGATCATGCTTGTCCAATCACTTATATTACCCATAATTGATTATGCAGATGTGTGTTACCCAGACCTGTCCCAAGATCTTCTGAACAAGCTGGAACGCCTCCTCAATAACTGTATAAGATTTATCTTTGGGCTTCGTAAGTATGATCATATTTCTCAATACAGATCTAAGCTAAATTGGCTTACAATCCGGCAGAGGCGCAACTCCATAATATTACTTGTACTTTTTTCCATTTTAATGATCCATCTTCGCCTTCTTATCTTAAGAGTAAATTTCATTATCTTTCTTCATCTCATGATAGGGTCCTACGCTCTTCTTCTAACAACAAAATCTGTACTCCAATTCACTTCACCGAGTTCTATGGTAACTCCTTCACAGTTCAGGCTACACGCCTTTGGAACTCCTTGCCCGATGACATCAGAGAAGCTCCCAATAAGTACACTTTTAAAAAGTTAGTCCGTGATCATTTCTTAAAGACAATGCATTTTTCATGACTCATCTATTTAATATGTATTGCCAAACAGACGTATATATTCATCATAGTCATTTTTATATACTAATTATGTATGTATTTAAATATATATATATTCTTGTATGTATATTCATTTATTTATATATTTGTATATATGTAAGGATAGATCATATATGTATAGTTTATTTATTAGTAGTTTGTATATATTATGTAGTTAATTATCATTTGTATAGTGTTCTCTTATTGCCACACCTACATCAAATTCTCACCACTCCATGGGTTGACTGGTAGAGAATGCCTCAAGGCATTAAGTCAAATTATTTGACAACGAAATACATTTTATGAGTTATCAAAACATGACATCATAGTTTTACATTTTGTGCACTCTATTCGATAAGCCAATTTAAATTATTTTATTTTAGAGGATGAATTTCTTGATGTATATTGAGATGCCTTTAAATACTAAAAATCTGATTTTATTCAAAACCTTGGTCGGAAATGTTTTGGACATTACTAAAAGTAGCAAATTCAAAATATGTGATAGACGGCGTGTTATGGCGTCGTAAGAGAATCCTTTTTCTCATAACATCCCAAGGGTGTCTTAAGGGGCGATAGAGGGAAAGTGAAATAAGACGTGGGCAGCAGCATTGTCCTGATTACAACTAAAAGTAATAAAATAATGATTACAACTTTTAACAAAAAGTAAAAACATATTTAAGAAAAAACTAATCATGTAAATCGGTTCTTTATCTGCAAAGATATCATATGAAATTCCTTAAACAATAGTCCAATATGAAACATCTCCCCTATGTTCTTATTATTTTACGTGGTAGAGCCATGCTGCAGCTATATTAATTGTATAGTTGTAGCACGAATGGCTCGGCTCGACCGGGGAAGGACCACGCTCTGACAGAATACCAGCGTCAAATAGCAGCTTAATGCTGCTGTGTTTCGTATGGTGAGTGTAGAGATCCGGAGACCCTTTTTACTAGAAAAGAGGCATTCTATCTTAGTCCTCAAGGCTGACAACGCATCTTCATTTTGATTCGCAAACGAGGATAGATGTAGATGTCTATGGGCCACAGCAACCACTTACCATCAGGTGGACTGTGTGCTCGCTTGTCATCCTTTTCCTATAAAAAAAAAAAATATTCCACCCTTGGGGTCGGAATTTTTCTTCAAACTTTAATAGGACCACTCTTAAGGTAAAGTCTATTTAATAAAAAAAAAGAGTTATTTAAAATTTATAGTTTAAATTAATAGTTTAAAATCGGTTCACAATCTGCGAAGATATTGCGTAACATACATACAAAAAACAAACATATCTCCGAACCTCCTCTTTTTTGAAATCGGTTAATAACTGTGGTTGAAAACCTATATGCCAAAAGTGATAACTATTGCACATATCCCCCCTATGAAGCAATGTATTGGGTATTTATTATGTATTGGGTATTATTATGTATTTGATGTGCTATAAATTAAAGCAACACGGGCCACCGGCGTATGGAAGTATAATCCACGCAGTCCTGCGTACAATAAAAAATAGTTACAGCCGCACTGCTCACTTCAGTTGCGGGACTGTATCGAAATCCGTACATAAATGCCGAATTATTCAGTTTTTTTGCTGCAAAGAGATCTGGCCACGTCAAATTTACAAAAATGACGTTACCTTTCAGATATAAGTAATTTTAATGACATTATTTCTCTATATTTCTTTTTAAACTTGAAAATTACAAAAATAACGATCGTGTTGTTTCCGATTTGTTTACCAACACAGACCGTTCGCACTATACAATATACAGATCAGTCGAACGACTGATCCGAGTTGTCGTTGTCATCGAACAATACTGTTAATATGTAATATGTAAATTGTTAGTTTAATTGTTATGTGTGAGTTTCGTAGCGAAATAGGATTGTTTTTGTGTGCGCGGATTTGCCCCGCAAAAAATGACAAACATTTCATTTTTTTCGCCGGCGGCCGCTGCTGCTCTATGGGTGTAATTAATGAATGTGGTCAACTACCAAGTTATATTATATGTAGTGCAGTTGTAATGAATTTTTCAGTATAACCTTTATTTTTATATTCCAGAAACTAAATTTAAAAACAGCGCACGTCCAAGAGATGAGTCACCCGATAGTAAGAAAGCAAGAAAAAAAGCTGTCAAAGAGGAAAAGGCCGAGAAAAGAAAAACAAAAACTAAAAAACACATTAAAAAACGGAGAGATAAAGGTAGTGGTAGAAAATGAATGTAGTAGTATATTCAGTTTGGGAACAGTGATGTTCTTTCTTAAATATTTTCTATATACAACATATTATGTACATATTATATATTCAAATGAAATAAAACAAAATGCACTCTATAATACCTGTTTTATTACAAATGTACAAAAACTTTATTTTGTATTTATTTTCGTTATAACAACACTATTTTATATTTTTGTTACAACTCTGCTGTTGTCATAGAATAAAAATGGAAATATTATTGAAAATTCATCACTGAGTATTGTTATAAATGAATTTATATTTTATTACATTATATAATCAATTATAATTGTAATTACGACGCAATTCAGTGCGAGAATATCAAAACATGTGGTAAAACAACGCCCTTCAATATAAATAAAATGAAAACATCATTAATGTAGTCGGAGTCAATTAAATAAGCATTATTAAGGATAACTTAAAAACTATTGGTCAGATCTTGATCAAATTTATATGGGACCACGTGAAAAGCACCAGCTTTAAAAAAGAATCGTCAAAAGCTGTTCACATAGAAAGTTTTGAGGTAACACACACATGAAAAATACAGTGGAACTGAGAACCTCCTCCTTTTTGAAGTCGGTTGAAAATACGCCTAAAAGCTTAGGCGACGTAGCCGCGTTAGTTAAATGCGACAACACTCTAATGACACTTAAAATATTTTTTTTACGGAAATATAACTAATGCTTGTCACGGATCATTTTGTAAATAGACATAACAATATTATATTGTTCCCAGTAGTGGTGCCTGTACTAAATGTCAATTGCGTCAGTAATATAATCTATAATCATAAACGCTCCCATTTTTTCCTAAATATGAACCTTACAAAGTACATTTGTTATCTGTATCTTAAATATTTTACGTCAACTTCCGCCGTGTAATTATAGTTACGCAATAAATACACGTTTTATAAATTAAATATTGATTAACCCTTCCATTATATACAGTTTTATCTTATACTACCCACTGAATTCTATTCTGCTTAGTCCTTTCACGTTCAAGTTGTATACTTATATGGAGATTACATACAATATTTTTTATTTAAAAATTTACTTAAGGCTCGCGCACATTAGGGCGGGCCGCCCCACACTGCATCGCATCACAAAAATCTTACATCACTTTCGTACATTTTATATGGGGTATGTTCCAAAATGTTTCCAGTATACTGCCGAATACAAATGACGTCATTAATTGACGCCATATTGTACTGGCGTGCCGCCGCCATATTGACGATATCCGGCCATATTAAAACAATTTTTAATTGTGTGCACGCTGAATGAAGTATGCCAGAATTTGTTTTTATTTATTTAAATATAAAAAAATTATAGAATAATTGCTGGTATCTCCATTAGGAGGATATAATGATTTTTGGAGTACAAAATGACAAAATAATCGCCAACACTTTTCCAACAGGCGCAAATGTATGATGTCATATACTGTCCAATGTTTTGAAACGAATCACCAGTATAGCGTCGATTTATGACGTCATTTGCATTGACCACGGGTTCTATTTTGGAACATACCCAACAACTATCACACACTACAGTACAGGCGGGCCACGTCGCAGCGCACCGCGAGCCGTGACAGGCCGCGACGCGCTCTGGCCTGTCGCCGCTGTAGTAAACGCGAGCCTTTATAGAACAACTGTCAAATTATATAAATAAGTCTTGTATCCCTCTTTTCTTTTGAAATAATCAATACCTCGTCATAGATTTTTTTACAATAATTTACTTTCCTCGGTAATGCGACATAAATAACAGTCAGTTCAGAATATTGCACGCCTCGCAACGTGGGGTGGCTGTACTCTTGATATGTGGCCTCAATTTCGCTACATAAAATCGTTCTTATACTTTTCGCTAGACATCAAATCTATATTATTATTAAGGTTACTGTATCTACAGACATTGAATTATAAGATTAGTTTGTTTTCTAATTGGTTCACTTTAGATTACATAACAAAAAAAATGTAAAATGAAAGAATATATGGAAAGCTGTCCTTTGATCTGTGCGTCGGTGAGTCTTCTCGCTTAATATAAATGTAAGCTATAGATTGAGATATATAGTACTAAATGAGATTCCATGTATTCTAAGGGGGATCCCTTTTGATTTTTGTTATTGAACTCGACTCCGTTTAAAAGTTATTAATGAAAGTCTATCAGAATCTCTGTTTTTTTTTCTTGTAAAAATTATCGTCACTATTTTCATGTTTTAATTTTCAACATCATAAACGTGTGAGGCGTGCACTTTTGGATTTTCCAAATATTTGAAAAAAATTAAATGATATTCTAGCGAAGTACGTTATGAAACAAGTAATAAATATTTTTATGTGTTATAATTTATTTTAAAGCTAAGAACTAATTTATAATCATTCTTAAGTGTTTGATACTGGGTGAGTTTGTGTAACACACTTCCCTTTGCATATCACTATTTATTGTCCTGTCTTTATACCAATATTATTTACTTAGAGTACATTTACAGGATTAATTCAGTCACAATATTGATACGTCAAGTTCTATCTTTGGCTAACAGCGCGTAACTTCGACGTAAATATTAAAACCAATGTAATAGGTGTCTAAGTTATTTAGTCTTACTTTATCACATTTCGCTTAGTACTGCCGAAGCTTCTATAGATATAAGATATATCACAAAACACGTTTTGAGTTCAGAAAGGAAATCATGTGGCAAATCTCCATTTTAAACCCATATAGCATAGTGATCTGAATATGACCATTAATGTGACCATAATACCGATTTCGAACCAGACCGAGCTCTTTTCTATATCTAAGTATTTGAATAAAACGTCTGGTTTCGAAAAATGGCAGTAGACATCTTTGCAGTCTAAGGGAGTCCTGCCGAAGCCGAAAATGGTCAAAACCATGGCGACCACGCCGCAGCGGATGAACGAAGTCTTCATTAGGATGTTCATTAACAAGGGGATGCGGTGAGCGAAGTCGAAACCGTAGATAGCCAGGCCTAGGAATGGAGCGATCGCTGCTGGTCCAATTGCGCAACCGTTCTGAAATATAAATTATGTGTTATAGCATCATGCAGTGGCGGAGTCAGAACACCCACTACACCATATCAATCCGTATGAGTCGTAGGAGCAGTGTTGCCAACATTAAAATCTAGCTCCCGTTGTAGAGAACACTATAATCCCGTCAAATCCCGTCAAGTACGGTAGACAAGAGTTTCAATCATTTATTGTATTGCACATTTTTTTGTATTCTTATACTAAAAAAATGATAAAAATCGTAATTTAATTATTGCCGTTTCCAAACTATTTTTATTTCGAAAACAAATCTAAAAATACATAAATATTTGTTGTCCCGTTAAAAAATCCGGTAGCCGTTAAACACAATTTTTTCCCATTGCCAGCCTCGCAGGGGGTGCTAAGAATCTCCGATAGAGGTTCGGTTGCCACCTACGACGACTCTACCTGGCAACATTTAACGCACGCACCCTGAGGACTGACGAGAAGATCCTGGAGCTGGAAGAAGAGATAGACAAGTTGCGCTGGAATATTATAGGATTATCCGAGGTCCGAAGAGAGGGGGAGACACGGTGATTCTCGAATCCGGCAACTTGTTCTATCACCGGGAGGGCGACCATCTGTCCCTAGGAGGTGTCGGATTTATCGTCCGCAAGTCTCTCGTCAACAACGTTGTAAAGATTGGGAGTGTGTCGACGAGGGTCGCGTACCTGATACTCAGAAATTCTGAGTCAGAATCACCAAACGGTCGATATTCTCTGAAGGTCATACAGGTTTACGCACCAACCTCGGCACATCCCGATGAGGAGGTGGAGGAAATGTATGAGGATATTTCCAAAACCATGCATTCCTCCAAAACCCACTACACGGTGTTGATGGGAGACTTCAACGCAAAACTAGGCACAGGAGAAAACAGTGAGCTGAAGTTAGGGAAATTTGGAGTAGGGCAACGGAACCGAAGGGGCCAGCAGCTGGCCGACTTTATGGAGTAAGAGGGACTCTTTATGATGAACTCTTTCTTCCAGAAGCGGCCCCACAGGAAGTGGACCTGGTCGAGCCCCGACCTTTTGACAAAAAATAAGATTGACTTCATTATGACGACCAGATGCCAACTGTTCAGTGATGTCTCAGTGATCGCAAGGGTGAAAACTGGCAGTGATCACCGAATGGTTAGGGGCACACTGAACCTAAACGTTAAGTTGGAGAGGTCTCGTCTAATGATGTCAACGCTCCGTCCCCCTCGTGCTCTAATCTAGAATTCCGAAAACTTTCAGCTCGAGTTACGTAACCGCTTTCAGTGCCTACAAGATTGCAATGCAGCGGACGATATGAATGACAAGCTCGTGGAAACTGTCCATGCGGTCGGAGCTAAGTTCTGCAAGACCCGCCGCAGAAGAACACAAAAACTCTCCGATCACACTCTTGATCTCATGGCTGTTAGACGGGAGATGAGGCTGCAATCGTCAACAGATTTGACAGCATACAGGCAACTGAACAGACAGATCTCCAAATGCATGCGGCGAGACTTACGCAACTTTAATACTGCTCGTATTAAAGAAGCGATCGAGCGGAACCAAGGCTCCAAAGTCTTTGCCAGAGATCTGTCTGCCAGTAAGAGCCAACTGTCAATGCTGAAGACTGAGTGTGGCAGCATCGTTTCCGGGACACCTGAGATTTGGAGTGAGATTGAGAGGTTCTATGGGCAGCTGTACACATCATCGTTGGAGCCACACGCAAGTGTGAGTAACGATCCAAGAGCAAGTCTTATCCGACACTATTCCGATGATATCCCGGACGTCAGTCTAAGTGAAATTAGAATGGCTCTCCAGCACCTTAAAAACGGCAGGGCCCCAGGCGAGGATGGAATTACAGCGGAGCTTCTGAAAGCGGGTGGAACACCGGTACTTGAAGTCCTTCAGAAGCTCTTCAATTCCGTCCTCCATGTTGGCACTACTCCAGAGGCGTGGAGCAGAAGTGCGGTGGTCTTGTTCTTTAAGGAAGGCGACAACGCTCTCTTGAAGAACTACAGACCGATTTTCCTTCTGAGCCGCGTCTACGTGCTGTTTTCGAGGGTCATTACGAATCGTCTCGCACGCAGACTCGACGACTTCCAGCCTCCTGAACAAGCCGGTTTCCGAAAAGGCTTCAGTACTATAGACCACATACGTACCCTGCGGCAGATTGTACAAAAGACTAAAGAGTACAATCTGCCACTTTGCCTGGCGTATGTGGACTATGAGAAAGCCTTTGATTCCGTCGACATTTGGGCGGTGCTACAGTCCCTTCAGCGGTGCCAAGTTGACTGTCGGTATATCGAAGTGCTGAAGTGTTTGTACAGTAGGGCTACGATGGCTATCCGAGTACAGAACCAGAGCTCGAAACCTATCCAACTGCAGAGAGGTGTAAGACAGGGTGACGTTACATCCTCGAAACTCTTCACCGCTGCATTGAAAGACGTTTTCAAGCTACTGGACTGGAAAGAATACGGTATTAACATCAATGGCGTGTACATCACTCACCTTCGATTTGCCGACGATATAGTCCTTATGGCAGAATCGCTGGAGGACTTGAGCACTATGCTCAATGACCTCAATAGTGCCTCCCAACGGATAGGTCTTAAGATGAACATGGACAAAACAAAGATCATGTTTTATGTCCATGTCACACCTATGCCGGTAGTTGTTGGGGGCACTATGCTCGAAGTTGTTGACGAGTACGTTTGCCTGGGACAAATAGTCTGACTAGGTAAGTCCAACTTCGACCGAGAGGTCAATCGACGGATTCAACTCGGCTGGGCAGCGTTCGGGAAATCACGACATATCTTCTCGTCAGGTATACCTCAATCTCTAAAAACTAGATTGTACAACCAGTGCGTGTTGCCAGTGATGACTTACGAATCTTAGACGTGGTCCTTCACTGCTGGCCGTATGAGGACGCTCAAGGTCGCTCAGCTAGCTATGGAGAGGGCTATGCTCGGAGTTTCTCTGCGTGATAGACTCAGAAATGAGGATATCCGCAGTAAAACCAGAGTGACCGACATAGCCCAACGGATTAGTGAGCTGAAGTGGCAATGGGCCGGCCATATAGGTCGAAGAACCGATAACCGATGGGGAAGAAAGGTTCTCGAGTGGCAGCATCGTACCGGTAGGCGTAGTGTAGGGCGACCCCCCACTAGATGGAGTGACGACCTGGAAAGATATGCAGGAAGTCGATAGATGCAGGTGGCTCAGGACCGTGCTTTGTGGCATTATTGGGGGAGGCCTATGTTCAGCAGTGGACTTGTGAAGGGCTGTAATGATGATGATGCCAGCCTCGCTGTCCCGTCAAATCTAACGGAAAACCCGTTAAGTTGGCAACACTGCGTAGGAGGCGACAGAGGGAAACAAATACGGAGATGGGCAGCAGCGTCTTTCTAATAACGTTTAAAAATAAAAAACTGCGGTGGCCAACCCGCTTGCCAAGCGTGCCAACCATGGTGAATATATCTCATAGTGGGGTATGAACCAATCTATGAGGAAGACCTATGTTCAGCAGTGGACTTCAATAAGCTGTAACGGTAACGGTATATATCAAAGGAGGGCCATGCTCTCACAGAATACCATCACAATATAGCAGCATAATATGTTTTTTTTTAACTTTTCTATTCCACCCGATTGTGGGAGGTGAGCAGCCGACGACGGTGAAGCGCACTGTAAGTCAGTGCAAGTCAAGTCAAACTTAACAAACTTGTTCCTTATGAATGTCTATACGTAACAGCATCCATTTATCATCAGGTAGACTGTGTGGCCGTTTGTTACCACCGCAGTTTTTTTATAGAATAACGGTGACAAACGAACGCACAGTCCACCTGATGGTAAGTGGATGCTGCGCCCCATAGACAGCTACATTTATCTTCGAATAAGAATCAAAACACAGATGCGTTGTCACCCTTGAGGTCTAAGATAGAATGCCTCGTTTGCAGTAAAAAAGGGTCTCCGGACCTCTACACTCACCACACGAAACAAGGAGTATTAAGCTGTTATTTTACGCTGTTATTCTGTGAGAGCGTGGTCCTTCCCCGGTCGAGCCGACCCATTCGTGCTACAAACATAATATAGCATCAGCGTGGCTCTACCACGTATAAAGCAACTGTATTTGCCGCTCAAAGATGCGAAACGCACCAGTACTAAAGGGTGAAGCTCTGTATGGAAGGTGCCTCGCCTCCTTTCCGTGTGCAGAGCGTCTGAACGCAGGCGACGTGATTTCGTACAGGTTAATTATATTACATAGTCATAATCGTAGACAAAATATTTTTATTCCAAAATTTCGCTGATCGTAGGATCCCGGGTTCGAATTTTGGGTCGGACCATAAAAATCAGTTGTTGAGTTATTCTGTCAAGAAATTCCCAGTAGCAGCCCAGAGTGAGTAAGTTGGCGGTGTTTTACCCCTGTGCCTCATAAAGCACGAAAAACCGTTGGCTGATCTTTCTTCGGTCGTGTCGGTTTGTCTGCCCGCCTACAACATCCCATGTTATTTGGAGTCACGGTCGGTCAGAGTTGCGGGGGGGGGGGGGGGGGGAATCATCGGTAAACATTCTGCGCGCTTTTTATATGTTTTTGCACGTATGTTAGCTCCCGCTGGAATTCGAAGCTGGGACTAGGTAATCGAATACTCTGTCTGACTTTACCTACGCGCTAAAGAAACTATTATTCCGCTGATTACACAATTCAAACTATACTAATGCATTAATAACTTACCCTGACGCTAAACATGGATCCAATGGCCAGGCCCAGTCCTTCAGAGGCCAGTGAAACAACATTACCTATGAGGCAGAAGCAAATGAACCTGGACGTGCCAAATGGCACTCCCACCATAAAATACACGATCGTACAAAATACAATGTTGAGCGTCACTTGAACAGGTAACTTGGAGACTGTCAAAGCGGCATAGTAAGGCGATAGACTGTACCAGCCGTTGAAATGCTCCTTCTTTACAAGTTTCACTTCTTGCGGATCTGAAAAAAATTAGTTTTTTAATAATCTATATTCAATGTACACCTATGAAGATTTAGAATTTAGAACTGATCTGTCACTGGATGCTGTTATCAGTCTATTTGCCGCCACATTTTTGACACCTAGGTACATACTAAATAAATGTTCTATGTAAATGCGGCTATATTTATAGATCAAGGACGAGTTTGTATTTAAATAAACAGTTGTTACGCATACCGAATATACGCTTACCTAATATACATTATAAGGTGCGTAGTGCGTATCCTGAAGACAAAAGTCGTGTGTTCGAATCCGCTATTCGACTGAACGTGAACTACTAACGAAAGCAATTTAAGCTTTCCCGAAGTGGTGAAAGGCAATATTTATAGCGTTAATATCATTGTTAGAGTTTAAAAATAAAAAAAAACACTTTAAAGTAGCAGTACCACAATTTTGTGGTGTAGTATTTACTACGTATTACTCTACCCCATACTACAGAAGTGCTAGTATAATTAACACTTTGTTAACCGTTTAATCGGCTCATGGGTGATGACACGTTACAACTTTGTTTATGAGCTCCTTGGCCATTCTATTGACATAAAAATAGTAGCTGCAGCACGATTGATTGGCTTGATCGGGAAGGACCATATCTGCACTGCTTTCTCGTACGGTGAGAGACGAGACCGGAGACATTTTTTGCTGATATGGACACTTCATCTTATTCATCAAGAGAGAACGCCAGTAGTCCATGTCGTCCGTTAGGTGTCGTAAGAGGCGACAGAGAGAAACTGAAAAAGAAGATGGACAGCGACACCTTTCTGATAACAACTGAAAAAAAAACTGCACTTATCAACTCGCCTGCCGAGCTTGTCGCCAACTATGGCGACATCCCCTCTATAAAATCATTTATGCCAAAGACTTTTATATACCAAGATACTGTAATAGATACTACACGAACGCGTCATCGTTTTTATTCTTAACTAAGCAGAGATGAGTGTGTAGCTACCTACACTCGACGTCTCGTGAAACAGAAAAGTCAGCTCCAAAAACTGTTACATTAGTTAGCACCATGAAGCGTGACATATTTCTACATGAAGCTGTTTTACGAATCTATTGAGATGCGCAGCGGGAATGCAGATCCGTCTAACGCCAGCGCCGAGAAATGGGACACCTTGCTTTTTTTCTGAAAGCGTGTGCTGTTGGCCCTGCGGCCTTTACAGCTTCATCGAAATAGACTCGAGAGCTATTTAGTGCAACGATTCTGCCGGCGGCGAGGTGGCGCAGTGTCGCCAACTGCAGTCCCGATACTGTGACTTCCGGAGTGAGGTTCCTCTAGCTGGGAGATGGGGGGGGGGGCTCTCGATGTGATTGAATGATCCCTCAGAAGGAGGTACGATCCTCGGCCAATCTACCACAGCTATCGCAATGTGAGGACGCCTTGCACTAAGTCACAGCGTTTTTATATCTCCGCCAAACATTCGGAATGTAAGTTCACGCGCGCTTTGTTTCCAGGAAATCAACAATACAAAATTTACTGTATTTATACATATCTATATGAAGACATAAGTGGATGAAGGTGATATGTCGCATTTTAGGTTTTGGTGTTTATTTGCATAGATGAAGGTGATATGTCGTTATAAAATGATTTTAGACCCTAAAACTATCGATTTAAGACGTATTTCAAAAATAGAAAGTTGATAAAGGTGTTATGTACAGTTTAGTTTGAAAATGGTACTGGATGAAGGAGGTATGAGCCCATATCACTACGTTCTTGATAAATAAAGTAAAAGTTTTGTTTTTTTTTGTCGTGGAAGAAAGTGACATGTACGAACATAACACTTTCTTCCACTCAGCGAACGATAGTCGAATGACACGACATCACTTCTCCGTGAATAAAGGTGTTATGTAACATACATAGCACCTTCATTCGTTCACGTCAGTCAGTTGTTTTGATTTTCGTTCTGTAATTAAAATTATCACATTCTCGCGGGCTTTCTAACAGAGTGCGTATTGTAGGGTGTGTTGTGTACAAAAATATTATTTATAATAGTGAATTAACGTTGGCAAAGTGGAAACGTAATGGCAGGAGGCAAAGCAAGGGCAAAATTATTACTGGATGCTGCTGTCGGTCACCATATAATAGCGGATCGCGAAAGTGTTGAACCTGGAAACGCACTTCTAAGATTTTTGGGGGTAGATCCAAGTTGTCAAAAACAAAGATCATTTATTGATCTGGTCGGCTTCATGTGCCGAATAGAACAAAAACTTTAACATGATTGCATTGCATCAATACCTTATATTAAAGGGATATTTTGAAGTAATAGACCACAAATTCCCTGAGGTTGGCCATTCTTTTTATGATTCGGATTGTGATTTCGGTAGGATAGAAAAAAAACATAAAAATAAACACTTACGCCTGTCACCCAGAGAGGTAGGCAGAGACTACAAACTACCATTTGGCACGATCCTGACACAACTCTCTGGCCTCCTCCACATCCATATACCTACGCATGCATGCTCGTCGGTTAAGGGTACTCCTAATTTGGCCCGTTTTCAATATATCGCCAATTTGGTCGATAAACTTTCGCCTAGGACGTCTATTTCCGACTCTTCCGTTCACTTCTGCAACATAAATTTTCTTTGTCACTCTATCGTCATTCATTCTTTCCACATGACCAAACCACCGAAACATTCCTTTCTTAATCCTGGTCACAATATCATCTTGCAAACCACACTTTTCCCTCATCACACAATTTCTTACCCTGTCATTCAGTTTCAGCTCTAACATACTCCTTAACGACCGCATTTCTACTGCGTTTATTCTACTCTCGTGCTTCTTCTGTCACACCCAACTTTCACTATCATACGAGTAGGGAAAAACACAGCATTGTGAATTGCCATACGTGGCTTTTTTAACATATTCTGACTTTTCACAATAGAGTGTAGGGCCACATTTATTCTATTTCCTGCGTTCACTCGTCGTTCTATATCCTTATCATATCTCCCATCTCTGCTAAATACGCATATCAAATATACAAACTCATCTACTTACTCGATCAACTGATAGAAACGATAGAAAAAGTCCTTAGGAAACACGATACAATTTTTGTTCTTGAGCAGTACATGAATATTATTTGTAAAGCTTCCAGAAATAATACAGTCATTGATATGAGCGCGAATTTCAGAAAAATTGGTGAGTTACAGGAAAAACTTAATTTGTTTAACAGAAAAAAAAAATGTAAACAATGATAAAGTAAGTTTTAGGGATGGTATTAAATGGATCGCGTAGATGAATATGGTGCCTACCTATATAAAAAAAACGTACGATGAAATGACACCCTTCAAAAAGTTGGACATTTTAAAAAGAAGATCACAGTTGCGCTATTCCTATTATTATTGTGGAGATTCCGTGTACGAACGGAAAATATGGTACCGTATCAGTGGAAAAAAAAAGAAAATTTCTGAGACCAACTTAAGTACGCAAAGCCAGAATATCGGTACTTCTATGAGTCGATTTTAATTGAAAAATCGTATTATTTTGATCTGTTTTTTTATTGTCAAGACTGATCTCTGTTTTATTAGCTTACTTTTCTATTTATAAAGTTTTAAGGAATATTTAACTAATGTTTACCTTTTCGTAATACTTTAAGCACATAATGTTACTTAGCACCTAATTTGAAATAGCTAAAATGCCAAAATGTTTTTAAAATGTTAGTGAAAGAAAGAGTTATGTTCGGTTTTTTTCGAAATTATATACCATAAAGTATTAAAAGTGTTTAATTGCTCACGTACCCTAATTTTTTAAGTTTGTTTGCCCAACTTTGCATTATAGTTTAAATCAAAAACCAATTTGCTAACAACTTATCTCAAAAAACAATAGTGAAACTTCAATCTTCATTTACTCAAAACTGGTAGAATGCAAGTTATCACCTTCATCCACTCACGTCTTCATATAATATTATTCATATCGAGTAAACAAAAAATATCGAATGTTATGGTCCTTTGATTTTGTAAAATCACTGATAGCAATTTAGTGAAAACGCGCCTTTTATTCGTTGACTAACTTTGAAACAAATCTATATTTTCCTCTTCTTCTAGAACCAGTTAGAATCTACCGCTGAATATTAGCCTTTTATTCACGCTGCCGTGAGGCGTCGGCTTAAGAGCATCCTTCACCCTATTTCGACACATTGATCGATTTTTTTACGTATAGTAGAGCCATGCTGCATCCATATTACGGTTGCAGCACAAATGGGTCGGCTCGACCGTGGACCACGCTCTCACAAAATACCAGCCTCAAATAGCAGCTTAATACTGCTGTGATTCGTATGGTGAGTGTAGAGAACCGGAGACCCTTTTTACTGGAAACGAGGCATACCATCTTCGTCCTCAGGGATGGCAACGCATCTGTATTTTGATTCTTAATTTAAGATAAATGTTGATGTCTGGGCACAGCATCCATTTACCATCAGGTGGACTGTGTGCTCGTTTGTCATCCTTATTTTATAAAAAAAAAGAAAGAAAAAGAAATGATGGCTAGTCTCCTTTGAGACTAGCCGCCGTGACCGAAATCGAAATCAATAGGTCGTCAATGTTATTATGACTAAGGGAAAGATCAGAAAAACCCCTACGCTCATCTGGAACTGCGATCGCAAATTTTTTCCAAAGTACGAAAAGCTTATATTCAGCAGTAAACTGGCAACAGAACCAATAAGGACTGGTATCAAGAATGACAACAAGAAACATAATCAGTAACGGTCTCACTCACAGTAAAAATATTATCCCATCATAATATACCTGCAACATGGCTCTACTATCTGTAAACCACTGATATGTTTGTGTCAAAAACTAAGTATAAAAAAGACTGTATGATGTCAATACGGTAAAATATATCAGAAATAAAAAATATTCTTCTCTCATTAGTGCACAATCAAAAAAAAATGCGAGACAATTGTTATTCACTAAAAGACACATAAATCGTAAGTGTTTACCATTGATGGGACTTTAATATATTTTCAACTCTGGCCTCAGTTTGAATTCTCGTTTTTTGTTACATTGACATTTTTTTGACGTAAATACACGGGGTTACATTGCAATAAACGGTCAAATTTGTAGAGAAGGTTTAGAATAAGTAATACAGGAAAATGGTGAAGAAAAATTAATTTAAATATCTAGAACATTCTGTCCTTTTTATCTGTTAAATACAAAATGTGTGGTAATGCATTATTTTAACTCATTTTACTGCGCACGCACACTTTGGTAAGTTGTACACTTGTAGGCAAAAACGTTGCCCATAAATCACATTCAATTTGGGATTATTTCAAATAAAAGTAGAGGCCTTATTTACTCATATTTTCTAAAACTGTAATAATTTTTGCTTACCAACCGACACTTACGAATGTATCATTAATTTGAACTTAAGTTTCAAATTTGGATACTCTTTGAAAAATAACCCTGTATATCCCATATCACCCACAATTAAGGCAAATCTAACGACACCTCATGCGTTAAAACCGATCAAGCCGTTTAGGTGCGTGCAGAGAGAGAGAGAGAGAGAGAGACAGAACAGAACAGAGCGTGCCAAAGAAATATCGTACGTAATATACGTACGAACGTACGTAAATACATTACTACATTTACGTACGTTCGTGTAAATACATTACCCTCCTTCTGGGGCAGTCGGGTAAATATTATCACGATTTCATTACATTATTTGTGTGGCGGCGCTGTCATTGCGCGAAAAGCTGTGATATTATTTACTAACATATTTATATGTTCAGACAAAGTACACAGGAATTGCATAACTAAATTATTCACTCTACCTTCCACCATCGGAGAATCAGACGCTCGGCCGGCATCACGGACTTGTTAAATTACCACTTTAGGTGCCTTGCAGCTTTGGGAAAACCCCAGACCTCAATGAGTTACAGTAAATAAAGACTCTGCCAGACGTGATGCGCATCGTGAAATGAATAATGACGATATATTATCACTTCCAGCACCCTTTTTTACATCAATATTAACAAATTATTAAGTGAAACATCTACCTATAACGTAATCATATTAACGTCGGATGAGACCACAGAAATAGACCATCGAAAATATTATTACGAATACTGTGGGCCAAACCGCCTGTTGGCGTGGCGATGCATGCTATTACAGAAGTCACTGATTAAAAGAATTGAGTTGTAACAATTTAAAAAAAAATAATTTTTGTATTTGATGAATATAAATGTTTATTAAATAAACAGTCACCTTTTTCTTAAATTATTTCTTAACTTCTATTATTGATAATGACATATTTATTTCCTGTCGTAAACTATCCTTTTATGCATATTACCTGTATACAAAATAATTTCGAAATTATTTTGGCAGATGCCAGGCAGGCGTCCCGCGAAGTGTCACAATTTTTTCTTCATAAAAGCGGACATAACGTTGAAGGGCAATCGATTCCTCCTCCCATTAAAGTATATATTCTCGCCATGTGTGCGTGCGTGCGTGCGTGCGTGCGTGCTTGGGTTCTTGAGTGCGTGCGTGCGTGCGTGCGTGCGTGCGTGCGTGTGTGCGTGCGTGCGTGTGTGTGTGTGTGTGTGTGTGTGTGTGTGTGTGTGTGTGTGTGTGTAGTAAGTATTCTGAGGCCAATTTGTAGCAGCGTTCAGTCCATATCTATACGATATCCTCGGATCCCCTTGGATCTATATGTCCAAGGGGTTGTGCATTTTTGTACCTTAGTCTAACTTTATTTTTCTCTCGCAAGCGATCAATCAAGTTCATACTGAACCAGGGAAGGGGTTTGATAAAATGTACAAACTGATGAATGAATTTGTTAACTTTCTTATCATTGTACCCATAAAAATGATTTCAGCTAAAGATTTATAAATCGCAGCGTAAGATTACAGCAGATACTACTAATGAGGATGTCTTTAACGCGTAGTGACTCTTGTTAAGCTATTTCACTGCGCTTGACTATCTTCGGCTGCATCGCCACTGACCATCACATCTGATAGTTGTCGTAGTAGCCAGTGCTTCCGAGGGTGAAAAATATTAACCGATGAATCGAAGTCTCCGATCGACTCTAAAGGGGAAATATAATCTCAAATGGCTTAGCAAGATCCTTCGTTTTGCCGAAAAGTTGAGGATTAATGTTAATAATTATGTTAGACGAAAACACGATTTCGCAAAATTATCTCGATAGAAAAAAAATCCAAAGTTACCTCCAAAATAAACAATAAACTGCTGTTATTCATAAAATACTTTAAATAAGATCATGAAACTTTGCATACTAACTGAACTATCTATAAAGCAGTGCTTATGTTATTTACTTTTTTTAAAATACCATTATTTTCACTGTAAAAAGAAATTACCTAAACTATCGGCCTTTTGAAGCGTGATTCTTGCCGCACAGTCACTTCGCTTCGGCCTTTGAACGGAGAGGTTGTGTCGCATACGATCAGAATATACATTACGCAACAGGACGACGTAAAATTAAAATGGGAAATAACCGTAATAAAAATAAGAAGCGACTGGGTTGGCGTTAAGAAACAGAAATAAATATGATAAACCTAATGAAATAAGTGTCTAACGACCTTTCTACTTACAGTATTAGTGATTACAAACATGTCGGTACATAGCATACGACGCGCGGGCAAGTGGGGACGAAATTAGAATTTGAGTTGACTTACTCTATCCTCTTAATATGAATAAGGAACAAGCTCAGTTCTATAATGCCTCTGCATACCGTTTCCGTGCTTTTCAAAGCACTCGCCGATGGCAATTCTTAACAAATGCCGAAATCCGGGCTTAATATATCATTCCACTTGAGTCCACGAAATACAGTTTTCAGAAAATCTCAGTCTAGTAACTCAGTGCTCACGGTTTATTGAAGAGATTGACTTTAACAAAAAGTCAGTCAAATAAAATCAATTACCTAAATGAAAACTTTTAAAATTTAATAGACATAAAATTTAATTTTCAATTTAAATGTATGATTTTAATCTGAAAACGCATTCTAATATAAGGTCAATGTGGGCAAATCCGTCATACTTTTTTGAAAGTTGAATTTGGTTAACTAAAACTGGTACACTTACTACTTTAATATAAATTTGATGTTTGTAAGCAATACAAAATTTTGTTGTCTTGTATAGACATCCATTTTAAACAAAAAAAAAACAGCCCTCTACATGTAACTAACAAGGTTTTTTTAAAAGTCGGTCGTTAGACGGATTTTCCCGAGGATTGAGGCAAATCCGTCTAGTAGCAAATTTGCCTCGAGTTACGCCGTTTTATTAAGGTATGCAATTTGTAAATAAGTAAATGCAGATTGTGAAGAAAAATGTTTCGTAACATCATAAAAATTAGGTTTAATTTACGTTTTACTCCCTAAAATCTTTTTTGGGGGCTAATCCGGCCTATTTTTATAACCAGGGACTTTAAACCTTTCTAAAAAGTTTGAAAACTAAATATTTTTATTTATCAGTTTAATTTTTCAGGTACATTAAAACAATCCTATCTTATTATGACAATGGTATTTATGGTATTAACTTAAATAAACAGAGTTATTTTTAATGAATTTGGTTAGGTATAACACCATCATAATTTTAAACAATGTTGCACTTCACATGTTGTATTAAAAATTGAATTAAGGTGATTGCACTTTAAAGGTGGCGGTTCGTGCCGCGACAGAGACAGGAGACCACGACCGGAGACCGCGACAGGAAATTGCGACTTTTACTATATGAGCGGCAGTTCGCGAGCGACACACAGACAGGAGACAGATATACGAGAGACGAGACAGCGACACAGTCGCTGCCCCGGATGAGTAGTGTCTCGTGTCTAGTTCAAAAAGCACATGACTTTATTGTTAAAAAATACGTTTTATGACGAAAACTGTGAAACGCCTTGATTTATAAGTATTATTAATTCATTAATTCATAAAGGTAAGTTCTCTCCAGACAGGTAAGACTCACCAGAGCCAGGGCTCTGTAGTATAGACTAACTTCTGTTTGAGCTAGTCTACTACAGAAGTTTGCTACGATGAGTAAAAATTGCCAAAGTGACGTCACACCCGATCGGATTTTGTTCGGGATCCGTCGACATGTTTATGGTTCGAAGTACAAATAATGATTTTGAATTTAACATAAATTCTTAGTTAGACCGAAAAAAACTAAGAACAATTTGTTATGAATAAATACCTAATCTTCATACAAATACATAATCTTCCTAATCAATTAAAGACAAAAAAATAATATTTCAAAGACCCAATTGTTAGTTACCAGTGGACTTTCAAAGTAGGTATAAAACTAAAAATAGGAAGGATGAAAAAGGTTGACTACATCTGCAATGGGGTAATATGCACGGTATCCGGTATATGACGATTTAGCCCCTTCGAAATTAGAGGAATTTCCTCACTTGAACATTTTGAGGTTACGTATTTTTTATAAAAAATATTTCTGTATCTACTTGTTTATATTCAAAACAAATAAAAAAATCCGTTGAAACACTTATTAAACTACATGTTATGCATAGCCAGAAAGTCGTAACTTGTAAAATTGAATATTTACGTTATAAGGAACGGCGGCACGCAACATTTGAGCTTCGAGTTCGTAGCACAACTAAATTTCGAATGCATTTTTTGACAATTGTAGACAACCCTGCTCCATCTATGAATCATAGTTAGAACTAAAAACTAATACTGTTTTATCGACCGAACCAGTAACAGCGTAACTATTCTGGAATGAATAGTAAACGCATGTGTACGGAATAGCCCCGTAGACGGATTTGCCCACATTGACCTTACTAGAGTTATTGTTAATTATGTAATGGTATGTGGCTATTTAAGCCCTTTATTATGATTCGTTGTCACTATGAGGACTATGGCAAAATGATTCACAGCCTTTATCTATTATGGCTCTCCATAACCATCGACCATAGAAATAAAACAACGTGATACACTGCTACTTAGCAGCTTAAAAATAGATATCTAAAAAGTTTAATCATGAGAACAGAGAAGGAGATATCAGCTGAGGTGTTCAGGTAGAGACTAAACTCCTGTCGTAAACATCAGTATACGACATCTCGTACATACCAGATTTCAACCCCGCCAGCACCAATTATTGATTTACCACTATCTCAACGGTAAAAAAATCACGAGAAAACCTAAATCTAAATAAAATATTTCGAAGACATTACCTACATATACAGTCCGTCTACTTTTCTACGTTTCACTGGGGCAGCTACGAGTAACTCTCGCAGAATTGAGATGAGGCCTGTAGGTATTCAACAGTAGGACGTATATACGTGTAACTTTTTACTTTATATTTGAAGATTACTACAACTAAATCATGGCTGTAACTTAACTGTGCATCGTATTTCATATGTTTAAAGAATATGCGCAAAGATAGAGTAGGCAATTATCTAAGCCGGCTCGTGACACATCCAAAAGCAAAAACTACATTTTTTTGCGAACATTAACACTTCATAGCTAATGGCCAATCACAAATGATGATTGTTTAGAATGGAGTGTTATATTTTTTTTGTTAATCGTAAATCAAGGTTTAATTAATGCAAATACAGGCTGGGCCTAGTACAGCCGGCAGTAAAAATCAAAGTAAGCAACTTAAAAAAAATCTAATTAGCTTATTTTAATATTGTAAAGAAGCTTACTCTAAAGGAATGTAATTATGCTAATAAAGTTTTTATTTATGTATTATTTTATTTTAAGACTTGTTTTACATAATTGCTACTTAATTTATCTTAGTGTCATAATAAAAAATACGGGAAAAGATTGCGAAGTAATGTAATCTTGTTTACGTTTGAGTATTAAATAATGTCAAGGGGTAATATTAGAACACCGATTAACAAAACAACATTATAAGCCTATTTATTTATCATCATCATTATTCATCATCATCATCATTATTACAGCGCTTCACAAGACCACTGCTGAACGTAGGTCTTCCTTTGTGGCACACACAGCACGATCCTCGGCCACCTGCATCCATCGAATCCTGCGTGTCTTACGAGGTCGTTACTCCGTCTAGTGGACAATCACAAACAACTCAACGCTCAGCAGCGAAGAACCGCGTCTCAGTTCCATTTTTTATAGAAGAGGGGGCAAACGAGCATGCGGCTCACCTGATGTTAAGTGACTACCGCCGCCCATGATCAACCGCAACACCAGGGGAATTGCAGGTGCGTTGCCGGCCCTTTAGAAAGGAGTAAGCTCTTTTCTTGAAGGTCCCTAGGTAGTATCGGTCCGGGAAAATCGCCGGTGGTAAACTACTCCACAGAGAGGTCGTACGCGGAAGAAAACAATATGCCCATCCATATATCTTTTAAAAATAAGTACATCATGAATTTAAAAGAATATACGACTATGTTGTAATCACTTCGAAATAAGGAAATTTAATCAGAAACATAAAAATATTTTTTTTTCGAATGAAATGTTATTATAAAAAAATAATAATTAGATGTTGTTTATAATTGATAATTGAGATATTATAATAATTTAAAGATCAAACAACAGAGGCATTATATTTAAGAGAAGAGACATTTTATACTAAATTTATTAATATAAAAAATTAGCACACGAATTTTAAGCTCAATTGAAGAGATTAACAAGACTTCTTTTATTGTGAATAGTATCTAATAAGTAATATGTTGTCAGTATTATTAAGTTAATAATTTTTTATTACTATAATATTATATTGATAGTAACAGAGTTAACCAAAGCTTTCTTAGCGTTGATTTAAAAAAAAACCAGTGCAGTTTACACGCGTAGAATTGAAACCTTCAGAAAACTATACTGAGACAATAGGAAACATTGTATATTGTATTCCATCTCATTCTCTCGCATGCTCAAATGTACGTTTGTCTCTTTTTAGTATCGCTTTCTCGTTTCGTCGAGCGTCAATTCACAACAATTCTTAAGGAGGTTTTACTTTAAAAAAATGAAAAAAAGGCACACTTACAGACAAGAACTGGCACCATTATCTGGGTATAGGCGAAGAATATGACCAGACCAACGCACATCTTCAAATGATTGAACATCTGCGAGCCGTCGTTCGCCATGTTTAAGAAGCACAGTCCTATTAAAACGCCGCACATTGTATGGTGAATTGCTTGGATCCAGAGAGCTGTAATCAATGATTTAATAATCAGCTAAAATATAATGACTATCTTCCTTAACTTTCCTTTTTTTTCATAGAATAACGGTGACAAACGAGCACACAGTTCACCTGATAGTAAGCGTATGCTGTGGCCCATAGACATCTATACAAATGCGACGACTAACCTCGATTAAGAATCTAAATTTATATGCTTTGTCATCCATGAAGACTGAGACAGATAGCCTCGTTTCCAGTAAAAAGAGTCTCCGGTTCTTCTACACACACAATACGAAACACAATAACATTAAGCTGCTATTTTGCGCTGGTGTTCTGTGAGAGCGTGGTCCTTCTCTACAATAAATTTACATTATAAATTGATAGTAACTCTTTTCTGCTTACGAATCTGAATCTGTCTGATCTAGTATCAATTTCTTACTTATTTCTATCGCTCAATAGCAGTACGTGAAGTGTTCCGTTCTGAAGGGTTTAGAAAGTCAGTATAATTACAGGCTGCAAGGCATTGCTCCTAGTCCTCAGAGGTGACAAAGCATCAGTAGTCTTCTTCGATTGAATTTGGCTGCAGGTGGCTATGGGCTGCAGCCTGTAGTAGCTACTTGCTATCAGGTCGACCGTAAATTCGTTTTGTCACTTCTGTTTCATATGACAGAAACACGCTCTGCCGAACACACTCCACTTAGGCTTTAGCCGGAGTTAGGCATAGAGACCGTTTATCTGTTCTTGTTTTTAGGGTTCCGTAGACAACTAGGAACCCTTATAGTTTCGCCATGTCTGTCTGTCCGTCTGTCCGTCCTCGCTTAATCTCTGTGACCGTAAGCACTAGAAAGCTGAAATTTGGTACCAATATGTGTATCTATCACGCCGACAAAGTGGTAAAATAAAAATTGGAAAATAATGTTTTATTAGGGTAGGACCCCTATATGTAAAGTGGGAAGTGATTTTTTTAATTTCAACCCTAACGTGTGATATATTGTTGGAAAGGTATTTAAAAATGAATAGGGGTTTACTCAAATCATTTTTTGATAATGTCAATAATTTGGGAAATAATCGTTCCAAAAGTAAAAAACAATGTGTCCCCCCCTCTAACTTTTGAAACATAAGTTTAGAAAATATGAAAAAAATCTGAAAAGTACAACTTTATAAGGACTTTCTAGGAAAATCATTTTGAACTTGGATGGAAACAACATTACCCACTACCGGGAGCAGTTGCAGGAGCGCGGAGCCCGCGGATACCCACCTTTAAACTCATATGTGGAAACACTTATTGTGACGGACGGGAAACTACGGAACCCTACACTGAGCGTGGCTCGACACGCTCTTAGCCGCTTTTTTATTCTAGTCTTTGCACTTTTAAATGGTACTTAAGAAAAGTCAATAAAGACATTTTATAAAATTATTTTCTATTCCCTTTTACATCCCACATAAAACAATACTTCGGTGAAAAGCTCAAGAAAGCACAATAAAACATACAGATAACGAAGTTAGATAGTTTTTTCATCACTTTCTAAGATTTCGGTAACTTTATCGGGACCCCTATTTGAATTGATTTATATATAATTTTCTGTGAAAATTGACATAAAGATACATTGCATTCTTACTTTATTATCTGAAATTCAATTGAGTCAAGCAATATTTTTTATATCTATTTGGCTTACGTTAATATTGCGTAAAATAAGCAGTTAATAAAGGTTAGTAAATGAAACTTGGAAGGTATTCTTTGCCTACATTGTACACAAGATATTAAGTACATTGTCGTCAAACAACGATTTTAAGCATGTATAGAATTTATGTAAGAAAACGTTCGGTGAATTAGTAAATAAATGTAAATAATGCAAGCATTTTGTAATCATGCCTTATGACAACGGTGTATTCGTAGGTGCAGGGTAAGTAAACTTTAATATTGTTTTGTCATAATGTTCTTGAAATCTGTTGATCTTAAGTAATACGACTTAGCTATTATTATTTAAACTCACCTTGCCGATTTCTTGATATTTGTTTTATCATCCTTCTAAGCAAAATCGAGAACTGCTCAAAATATGTTGTTGGGTACATTTTGGCGTCAGATTTTTGAACCTTCATCCATGCTGATGACGAGTTGTCCTTTGATACTTGACTCGAAAGTGATGTCAAAGAATTTCTCACTCCATCGTATTGGTTCCTCTTGTACATACATTGTTCGTTGGATAGAACAATTTGAGTTTCTCCTGCTTCATCTTCCGTTTGATAGCAAATTTTGAGTTCTAAGTTGTTTATGGGTTCAATCGGAGGGACTTCTAACTTGGAAGACTTGTACAGCTTTCCATTCTGGATTTCTTCGCACAACATATTTATATTTTGGGGATTTTCTGTAATTTCAATTACTGAAACATAAATAAAATAAATTAGTTTATATGTCATTATTATCATCATTATTACAGCCCTATCACAAGTCCACTGCTGAACGTAGACCACTACCAAATAATGCAACAAAGCACGTTACTGGGCTACTGCATATATCGACTTACTGTATTTCTTATCAGATCGCCACTCATGTGGTTCGGTCTGAGTGGGATATAGAGACCCTAGCGCCGATGTTTCGCATCGTTATTTATATGCAATAAGTGCAAACGAATACACAGACCATTTGATGGTAAGTGCTGTGACCCATAGACATCTATATCTGCCATCGATTGAGAATCAAAATGCAGATGCTACGTTACCTCTTAAGACTGAGCTGGAATACCTTGTTATCAGTAAAAAGAGTCTCTGGTTCTCCACACTCACTATGATAGTGAGCCGCATTCTTCTGCTGTTTCAGGCTATATATATATACAATATGTAACGTAATCAACGCACACCCTCAGACACCCCAATTAGTATATTATGTTATAATCATAATACATACACTGAATTTTTAGTTAAACATTTTTATGCACTGATTATTTATCAAATTAGTTATACTAATTCCGAAAGAATGTTGTGGTCACAGTACAAATCCACGAACGCAAAGACTTTAACATGCCTGAAATAAAGTTCATTCTTCTTTATTTTTATTGAATGACAGAATTAGTAATAATACAAATAAAACTACACTCTTAAAAGTCTTATTGCCTTAAGTTACGGTCCATTTCAGTTTGTTTTGACTGTACAGATTTAGTGTGACTGTAATTTAAGTAGTTTTAATTATTTTTGGGATAAAAAATTACCTATATTAAAAATGTTAGGAATCGATTCATTAAACGATTCTGAACAAACTACTTTCTCATAGTGCATTAATTATGCTACATGTTATATATATATATATATATATATATATATATATATATATATATATATATATATATATATATATATAAGGCAGTGTCGCCGAATATGGCCCGGTTCCTAGGATAGCCCACTTTAAAAAAAAATACAGTTATGATTATTCGAAACATTTGAAATTTCGCGGATTTATGCTACTAGTACCTTAAACAATAATGCAAGTGTGTTTCATTACCGGGGCGTTGCCATTTTGAAGACAAATGACAGTTTTCTTGATCATGTCAAGACGATGCACGTTTAATAACCTCCATTATCTAAATCCTTTTGAAAATTAACAAATTTTAAACAAATCTCTTTGCTCTAAACTGTGATAATTATATTAAATCTATTTATCAGTGAATTACAGGTAAGTGTTATTATATTATTTCCTTTTTTGTATTTTTACGAGATTATACTCAACCCGGGTGTAATTTCCTATCATGGCCCATAGCCTCATTCCCAAACATAGCCCGGGCCTTTCTAGGATTATTGAAATGTAGTGTGAGTATATTTTTGTGTTTGTATGTTTGGTTTTTTTTAAGTTTGAGTCGTTGTTGAGATGGAATAAGAATATATTAAATTTGAAGTAAGCAATTTTTTTAAATTACTTTTGACGTACTAAATTTTTCGTTTTTTTTCTATTTTTTATCGCAGATTAAAATGAAGCCATACATACTAAAGAACGGCGCGGGGAATGGGGGGATGCACATAAACACAGTTGAAATCCGCCCTTCAGCTAGTGAAAAGCTGCCAATTGTCACAGCGAAAAGTTGCTGAAAAACATACGGCATACCAAGGCGAACTACTACACATATACTACACGTATAAACCACGACCACACGGTTGGTAGTGTCATGGCTGCAAGGTGGATAGATTTGATGATATGCGCCAATGCCAAAAATGGTATGATGAAGTTTGTGTGGGTTTAACCAAAGACGATGAGGAGCAATTCATATATACATAGTGCAATTAAAGTTCTGATTAAGCTGTTATGTAAATTCACTTTTTAAATTCCTTTCAGTTATTTTAGAAGTGTACACACTTAATTAAATACAGTAGCGTCTAATTCATTTCAATTATCTAAGTATATTTTGATTGACCTCAAAGTTAATTTTCAGTATTCCTTAGATGGCCACCTGTGAATGACATTAATAAAAAAAATTATAAAAAGAAACTAATTTATTTTTATTTTTGATAAATTACTTTCAAAGGTGATCACAAAGTTCAATTTTATTTTATTTGGTAGTTTGTTATTATTTTATAGTTGATTTTCATTTTGATAGATTTAAGATGGCCCACATTTAAATTTTTGGTTGATTTTTTAACTTTTATGAATATAATTATGAGAAGGATGTGTTTTTATTATGATGTTTTATGTTAAAAGTGTTTACGTGTTTCTAATCCATATATTTTCATTAATATTTTTCGGGCCATCTTAAGAGACCAGCTTCCCAAGATAGCCCAACAGCAAGTTTCTGAAAAGTGTTTACATTTGTGTTAAAACGCCAAAAGCTGTACTACTTTTTTAGACATCTAGTTTCTCAAATAAATATATTACAACTTCCATTTCATTTTTTCTTTACTTTACTTATCTGCAAGATTTTACGAGGTTTTGAAATTAAGTGGGCCTTCATTGGCGCCTGTACCTTATATATGATATTAACGAAATGATACATTCATTCGAAATCCTTCAATCTTCATCTTCAGACATGTTTTTTGGAGCGGGTTGTTTATACAGAGTGTTTTGCAATTCTATTGCAAAAGTAACATAATACTTAGGTGATATTTTCTAGTACGAACTTATTAGGTAACGTCAAAACATATTTATGAATAGCCGTAGTCGCTCCTGACCTGAGCTCTCGCTTTATATTTATCCACGTGCTTGGTGGTGAAGAAATTCATCGTGAGGAAATCTAGAAGCATGTCATAAAATAAGCAATATCAAGGACATTCTAATAACCATTGGGGCAGTTCGACGACGTTGTAAGGCGAACCAAGCTGCAATAGCCTCTGGCTGACAACACAAACATCACCGGAAAACGACATTGAAGTAGCAAAGGCGGGAAGGTAGTTTCCCCATTTCAAAAACCCTGTGAATATCTGAGCCAGCATTGGGGCTTTTATTGAGTGTAACTTGACTTTCTTACACATATTTTATTTCGTTTAGGTCCTGTATTGTCGAATTTATATATATATATATATATATATATATATATATATATATATATATATATATATATATATATATATATATATATATATATATATATATATATATATATATATATATATTGTTTTATAACTTTAACCTATTATACTATTATGTATATGACGGTAAATAAAGGACAATCTTTTTAAGTGTAGACAAAATTTTGTAGCCGTGTAGATCAGAGGCTAAGCGCTCGTTGTAAATATCACAGTACACGAGCAACCAGGGTTCGAACCCCGTCAGCACCAACGAAATTATTAATTACTACTAATTTTTTTAATTACTACTATTCGCTTTTGCTTGAAACTTGCTTTTCTTAGAAATTAAAAAAAAAATCGAAGACATGTGAAGTCCTCAACACGCATTGAGGCAGCGCGGCGGACTTTCCTATCCATAAAACCTTTTCAGAAATGAGAGGAGACCTGTGTTCAGGAGTGGAACGTAGTAGGCTGTAACTTTTGACCGAAATTTTAGCTTACATGTCGTAAGTATTAAAACTATTAAGGAAATTTAAATTTAAAGCTAAATTCGAAATATATGATAAATACACAACTTTCAACATAATCACAAAGTACAACAATGAGCGATACAGTTTACTAGTACTTACTAAAATCAGCGGGGTTATGATGTCTGGGACAAGGTAGTCCCATACTTTGCAAGTGCGGTACCATTGCTTCTGTGTCGCCTTGGTATATACATCGCCCATCGGCGATTACGTATACCTGAAAAATAAATAGTACAAATATATTTAAGATATTTAGTTTACTTCATCATTAGCGCGTTAATTTAGCAATGTAACTGACATTGCAAAATTTTTATAAAAATATTATACCGCTATCAATCGACAACCACACAAGATACATTTAAAAAATGGGCCATCTTGTACTACGTATGCAGATATGAAAATGTTGCACCACATCCTACAAATGTCTGATTACTGATGATGTTTATGCTGTTAGCCTTTTGGCTTTTACAGGGTTATAGGTATCAGGCTAAAAGGGTTAATTAAAATCGTTATAGGTCGTGCCACGTACGATGAAATTAAATAGAGTCCACTGCGCATGTACAATCAAGCAGAAAAATGAAAATTTTATTATGGCATTTTAATATGTAAAAAGTCAAAGGTCAACATTATATCTACTCATCAGTCTCCACGAAAACTGAACGATATATTTATATATCATCGTAAGGTTTTAACTGCTTCTAAATAATATTCTGCATTTTATGTACACTTTTATTTTTGTATTTGTAATTGCTGTTTAAACTATACTATGCAATAGCCTTCGATTATAAGGATATTTTACATGCAATAATTTGCAAAAAAAATCATCTTATAGAAAATGACAAACTATTTACAACTTTATACAATATACTACGAACTACGCTATTTTAAATAGTCCCAGAATAATTTATAAAGTAATAAATATTTGCACACTAGATGAAAATATTATAGAACAATATTTTTAAAAGTAGAAAAATAATCGAAAAAATTTAAAATTTTATAACAGGTAGTCGCTAACAGTTTCGATATCGATAGTACACAAGACGACACAAGAAGGTGCGCGGGCGACGGGACGCAGGAAGAAACTACTTGGGAGTAGCGCGTCGCCCGTTGCTATGGTTTCGCTTCCCCGTATCTCACACGTCACCGTGCCGACACCTATTTTTCGGTTCTGCGCACTTCCATGACTCGTGGCGTTAAGTATAATTGCGTAACTATGACTCCTATTCCTATGACTGTGTACAGTGCACGTAGGTGAGTTATCTAACGGCCGTCCGAGCAGGAGCTGACGTGCCCCGACTCTGACGGCTGACTCGGTGGTGAAAACCGGCCATGGCGCGGTGTGGTGGGTTGTGCCCGTCTGTAGATTCGTTGTGTCCCATCCGTTGTCTTAACAGTGTTTGTGGCACTAGGTGAATATGTAGTGTCCGTGTGTGACGGGCCGGCGACATTTGGGTCGTCGGAATCTAGCGGAACTGGGGGTTCAATTAAAACGTTATGGGACCTCCGGAGAGGTTGCTTAATATTTGGAGTCGGAGCGTAAGTAGCTGCATTTACCACTAACGAGTTGGAATGTGTCTCGGCGCTGAGGCATTTTCTATCTATTCAATAGCGCTGAGGCATTTTCTTGAAATATTAAGAGATCGTCGAAAGTTGACATTTCTGTGCAAGTCTGAGTTTCGCTGGTACTACCAAGCTCTAGCTAGCCATCGCTATGAGAATGACACCGATGTTTTGGACGACTTGAAGGTCGTAGGTGCGTAAGACCTATCGACCTACGACAAGAATGTTCTACGAAGGCTACGCTTGCTTAGGACATGATAGGTCTTACACAAGCTTATAAAGGTGGACCTTGTGTCTTAGGAACAGTTTGCTATTGTGGTTAACTGGCGGGTGGAGGGAAATAGTGACGAATTTAACACGATTTCTGACGGTGCGAATGTGTTTCGCGAAGGTCATTGCGTGGTCGAATGTTACCCCACGGTATTTGGCGGTTGTTTGCCACGAGATTTGGCAGCCGAATAGGGCAATCGTGCCTGGAGAATTTTTCGAACTTAAGTTCTAAAGATTGAGAGAGGGTTTCCTTTGAAAGTATATTGCTATACTTTTTTCAGGGTTCACTTCGATTCTTCATAAGCGAAATCAATCGCCTAAGAGATTGGCGACTCTTTGGAGTACACATGCACGATGTAAAGTGCAGGGCACAATGAAAGCACCACTCACAAAATACGGAGCACCAAGCGATACTGTGCATTCCAGGCGAAGTCGTGAATAGTTAATATTACTGCGCGAGTGAAAACGTCCAAAGTCTACAGAGGCTATACTAAACAGAGAATGAACATACGATTCACTTGATGGTAAGTGTCGACCGCCGCCCAGGAACAACTGTAACACCTAGGGAATGACTGAAATACCGTACTGGTACTTTTACCCTGGTATATCACTATACGTGAGAGTAAGCCAAACTCGGACGGACCGACCTTTTAGTGAGACTAAGTATTAATAATATAGTATTGTTACGCGCTCAAATCGGCGGCACTAGCGCCATCTAGTCTCGAACCGAAGAACTAAACTTCTTGAAGTTTAAAACTCGAACTCTCGGTACCTTGCGCGTGTTTACTTGAACATTCTGGATATTTTGCTAATTTATATAAATAGGCGCTGCAAGATGCGATCGAAGTAGTATTGAATTGGCGATACGAGCGAAGCTTCGGAGCGGAATTAAGAGAATTAGTGTGTTTAATTATTAGTGTTTTAAGTTTTAATTTGTGTAAAGTAAATTAAAGTGTTAATTTAGGTAATTTTATCGGCAATTTTTATTGTCACGAACCTCAAGCTCGTAACAATTGGTGTCAGAAGTGGGATAAAATTATGCCGATTTTACCTAAGGAGGAAACGGAGGATGTCCGTACCCGAAGTCAACGCCAGCAGGAGACGGACCAAAGAAGATTTGGTGGTGCAACGCCGCAGACGTCGGAGGGCCAGTCGCCGGCTGCAGGACCGTCAGTAGCTCCTACATCTGCAGCACCCGACTTAGGTGCTCTGATGGTGATGCTGCAGGAGCAGGCTCGCCGACAGGAGGAACAGGTCCGTCAGTTAAAAGAGCAGCTGCAGAGCGGACAAGAGGAACAGGTCCGCCGACAGGAGGAACAGGCCCACCGACAGGAGGAACAGGCCCACCGACAGGAGGAACAGGCCCTCCGACAGAAGGAACAGGCCCGTTGGTTGTAAGATCAGCAGACGGAACAGGCTCGTCGGTTGGAAGAGCAGATGCTCCTCATGAAGGACCTTCACGCTACCTTTGGGAAAGAGATAAGGGAGGTGAAGGATAGGGTTGCTTAACATGACAACCGCCTGTCGGAAGCTGAAACCCGAATCGAAGAACATGAGACCCAAATCAACCAAGTTAAGAAAACGCTGGGTGAACTCGAACTTGGAGATGGAATTGCAGCCCCCGCAGTAGCTACTACACCTTCGCTACGTGGGTTCAAGGTACCACCGTTCGACGGGACTTCTTCCTGGTCGGCCTACAAAATCCAGTTCGAGGCCGTCATGGAGGCAAACGGCTGGAATAAAAGCCAGGCTATGACTGCACTCACCTTAGGCCTGCGCGACCAAGCCTTAACCGTGTTGGAAGCTCTCGGTAAGAAAGTGACTTATGAGCAACTCCTTGAGGCATTGGAGGCGAGATATGGCGACGCTCGCCTGGAACACGTCTTTCGTGCGCAGCTTAAAGATCGTGTGCAGCGCATCAACGAAAACCTGCAGCAGTGGGCTCTAGAAGTGGAGAAGCTGGTGCGAAAAGCATACCGGTCTGTACCTGCGCTCATTGAAGGGAACCTGGTACAGACATTCATCGACGGCATCCGCGACCTGGAAGTCAGAGCCGCTGTGAGGCTCGGGCACCACGAGACGCTTTAGGACGCCTTGGCCCATGCACTGGAAGTGGAAGCCGTGCGGCAGGATCATCGTTCCCATCGCGTCAGGGAGGTTGCAGCAGCTACAGTTTGCGACCGCAACAAAGGATACAGCCCAAGGTGCTATGGCTTTGGGGAAAAGGGCCATCTTCGATCCAGCTGCCCTAAGCGAACCGTGGAAAGGAGAGTTGATCGATCTCGAGAGGGTAGTGCAGCTAACGGCACTGCCTGGCGGCGACAGGATCATTGTTTACCTCACGCTAGGGAGGTTACAGCAGTTACGGTTCACGACCACAATAAAAGATACAGCCCTAGGTGCTATGGCTGTGGGGAAAGGAGCCATCTTCGGTCCAGCTACCCTAAGCACACCCTAGGAAGGGAAGGTGAACGGTCTCAGAAAGGAAGTGCGGCTAATAGCACCGCCCAGCAGCAGCAGGAATACGACTTTACTATCAGACACTGCAGCAGGAAGTCTCACGTCGATGCAGATGCATTGTCAAGAAGACCTTGTCCTGAAGATTGCAACCATTGTAGTAGGCAAGAGAGTAAGGAAGTGGTATCAGTGAGGATGCTCAGGACAGACCACCTCAGCAACGGGTGGAAGGACAGCCTACGACATGCAAAGCAGGAAGATCCGGACATCAAGCCGATTCTGGGATGGATGAAGGCCCGTGCTACCAAGCCTAAGTGGAGGGACGTCTCAGCGATGAGTTCAACCACGAAAAGCTATTGGGCCCAGTGGGACAGCTTGCTGCTTCGGGATGGAGTTCTGTGCCGTAAATGGGAAAATGTTCGGGGAGACAGCTGTCATTCACAAATGGTTGTCCCTAAAGCTAAAGTACCGGATGTTCTACAGCTGTATCATAATGATTATTCAGGAGGCCATCTGGGAGTTAAACGAACTCTACTGAAGATCCGAGAACGGTTTTACTGGGTCCACTGTCGAAACGATATCGAGGACTGGTGTCGCAAATGTACAAGTTGTGCGGCTGTAAAGGGACCTCAGACTCGTAGTAGAGGTGCATTGAAGTTGTACAATGTTGGTGCACCATGGGAGAGAATAGCCATTGACGTGGCGGGGCCGTTTCCGGAGAGTGAAAGCGGTAACAAGTATTTCATGGTTGTGATGGATTACTTCACTAAGTGGCCAGAAGTCTTCGCCATTCCAAATCAAGAAGCTTCAACAGTTGCAGATAAACTAGTTCATGAAGTCTTCTGTCGTTTTGGAGTACCTTTAGAGATTCACAGCGATCAAGGAAGGAATTTTGAGTCTCAAATATTCCAGGAAACTTGCCGAGTTATGGGTACTCATAAAACAAGAACGACTTCTTATCACCCGCAATCTGATGGAATGGTAGAACGATTTAATCAGACATTGGAGAGGTACCTAGCAAAAGTTGTAGACAATCGGCAACGAGATTGGGACAAGCACATACAACCGTTTTTGTTGTCATATCGAAGCGCTGTTCACGAAAGTACAGCAGTGATACCAGCTTTCACAAACTTTGGAAGAGAATTACGGCTGCCTGCAAACCTGATCACCGGGATACCACCTGATGCTCCACGCAGTATAACCGATTATGCAAATGACTTGCGTAACAAAATGAATGACGTTTATGAGCACGTCAGACAATCGGGCCAGCAAATGTCTGAAAAGATGAAAACCCGGTATGACCGCAAAATGAACAACAAAGGGTTCGACGAAGGTTCACTTGTGTGGTTGCACAATCCAGTCCGCAGCAAAGGGAAATCTCCTAAGCTTCAAGCTAAATGGGACGGCCCGTACCGGATTGTGACCAGGATCTGCGATGTAACCTACCGGATACAGAAAGCCGCAAGAGGGACTCCTAAGATCGTCCATGTGGATCGCCTAGCGCGTTATTATGGGGCCGATCGATGCGATCGAAGTAGTATTGAATTGGCAATTCGAGCGAAGCTTCGGAGCGGAATTAAGTGAATTAGTGTGTTTAATTATTAGTGTTTTAAGTTTTAATTTGTGTAAAGTAAATTAAAGTGTTAATTTAGGTAATTTTATCGGCAATTTTTATTGTCACGAACCTCAAGCTTGTAACAGTATAATGTTATCAACGTTGAAATCTGCCAAGCTAGTCGTAATTGCCGGTGACCACTAAGTAATATCGAAACACCAACAGTTTTTTTTTTCAATTATTACAATATTTTTTAACGTGGTAGAGCCAGGCTGCAGCTATATTATGGTTGTAGCACGATTGGGTCGGTGAGACTATCCATCCATCCATCACAGCCTATAAAACTCAACTGCTTAACATAGGCCTTCCCAAAAATTGCCTCATAGGGGGATTTTGCCATAGTTGCCACGCTTGGCAGACGGGTAATCAACTGCCTCTTACGACGCCCACGGGACGATGTGAGTAGTGAAAATTCTCACACCGCCACTACACAGTAATACCAGCGTAAAATAGCAGCTTAATACTGAGGCATTCCATCCCAGTATTCAGGGCTAACAACGCATTTGAATTTTGATTCTTAATCGAGGATAATTGCAGATGTCTACGGGCCACAGCATCCACTTTCATTCGGGTGAAATGTATGCTCGTTTTCACCCATATTATATAAATAAAATTTCTGCATGACTAACAAAAGGTATATATTATTTATGATATTTCTACTCCGCTTGTTCGGTGCTTTCTAACTATGAGTTGCACAGATTCAACCTAGTAGCTAGGAGCCAGGACACTATGAGCGCGCTTTGAGGTACGGTCTCATAGATGAGAAACTGCCTTATTATAAGTACCAGTTGGAAACCGTGCTCGTAAATGATCACGCCAGGCCCTATCGCGACCAGGTTATCATCACTGAAGTGGCTATTCTTGCGAATAAACCCGATATTGTGTTGAAGGGCCGGATATAGTCAAGGATATTTTTGGTCGACACATCGATCACTAATAAAGAACTAGTGATCGATGGGTCGACATTACCATTCCGTATAACGAAAACCTCGTGAAAGCAGATACTTATAAGGGAACCAAATAATATCTGAATCTAGCTCACGGGATGATTCACGGGTTCGCCAACCAAATTAATGACGTTGTCGTTTTGCATATGGGATAATCCCGGCTAATCTCTTGGATCATTCACGTGGACAGGGACTCCGTGACGGACCGTTCCCGGCTCAAATGCAGAAGGCGGTACTCATTGATACTGCCCGCATTATCACGTATCGCCGATTTAATTCCCCTTCCTCCTAACGTTCGTTTCGTTTGATCCGGTTTTATTTATTTATTTATTATTTTACTTTATTTTGTATCCAGCATTATATTAAAAATATTATTTTCTATTTAATCATATCTATGTCGAGGACACTAGAAAAATATCTCAATAATAATCATTTATTTAATTAACCCTAAACACACCAAAACTTATCGTCAAAGACTTGATCCAACTCTTACACTATATACACCTATCTATATTATTAGGTAGGTGTAATGTAAGAGTGTTACCTTCACAGCCTACTTCATTTATCAAAAATTGTGAGCTAAAATACGACCAAAGTGTTCAATTATCTCAATTAAGCTTATTGCATTTAATGGAATAACGCATAGTACATTGGTTTCACGCAATCTGTCACGTCTAACGGAGTGATTGTTATGCTACAAATTATTGTTACGATATCTATGATGTATAATAGCATGCATTCTAGTAATACTGCTTACGGATAAATTACACTAAATGTAGTTGCACACACTTTGACACCTGATTTGACATGCTCTCGTATTGCGGTAATGACTTTTTTTATTTTGTATGTAGGAGATGAGATATGATTACCTAGATCAGGGATGGCGAACCAATGGCACGCGTCACATCGACGGCACGCGACACAATATTATGGACACGCCACCGACCACAAAGTTCATTATGAAGTATTAAACCGGCTGTACATGTTGGCCGAGCGAAGGCGAGTACTAACGTACAGACGCCCTTTGTCTAGCATCACCATTGCTCGTCGTGGCTCGAGTGCCGAGCTAGCCTAGTGCAGGCGAGCGCCAACGTGTATACGGTTTGTTTGGCGTGCCTTGTCACCACTTGGGATCGCTCACCACGACTCGTTTCACTTTGGAACGGTGTCGGTTTTTCTGCACAATTGAAAGACGCTCGCCTGCACTCGGTAAGTCGTGCCCACGTGTTAATCGGCCATGTTAGTATGTTCATTCATTCAAACTTGGCCAACATGTATCAATTTGCCTACCCTCGCGTTTATTGACGCTTGGCCAATATGTATTACCGGCTTTATATTACGAACGAACGCGAGTAATCCTACGCTATGGAGTGTTCGGGCGTGGTGTACGGGGCAGCGTGGCGGACGGAAAACGCGCTCGTTTGTTATTGTAGTTACATCGTGGGCTACTATTGCTAATGATAATGACGCATGGATTGTTTCATCATTATCATCGTTACAGCTCTTCACATGTCCACACCTACCCCAAAAAATGCATAGTTCGCTTACGCATAACATAATAACATAATAGTCAAATACATAATAGTCAGTTTCGTTGACATAACTTTGTTTTAAAGTTTATTTGTGTTATGTTAAGGTAAGATTTTACAACTCTAACATAAGTTATTTGTCATCTAATCTGCAACAACGGAAGTCACACTGATGTTAGTTTATTTTAAATTACGCGTATAACTGAAACACTTATTATATGTACATTGCAATTTATGTTATTAAATGCATCAACTCAAAATTCTTTACTCTTATTTACTGTAGTAAATAAACAGTTTTAAGTTGATAGTATTTATATTAATATTTTCTTAATAATCACGTGGCCCAAATTATTTTAATGCACGTCTATGACCCCATTAAACATTTTTTTAGAAAAAATGGCACGTTGATATATAAAGGTTCGCCACCCCAAACCTTGATAAAATCTGCATCTTCTGGTTTATGTGATTTTAGTGCTGTAAGCCAGCCGGCTTTTACAGCTTCCTCGGACTCAGGGCGAGCTATATCTACATCTGAAGTTATGGGGATAATAAACTTCAGCACTGGGGTTGACGATTGTGTCCTTACGAGTTGTTTTACAATTGTATTTAAATAGTTTAAATCATTTAGGTTTAAAGAAAAGGCTAAACAATAAAGTCTATATCTTCTTAAAGAGAAAGCTTTAAAAGCTTGCGACATGAGAAGTTTTTCGAACAAAACTAAGTATGTATATAAAATAAAAGAATCATTGCTTAACAATCTTTTAATATTTCTTCTAATAACCGTTTTTATGTTCCTTTATTATTTTACTAGCTGAATCCGCAGATTTGTCCGCCAGTATAATAGGTTGTGTCCAATTTATTAATTGTCACGCATGATTGAAAAAAAAAAAAGAAAATTAAATTAAATTTTTTAAATGTTATTAGTTTTTAGTATTTTTTCATTCTATTTTTAAATTTATAAATATAAACGTTCTCCATTGAAAAATATACATATTATGTATCAATTTCCATGGTGGTTGATCAAATAAATCTTGAGTAAAACGATTTCTCAAATATCCTCTTTTATATATTAAGATAAAATTAAGTTAGGCATCTATAGATCCTTAAGGTACCGTAATAATATAATTATACGTAATATAATTATGTACTCCGGACCTGATTTCCGTCACGGCGGCCGGCCTCAACGGAGACGAGCCATCTACGCAGGACAGGATATTATAATGCTCAAGTGTTTGCGCAAACACAGGTGCACTCCCTATTCCTTCCCCGTCATAATGTAATGGAGCGGTAATTCGACACGACGGGAGAGAGATCACGCGCTGAACCAAAGACCTATATAACCACTATTCTCTATGTGCTGAACCATTACGTGCGACACGACACGACATTACGTGCTTTCCGAGGCAAGGGGATGAAACACCGCCAACTTCCTGACTTCGGGTTGATACTGAAAATTTCTTGACAGATAAACTCAATAATTGATTTATGACTCTGCATTTGAACCCAAGAATGATCCCAGACCCAAATGATCAGTAGTAGCGCTTACGTCCATTAGACCAACGAGGCTGTAATAACTCTTTTTTATGTACCGTAGGAACGCAGAAGTTAGCATGCTTTGAGCCTTGCTTCAAATATTGTGTGTCATCCAATAGGTGCCAACCTTGAACGAATTTCGTTCAAGGTGCCAACATTACCGCGCAAAACATCTACTGTGTCTAACAGCAGAAAGAAAACGGCGTTTTATGTACGAACTCTTTGATACGGGTAATTGCCAACGAATTATAAAAACTATTACAGTTTATTAACAATTTGCCAAGAGTGTCAATAAAAAAAGAGTGGAAAGTTGATGGATACCGCCACCAAAGTATGTGGTGTAAGTAAGAGAACAAATGGAAGGAAAAGTAATACGTTATGGTGGAATGATGAGGTACGGGTGGAAGTTGAATCAAAGAAGAAAGCATGGTTAGATTTACTAGCAACCAAAGCTGGTAATTCTTCTGATATGAATGATGAGATTGAAAGAAAAAAGGCAGAATTTAGACGTCTTAATAAGAGAGTAAAAGAAGTTGTTGAAAGGAAAAAGAAAGAAAGAACGGATAAGAATGATAGAAGGATATCTGATAATTTCCAGGCTAACATAAAAATGATCTGGAAACTCGTAAGAACTGCCAGGGGAAATACAAAACAGCCTATAATAAATGCTATAAGAGACGAGAATGGATGTATTCTGAATGATGAAGTTTCGAATTTAAACAGATGGAAGGAATACTTTGAAAGCCTGTTTATGAGTGAAGAGTCGTCTGAATTAAATGAACTAGAAATTCCGAAAGAAGTGGAAAGGGGTATGAAGATAAGTGTAGATGAAATAATGAAAGCAATGAAAAGCATGTAAGCAGGTAAGGCAGCTGGATATGATAGAGTATCACTCGAGATGCTAAGGGCTGGAGAGCGAGTGGTGACAGGCCTGCTGTATACCTTGTTTAATTTATGTTGGGAATTAAAACGGGTACCGGATGACTAGTGTAAAGCAGTTATAGTACCAATATATAAAGGAAAAGGGTCACAGCAGGACTGCAAAAACTACCGCGGTATCAGCTTGCTTAGTATTGTGGGTAAACTGTATGCTAAGGTGTTAATTGAAACAGTTATGAAAGAAACTGATGGAAAAATTTGGGATGTGCAAGCGGGTTTTAGAAAGGGAATGGGGTGTACAGATCAAGTCTTTTCCATGCGCATGATTGCGGAGAAGTTTTTGGCCAAAACCAGAAAGTTTTTTGTGCGTTCATGGACTTGGAAAAGGCTTATGACAGAGTGGACAGGAATGTGTTATGGCAAACACTGAACTCATATGGGTTGAGCGCTGGTTTGATACAGGCATTAAGGTCTCTTTATAGGGACCCTAGTGCTTGTGTCAGGATCAATGGGGTCTACTCGGACTGGTTTAAGCATCCAAAAAGGTGTCAGACAGGGCTGTGTAGCTTCCCCTTGGCTGTTCAACCTATTTATGGACCGGTGTTTGCAAACTTTGAAAGATGAAGAATGTGGGTTAAGAATGGGCGAGTTAACCGTCAAATGCCTTTTGTATGCCGATGATCAAGTCATATTTGCGTCATCGGCGGCTGAGTTGCAAATGATAGTTACATTAATGAACTGGGAATTAAAAGAAAGGAGAATGAAAGTGAACGTAAGTAAGACGAAAGTGATGGTTTTTGAAAGAGAAGAAAGCAAAACGGTATGTGAAATAAGAATAGAAGGAGAGTTAATTGAGCAAGTGGATGAGTTTGTGTATTTGGGATGTATATTTAGCAGGGATGGTAGATATGATAAGGATATAGAACGACGAGTAAATGCAGGGAGAATATGAATGAATGAGTAAATGAGAGTGAATGGGGCACTACACTCTATTGTGAAAAACCAGAATGTGTCAAAACAGGCACGTATGGTAATTCATAATGCTGTGTTAGTCCCTACTTTAATGTATGGTAGTGAAAGCTGGGTGTGGCAAAAGGAGCACGAAAGTAGAACAAATGCTGTAGAAATGCGGTCTTTAAGGAATATGCTAGGGTTGAATCTAAATGACAGGGTGAGAAATTGCGTGATAAGAGATAAATGTGGTATGCAAGATGATGTTGTGACCAGGATTAAGAAAGGAATGCTTCGGTGGTTGGTCACGTAGAAAGAATGAATGAGGAAAGAGTGACAAAGCAAATTTATATGGCAGATGTGAATGGCCGAGTCGGGAAGGGACGCCCTAGAAAAAAGTTTATCGACCAAATTGGCGATATTTTGAAAATGGCCACGTTAGAAGTACTCTTAACCGACGAGCATGTATGCGTAGATATATGGATGTAAAGGAGGCGAAAGAGGTATATCAGGATCGTGCCAAATGGAAGTCCGTAGTCTCTGCCTACCCCTCTCGGTGACAGGCGTGAGTGTTTATGTTTATGTATGAAAAGTTGACTATTGCAGGCCGATGTGAAGCAAAATGTTTTTTTTTTTCTAAATCCGCGGTACGTATGTAATATTTCACTATTGGTCCTAAAACGGTTCCCAAATAAAAATAATACAAATATCACTAAAATAACTTTGATAAAAGCAATACTTTTAAGTGGAGCTCAGATAAGGTTACACTGAAGTTATTTAAATGGTGTGGCATCTCACAATTTTAAAATAAGCGTAATCAGATTTAGATACAAGATCAGGAAGGTGTGGGACAGTGCTTTAATTTGATTGCTGTAAAAAGATCAAGACCTAACATTTTTTGAGCATCAAACATTTTAAATTGCCTGACGACTCAGATATTTTTAAAGGTTTTATATGAATTTAGCCTTGGGATGCAAACAACGAAAAAATTAAATTGCTAATTAAACCTTATCTTTTTATTAATGTATGATCACTGAAAAAACAACAAAAAAATGCTTCTTACTTTTAACATCCGATAAAACTAAAATAAATTTCTTGTAGGTAATATTTATTTAACACTTGAACAAATATTTAAAAAAAATAAAACAAATAAAAGGATAGCACGGCGTACTTGTCTCCTGATAAAACAATGAATAACTACTAGTGTTTATTAACATTTATGATTAAACAATAATGATTTCTATTTTTATATACAATCTTCTGAAGCTGGTGTATATTTTAGACCACTGTCATTTAGTGTGGTTATAACCCACTCACCTTCTGGTAACTTCCCTGTTTGTAAAAGTTCAACTGCAGCAACAACGTTGGTACCACTTGTATATCCAACGTATAATCCTTCCATCACTCCTATGAAATTTTTATATTTAACAGCTTCTTCGTCCGTCACGCTGATTGTTCCATCCATATATAGAAAGGTTAGGTACACAATCGTAACTTGATCCTTGTAGTAAATGCAAGGGCTTTGTAATCTCATTTCCTTTGATAAGCTCCGAACCTGACGGTTCTACTACAAATAATAATAATTTTGGGTTCTTTTCTTTTAAAAATCTCGATGTACCTATGAACGTACCAACTGTGCCTAAAGTTGCAACGAAAGCGTCAACGTGATGGCCAGTTTGTCTCCAAATCTCAGGTCCTATTATTTCATAATGCGCTTCAGCGTTCGCCTCATTATTGAACTCATTTACATAGTATGCTACCGTTTCGTCAACTAACCTCAATCCTTCCGTTTCAGCCGCTTTCACATCACCAAGGGTAACGTTGCCGTAAGTTCCCTCAACTTGCGGCAGCCTCAGACATTTCGCGCCGAGGGCTTCCATATGTATTGCTCTCTGTACACTGTTTCCTTTAGACATGGTGAGATTTAAAGGATGACCTAGTATTGCACAGACGAGTTACTACGGCATGCTTTTCGTATCATGTACATTGATGAACGGCATTTTATTGATGCACCTGGATTCATGAATTCACATTTTGCTAAAATACGACCCGGCCCTGTATACAGCCTATCGATAGCAACGATTGGAGTTTCACCGATTAATTCCAAAGCCTTGCCATAATATGACCGTTCGTAACTCTTTTCACTAATAGTTAATTGTTTGACCGTGTCTTAAATTACACTGATGCTTGATTTCACACGTAGGATTTTTCAAAACTGTGAAATACATTCTTAGTTGTTTTAATCGAAAGCCAAAATACCAAGTGTTATATAGATAAATTGACAAATGCCGGACTTTCATACAAACTATCAACCCCTATTTTACCCCTTCGGGAGTAGATTTTTCGAAAAATGTAAAATACGTACTTCTTTATTTTTAATCAAGAGCCAAAAAATTTATAAACATAACTTACATAATAACTTGAAAAATGAAGGACATCAATATCGACAATCATACAAACATTCAACCGCTATTTAACCCCTTTGGGGGTAGACTTTTCAAAAACTGTGAAATACGTACTTCTTTGTTTTTAATTTAAAGCCTAAAACTTAGTTTCATGGGTATAACTTGAAAAGTGACGGACGTTCATACAAAATTTAACTCCTATTAACGTTGGGGGTCAAATTTGGAAAAACCCTTTCTTAATGCTCGTCTACGTCATAAAAGAGTCAAAATTTCCAGTTTCTAACTTCGGTGGTTTAGACTTTGCAACACTGACAAATATTTTTATAAGCACAGAAATCTAAATGTAAATAGAAGTCGTAAAAGCGCATGACCTTGTCGCCGCACATGTGACTCATAGGCCACAAGCGCGCGAGGAGCGTTACTGGTGTCCGAAACACCAGTACTGTTTCGGACGCAGAGAGTAAAAATGATGTTTTGAAGCATATCCAAACCGCGGAAATTCCTCCACAACTTGTAAATTTTCAATTAAAGGGATAACATTTCATAAATAAGTACTTAGTGTTTTAAATAATTTTGTGTTTAATGAAATATACTTAAGTAAAGTCATGCACCTCCAGTACTACGATTGTCTCCGAAATTTTAATTATTTTCACATTTCTATATCCATTGATTCCTAAGCTAGTTCATGTCTACGAGTGCGACAGCTAAAGCTAATATTAGCGATGGATTTATAGTATGGGCAATAAACAAAATTGTTGCGTACGTAAATTTCCCAGAACATGACCGCAGGATTCGAATGCGAGTCAGTTACGTGACGCAACTATTTTGTATCGATAATTTATTATGTTTGGCTTACCTAGTTTTAACGAAACGGGAATTAAATGTGATTTTTCGTTAAATATTTATTTACACCTTTCTACTTTTTTTTCTTTCTAAATATTTTATACCGTTAACCGTTTATCGGCGATTATCTGTTAGTTTGTGCTTTTAAATTACTTGACAAATTTTTAATCAGTTATATTGTAAGGATAAGTAATTATATTGTAAGGATAGTAGTCTTCATTCGGTCCGTAAGAAGCCGGGAAACTGAAAAGTAGCAAACAACAGAAAGTCAGTTGCAGATCTTTAAAACTAATAAAAAATGATAAATATGTCACCCACACATACAATATGTAACAAAAACCCTGTGGTTCCCGTTAAATGTGTTATCAGAATCAGTAGCCAAGCGTATAGAAACATTTTTTTTTTCAAAAAACGCATTTAAAAAAATTATTTTTATGAAAAAAAAAATTAATTTGCAAATTGTATGTGGTTTTATTTCCTCTAACTCACACGAGTATCGGTAATGCGGGGTCTTTGACAATCCTCTTACTCATCGGCCAATGCAGAGATAATAAAACCACATAAAATTTGCAAATTAAATTTTTTTTCATTAAAATTAATTTTTTAAATGCATTTTTTTGAAAAAAAAAATTATTTCCATATGCTTGGATACTGATTCTGATAACGCAGTTAACGGGAACCACAGGGTTTTTGTTACATGTTGTATATTTATTCGTTTGCTGTTTGTGTTATGTTGTATTCATTTTATTTATACATCTGTTTATTTAATACAATGCTTTTATTACAAGTTTCCAAAAGATCTGGTTATTAAAGATAAATGGATATAGGTATTTATTCATAACGTATTATTATTTCCCCTTTTTTTCTAATTATAAAACGTCTAAAAGCTTAAAAAGCTAAGAGTAAAAGCGTCTATTACTGAGACAATTTCAGTTAATTAGTTATATCTTGGTGTGACTCCTGGAAGATCAACGACACTTAATAGAATGTTATTGAAACGTGCGTTGGGCTGCACTCTGTTTTTCGCACACTTTAATTATAGGACCGAGTGGCTACGCCTCCTGAGATTTTGCGTTTTTATAAAATATTCCTTAACGCAATAGTTTATAGATTAATCTTTGTTGCATGAACGCTAGAGATATTTGTAGGCGTAATTGTGTATTTATTATTTGTCTATGTGTGGGAGCTATAACCTGGCGACACGCGTCCCGATATTAAAAGACAGTAGAAGGCATTTCCATTGCCTTATTATTTGGATTTCTGTCTTTATAAGTATAGATTATAGCTTACAAAAAGTCCACTTGATGAAAAAAGGCCACAATTTGCCTCACAGCGGATTTTTATCGTAAACGTTAACGTAGTTTACCATTATTTTAAGTTGTTATCAGTTAGATGATGCCATCTATCTCATGTTTTATTTCTCTCTATCACCTCTGACGACACCCACGGGGTGGTGTGGGCTAGTAGATTCCCTTACCCCACCAATATCCAGCTATTTTTATGTCACTTCATTGAAATTATTGGATGTGTTGATTGCAATAATTTACGATATTAGATATAATACATTATTTTATTCATTTTAAATGACTATACAATAAATAGTCTCACTTTTTGTGTATGTAGACTAAGAGAAAGTCTTCATTTACATTGAAATATGGGCGGTGCTACAGACCCTTAAACGATATCAAGTCAGTAGGCAGTCGGTATATCGAAACGCTGAAGTGTTACTACAGAAGCATTATGATGGCTATCCAAGTACAGAACCAGAATACGAAACCTATCGAAATGCAAAATGGTGCAAGACAGGTTGACGTCATACCCCCGAAACTCTATCCCTGCATTGTAATACGTTTTTAAATTTTTGGGAAGAAGGACAACCGTAAGGGAAGAAAGGTTCTCTAGTGGCAGCCTCGTACGGTAAGCGAAGTGTAGGGCGGCCCCCCAGTAAATAGAGTGACGACCTGGTGAGAGGTGCAGGAAGTCGTGGCTACAGGGAGCTCAAGACAATGTAATACTAAGAAACGAAAGGTCAAGCGTCAAACCGACAGCGACACAAATTCCCACCAGAGCTTCACAATCGCTCTGCAGGCCTTCGCTCCATCTAGTGGAGGGTCGCCTTACACTTTTTAGTAATCAAACAACAATATTGATATTCCAGATAAATAGTTCCTGTTGTTTAACCGATAAGCTCCAATAGCAGGACGTATTCAAAATTTACGAGGTCATGGTCGGCTCGACAGGGGAAAGTTGAAGTTCACACAGAATACCAGCGTGAAATAGCAGAACAATCCTGCTGTGATTCGTATAATGTGAAGAGAACAGGATACCTATTTTACTGGTACCGAGGTAATCAATCTTAGTCCTCAACGGTGACAACACATTTGTGCTTTTATTCTTAATCGAGAATTACTAGAACATGAATTTCTATGGGCTAAAGCAATAATTTTCCATGAGGTGGACTGTGTGCTTGTTTGTCGATCTTACTTCTGTGAAATGTCCAGACTGGTATGATCTAAAGTTGCAAGACACGTACTGCACACGTACTGCACACGTACTGCACACGTACTGCACACGTACTGCACACGTACTGCACACGTACTGCACATGTACTGTACACGTACTGCACACGTACTGCACACGTACTGCACACATACTGCACACGTACTGTAAAGTTTTACCCATACATAAAAAGGTGAAATATACGCTTTTAAAAGAATGTTATGAATACTCGATGTACCCAACCCCAAGGGAACGCATTTATAGCACTAGGAATAAAACACCTTATTCACTAATTAGAAGTAATAATTACTACGGTAAGAGAACACATAAATTTCTAATACCACACATATTAAATTCTATACCTACGGGGATAAGAAGCCAGCTAACCGCACAAAACTTGAAAACAAAACTTAAACATTTTTTCGCATTATTATTATTTATTATAATTATTAACCAAGGCAATTAATTTTAAATACATCGGAGGTATGAATCAACTGAGTACGTCGTAAAGCCACGCTGCAGCTATATTAAATTGTATAGTTGTAGCACGATACATGCAACAGCAAAGCTGCCGCGTGGCTCTACAGTGGTAGAGCGGCAGCTTTGCTGTTGCACGTATGGGCCGGCTCATACCGGGGTGGTACCACGACCTCACAGAATACCGGCGTGAAGTGGAAGCTCTGCTTCCGCGTTTCATCTGGTGAATGCAGGTGGCCGGAGGCCCAAATTACCCCCCCCCCCCCCCCCCCAATCAACATGGTAGCGGAATTAAATAATGATAGACTACCTTTTGACTGGCCCGTTGGTCTAGTGGTTAGTGACCCTGACTGCTATGCCGGAGGTCGTGGGTTCGATTCCCACCCAGGACAAATGTTTGTGTGATGAGCACGATCATTTGTTCTGTGCCTGGGTGTAATTTATCTATAATATTTATGTATTTAGAAATATATAAGTATGTTCATCAGTTGTCTAGTACCCATAACACAAGCTCTGCTTAGCTTGGGACTAGATGGCGTTGTGTGATAGTTGTGGAATATTATTATTATTATTATTACCCCAGGAGGGTACCAGCACCCCTGGAGAATCCCTCGCTGAGCATCCACGACCATGTTTCTCCACTTCTGAGCGTGGGTGCTCAAGCTGCCCCGCGTATTCTGGGGGGGGGGGGGGCAAAATTCCGCTCAAGACTACAACTGCTCGGGGCAAACGGAGCAACAAGACCAAGGCGACCCCTGTCACGCTGTTCGTGAATTTCTGCAATATCAGGGGACTTCATTCTAACCTAAACGCCGTCCACTACGGCCGCCAAAATACCAAATAACTGAGCCGCAGCTTAGGTTCAAGTTCATTAAAAGATAATACTCGTAATATTTGTGCACAATGTAAATACTGCTTTACAGGTTCAGACATATTTTTTTTATTCGTCTCTCTATAGATCTTATCGCAAAAGAATTTCAAATATAGTTAAATCACAGAAATCTAAATAATATTATTAATATTTCTCTGGGTTAATTAAATACACCCCAACTTCAAACAAAGAAAGCTACATATACCTTATCACTTCTGAGGACTATTATGGAAAGCCATAGAGCCTGCAATTACACTGGCTCTCTATACCTTTCAGACCAGAACACATCAATGCAATTTGGTGTCAGAATTGATTCCATGAAAATAACAGACTAGTCCCGTGTTTGCGCATTCACTTCCAACACAAGTGTTCCTATACAATATCCTGTACAGTTGATGGATATAAATTATTGAGGGATATTAACCTACGGATTGTAATTATGAAAAATTGCTCCGCTATTGATTGTCACATACCTGATCAAACAGTTCTAGAAGAGAGGCAGTTGGCTGATGTATTGTACAAACAACAGTCCTGCCCTGCCTCGCCAGTTGCCGCAAAAGCTTCACACACTGGACTGTGGTGACGGTATCTAGCCCGCTAGTTGGTTCATCCAAAAAGAAAACTGGAGGATTGTTAACCAACTCCAAAGCTATTGATAACCTGAAACAAATAATTATTTTAGCTATAATCATGACATTTTAAAATTAAACAATTATGATAATTTTACACATATAACTGTCACTATTCGAATGATCATTAATAATGTTTAATAGAATGCATTGAAACGATTCGTGAAAAGGATGCGTGGTTGTTGAGAATTGACCCCAGACCGAGCGTGACGAATGTAAAACTCAAATGAATGTTGATTGCTTCTTCGCACAGTGACAAGATGATCGGTTTCCGGTAAATATAATGTGCACCATGCAAATCAACATAACAAATTTGTATTGTTACTAATTCGTAAACGCCTATGGAAGACAGTTTGTAGGAGTTCATGAGCCTTGAACTTTCGATTCGTAATAAAATGTGATTTGGAAACGTTGATAAGTGAGGAAGCTGCTTACTGTTAATAACAATCTATAAATTTGATAACAGGCTAGATATTATCCAGTTGTATTTGTGGGCAAAATTTCCTGGTGAATCACTGCTTTTGCAATAGGAATTTAGCTCGCATAGCCTTTGATGAAAGAAATAAATATTATGAGAAATCATAAATGCATTGCCGGTTTTGAGAAAAAAATGGCTCTTTTTATGAAATGCAATATCATATCGTTGCTGAAGAACCACTGGCGGCAGAAATTCCATAATTTGGTCGTGTAGTACAGTTAATGAAGCAAACATCGAGCGCATAATGCGTCATTACTATGCGACTTCTTGGACGAAATTTTGAATGTACTACGGTAAAACTCGGCGGCTGTAATTATTCCAAACAATTAGGTACTTAAAGCACTTCTCGTGATAGAGAATGTAAACATAAGTGACAAAAATAAGAGATATTCATTCTTATGTTTTTTTTTTATTTATTTAGGACAACCAACAAGAAGTACACGAACACAATGTAAATACTACAAATTACAGGAAGGTTTATATCTAAGTGTCATCTATAATTAAAGGTTGCCACGGCATGCAACAGACCCAAGCTAGTAGTACCATTTACTTGACTCCACCGAGTCAATAATTAATTTTTGGGATGATATACGCTTTTACAACAAAATCTCAGAAAGTGTACAAAAGACCTGCTCAAAATTCAAAAACCGTATTAAACTAAGTTTGCATAAAAAGGGGTATTATAATATTAAGGAAATAATGGATGATAATAACCCCTGGGAACAAGGTGATCGCTACCAAGCTAATTCTATTTTGTTTTGTATTGTTAATTATGTAGCATACATGATTGTAAGTTGTTTTTTTAAGCCTCGCTGGATTTATTGCTGATTTTTCCCTGGACAGAGGATTTTTTTTCGAACCAGCGGTAATTAAACAAAGCAGTGACTTCCAATAAGTATTGTTTATAATTTGTATTGAAAAATAAGTTTCAGTTCTAGTTTCAAAAAATAGATGTAACTACTTTCCGCAAGGCTGCTGGATCAAACTGCACAGAAAGAACTTTTCAATACTAGCTAAGGATTTTGATACTGGCTGAGGCAACAACTGATGGGGAAGAAAGGTTCTCGAGTGGCAGCCTCGTACCAGCAGGTGAAGTGTAGAGCGTCTCCCCACTGAATGGAGTGACAACCTGGTAAGATTAGTTAGTTCTATTTGCAGGAAGTTGATGGATGCAGGTGGCTCAGGACCGTGCTTTGTAGCATTCCTTGGGTTAGGTCTTTAAAGTGGCCAAAAGTGGACACAATAGTAGAATGAATAGACTAGAATGAGCCGAATTGTTCTCTTGAACTTAAAACTTGTCAAAATTATTTATATCTTCTTATATATATATATATATATATATATATATATATATATATATATATATATATATATATATGTATATATATAATATATATATACATATATATATACACACATATATATATATATATATATATATATATATATTATAGTTCGCTTATATATATTTACTAGATGGAGTGACGACCTGGTAAGACATGCAGGAAGTCGATGGATGCAGGTGGCTCAGGACCGTGCTTTGTGGCATTACTTAGGGGAGGCCTATGTTCAGCAGTGGACTTGTGAAGGGCTGTAATGATGATGATGATGATATATATATCTATATCATGATGATGATGATATTTATAAATCTCTGAAAGTATACACCCGATCGACTTGAGATTTAATATAGTTACTTATTTAGGTACGTTAGACGCTCAATGAGAACGGATTTACGATAGTCCAAAGAAAAACTTGATATATTAGATGTAGGTTTCGCAATAAAATATTATCGTGCGCCCAGCGAAGCGAGCGGGTATCAGTTAGGACTATTACACGTCTACAGTATGACAAGTGTTGTATAAACGTATTGTTTAATTAGTATAATATCCAGCCGAGGTAAACAGTAATTCCTAAGACAAATGGTGGAAAGACTTAGTAGTCTGACTGGATTAATACTATCCTCTTACCTATTTTTGCCGCCAAAAAGCAGTGAATCTACTATTGTGTTCTAATTAGACGGTAAAGGAGTAAGTATAATTACGTTCGTCACGCGTCTGTAGTCTACTTTGAAGTTGGGTTTGTTGACGCCTGATGCATTTTATTAGCAACCATGCGCCTTAGATAGTTATAGTACAGTAAAAGTAAAAAAGTAAGGTTACAGCCTATATACGTCCCACTGCTGGGCATAAGCCTCCCTTTTTTTACTTCTGAGATGGTTTTAGGGCAAGGAAGTGCGCAAATGCGTGTTAGCGAACTTCACATGTCTTCGAATTATTTTTTTTTCTTATTCTTCAGACATGCAGGTTTCCTCACGATGTTTTCCTTCACCGCCGTGCGCGTGGTAAATCAGAACTTAAAATTGCAATTAATAATTTTATTGGTGCTGGCGGGGTTCGAACCCGGGTTACTCGCGTTCTGTTGCGAGTGTTAACCATCAGCTACCACGACTCCATTATCATAGTACAGTACATTACATACGTATAATGTAACATTCTATGTATGAACTGTACTATTCATTGTAATTTTATTCGTCAATACCTGCTTATTGATTGTATCTTTGGCTCTCCTTTACCAAATCAATCACTTTTATTATTTGGGACAATCCCTCACATGGTCCTGGATCGAAGCCGGATATAATGAGATCAGTTGGATTAATTTACAGTACCCGGTTGACCGAGCTTTGCTCGGTATTTTTCGCTCGATTTTTTTAATTCGTGTGTTTTGGAAATTATATTTAGATACAAATTACATACTGATGAATTATAAATAATATTTTTTGATCTTAGCGACATAACAGAAAAAACTGAACTGGTTATTTGAATAAAAAATCGTGAGTGCAATTATTTTTATTTAAATTTTCGTGTTTTTAAAAAATACTAAAAAAAGGGCTCGAAAAAAATATATTTTCTCAAAAAAGAAAGAAACTTGAAAAAAAAATAAAAAAGTCGGTCGGTCGGTCTGGGCTCGAACCGGGGTTTTACGATTTTGTGACCGCCCATTATACCAATAAGCTATTTATAATCATTACCAAACTGTCAAAATTTACCTTCTTATTCTAACTATATTGTAGCAGTTTTTAATTGCCTAAAAACACGGACAAAAAGACATTTTCTAAAAATAAATCTTAGCTAGATCGATTTATTATCCCCGAAACTCCCTGGACACTAAATTTTATGAAAATCGTTGGAGCCGTTTCCGAGATCCCGATTATATATATATATACATATATACAAGAATTGCTCGTTTAATAGTATAGGATATTGAAAAAGGAACGTGAGTCAAATTATTTAAACCGTTTCATTTGGATTTCGAGTTGCAACAATTTAAAGATTCAACTTTGACTTTGCTCCAGCAAACAAAGGACAAAAGGCTAAAAAAATTTATTAGGTATTCATTTATTATTATGGTTGGTTAATTGTATTATTAATTTTCGCTACTTATTATAATGGTGTTAGTGTAAGTTACCACATAGCATTATAACTTTGTTGTATCTTCGTCAGTTGAAGTTACATTTAAGTTAATTTCGTATTTAATACGTAAAGTAATTTCAACTGGTTATTTTAGAGTATAATATTATTTTATGCATGTGTACTAATAATTATTTTATAATACCGTCAGGTACATACTTGGTAGCTAATTTGACTTATAATTTTAATTTAAATTATTTTGTTGTGATTATGTTAGCAAAATTTTCGTAGTTTTTTATTGTCATTACCTATTTATGTTTTTATTATATAACGTTCCAAGTTGATATCAAACGCCTCTCATTATGACTGAAGAAAAGGATTTAATTAAAAAGTGAGGACGTTTTAAAGGTCGTTTGACTCATTTTCACAAATTATTTAAATTCGCTTAGCGTTTCTTTGTTAGATCCTTCAGCGGTAGGTGAGATGCAATCGCGTATGGGTAAAATTGAGTCACTGTACAACCAATTTGACGAGGTATAATTAAGACTCGAGTGCATTAGCGATAATGTTGATATTTTAATTATATATAACTCTTGCGGAGCGTAACGATTTTCATTGTCAAAGGCACAAAATATTATACCACAATATAGTAAGAGTAATGAAGGGTCAGCGTGTAGTGATAAGTTTTCTCGTGTCGGCACAAGCCAGCATAACCTAGTTAAATTACCAACAATTCATTTGGTGAGGTTTAGTGGACCATTATAAAGATTGGCCAGAGTTTCGGGACACCTTTACCAGTCATATTCGCACTAACGATGAAATAGACAATGTTAATGAATTTCATTATCTACGTGCATCTCCGGATGGATCGGCTGCTGTGGTACTTTAATTTATTCAGTTTTACGCTAGCAACTATATAATAACATGGAATTTCCTGTGTGAAAGGTTCAACAATAAACGTTGGCTGATTCTAAATCATGTACCTGTTTTATTTACCCTCGAGCCTATTAGGAAAGATAATCTGTAGTTTTAAAACGTGTTATCGATCAATCAATTAAGAATATACGTGCGCTAGTAACGTTAGGTGAACTTGTTAAGTACTGAAAGACTCTCCTTATACATATTGTCCCTCACGGGAAACTCAAGGGGAGCTTAGACAAGGAAAAGCCAATTAATTTCGATATGTTTCTCGAATTTATGTCAATGTGCGGATTTAATTGAGACGTTAGAACTCACGCAGCTTAGTACAATCGTATACAAATTATAATACCAGGTCTAAATTAAAAACCATAATCAAAGTCGCTAATGCCGATGATAGCTCAAGTGCTTCACAACCTCACTTTTCAAACATTGATCTAAACGTAACAGTGAACACAATTTAAGCAATCGCCCTTAATTTTTAGGGTTAAGTAATAATGCAAAGTTAGAATTGTTACCTAATTATAACGTTTGCTTTAACTGCTTGCTGAAAGGTCATTTTGAAAACTATTGCAAAAAACGGGGTGTAAAATATGTCGACAGAAGCATCATACCCTAATTCACTGGGAAGGTATTTCACTTAAGTAAAAGCAATAAAAATGTATATTTAAATTCTGTAAGGTACTCAATATCCATGATAAAGTCCAATATCAATTGTTAAAGGAACAATTCTTTAATTTTACCGTTGGAGACTATACCAGCAACACCTAGTGCTGACATTAACTGTCAGCGAGTGTCGAACCGTCATCGTTTGTTAGGACGCACGTCATATTGTTGTTTACTGCATTAATTAAACTATATGATAAAGACAATCACATAGTTCGCGCCTTCCTCAATAGTGGAAGCACTTCATATCTTTTGACAGAAAATTTATAAAGAAGAAAGACAGAAGTTAGGTCTGCCTTTTAATTAACTATGTTAAAAAATCTTTACTTGACATTAATAATGCACCTTCGCGTATCAAAAAATGAGTCCCGTAGTCATTAAGTTATAGGATGAAAGTTTTACAACAAATCTCCAATGTTTTATTTTACCAACAATAACCGATTAAGTACCTTGCCATAAATTGATTTGACGAATCTGAATATTCCGTTAAATATTTGTTTAGCAGACCCCTATTTTCGCACGCCTACATCGATTGCCTTAATTATTGGTGCAGATATATTTTGGGATATATTACATTCCCAAAGAATTAATCCTAGGAAAAGGGAAACCGATTCTATTATAGACTCCACTAGGATGGTTAGATTGCTTTTTAAGTCATTACGTAATTAGCGAACCTAACAACATCTTATTGTGACCATATCAATATCAAAAATCTTTTATGTTTTAAATAAATAGATTAACATGGCCATCGCATGAAAACACAATGTATCTCACAAGTAATACATATTATATTAAATTAGATTGTTTAGTGCGATTGCCAAGTCAATCTATTTATTTAAAACATAAAAGATTTTTAACATTGATATGGTCACTATAAGATGTTGTTAGGTTAGCTAATTACGTATTAACTTAAAACAGAAGGACCCTATAATTAGTGACTGAATAAATTAACCGACTTGGTATTACATGGATCTCACAACTTTTTACGTTAAAAGAACTAAGTTGCGAGATTTGGTTTTTTTACAACTTATATTTTTGATGGCATCTTATTTCTTTTTGTAGATAGTCCTACTTTCTTTCCTTTCCGGTACCTTCTACTACTTGAATACCAACAACGTACCTATCTACACCTAGTATTATATTATATTAAACATATACATGTACACAGATTCATTCCCTGCAAATATAACATTGTAATCCTATATGAATATATATTTATGCAATTGATGTTTCTAGAAAACTGGACCTAAATTGCAAAATATTTTAGTTTTTTCTTAATTTATACACTAAACACCAATTGTGTTCTAAATTTGAAACCTCTATATCTACTAGAAGTGCTTTAGAGTTTTGATGATCGGTCAGTCAGTAAGTGAGCGACAAAATTAAAAAACTTTGACTAGTTATAATTCTTGAACTACTGATTCAAATTGAATGAAATTAGAAATATAGCGTGTTTATACAATGCCAGCATGGTAACTGAGAATTCAGGCTTCTAATTTTATCCACAACAAAGTTATAGGGGGGTCGAAAATGGCCTAAACTGCTTCGAGAAAAGTATGGTACGGCCGTGCCTCTTTTTTGCTCGACTTGGCGGGGGCACTGCCGTGCCCCCAGATTACGATTTTATATTCGAATAAATATTTCATAATGATTCTTTAGGACACATGTCTGAAAGCCAGCGTTATTTCATCCAAATTTGTAAACCAGCGTTATTTCATCCCCTACCATGGGGTTTCGCGCGAGACTACCATGAATACGAAATTAGGAGTTGTGTTTAATGCTAGTGAGCCAACTTCATAAGGTGTTTCATTGAACAGTATTTAGATGAGAGGCTCCACTGTTCAAGACGACCTTCTGTCTATTATCCTCCGATTACGGCAATACAAATTTATCTTAGCTGCCGATGTAGACAAAATGTATAGACCGATCGTCGTTCATCCCATGCACAAACGCTTGCAGGTCACGACTCGACATAAGTGACATACGGAACGACTAGTGCTACTCGATGTATAAAGCAAATAGGTCACTAGTGTAAAAACAGAATTATATCAGAGATTATCTTGCAAGACTTCTACGTTAACGACTTGTTGGAGGGGAGGGGATGAACTCGATGACGTCAAAACTTAAAAAACAACACCGAATTTGCTTCCGCGTGTATGTCACTCACAAAGTAGAGGTCAAATTACAATGAATTAATTTCCGAACAATCTCAAACATTGTCAGATTTAAATATCGGAACTAGTCAACCGAGTAAGTTTATAGGTCTTAATTGGTGTACAGATTACGACAAACTGCTTTCCGATAGGTTCTCTAGATGGTAATAGTAATATAAAGCGTAATATACTTTCTGCAATTGCGCAAATGTTTGACCCCCTAAGGCTGCTAGCTCCATGCGTCATAAGAACGAAATTACTGCTACAAAAACTATGGTTACAAAATTATATGAATTAATTGAATTTAATCAGTTTTCCAATTTTTTAAGACTTAAACGCACTGTAGCTTATATCTTACGTTTTACTAATATAAGTAGAAAACAGATTCCTTCTACTAAATATTTAACCGAGTGTGAACAACAAGACGCGTTGAACATCATTATTAGGAACGTACAAAGGTAGTCATTTCTAGAGTATACGTAGAGTATACGTAGGTTTTGAGATGCTCGAAATTTAAAAATAGAACACACCCGTGTTATGTGTTTCTAAAAAGCAAATTTATTTAAAAATAGAACTTCATAAACCAATTGCTCAATATAAAAAAAAACAAAGTTCTATTAATTTCCCTGCCGCGCGTCCCGCGCTTTTCATTTAAAACGATGGATTTTAACCGTGAACATTTGCCCGCACAATTAAGTTTACAACGGCTACGAGCAGCATTAGGGGACTCAGCTCCATTACTTGCAACAATTTTAAGGTGGTTTGCTGAATTCAAAAGGGGTAAAATTAACCTTAAAGATAACCAAAGAACCGGGCCCCCACAAACGGCAGCAACGGTAGAAAATGTATGGACTACTGAAATGTTGGTGCGAGAAGACCCACTAATCACATATACGGACATAGAAAAGATTGTAGGCATTAGCTCGGGGAGTATTCATACTATTATACACCAACATCTTGGAGTGAGGAAGCTTTGTTGTCGATGGATTCCTCGTTTGCTCTCCGACAGCGAAAAACAGACTCGTGTGGATTGGTGCTATGAAATGCGTCTACGTTTTGAAAACAGGGCATCTAGGCTTGTTTCAGAAATCGTTACTGGTGACGAGACATGGATCTTTCAATATGATCCTGAAAATTAAAAGCAATCATCGGCATGGGTCTACTTGGACAGTTACCGATAAAACTGCAAAGACCTCGCAATGTCGGCAAAAAAATGGTGGCTAGTTTTTTTTCGCAGAGGGGACATTTGTCATTTGAAAATTATAGGTCAGTCAACTATGAACCTTTTTTTTTTAGAAGAGGGTGCAAACGAGCATGCGGCTCACCTGATGTTAAGTGACTACCGCCGCCCATGATCAACCGCAACACCAGGAGAATTGTGGGTGCGTTGCCGGCCCTTTAGAAAGGAGTAAGCTCTTTTCTTGAAGGTCCCCAGGTCGTATCGGTCCGGAAAAATCGCCGGTGGTAAACTATTCCACAGAGAGGTTGTACGTGGAAGAAAACTCCATGTGAAACGTACAGTGGTGGACCGCCAAGCATCCAGATGGTGTGGATGGTATCGGGACGTTTGCCGTGTAGTGCGTTCACGAAATTTGGCGGCTGGGATTAATCCGAACAATTCCTCAGAGCACTCCCCGTGATAGATGCGATAAAATACGCAAAGAGATGCAACATCTCTTCGCAGCGCCAGTGAATCGAGCCGATCGGAAAGCACTCGGGCGTCGACGATTCGAGCCGCTCTGCGCTGGATGCGGTCAAGTGGAAGGAGCTGGTACTGGGGAGCCCCAGCCCATAGATGGGAACAGTATTCCATGTGCGGCCGAACCTGCGCCTTGTAAAGTTGCAGGCGGTGTGCCGGCATGAAATACTGTCCCGCTCTGCTGAGCACGCCAAGCTTTTTAGAGGCCAATTTGGCCTTCCCTTCCAAGTGACCACGAAACTGCACGTCACTCGATATGTCGACGCCGAGGATTCCAATACTGGCTGAGGCAACAAGGGGAGTGCCTTGAAACTGAGGGGACACGACAAAGGGGTTCTTTTTGGCAGTTAACGCGCAAACTTGTGTCTTCTGGGGGTTAAACTGGACTAGATTTAGTCGTCCCCAATGCGAGACTCTGTTCAGCAAAGACTCGACTTCAAACACAAGTTTGTCCCGGCACTCGGAGATGTTTTCCCGAGAAATATTGGCTCGGCCGGTGTAAAGAGCATCACCAGTGCTGTCATCTGTATAGCAATGAATGTTACGGGTATGCAACATATCATTGATATGCAGAAGAAACAGCGTTGGCGATAGCACGCAGCCCTGTGGAAGACCAGCATTAATAGGCTTGCAATCGGAGCTTGCACCGTCTACAACGACCTTGATGCTCCGATCTGCAAGAAAGCTGGTGATCCAATCGCGCAATTTCTCGGGAAGCCCATAGGAAGGGAGCTTCGAAAGAAGCCCTTTGTGCCAAACCCGATCGAAGGCCTTCGCAATGTCCAAACTAACGGCCAATGCCTCCCCCTTGAACTCTACTGCCTCCGCCCATCTGTGAGTGAGGTAGACCAGAAGATCACCAGCTGACCGACCACGGCGAAAACCGTATTGGCGGTCACTAATCAGCTGGTGATCTTCAAGGTACCTCATGAGCTGGCAGTTTACAATGGACTCCATTGTTTTGAAGAACAAGGAGGTGATGGCGATTGGCCGGTAGTTGGACGGGTCAGAGCGGTCGCCTTTTTTAGGGATCGGGTGGACGTAAGCAGTCTTCCATGATTTTGGGACTACGCCTAGGGAGTAGGAGTACCGGAAAAGACGCGTTAAAACCGGTGCCAGCTCTGGAGCACACGTCCTCAGCACAATTGGGGGGATTCCGTCAGGCCCGCTCGACTTGTGGATGTCCAGGGAGAGGAGTGCTTTGAGAACCGAGCGCTGTGTAAAGTGCACTTCCGGCATGGAGCACTCACACCGCGGGATGGTCGGCGGCGTACTCCCCCCGTCATCGAGAGTCGTTTTAGACGCAAAGAAAGAGCCTAGAAGATCGGCTTTCTCCTTTGCGGTATGGGCCAGTGAGTCGTCCTCCCTGTGCTGAGATGGAAGAGATGGCTGACAGAAATTACCCTGGACAGCCTTGGCGAGAGACCAGAATGCACGGGTTCCAGAAAGAAGGCGAACTAGTTTCTCGCCAATTCCGCCTATGTGCTCTGACTTTGCCTTGGCAATGACTCTTTTGAAGGACCTAGAGGCGGAATTATACTTCTTTTTTAGAGCGCTGGTGTTTACATCCCGGGACGCTGATGCATCAGCCGTGGCTTGGTAGCACTCCTGCTTATAGCATGATGCTATTTTACAGGAGCGACCAAACCATGGTTGAGATTTGCCTCCAATGGACACCACAGAGGAAGGAATAAAAAGTTCCATACCCTGAAGTACCACATCAGCAACAGAATCCGCAACAACGTTGGGATCATCCGGCGAGAAGCAAACCCGCCCCCAAGAGTATGATGCAAAGAAAGACCGCATCCCATCCCAATCAGCTGACCTATAGTGCCAAACACGGCGGCAGCCTGCAGAATGCAACCGCGATTTCAGCGTGAGTGGCACAACACTCCGGACCAGACAATGGTCTGAGGAGCCTAAAGGAGCGTCGACGGAAATCTGATATCCGTCCGGGTGAGAGGTCAGCAGAAGGTCCAACAGGGAAGGTGCATGATCCTCCACATCTGGAATCCGCGTAGGCGAAGTAACCAGTTGTGTCAGACCATATGCCAAGGCAATATCATGAACAGATCTCCCCGCATGATCGGTTAAACGTGAACCAAGCCATTCGGCGTGATGGGCGTTAAAGTCGCCGAGGATCACGATCTCTGCGGAGGGGATCTGCTGTAGCAACGAATCTGCAGCCATTTGGACGTGGTCGAAGAGTCGGTCTGTTTCGGCATTACCGCTATGGGACCTATAGAGGCACCCGTAGACGCGCGGATGGTCGTCGCTGTCTACGCGTAGCCAAAGGATGGACAGGTCCGAACCTTCAAGTCTGCCGAGGCGTCGAGAACAGATGTCCTCTCTGACGTAAACGCAAACTCCAGCCCGAGGCACAAAGGAGTGTTCCAGTTTGTACCCCGGGTAGGAGAGATACGAGATATCAGCCGGAGAGGACACCTGCGTCTCGGTCAAAAAGAGCAGAGCCGGCCTCGCCGTCTCGAGATGGTAGTGGACGGCGTTTAGGTTAGAGTGAAGTCCCCTGATATTGCAGAAATTCACGGACAGCGTGACGGGGGTCGCCTTGGTCTTGTTGCTCCGTTTGCCCCGAGCAGTTGTAGTCTTGAGCGGAATTTTGCCCCCCCCCCCCCCCCAGAATACGCGGGGCGGCCTGAGCACCCACGCTCAGAAGTGGAGAAACATGGTCGTGGATGCTCAACGAGGGATTCTCCAGGGGTGCTGGTACCCTCCTGGGGTAGTCTATTATTATATAATTCTGCTACCATGTTGATGGGGGGGGGGGATTTGGGCCACCGGCCACCTGCACTCACCAGATGAAACGCGGAAGCAGAGCTTCCACTTCACGCCGGTATTCTGTGAGGTCGTGGTACCACCCCGGTTTGAGCCGGCCCATACGTGCAACAGCAAAGCTGCCGCGTGGCTCTACCACTGAAAAAACTAACTCAAAACTGAAAGAACTAACTCTATAGTTGTAATACCCAAAGCTTTTCAAGCTGTGCGGGAGAGAAGATGACAGACCGGAATTGGGGGAATCATGTTGCATCACGATATCGCCTCTTCACATTACCTCGCATCACCCTTAGAACAAAAGCATTTATTGAGGAATCTGGTGTTGAAACTCGTAAGTCACCCACCCTACATATCTGACGTAGCTTCTTGCGATTTCTTTTTGTTCCCAAGAGTCAAAGAAAAAATAAAAGGGAAGTATTTTCAAGCGTCGAAGAAGCCGTGGCTGCCTACGAAAAAGCGATTTCCGACCTGTCAGATCAAGACTGGCAAAAGTGTTTTCAGAGTTGGTTTACTTTATATAGAGCATGATGGAGAATATTTTGAAAAGATGTAAAATAAATATTAATAGTATCTATAATACTTTTTGTATATCTCAATACTTATTGAGTCACCTACGTAGCATGCTCCTTATGGGATTTTGTTTTCCTAAAAAAAGTCCATTACATAAGTTCACAAAATTTTTGGATAAAAACAATGTAGCAATTCGAACTTTTCTTATGACAAAACACCCTATCTTATAGTTCACACACAGTTTTACTCAATTGTTATTCGATTACCACGCGGGACCCCAATTAGTATTAGCTACAACAAGAGAATCATATTGGCCAATTGGTGGTCGAAATCTGGCGAGGAGCTGCAAAAATCAATGCGTCCTTTGTAGTCGCATGAAAGGGTAATAGTAGACTCGTGGTATGGACAGCGAAAGTAAAAAGTTTTAAGTTCGAAACATTAACTTTAAATATCAACATCATTAACTTCAAACATGGTTAACGAAAGTATTTGACTTTTAATAGCATTATTAGAATTCTTTAAAAAAAACCTTATAACCATTGATGGATATAACTTCAATAGTTACAATGTTTTGTTGCGAATGCATATGGTTAGGAAATTGTTTTGCAAAAGACTGACAAGAAGTAAAGCGGGGCGCTTTGTCACCACTGCTTGCAACATTAATGAGGTTAGCGTCTGGGATGACATTACGAAATAAATACTGTCGCTTATTATAATGAACTTTTTTCGTATGGTTAGGAAATTTAAGAGGTACTTTAGGTAGAGCCACGTTACAATTATACTATGGTTGTAGCACGTATGAGTCGGCTCAACCGGGTAAGTTCTATGTGCTCTCACAGGATACCCACCTAAAATAACAACTTAATGCTGCGTAAACTTCTTACCCTAAGGGTGGGAAAATAGGGGTTATTTACTAAAGAGTAGTCCGATTTTGATAACCCTTTTTTTATTGAATAGGGTATACCTTGAAATTGATCCCATATAAATTTGGAAAAAAAATTTACCCTAAGGCTGGGGAAAATAGGGGTGATTTATTACAGAATAGTCCGATTTTGACAAATATTTTTTTATTCAATTGGTCGAATTGGTCCTATATAAATTTGGAAAATAAATTACCCTAGGATGGGAAAATGGGGTTGACTTATTACAGAGTAGACCAATATCGCCAAATCTTTTTTTATTAGATAGGTCGAATTGGTCCTATATAAATTACATCGAATTGGTCCTATATAAGTTTAGAAAAAAATTACCCTAGGGTGGGAAAATAGGGGTGACTTATATTACAGAGTAGTCCAATTTTAATAATCCTTTTTCATTGAATAATAGGTATGCCTCTAAAGTTGTCCCATATAAATTTGGAAAAAAGTTACCTAAGGTTGGGAAAATAGGGGTGATTTATTAAAAAGTAGTCCGATTTTGATAATTCTTTTTTTAATGGGTAGGATATATACTCCGAAATTGGTCTCATATATTTTTTTTTCATTTTCATTAGTTTAAGAACGTTATTAAGGTAAAAGAATAAGGTTTATTATTTTTTGCTTTTAGTTTTATCGGCGGTTAAATTTTTTTGTTAAAAAGTTTTTATGTTCGTGATAAAACGTGGTTGATCAAGGGCTTTAAATATGAATTACTGAATTTTTGAAGTAGAGTGACCAGATTTTTATATACAGTATGTATCATCATCATTACAGCCAAACATTACCAGTGTATTACTATTACATATATAATTAGGTATGTAATTTATAAAAAGTGAGAAATTTTATATCTTAAGATATTTTAAAATAGGAGCTGATCGTATAATTTCATATATTTTCAACACTAAAAACATATTTATTATTATTGTAAAATTTCTTCGTCCTGCTAAGAAACCGCATAATGCTGTACTGCACCGTAAAGTGAGCACCATTTTATTATGCTCTCATACTTTTACGACGTATTGTTTGTGTTCGGTGGTTGTGTGGCACTATTTTATTACACGAGACAAACGTTTTATGCCGCATACATAACGTTCGTTCTATTTTCAATTATCGCTCTTGATAATTGTATCCTATATCCTATACCTTGAAACGAGCAATTCTTGTATATATATACATATATATAATCGGAATCTCGGAAACGGCTCGAACGATTTTCATAAAATTTAGTGTCCAGAGAGTTTCGGGGGCAATAAATCGATCTAGCTAGGATTTATTTTTAGAAAATGTCCCTTTGTCCGTGTTTTCAGGCAATAAAAAAATTGCTACAATATAAGAAGGTAAATTTTGACCGGTTACTGACGATCGTAATAGCTCAGATAGGATGTTGTTCAGGCGTGATATCGGTGTTCCGTGGTTCGCGTCCCGTCTTGAGTCCGACTTTTTTTCCTTTTTTTTTCAAGTTCCCTTCTTTTGTGAGAAAATCTATTATTTCGAGCCACTTTTTTAGTATTTTTTAAAAATACGACAAATTTAATTAATCTAATTGCACTCATGATTTTTTATTCAAATAATCAGTTCAGTTTTTTCTATTATATCAATAAGATCAAAAACTATTATTCATGTAATTTGTATATAAATGTAACTTAAAAAAACCGAGCATAGCTCGGTCATCCGGGTACTATAAATTAAAATATCAACGTCATCATTATCATCACTACAGCCCTTCACAAGTGCAATGCTGAACGTAGGCCTCCCCCATGAAATGCCACAAAGAACGGTCCTGAACCACTTGAATCCATCGACTTCCTGCACATCTTACCGGCGATCAGCCTCAACTGAGACTAGTCATCGGCGCAGGAGAGTATTATAGTGTTCAAGTGTATGCGCATGCACTGGTGCATTTTATCCCCCAATTCTCATATTCCGAAGGAAGGACAAACCAACAAGACCGGAAAGAAATCAGGCGCAGGACCAACGGCTTTGCTTTCCGTTATACGTGGGTGAGACCCCGCCAACTTCTTGCCGCCGGGCAGCTACTGAAATAGTAGGCTATTTAAAGTTTTTCATTAAGATGTTGCCTGCTGTGCCATCAAAAGTTCTCAATAAGTATTGCACATGGAAAAAGCGTAATCCTATTCTATTCACGAAAATATGCCTTTTATAATGAAAGTATTTACGAAAGGACGAAAGCGGTACGAGGGCTGGATACTATTATTTATGCGGCGAATGCCAAGGAAAAACAGGTTGTAACGAAATTTTTACTGTTCTATTTAAATACTCTGATAGACAGTAAAGGAACCTATAGTGTAATAAATCTGTGTGCAAATAATTGTGCTGGGCAAAACAAAAACCGTGCAACGATATCCATGATATTTCATTTTTTAAAGAAAACAACTACGATTACTACAATAAAGGAAAGTTATCTCCTACCTGGACACACTATGATGCCTGTTGACTCCATTCACAGTACAATTGAAAGTTTTATCCGTAATAAAAAGGTGTAGGCTCCTTTTGAGTGACCAACTATGATCACCAATATTAGATCCGATCCAACAGGTTACTTTGTACATGTATTAAATTATACTGATATCATGGACTGGAAGACTTTCTTTCAAGCTTTATTGCCAGCGAAATTTGAAATAGCCTTTAAAACATTATGAATGGTTCATTTAAAAAAAATCAATCCAGTAATTACACTGCAATACGGTTTTTTCGAAGATAGCAATAAACAAGAGTTGAATATGGACCCGATTATTGGATCATGAGGCAATATGACAACTACAATTAATGGACCAGCACAGTTATACCATTCGGACCTAAAATTTCAGCTGCTATGTACAAAGATCTTCTGGATCTCTATAATAAAAATATTATTCTATGCAGGTACCATTAAGAGTATGAAGCATGACGGAGCAGTTCCTGACGTGTTACCCGAAACTGATGCAGATGATAGTGATCATCATCATCATCATTACAGCCCTTCACAAGTCCACTGTTGAACATAGGCCTCCCCCAAGTAATGCCACAAAGCACGGTCCTGAGCCACCTGCATCCATCGACTTCCTGCATAACTTACCAGGTCGTCACTCCATCTAGTCGCCCTACACTGCGCCTACCGGTACGAGGCTGCCACTCATGAACCTTTCTTCCCCTTCGGTTATCGGTTCTTCGAGCTATATGGCCGGCCCATTGCCACTTCAGCTTACTAATCTGTTGGGCTATGTCGGTCACTCTGGTTTTACTGCGGATATCCTCATTTCTGAGTCTATCGCGCAGAGCAGAGCAAACTCCGAGCATAGCCCTCTCCATAGCTCGCTGAGCGACCTTGAGCGTCCTTATACGGCCAGCAGTGAAGGACCATGTCTCAGATCCGTAAGTCATCACTGGCAACACGCACTGGTTGTACAATCTAGTTTTTAGAGATTGAGGTATACCTGACGAGAAGATATGTCGTAATTTCCCGAACGCTGCCCAGCCGAGTTGAATCCTTCGATCGACCTCTCGGTCGAAGTTGACTACTTGTCCCAGGTAAACGTACTCGTCAACAACTTCGAGCATAGTGCTCCCAACAACCACCGGCATAGGTGTGACATGGACATTAAACATGATCTTTGTTTTGTCCATGTTCATCTTAAGACCTATCCGTTGGGAGGCACATTGAGCATAGTGCTTAAGTCCTCCAGCGATTCTGCCATAAGGACTATATCGTCGGCTAATCGAAGGTGAGTGATGTACTCGCCATTGATGTTAATACCGTATCCTTTCCAGTCCAGTAGCTTGAAAACGTCTTCCAATGCAGCGGTGAAGAGTTTCGGGGATATAACGTCACCCTGTCCTACACCTCTCTGCAGTTGGATAGGTTTCGAGCTCTGGTTCTGTACTCGGATAGCCATCGTAGCCCTACTATACAAACACTTCAGCACTTCGATATACCGACAGTCAACTTGGCACCGCTGAAGGGACTGCAGCACCGCCCAAATTTCGACGGAATCAAAGACTTTCTCATAGTTCACATACGCCAGGCAAAGTGGCAGATTGTACTCTTCAGTCTTCTGTACAATCTGCCGCAGGGTATGTATGTGGTCTATGGTACTGAAGCCTTTTCGGAAACCGGCTTGTTCGGGAGGCTGGAAGTCGTCGAGTCTGCGTGCGAGACGATTCGTAATGACTCTCGAAAACAGCACGTAGACGCGGCTCAGAAGGGAAATCGGTGTGTAGTTCTTCGAGAGAGCGTTGTCGGCTTTCTTGAAGAACAAGACCACCGCACTTCTGCTCCACGCCTCTGGAGTAGTGTCACCATGGAGGACGGAATCGAAAAGCCTCTGAAGGACCTCAAGTACCGGTGTTCCACCCGCCTTTAGAAGCTCCGCTGTAATTCCGTCCTCGCCTGGGGCCCTGCCGTTTTTAAGGTGCTGGAGAGCCATTCTAATCTCGCTTAGACTGACGTCCGGGATATCATCGGAATAGTGTCGGATAAGACTTGCTCTTGGATCGTTACTCACGCTTGCGTGTGGCTCCAACGATGATGTGTACAGCTGCCCATAGAACCTCTCAATCTCACTCAAAATCTCAGGTGTCCCGGAAACGATACTACCACACTCAGTCTTCAGCTTTGACAGTTGGCTCTTACTGGCAGACAGATCTCTGGCAAAGACTTTGGAGCCCTGGTTCCGCTCGATCGCTTCTTTAATTCGAGCAGTATTAAAGTTGCGTAAGTCTCGCCACATGCATTTGGAGATCTGTCTGTTCAGTTGCCTGTATGCTGTCAAATCTGTTGACGATTGCAGCCTCATCTCCCGTCTAACAGCCATGAGATTAAGAGTATGATCGGAGAGTTTTTGTGTTCTTCTGCGGCGGGTCTTGCAGAACTTAGCTCTGACCGCATGGACAGTTTCCACGAGCTTGTCATTCATATCGTCCACTGCATTGCAATCTTGTAGGCACTGAAAGCGGTGATAGTGAAAAAGAAAATTAAAGGTTTAATTTTAGTTGAAATTGGACTATTTGATCTCAGTGGTATTTAAATTTTTAATTTATGAGTAATTAGCTGAAACGAATGCAGGTAATACTAAACCTTTAATTTTCTTGATAATTCTTTAAGTTTAATAATTCCATTTTAAGTTTCATTCATTCATCTCAGTGTTCTCTAAAATGTTAAAATGATGAGGAATATATAATATATCTAACTATATATTTTGGGTTGTTTTTTACTACTAATTGATTAAGTACCCATTTATTTATAAAAATAGATCCACAGATAGATACCATTTTGGTTTATTGTTGTTGCTCGCGTTTATACTTTAACCAGGGTATTTTTTATCGACAGTATTATCTCAAACGCCCAAAATCATGAGGAGTTGTTCGTTTGAGACATAAAAAATATAGTAAATGTCAAAAAAAGCCTTAAAATACAATTTTTTTTCGTTAAAACTTTATTTACTCAATAATCGTAATTGAATTTTAAATTTCAAGTTAATAACGCAATTATTTGTAAAAAATATTTAAAACAATACCTTCTGTAAATTTGTTTTTGTTAGTTACACTAAGTCGGTGGTAATGGCTCATATTTGCCAGCCTTTATGCGATATTATTCATAAAGAGTCAGTAGGTAGACGGTTTATGCGTGTTGGCGAACTTTACATGTCTTCGAAATATTTTTTTCTTATTCCTCAGAAATGCAGGAATCCTCACGATGTTTTCCTTCACTGCCGAGCACGTGGTAAATTAGCAATTAAAATTGCAATTACCAATTTCATTGGTGCCGGTGGGGATCGAACCCGGGTTACTCGCATTCTGTTATATTTACAGCGAGCGTTAACAATCTGAGCTACCACGGCTTGAACAAAATTGTAATGAAATGTGTTTCTGTAACCTCGTCCGAGAAACTTTTTACTAACAGTAACGCCAAAGTTGGTAGTAAAATAGGTAAGTTCCTAAGGAACAAATTAACTACGTCTCAAGAGTAACCTCATCGTATCTAATAATAACAGTAACAAGAACATTGTGTGACTTCACGCCCGTTACCTGAGTGGCATTTTCGTTGCTGATGCTAAAATGTAAATCTTTAACTGCTGCTGATTTAGGATTGAGCCGTAATAGCAGGATTTTAACCAATGGCCTAATCCTTACGTTTGAGTATAAATCGATAATCAATAAGACTAAAACTCTTACTAAGGGGGTTTTCATACATGCGTGAAAGTCTGCAGTAAAATAAAACTACGTATGTATTAAGAACATTAATTTGTTGTATTTATATTGTCGTATTTATTTTTACATAAATTTGTACAACAAGTTTGGAAAACAGTAATATGTTCAGATTTTTTTTTCTATTTATTACTTTTAACACTGACGGTATAGGTCATTGTTTGTTCTGTTATGTTTTTCTGTTGTTCTGTTTTCGCTTGGCTTTACAGTTTCAGGGTGCATTTATTATTTATATGATACTAACAGGTACTCAGCGCGTTACTGCCAAAAAATAAATAAATGTGGAAATATCGTTTTAAATTAGGAAGATTTATATTGTTTAAATTTAAATAAATTTGTCGGTACGATACGGCCGCCAACCACTTAATTGTTTATGCCTATAACCTTCGCGCAAGTGCAAGAAAAAGTGGACTAAGTATTACCGCCGCATGCTGATGAATAGCATGGTAGCGCATAAAATACGAACAAACAAACAATATTTTTTATATATTACTAGCTGTGCCCAATGACGTATTATATATAGACACGTCATGAACGAACATCGCGGCGCTTAAAAACGGCGAAAATACTAGAACTACTCATACGCGTGAAGAAAGAGAAAGAAAATATGACAACGTACGGCGGGATGCCTGTTGCTAGAGAGAGACTGCATGCGCCGGCCGCCATTAGACGGCGTCGTCGAATAAAATGAAATGAAAATAGGTAGTTTTGTGAACTTACGCATGAAATGACACATTTTTGTCGTTAAATTTTGGGGTATAATTTGAACATCGTCTGAAAACACACGACGGCATGTTTTCTTTATGTTTTGCACAGGTTTACACACACGAATCACGATATAATAAATTAAAAACAAACGTAGCGTCGCGCGACAGGTTGGTGCGTGACTTAGCGCGATGTGGCCAATTGGCTTCATTTCATCTTGCCATTTTAGAGTGCGGACAACGTATCTATAAGTTTATACATCATTGGCTGTGCCCGCAACTTCGTTCGCGTGGAATTAGTACTTTTGTTACGATAGTTGATGATGATTTATTTACTTTTAACTATCGCGAATATCTAAAAATATCTTAATCTAGTTAAAAAAAACATTTCATTAGTTAGTCAATCAGTCAAACTAACGAACGAACAAAAATAGACGGACCAACAAATGAACTAATGGACGTACTCACAAACGAACCAAGAAATGAAATGGGCAAACTATACTCTTGTGTTTCATCTCTATACGTATAATAAATCTGTAGAAAATTCGTGTCTGTAATTCTAATATATTCTTGAAAAAACAAGTCCAGCGAACTAAGTAAATGGTACTAAAGCCAAATTAGTGGTTTTTAGATTTTTGTTTGTCTAGACATAAAAACACGCAAAAACCCCCGGCAACCCCCGGGCAACTTATTAGATAATTTTTATCCGATATAGGAACTTCAAAAAAGAAGGTTAAGTATTTTTCTTTCTTTAGATGTTAATTTTCTATTGTACAAATACGATTCTGTCAGTAGTTACCGTAAGTCTTGCAGCAGTAAGCATATGATAGCATCCAGACATGTTCTCTATTGAAATAGGATGTTTTTTTTAATTTCAATAGCCTCGCAAATCATCCTTGATAGAAATCGCGGTTCTTTGGCGAGAATTTATGGACTCTCTGAGATAGAAATCTAATATAATGGGACAGTACTGAACAGGTCGACTTACTTCAAAGTTCCAGGAACGTCAGTGCTTCTCGTTCTTTTAACTTTTTTATGGATCTCTTATATTTACGCGAACACTACTCATTGATTAAAACTACTTTTACGGATTTTATCGCGTTTAATTAATTTTATTTTTAATACCCGACGTTCCGGGTGCTTTCCAGCACCCATGGTCACAGGGGAATTAAGGTGACTGGCGTAAAAGGACAAATAGCGTACGTGAAGCATCAACGTACAGGGAAGTCTCCAGTTTGTGATCAAATCCTAGATGGCCCCAACCATCACATCAGATTTGATTGACCACAAATCCTTGCGAAAGAACATCGATTCCTACCAAGGACGATACGTGAGGCTATTGAAATTAAAAAAGCATCCTAATTTAATAGAGAAGGTGGCTGGGTACAACCACCTGCTTGGGAACCTACAGTCAATAAAATTAAACCTAAACCCAAGCATACCACTGCAAGACTTCAAAACACAATAAGTTGATTCTGCGTAGATCGGACCAAAAATAATAAGTAATAAAAAAGCTGAAGAAACTCCGAGTAAACTTAGACATCGGGATGTCAGCCACCTCAGTCCCCCGTGACCATGGGTTCTGGAAAGCACCCTAAACATCGGGTATTACAAATAAAATAAATAAAACGCGATAAAATCCGTAAAAGTAGTTTTAATTAATTTTTATGGCTCTTTAATCCAAGATGTGTAAAAAACCCACGTAAAAAAATTAAATACGATAAAATTAGTAAATTTCATTTTACCACATGTGTAGCATTCGCTTAAATATGAGAAATCATTATAGAACATCATTTATGCAATTTCGCAGTCTACTCAAATAATATTAGTATTTATTTTATGATGCCAATAAATATTAAATGGGACATTGGTTCCATTTAATATTTATTGGCATCATCATTATCGTTATCATTGGATATGAATCAAATATCGCAAATTAACATCATACCGTGAATTAATGGACGACAATGAAATTCATCATTGTTTTGTTTAAAATAAATTAACTTTAATGATGAAATAATGTAAAGTGCAAAATGTATATAACGCAATTTTGATTCCAAGAAAATTTATCTTTCTTATGGATACATTTGAAGACACGCCTGATATAAAAATAATTGGTGTAAATAGACATAAGTTATTAATACAATTATGAAAAACTTATTTATTAACATGTACCTGTAACATATTATATCTATGTCAAACATCAATCATCTATGTATTTTAGAATTCAAAAGAGAGACGCAGAGGTGACCCTGATATTGATCGAATTTTGCTAAATTTTGCACGGAACAACATTCATTAATGTTGCTAAATTGAAGCCCACGTGAGCAAAGCCGTGATTAAAAAGTTAGATGTTAATAAACAACAAATCAAATAAGGTGATCCACAATTTACTACCGAATTTCTATAGCCACTACTTGGTTCCCATACCACAGATAAGAGATTAACCTAAATAAGCAAGCTCCATCACCAATTATTGGTACGAAGATATTAGGCACCATATATCCATTAATACGAGGGTGGATTGAAAAGTACTCGGCCTAACCAAGAAAATAAACACATACTAAATCAGTTATATTTTTATTTTTCTACATAATCACCATCAAGTTCAATACACTTTTGCCACCAAGCAAGCATTTAGACCGTTGAAAAAAAATGATTCTTCCTTAGAGTCAAAATATGAGTCTACAGCTGCTTTGACCTCGTCGTTTGTCGAAAATCTTTGACCTCCCAAGTGCTTTTTTAGGTTAGGGAACAGAAAGAAGTCTGATGGTGCCAGATCCGGTGAATACGGCGGATGCGGTAACAGTTCAAAGCCACAGTTGTGAATTTCAGCCATTGACTGTACTGACGTGTGAACACGGGCGTTATCTTGATGAAACAGGACTTTTCTTCTGAGCATTCCTCGACGTTTTTCTTTTATTTCCTCTCGTAAATGACGTAGTAAGGTGCAGTAGTAATCAGAGTTTATAGTCTGACCCCTTTCAAGATAATCAATCATAATCACACATTTCGAGTCCCAGAATACTGAAGCCATCACCTTATTTGCCGACAAAATCGACTTAGCCTTTTTAGGGGGTGGTGAACCAGGTCTTCTCCACTGTTTTGATTGTTGTTTTGTTTCCGGTGTACAGGAATGAACCCATGTTTCGTCCATAGTAACAAAACGATTCAAAAAATCATCTGCATCGGCTTCAAATAACTCCAAACAGTCGCGTGAAATAGTCAATCGCGTCCTTTTTTGTTCAACTGAAAGCAGTCGCGGAACCCACCTCGCAGACACCTTGTGGAAACCCAACTCGTTGACAATGATGTTTTGAGTTCGTTCATAAGAGATGCCTATAATCTCGGCTATCTCTCTAATTTTAATCTGCGGTCTCCCATTATTAAATCAAGTACTTTTTTAATATTTTCGTCAGTAGTTGACGTCGAAGGCCTTCCAGAGCGGTGTTCATCTTTCACACTCTCTCTACCACGCTTAAATTCTGCTATCCATTTTTTGACGGATGAATATGACAGAGCACACTCGCTTATGTACTTACCATGTCATCATGGATAGCTTTTGATGATAGCCCCTTCTTATGGAGGTACTTAATGACGGCACGCTGCTCGATTTGCTCCGTTCGCGGAAATTATGTCCGATTGCTTTGTTAATAAATTTATAAAATCACAACTAATTATCGCACACGTTTCGAACTTCACACAATGAACTAGTCTGAACTGAACTAAATAATGTGGGTAGATTTGATTTTTAGAATTGAATGGATCTGTGTTAGGCGAGTACTTTTCAATCCACCTAGGTATTAAATTATTTGAAATAAAAACCACAATTCAATGCCTATCTAAAATTAGGTATATCCAATTACATTAACAAAATGTATGAAATTACGTATTTTGAGCCGAGGAAAGTATTTTGACCTTTAAATAATACAATAGATTAGAATAAAATAAAATAAGTTTTTATTCAATACAGATTACATGTAATTCTTATTGAAAGTCATTTTTTACTTTACCACTAGTTCGGGTAAAACCTCTGTCCTGATAAGAATCAGTAAGAAACCCCGCGGGACTTTTTAAAAGAAATAAATTTTAAAAAATGTGAATGGTTACAAAATATTTACCAGGGGTTATTATCAACTATATATTTATTTATATCTTTATAAAGCCGTTTTTATAATTTTTTTGTTTAATTAAATATTTAAACTTGGTAAGACCTCGTATATTTTCTAGGACTTTGTTGTAATAGCTTATACATTGCCCCAAGAATTAACTACTGACTCTGTGAAGTCGAGAAACTGGTAGCACCAGCTTGTGTTTGTTCCTAGTGTTTACAGAGTGTATTTCGTTTTTTTTTACTAAAAATATATTTTTGTGAACATACATTAAATTTTCGCAAATATACTAAGAGGCCAAATTTAATATATATATATATATATATATATATATATATATATATATATATATATATTTCTTTAAATTTTTCTTTAAAGAGACTGACTTGGTTTTAGGTTGTAAATAGCTCATACTGCCCTCTTCTGCAAAACAAAAATAGTTTCTAAATCGCTCACATTTCCCCATAGCAAATTCCCATATGACATTATGCTATGGAGGTAACTAAAATAAACTAATCTAGCTGTCTCGACACTAGTTCGAACTCTAATATTTTTACAGCAGAAGCTGCAAGCTTAGTCTGCTTGCCAATTTAGATATAAAGGGGCCCCTCTGAAGCTTTGCGTCGAGAGTGATGCCAAGAAAAACAGAATTCAACAGAGCTCAGTTCTTTCCCATTTAAAAACACATTGGTATTCAGATTTTTAACACTCGTTGTTGTAAATTTTATCCATTTAGTATTATTGCCGTTTAAATTTAGATTATTAACGTTAAACCAATGCAGTAATTTTGATATAGCATTATTCACTTCATCACATTTAAATGATTGATGTTTATGTTTAAAATCAAGGAGGTATCATCATCAAATAATAATATATCATGATTATACAATACCTACAAGTGAAGGTAAATCATTAACATACACTACAAATAGGAATGGGCCGAGAATTAATCCCTGAGGGACACCCATCTGTACGGGCATCTGGAAGAACTTTTACCATTGACAATAAACTTTCTGCATTCTATTACTTAAATATGAAATAACTAGTTTAAGCGCTGTGTTTTTGACAACATAGTACTGTAGCTTCCTGTTTAATGTCTAATGGTGAACACAGTCGAAGGCCTTGAAGAAATCACAAAATATACCCAAAGCATCCTCTGAATTCCCCGTAGACAAAAAAATATGTTTTATAAGCTCATAATAGGTGTTGCTCGACCTCCAACTCCGGCGTTGGTGGTCGAGCAACACCTAGTAAAACCAAATTGACTTGTATGAAGCAATTTATTTTTATTAAAAAAAACTTAACATATGATGTAAAATATTTTTTTCGTAAACTTTACTTAGAGTCGGTAGTACAGAAATTGGTCTTAAACTTAAACATTACTATGTTTGTTATAACAGGTGTGACCAGGCCCAATATCAGTTGGGTTTTCTATCAAGAAATTCCTAGTAAGCTGCTCGGAGCAGTGATTTTACTGTTTTTTCATCCATGTGCCTCAGAAAGCACGTAAAGCCGTTGGTTCTGTGTCTGATCTGTCTATATTTGTGTTGGATTACCGTCCCATCGCACTATGAGAATGAGGGAATAGAAAGTGCACCTGTGCTTGCGCACACACCCGTGATACATAATCCTGCTCTGCGTCATTTAAGTATAATGTATTCTCCTAACACTTACGTACCTATTATAGAAGACTATTAGATACTCTTTACCGAAAGGTTTGTACATAATAGTTCAATGTTCTGCATAAATGGCTAGTCTCAGTTGAGACAGGCCGCCATGATCAAAATTCAGTCTAAAGGACGTTTTTGAAGTTCAAACATAACACAGAAATACTTAAAATATAAATATAACGTAGTAAAAATGAAGAAAATTATATTTAAAACCCGTTAATATAGTTCAGCGCTAACGTCATCTAATTACAAATTGCAATAATGCTAACTCATAAACAATGATAAATAGACAACTTTACTAGGGATGGGCCAAATATGGATTTAACCGAATACGAATATTCGGCCGAATGTTCGGTAAAACTTTTACCGAACCGAATATTCGGCTGAACATTATTCGGCAGGATAACCTCGGCACCCAACCAATTTTTGTCAAAACTTGTTACCGTAAAGCCCGCGGATTAACGTCGGACCCTGTCCCTCGCTCCCACGCTGCACCTGACAGTTATTGCATCATCTAGTACTGAGCAAATTGTCAGCACATGCTTATGTTTTGACTATTCTTGTGATAAAAAAAGTATTTCGTTTGTTTTATTCTTAGTGAAAATTGATTATTATATATTGAATAAAACTACTTTTATGGATTATATCGCGTTTAATTTTACTTTTAATTATTTTTATTTTTAATTCCCGACGTTTCGGGTGCTTTCCACCACTCATGGTCACAGGGGACTCAGGTGACTGACGTCCCAATGTCATCGTTAAAACCCGGAGTACCTTCAGCTTTTTTAATTATTGTTTATGGTAAAAAAGCTGAAGGTACTCCGGGTTTAACAATGACGGGACTCCAAAGCACGTTCTTTAAAATTTAGCCTGTAGCTATAGTGGCGCCACCCTTATTTAACGGTTTTCTATAGCCACTTTTTAATACACAGTCTTTACTCCTTACTTCTACACTCCATAATTCTGTACCTGAGAAGCATATTACTGTAAGCGCCAAATCGCAAAGTTTACGTAATAGAAGATATCCTTTCAAAAAGTAACTATCTTTAGGTTTAGGAGGTTATAAAATTTAAAACAAGTGAAGTTAATATAACTGTTTTAATTTTTTTAAAGGGCTACATTATAAGCTTTTAAATTGACTAACAATGATGAGATCAATCTTTGTGTAATTCAGTTATTTTTAAAAAACAAAAAAAATCGGTATTACATACAGTGTTATGCCTGTAATTAAAATTTGAACATAATCTAACATACTTAACTTTTTCATGTAATCTAATTAATTTTTATGACATAAACTAACATTTAGGTAAGGAGATCAATGTTTGCGTATATTAGTAATTTTAAAATAATAAAATTCGGCATCACTTACGGTGATAGACCTATATTATAATCAAAATTTGAACATTATCTTAACATACAACTTTTAAATACCTTTAACTTTATCTAATCTAAATACCTTTAATGACAAAAATGACATTATTAGCTAAAGAAATATAAAAATTTTAATAACACAGGTCAGGATTTTCAGATTCTTCGATAATATCAGGTTGATTACCATGTGGTAGGTCAATGTAAAACTTTTTTAGTTCTGGATCGGCAATCCATTGAGTTAACGTCACCAAATCTTTGTATTTCGCAATACTGATAGGACGAATGTTTTCATGAGCCTGTGGCAGGGAGTTTGACAATATAAGGTTTTGTCTAGTATTCTTTTTAAGATTGATCTCAGAGAACTCTTCGTCATGGAAACTGGTTTTATAATATAAAATACCATCTTTCTGCTTCCTTACCTGTAGCCACACACATTGTGAAATCAAAAACTGACCATTAGATGAATTTTTACGCCTTTGACTGAAATTCACGGACAGTGATTTAATATCTTTAACATTCGTAAGATTCATGTTGTGTACTATTAATGGGTTCTGAGTTTTACAGATTTTAACAAACTGCTTCCAATCACGTGGTACTACTACATCAAAACTAGATAGTTCTTTTTTCTTTCTCTCAATAACTGAATGAACAACATCAGCCTCTGAATGTGTGTGACCACGAAGTAAAAATTTGTGGTTGATTGTGACAAGTTCCGTGTTTTGTAATAACTAAAAGTAACAATACAACAAAATAACGTTACGGTTTTGCCCCGAACAGTTATCAGACCATATTGTTATTTCTTCTGTGTTTTCACGCTTGTAATTAAGAACCCATTCTATAATGCACGATCCGACTTCATTGGCACCTCTTCCTCCTTGTGTTTCATCCCACATCATGCAGTAAGATTTGTTATCAGTGTCATTATGGATTGTTTCATTGAATGTCCACAGTTTTCTTAAATAGAAAGACTGACTATTTGTTAACAAGGGCGTTGCTAAACATTTTTGCATGTCCACCATAAGAGTTACTTTTTTTCCTTCCGATTCTTTAGCGATTTCTTTGTCTTCTCTTTTTAAAGCATACCTCCTATCAGCATCTTCAATATGTTCTTTTCTTTGCTTCTCTATTTTTTCTCTTTCTTCGGGATTAGTTTCGTGCTTCAATAATGATATGAACTTATCACAAGTGTCGCAAGTATCATTGCTAGGTAAGTAAAAGGACAAATTGAAATGCTCGTTGAAAATTTTTCTGTATAACCACTGCTTCGATATCATATTTTCTGGTACACCATCTTCTTTACATTTTTTTACGTATAGTTCGTACATTTTCGTTATATTTAAATCTGGTCCAAGATATTCGCGAGTTGTTTTTTCTCTCGAGTAATGACATATGTAACGTGGAAACATACAAATATGGTTTTTAATCCCTGCAATTACAGAATCGGGTGTTTTGTTTCCTGGAATATGCTTTCCTCGTTGATCAGGCTGCACTAAACTTGTAGCTTCCGAAATCTTTGATAGCGTGGTTGATATGAATTGTTCTGTAAGGCAAAACGTGTTTAGAAACATTTTTTGGCAAACCCGGGTACGTACATTATTAATAAACATATTATAAATTCTTGTTTTCTTGCGTCGGCTAACATCATTATTCTGGCGGCTACGAGGTCGCATCACGGATATTAAGTCAATAGATGAAGCTACAAACTGTCTTCTTTGTTCCCAATTTGTGGTGGTTTTCCAAAATGACTCAAAGTGTTTTATCCTATTATCATATGAAATTTTTTCAAAGCATTTTAGTTTACAAGTATTCGGGCAAGCTTCCTTCATTTTCCTCTTCTCGATTATTTTTTTTGTTTTTGAAACTGCGCTAACATACCTTTCTCCCGCTAATCTTTTTGTTTTCGCTATTTCACGTTTCCAGTTTTTTTGATCACGTAAACGTTTTCTTGATTTTCTCTTGTTGTTTACGTTTTCATCGACATTAGATTCAGACGAATCTGATGTTGAACTTATAACAGTCAATCGAGGATTTTTTCGGACGCGCGGGGAGGGTGACCAGTTGCTACTTGAGTCTGCATCTGTCTCGTACGGGTCATTTTCTTGTGAATTCAAAAGAGAATGGCTACTTTCTCGGGAGTGCAAAACAGAAGGACTATCTTCTCGGCTTAACATGCTTACTGGCGACTCTCGTGATAGTTCTCTCAAGCAATATTGGAAGTTTTCTTCATTTGCATGGTTTTCAAAAAATTGCAGCTGTTCTTTTGTTAAAGGTGACGAACAGCGCTCTTCTCTAATTACTGTTTCTAAAAAAATATAAAGATTTGACTTCGTTAAGTATTATAATATAAGTATTACTAGATAGTTACTTAGTTTGAAAATTCGTCACTACTAAATAATAAAGGTTTATCTGTTCACTTTCCTCACAAAATCTACTGAAAATAGTCATAACTTCCAACTTCTTCCAATTTACCAATTGAAAGCAGTTAGGAGTTATGACTTTTTTTATTTTAACATGAATCAACAGGTTAGAAGATTACTGATAAATTTTTAAATAAATTCTATAAGAAGAACTTCATCCGCGTGCGGGACTCGAACCCGCGACCTGCAGCGTAAACAAATAATAAACATATTAGAAATACAAATGTATAATTTTATATATATTATAATAATTGAAACTTAAAAAAAATAAAAACTTACCAATTGAAACCGGTCTTAAAGTTTGTGAATTTAACTGCTCGTCTGTGGTAAGCGACTCTAAAAATACATAGGTATATTATTTGTAAGAAATGTATTATATAATATTAATATGAATAAATAAAACATTACTTCTGAACTATCTAAACTTACCATCTGGAATCGGCTGCAGAAGCTGTAATATTTTTCTCGTTCGATTACTGCACATTTTCGATGTTTTATTGTAAGCGCTACATAAAAATTGGCATACGTGTGCATTAGACGAACGCGAGAAGCGAAATAAAACACTGTATCTCACGCGATCTATTTATAGGCAAACCGCGCCTAGCTTCGCGGCATCGATGCAGTTAGCGGCAGAATAATGTAACTCCGCACTTACAGTAAAATACACGTGATTGTGAAGACTATTTTTAGTTTATGGTCCTTTACCCTGTTATGCTTTAAAGATAGTTTGAGATATACAGTATAATAAAATTTAAAATATTAAAAAGTACTTGGCTTTGCCCAGTTACTGTTTTATGCCTGTAAAGAGCGGAGCAAATAACATAGGATTGTGTAGAAACCTCAATTTCGTCGAAAATGGAGTTACAGTGTTATGCTTCTCAGGTACAGAATTAGTCTATAAGTTTCTCTGTCTACGGAATCAGATCAACTCTGACATTGACACTGACTGTTTTGATGCTTGATGGACGGACGGGTTCAGTGTTGCAAGTACTAAAGTAAAATAACCCTTTCCTATAATGTAACGCTACATATTGCTGTTGCTGTATTAAACAAATAAATAAAATCCTATCCTTTAGTGTATTCTGATGTATTAATTCATTAATTGAAGGCTTGTTTTTATACATAACATATCGTAAATAGAGTATTTTAATGAGTATAGGTATGGTTTTTTCCTACTCTGATCTTTTTAATTATTATATGGCCACATTAAAGGTGCTATAGAGTGACTTCAAATAGAAGAAATCAATTTAACTCGTAGACAGAGAAACCTATAGACAAATTGACGCCTTCTTTCGCATTCGCACACTAAAAAGATAGAATTATGCATACGTCTTGCATAGAAATGAGATAGAGCGGTGTGATTATTTGTCCCTTTCTCCGTGCCGGTTTTTTTGTTTAGCAAACTCTACAGTTTGCTAAACAACTTTGACAGCGTAGCGATTTAAGGAGTTTACAAGTTGGTTTAAGTGAGAAAAAAAGTGCTTTGTGAGCTTAAGATGAAAGGTGAATCTTGTTCAGTTCAGTTCTTAGAACAATTAAAATTTTAACTAAATGTGTTTAAAAGTCATAAAGATTATTCTATAACCTAAAATTTTGTTATCGTTCTTTCTCACTCGAGGCCACGCCGATCATTAGTCTATAGGTTTCTCTGTCTACGATTTAACTACTTTTAAACTTGATTATTTTTCAGCAGCTGCTATAAAATGTTAATAGTTATTCAAAATTCTTTTTTTATTTTAATTAAATTTATAGTAACAGTCTTACTCTTGTACTTCACTTAGCTTGGGGCACAATTTGACCATCTCATTTGAGGAAGTTAAAAGTTACCATGTAGTGACTGCGTAAGAATATCCACTACCCCATATCATCCCGTGGGTGTCGTAAGAGGCGACAGAGGGAGACAAGCAGGAGATGGACAGCAGCGTCTACCCAATAACGACTAAAAACAAAAATACTGCGGTTGCCAACACGCTTGCCAAGCATGGCAACTATGGCAAATATCTTTCCTATGAAGCAGTCTACGGGAAAGGCCTATGATCCAGTGGACTTTGATAGGCTATAACGGTAACTTTGGCAGATGAGCTATTTCGTCTATTAGTAATGAGTAATATAAACATGAGCAACAAAAACAACCCGCTCCTTTGCATCGCCTTTGTTTGTCAAATAAAAGTAGGAAAATACATTTGGTTACCGATCTAATAAAATTATTGCGTTAAAAGATGTATCTTATATCATAACTCGCAAAATAACCTATAGCGCCATCTAGGTAAAATTAAAGTAATTAGTTGGTACTTAAATTAAAATAAAAACCATTTTATTTATCAAATAACGGATAGGAAAATACACTTAAAAATCGGATAATGTAATTTTTCCATCTCACGACATTGTAAATTTTAAATTTTTGTAGCTGCAATAAATTTTTGTAGCTGCAAAAATGAAAATTATGCCTACTTCCCAGCTTCTATCATCACCCCTCCGTAACATCCTAGTGAAAGTCCCATCCAAATTCGTTCACAGGTTTTTGCGTGAATCGTGTCCAGACAGACGTATCCAAAAACGTTGTTTTGGAATCTGTATCGATAATGTAGTATACCCAATTCCAAATTTCAAAAAAATATTCAATGTACAGAAATCGTCGTGTTACAGTTTTATCATAGTATCATTCTTCTTCTTAAGGTGCCGTCTCCTTGCGAAGGTTGGCAATCACTAGGGCGATATCAATTTTTGAGACCGCTGCTATTATTATAGTATAGATAAGTCAAAATAAGTGAGCCGTGGTAGCTTAGATGGTTAACGTTCGCTGTAAATATAACAGAACGCGAGTAACTCGGGTTCCATCCCCGCCGGCACCAGTGAAATTATTAATTGCAATTTTAAGTTCTGATTTACCACGTGCTCGGCGGCGAAGGGAAACATTGTGAGGAAACCTGCATGTCTGAGGAATAAGGGAAAAAATATTTCGATTCGCCAACACGCATTGGGGAAGCGCGGCACTTCCTTGTCCCAAAACACTCTCAGAAATGGGGGGAGACCTGTGCCCAGCAGTGAGACGTATATAGGCTGTAACTTTAAATCAAAATTATATTGATTTTGTTAATAATACGCCGCTTCTTGCGGTACTTTACAATTGCATAAATAATTTTTCCCTGTTGACATTCAAACTACATATTATGCATCTTATTTCATTAAACAATAACTGCTACAATCACAACAATTTAACGCTGTTATTGCATTGTTGAACATTCCGTATACTTTGTATAACATTGTCTATTCACCGCCACACTTTACGTGTATAATCGCTCTTTTTTATGTTTTATTATTGTTATTTACAGCGCTATTTCCGAGATTTTGTTTGGTTAAAATTTATAGCTATTGAATTGTATCGTTGTATTGAAATATACGTGGTCTGCGAACAATGGAGTCAAATTTACTGAGAAACGTATTTAAAATTATAATGTCTTATATAGAATAAGCAATCGAGCACACATCCCATTCGATAATAAGTGGAAACTGTGGCCCATAGACGTTCTACATTTATCCTCGACTATGAATCAAAATGCAGATGCATTGTTATCCTTGAAAACCAAGATGGAACGCCTCTTATTAAATAAAAAGAATAAAAATCTCTGTCTTTTCTACACTCACTATACGAAACACAGGATATTTTACGCTGGTATTGCGAGAGCGTAGCCCTTACCTGCAGGTCGAGCCGACCCATTCGACAAGGCTCTACCACATAAAAAATTCAAAAGCTTCTGCTTCCGACTGCCTTAGTCTTCATCGAAATCGAAGGACATTTTTTACGCACCAAAATGTTACTTTTGCCTCGTGGTCTTTCACAACAAATGACAAGACACTATCATTAACGTAACAATTAGTAGAAGATCTTGATGCAAGTTTTGATTTTAAATTACTTTATAATGCATAGGTATATAATCAAAGGTTACTCGTTTATTTTACACGAACTTTTATGGTACATGGAATGTCTTTGTCAACTGTAAACCAATTTCGATGATTTATTTAATTATAAAGGTTATACTTTAGGGGTAGTATACGTATAAATTTGGAAAAAATATTTTAAATACAAGTGTGCAACGCGACGTAGCTTTTATCGTAACTATTTAGACAAATATGAGATTGTATTACTCTTTAGTCCACTCAAAAAGGAGAAAAATTAAGCCGACTTCAAACAACCAATAATTATAAAATAATTTCACGTTCTGGAGTCAGAGCTTTAATCCCTCTATAACTATGACTCATCAAGGACTTGAGAATGTAAAAATTTTATTATTTTTAGTTCTTCGTGGTCGACTTTTACGTTAATCAAAAGGAAATTTTTGAATATTTTGAGTTAAATGCTTCTGTGTTTGTTTGTAAGAAGACTCTACTTAGAAGTTATGAGAAATCTAAATAAGTAGACTGCTTTTTTCAACCTTGCCAGCCTTAAAGTAATCATTAATAAAAGTTTCTAACACTTAAGCTAAAATCTCATTGAATTAAAATAAATAAAAGTATTCAGCCCCTCCTCAAAAATAATAAAATTTATTTCCTACCGTTTCTTTTGTCCGCCTGATAATTGATCTGTCTTTGTATGCTGGTGCTCCAAAAGACCCAACTCTTGCAGTATTTCTTCGGAATGCGCCGTCGTGCCTTTTGCCACTTTTAGGCTGGCTGCGACATCTAGCGTCTCCCGTACTGTGAGATAGGGTTGGAGGAGATCTTCTTGTGTGATGTAACACGATGATCGCTGGAATAGCCGCTCGTCTCGAATCTGCCCGTTAACAAGCAATTCACCCGTAACTCCAGCTGACCTGTTTCCAAACAGAAGATTATTCACTTTTAAATAAAAATGAATCTAGATAAAGGAGCAGGCCTAACGTATAAACCCACTGCAGAGCAATGAGCTCCTCATAATTTTGGGAAAAGAACATCGAAACTCTATCCAGGAGCAGAGTGCGCTGCGCTACTCCGATGTGTGTTAACGGATTGCAAACGTTCCCGAAGTATTTTAAATTTTTTAGACGTGCAGGCTTATTTAAATTATTTCACTTTAGAGAAGACTCGATTTCGTGTGGCAAATTATAATCTAACACTAACATCTAACAATGGACCTAGAAAAAAGGGTGCACAGAGTTTCGCTAAGAAACAATTGACGCACCCCAAGGGCGGCCGTTTAACTATGTGTGAGTTACTACGTGAGCGCGGATTGGGGAGTATGGCAGGCGGTAGACTTACTTACTTAGTTTGTATTAGCGAACTGACTTACCATGGGTGAGTCAGCAATTGTTTTAAGAGACGGCGTCTATCCTTTTTTCTAGGTCCATGCATCTAACATCAAAAAACTGCATTTAACAATTTTAGTTGTGCCGGCGGGGATAAAACTTGTTCCATTACCATTAGAGCCCAGCAAAAGTCCACTGCTGAAGATAGGCCTCCCTCATATATTGCTACAGCTATATTACGATTGTAGCACGAATGGGTAGGCTTGACCCGGGAAGGACCATGCTCCTACAAAATACCAGCGTAAAATAGCAGCTATATAATACTGCTATGTTTCGTATGGTGTGTGTGGAGATCTGGAGACCCTTTTTACTGGAAACGAGACATTCCACCTTAGTCCTCAGGTGTGACAACGCATCTGCGTTTTGATTCTTAATCGATGATAAATGTAGATGTCTACGGGCCACAGCATCCACTTACCGTCAGGGGGACTGTGTACTCGTTTGTCATCCTTATTCCATAAAAAAGTGGGTTGGCGACTGCAGTTTTTCATCTCATTGAGTTTTTATTAAGAAGGAGCTGATGCCCATCTTCTGTTTCATTTCCCTACGTAACCTCTTTTGATACTCACGGGACGATATGGGGTAGTGGATATTCTTTCACTACCACAACACACATAAACTTTTTCGAATTCTATGAAATTTTGGAGCCCAGCCCCAGTGTTACAATGGCTGAAAAATATCTATACTTTAATTTAAGAAAAATATATTCACCTGTATCCAGAAATAGCGTTGAGCAGTGAACTTTTACCGGCACCCGATGGACCCATGATGGCAACAAGCTGTCCAGACAAAAATCTACCGTTGACGCCTTTAACCACTTGTCTGTGTTTAACTGTAACAATAAAATAATAATCTTCAAAATTCTATTCACACAATAAGTGTACCACGGTCATTAGCTCACCATTAACTTTTCCTCTGAAACCAACGGTTCATCGATTATAAAAAAATAATTTAATTCAGTATGGAAATAGATAGCGCAAAAATATTTTAATTTCGACCATTTTACCTTAATCTACACTTCCACGAAGAAAAATACAAAAAAATATCCTGATAGCGAAATATCAGGTTTTTTTTGGTATTTTTCTTGAGGCTCATTCGGTGATTAGAGCAGAGTGACGAGAAATTTAAACGTTTTTCCCAATAAGGGTTTTAGAATGCAAACAATTTTTTTTAATTTCGTGCTTAAACTTAGGTACTACTCTACACATTGTTAATTTAAATTGTATTAATGACTCTACACGAATCCCTTTTGAATTTTTCTGGATGTTGTATGCAAGTTATTTAGATAAAAATCTTCCTCACTATTCAGAAGATTTTTTTAGTGGAAACATTTTTAAATAAATATACAAAAATCCTCTTTTTCTCTTAGTCGACTCTTCTTACGATTATGAAGTGTGTATACTGGTACAAAAATCGTTTCCATAATGTAAAAAACTAAATAAATACTAAAATAAATAAATATATTATTTTCGAATTCATATATATGTGATAGATTGTATTTTAAAATAAAACCAAAAATTATCATGTAAAAATAATAACGAGATTAATTGTTAATATTATTTTTACGTAGTACAGCCATGCTGCAGCTATATTATGGTTGTAGTACGAATAGGTCGGTTCGACCGAATTGGGAGCACAGAATACCAGCGTAAATAGCAGCTCAATGCTGCAGTGCTTCGTATGGTGAGGGTAGAGAACCGTAGACCGTTTTTACCCGAAACGAGGCATTCCATCTTATTCCTCAGGGGTGACGACACGTCTGCATTTTGATTTTTAATCGAGTATAAATGTAGCTGTCTATGGGCCACAGCATCCACTTACCATCAGGTGGACTGTGTAGTCGTTTGTCACCCTCATTCTATAAAAAAATCTTAAATAGGCGAGTATTTGGGCCACATTAAAAAGAATATGCTGTATTCAAATATAATATGGTGTTGTTGCGCGTAAAAGCGTTGCTATTTATGAATAGCATTGAACTAAGCCAAACGATGTTTTTGTTTCATTCATAATATTGCAGTTTTGTGGAACACTTAGGACTGCAAAAATCTATGGATATGGTTTCTTCTCTTGCTTTAAATTCAAATTATATATTCCTGTTACAAAACCAGTTATTCATATGCTTCTTTGGGTTTGGTTGGTTTGTATTATTTCTGAGTGAGGGTTCCGACGTGGAACACTTCGTCTCAGACGACAGGAACTGTGTGTTGATTGTTCAATCGTTTTCGTTCGGAAAATTTTGACCTCACAAATTAACCTATTTTTTTTAATCAAGATATTTTTCAAGCGACAAAAATTTCAATTACGAAGATACAGTAACAAAGCAAAGTCAGAGCACATAAGCAGAATTGGCGAGAAACTAGTTCGCCTTCCTTCTGGAACCCGTGCATTCTGGTCTCTCACCAAGGCTGTCCAGGGGAATTTCTGTCAGCCATCTCTTATATACCGCATACGGCCCATACCGCAAAGGAGAAAGCCGATCTGCTAGGCTCCTTCTTTGCGTCCAACTCGACTCTCGATGACGGGGGGAGTACGCCACCGACCATCTCGCAGTGTGAGTGCTCAATGCCAGAAGTGCAGTTCACACAGCGCTCGGTTCACAAAGCACTCCTTTCCCTGGACACCCACAAGTCCACTGGGCCTGACGGAATCCCCCAATTGTGCTGAAGACGTGTGCTTCAGAGTTGGCACCGGTTTTAACGTGTCTTTTCCGGTACTCCTACTCCCTAGGCGTAGTCCCAAAATCATGGAAGACGGCTTTCGTCCACCCGATCCTTAAAAAAGGCGACCGCTCAGACCCGTCCAACTACCGGCCTATCGCCATCACCTCCTTGTTCTCCAAAACAATGGAGTCTATTGTTAACTGCCAGCTCATGAGGTACTATGAGGATCACCAGCTGATTAGTGATCGCCAATACGGTTTTCGCCGTAGTCGGTCAGTTGGTGATCTTCTGGTCTACCTAACTCACAGATGGGCGGAGGCGGTGGAGTCCAAGGGGGAGGCATTGGCCGTTAGTTTGGATATTGCGAAGGCCTTCGATCGGGTTTGGCACAAAGCGCTTCTTTCGAAGCTCCCTTCCTATAGGCTTCCCAAGAAATTTTGCGATTGGATCATCAGCTTTCTTGCAGATCGGAACATTAAGGTCGTTGTAGACGGTGCAAGCTCCGATTACGAGCCTATTAATGCTGGTGTTCCACAAGGCTTCGTGCTATCGCCAACGTTGTTTCTTCTGCATATCAATGATATGTTGCAAACCCGTAACATTCATTGCTATGCAGATGACAGCACTGGTGATGCTCTTTACAGCGGCCGTGCCAATATTTCTCCGTGTGTCTCCGAGTACCGGGACAAACTTCTGTCTGAAGTGGAGTCTTTGCTGAACAGAGTCTCGGATTGGGGGCGTCTAAATCTAGTCGAGTTTAACCCCCAGAAGACACAAGTTTGCGCGTTAACCGCTAAAAAGAATCCCTTTGTCGTATATCCTCAATTTCAAGGCTCCCCTTGTTTCCTCAGCCAGTATCGGAATCCTCGGCGTCGACATATCGAGTGACGTGCAGTTTCGTGGTCACTTGGAAGAGAAGGCCAAATTGGCCTCTAAAAAGCTTGGCGTGCTCAGCAGAGCCATATATTTTTAATAGTATTTCATACCGGCACACCGCCTGCAACTTTACAAGGCGCAGGTTCGGCCGCACATGGAATACTGTTCCCATTTCTGGGCTGAGACTCCCCAGTACCAGCTCCTTCCACTTGACCGCATCCAGCGCTGAGCGGCTCGAATCGTCAACGACCGAGTGCTTTCCGATCAGCTCGATTCACTGGCGCTGCGTAGAGATGTTGCATCTCTTTGCATTTTCTTTCGCATATATACCATGGGGAGTGTTCTGAGGAATTGTTCGGATAAATCCCAGCCGCCAAATTTCGTGAACGCACTACGCGGCAAACGTCCCGATACCATCCACACCATCTTGATGGATGCTTGGCGGTCCACCAGTGTACGTTTTAAAAGGAGTTTTCTTCCGCGTACAACCTCTCTGTGGAATAGTTTACCGATACGACCGATACTACCTAGGGACCTTCAAGAAAAGAGCTTACTCCTTTCTAAAGGGCCGGCAATGCACCTGTAATTCCCCTGGTGTTGCGGTTGATCATGGACGGCGGTAGTCACTTAACATCAGTTGAACCGCATGCTCGTTTGCCCCCTCTTCTATAAAAAAATGCAGTAACAGAACGCTTGTAGAGTTTGTCCATTTTCATGCAGAAACTTCTAAAACAAGAGCATCAACAAATTACCCATAAAATGACAAGAAAGTTTAGTAGCTTAAATTTTTTAATAAAATAAAATCAATTTTAGATATTTTTTCAATTTTTCATACAAACTGGCTTTTCGTAGGCATCTAATAATTTCAAATATATTATCATGACTGTCAAAAATGATACCGAATATTTGTAAACCGTTCTTTCCTCATCTAGGGGTGAATCTGAGGTCGCAACAAATGGTACAACACACTTTCAATACACACTGCTGCAATATACAATGCCAGTTAGAGAGCCAGTATTATTGCAAGTTATGATATATTCCATCTTAGCCTATCTTCTTCTTATTTCTTTATCCTGTTAAAGTCAACAGCTAGAAATTGAATTATGGAGTTATAACGTATGCAAATGGACTGCTTGTTTATCATAGTATTTTATTAATATATAATACGTATACTAAATTACTATCTGGTTATAATACTCGCGAAGAATAAGTTAGGATAAAAATTTTGATAGAAAAAGAAACTTTTGTAGAAATAACTTCATATTAGAAATAGAAACAATTAAGCGCAAGTCTTTCTTGAAAGCAATACTCTTGAGTATTGCTGCCATATATGAGCTGGTGCTGCAAAATGCCACCTAGCAGCTTTGGACTTAATGGAAAGGCGTTCTAAGAGGATTATTGGTGACCCGAATTTGGTTAAAACCAATCTTACCAGCCTGGAACACAGGCGCAAAGTAGCCAGCCTTTCGGTCTTCCACAGGATGCATTTCTGAAAGTGTGCGCGGGAATTGAAAGAAAGAAAGAAAGAACCATTTATTTGATACAATTTAAGAAATGTAAATATAAATTACAAGAGGCAAAAATATGCTTGCACAGGTGTAAGACAGCTTACACATTAAAAATTATTAATAAGCAGTACATGCACGATGCTAATTAATAATGAAACAAAAAAAACAAATAAAATTTATAGAAGAATTTAAAGATAAAATATGACATCAAATAGGTCTCCAACTCTGAGTAATGCTGCAAAGGCAGCGCTGGTTTTCAGGAACCTTGTGACTTCACTGGCAAGTCGGTGTGTGAACCTCCAATTGTCCACCAATTACGCGTAACTACGACTTATAGACTAATAGTAATTAGCCAGCAGGCAAGAGAGTAGTGCTAACGAACACAGTTAACACATACATACTGTATAAATATCATTATAAATGGTGTGTAGGACATACACTACACCTATACTTACACATAAAATATTTGGCTCTATAGGGAAGACAAAACAAAGTAGCAATAAAATTTATGATTTTAGTACATATATAATTTATATTATGTACTCAAAGAGATTACACGCCATGTTACGAATGTAATTGCATGATTTAATTCCTCCCTCTCACTTCCACCATCGGACAACCAGACGTTCAACCAGTCTTCGCCTTTTCATTGTTGACTTACCACGCATCGTCTGAAAAATTATCGCACCAAACGATTTGCTACGTTGTTCATCATGCGTACGGCAAAGGAGTGGAATAAGTTGCCAGCATCTGTCTTTCCATCCGATTACCGTGTGAGTGTCTTCAAGGCAAGAGTCTCTTAGGCTACATCATCACTTACCATCAGGTAGGATTGTAGCTAAGTGTTGGCTAAGAATAATAATAAAAAAGAAACCTAATAAGTAATGCTTTGAGAACATTAGCCATTGCTAAGATCTGAGACAGATTTGCTAAGATTCATCCATATTTACGTATGACATACCCGTGTGTTACTTCCTCCATTATATGCTATACAATGATCAATCATACTCGTATAATATAAACCGTGAATTCTATTCAATGCACGTCGTCATTTTTTCTATTTTGATTCGTCGTAATATAAATACAAGTTTATTATTCAATAACAAAGAGCAGACAAAGGAGTAAAATACGAACATTGTTTTAAATTCGATTACGTCTGTGCTACTTTACCAGTAGGTACTTTATTTCGCGGAACTGATTCGTAATCATAAGTTAAAGTCGCTGCATACGTAACGTGTTTTATCCCGGACGGAGAGGGACGTGAAATTTTGGAAATATCGTTTCATAAAAAACGTATGTGATAATGCATACGTTACGGATGCACGGACGGGACGGGGACGTGGCAAGAATGGGACGGGAAAAATATCGTCGGCGACGATGTTTACTCCGTCCCGGCCGGGACGTGCCACGTCCCGTCCGTGGTTCCGCCGCGTATTAGTATTTTATTCCTGTCATTTCGATTTAAAGTATTTTATAAAAACTATTAATTGATAAGTAGTATAAAATGCTATTTTGTATTTGCTCTTATTTATATTATAGATAAATAATAAATTTTATAATGTAAAGGAACACTTAAGAATTTTAAGAAATTCAATAAAAGAGTGACTTACGAATATATAACTATCCAAAATACAAAATTTATAAAATTAAAAATACCTAAAACGTAACTTTGCTTATTTTATGAAATATTAATTTAAAGAAGTATCAATTTACAAACACCTTACTATATACTTATATAGGCCTCAATTATGAGATAATCATAATATGTATGAGATCAGTTACAATTGTAAGATAATTAGAGAGCAGAAAAGTTCTCCAGTTTGGGCTAGCGGACTTGACCTTGAAATATATTTGAATAAGTATTTTACAACACTTTTGTTGGTACTTAACGTCACATGAGTAAATAAACCGACGTAATGTCCAATGAAATTGTAAGGCTAGCCATTCACTAACGACCCAATTGATTTACGATTTTTTTATGACAGAGCGACGCTGCAAGCGTGTTATTGTTGTACCACATAAGGGGCGACTCGACCGGGGAAGGATACACTCTGACAGAATACCAGAGTGAAATAGTAGCTTAATGCTATCAACATTTCGTATGGTAATTGTAGAGATTACGGAGGAAAAGATGCATTCCATCATAGTCCTCAGGGGTGACAACGTATTCTGTATTTTTACTCTTAATCGAAGATAAACGTAAATGTCTACAGACCAGTTTGTAGACGGTGTACTCTGGCCATCACCTTTATCCTATAATAAAAAATATAATACTTGTGTTACTAGTTGATACCCGCCCGCTTCGCCGGGTGTGAGTGCACGATAAGTAACTATATAGCCCGTACGGATATAGAATAGGATTAGATATGGCGACCAATAATCTTATTATCTTAAATTTACATATAAGATCATTGATGGCGACTTATAGAGCTTGTGCCCTCAACACGTACATACTAATAGCAAAAGCCGCTAATAACGATATATCGTTATAACATTATTATTCAGTTAAATGGAAATTTTCTATTAATGAGAAAATATTTGAATAACAAAACTGTACACACAATTAGTTAGGTACATTAATTTAAAATTAAATTTATAACTAGCGACACGCTCTGGCTTTGCCTTACTAGTAAAATAAACATTAAAGTCCATTTATTTTATTTTATAAATATTTCTAATTAAAATCTCTAAAATTTTCGGATATAATTTAGTCTACATCACTCCTGGTATGATACTCTACTTGTTCGTGAAGTTTTGCAATCGGATCTGCCATTGCGAAGATTAGCTGAGACAGACAAGCAAACGAAAATTTTAAAAATTATTACTTATTTCTCAACGGCAAAAATGAATTATAATATCATTAAATTATGAAGAAAACATAGAACGCGTAGTAGGTCACAAATTAGCAAAACTGGACTGATTTTTGTGGTTTATGGCATTTTGTTAGAATGTATAAAAACGTATAAATATTTTGCAGTCTTTACCGGCGGGTGTGAGTATAGATAATGACAGTGTGCAAGCGAGAGGTGAATAGAGGCGCCGCCATTTTAATTCCCATTTTTTTGGTTACTAAATTTCGAGTCAATCGGCTGTATGAGGCAGCACTATTACCGAAATAAGCGCTCTCTAGTGTTCTTTTACTATATATATATATATATATATATATATATATATATATATATATATATATATATATATATATATATATATATATATATATATGTATATAACTAAACTATTAATAATATTATCTTTTCAACAGGAGTAATCATAAGTTGAATAACTTTTACATAGTTTTGCTATTTACGATAGTCCACAACGTAACTACTAAACTGGGTTCCACCTTGAACATACTTACTCTTTGACTTTAAACTTTTAATTTGGTAACTGTTTTTAAGTTAGATTTTTTGTTAAAAAACATAATGGACCAATCAAAATAAATTAAAAAAATATCGCCTAAAGAAAAATATAAACGTTAGACGTTACCATATCTTTAGATGTTTAATTTAAAATGAACGCTAACTTTGAAAATGATATTATAATTTCTTTTCGAGATACGAGACGAAAAAAGTTCACAAACTCTATGGACCTCAGAAAGTAGAGTGTGTGGAGTGGAAGTTAATAAGATTTTCAAATATAGAACCTATCACATTAACTAACTAGACATTAATCTCACAGTTAGAATTTACAATCAAATATGTCTCTCACCAAAGAATCGACTTGATTTAGTTTTCTCTCTTGTCGTAAAAAACATCAAAATGCAATATATATTAAGATATAGTATGTATCGAAAAATTATGGCCTAAGCTATAATATCAAACCTATTAAATTATGTGGAAATTATTTTATTCTTTTTAGTTTTTTAAAGTTGGTTTTAGTGTTTCGAGAAGTTAATTTTAGCACCTTGAATGTACTAAGCAATATTGCAACCTCAAGGTGACAAACTAGGATATCGTCTGAAAAATTTCATCCCTTATAATCTAGGAGTGTAATTTTTTCCTCAAATTGAACCAGCAATGGGACCATCTTTGAGGCTATTTAATAAAAAAAATCGTTAAGGAAGGTTTGCAATTGGCGAAGATATAACATATATGCTACGTTATATCCTCGCCAATTGCGAAATTCATACCGCGTTGTATATTTAATAAAAATATACAATCGAATTCAGGACCTTCCCCTTTTTTGAAGTCGGCTAAAATTGTAACCGTTGTTAGATCAATAGGGCAAAAAATATACTTGTATAAAAATTAACTCGTCTACTGGTACAGAACAAGTTAGACAACTAGGCTGTTAACAACAGGTTAGTGAATGCCTCTCGTCCTAATTTGTTTTTTATTTTTTTATTTTAATCTAAACATATAAATAAAATCGTGGTAAATCAGCACTTAAAATTGCATTTAACAATTTCATTGGTGCCGGCGGGGTTCGAACCCGGGTTACTCGCGTTCTGTTATATTTACTGCGAGCGTTAACCACTGAGCTACCACGGCTGATTTACCACATGCTTGGCGGTGAAGGAAAACATCGTGAGGAAACCTGCATGTCTGAGGAATAATAAAAAAAAATATTTCGAAGACATGTGAAGTTCGCCAACACGCATTGGGGTAGCGCGGCGGACACTTCCTTGCCCTAAAACCCTCTCAGAAATGAGGGGAGGCCTGTGCCCAGCAGTGGGACGTATATAGGCTGTAACTTTACTTTTACTTTTATATAAATAAAATCGAAGTGTCTGTAATATCAAAATAACTGCCGCATGCTTTTGAAAATTCAGCATGTCTGGTGAGAATGTTCGAAATGGCTCAGCTAATAGTAATTAAACTTCACGAGCAGACAGAGTGTGACGCCAGGAGTAAGTAATCTAGGCTATATTTTATCAACAAGCTATAATAAATAATGCCAAATCAATAAATCCTACCAAGGCGAAGGCGAGGCGGATCGCTAGTCAAAAACATGGTTATTCCGTTTATCCACCCTAAGAAATCCACCCTAGGGTGGATACTATAATAATCGGCATTTGCGTATTATTTTTCTTCCGATTTTCCCCTTGGCTGTGTAAAGTCGTTTATAAAAACATGATAGAAACTGGTTAAAGATTACTTAGTAGACATTACCTAGGCTGCACTAAAAGTATCGGGAATGGAATATTTTCACTGTCCCTGTCACATTCAAATCTTTTTAATTGAAAACTCCTTGGTTTTAAAAATCGAATACCATTTATTTATTTAAAAAAAGATTCTCGGTCTTGTCACAAGGTTTTGTCAAACTTATTTAGTCGTTGAGAAAATGGAATTGGCTCGAGAAAATTCAAGAGCGATGATTTATTATGACTTTCAAAGTGGTTTAACACAAAAACGGTGTGTTCACCGGATGATTTCTGCATTTGTTGATGAAGCCTCATCCAAAACCACAATTTATCGCTGGTTTGCTGAATTTCAACGTGGACGTGTCAAGCTCAGTGATGATCCCCGTCAAGGTCGTCCAAAAACCGCAGTCACCCAAGAAAACGTTGATGCTGTGCGTAAGCTGATTGAGGAAGATCAACACGTGACATACCGCGAAATTCAAGCAACTTTAGACATTGGCATGAATCAAATACAAATAATCTTGCATGAACAATTAGGTGTAAAAAGTTGTTTTCCCAATGGATACCGCATTCTCTCTGTGAAGAGCAAAAAGCGGCCCGCGTTACTTGGTGCGTCAGAACTCTCGAAAAATTCCACGCAGGATCCTCAAATGCTGTATATAACATCGTATTAGATGACGAATCCTGGATATATGCGTACGAACCCGAAACAAAAAACCAGTCACGAGTTTGGGTGTTCGAAAATGAGTTAAAGCCAACAAAAATTGTTCGTTCACGGAGTGTTGCGAAAAAAAAGGTTGCCACGTTTGTCTCCAAAACCGGTCATGTTACGACTATTCCTCTTGAGAGATAAAGAACGGTTAATACGGAATGGTATGCTAGCATTTGTTTGCCACAGGTCGTTTCTGAACTCCGTAAAGAGAACTGCAACCGCCGCATCATCCTCCATCACGAGAACTCGCACTCACACCGCACACAGAACAAAAGAGTTTTTAGAGCAATAAAACATAAAATTATTAGACCATCAGCCATACAGCCCCGACCTAAGACCTAATGATTTCTATACTTTCCCTAAAATAAAGAATAAATTGCGTGGACAGAGATTTTCATCACCTGAAGAAGCTGTGGACACCTACAAAACGGCCATTTTGGAGACCCCAAATTCCGAATGGAATGGTTGCTTCAATGATTGGTTCCATCGTATGGAAATACGTGTCAAATTTCGCGGAGAATACTTCGAAAAGCAATAAATACATTTTTAAATAGTAATGTTGTGTCACTTCCTTGATTCCCGAAATTTTCAGTGCCGCCCTCGTAGCATACCTATAAAAATAGAAAAATACTTCTTGTTTAAAGGTCAAAATTGAAATACTTTTAATTGTTCAATTACATATCATTTGATGTGACATAAATTACGTCTTTTTGGAGATATCTTATGATGAAATAAATGTTTTACTGCAATTAATTGCAATTATATTTTATTGAGGTAGGTATTAAAATTAAATATATTGTTAATTATATAAACAATGTATTGAAATTAGTTTTAGTCATTTCCTGGACATATTGCAGAATTTTATAACTGTTTTTTGTTATTTAAAGCAAGGAAGTTTAATTTAATTTAAATGCAATACGTAGTATGTTTTTTTTAAAGTTTGTGGTTATTAAAAATTATTCAATAATATGTCAAAGTATGAGAATATATTTTCTGTTGAACTGTATTTGGGATGGAAAGGTGGAACAACAATCAAAAAGTGAATTCCGATTATCCACCCCGTTTGGAGTGGATAAACGAACACGCATTTCCGAGTATCCACCCTACGGAGGATTTCTTGGGGTGGAAAAAGAAATAACCCAAAAACATGAACGAATGGAACTACAAACAAATATGAGTTAACTTATCTGTCTTATAGCTTATGATTTATAGTCATTGACCCAATATATGTAATAATCGAACAGCGAATATATAGCGCAGATATTTTTTATTGTTAGTAAAAACATTACCTCCACACTAAGATTTTCTCCTGTATCGTGGGGGCAGTTTACAAACATACATTTCACAAAGACAAACATCCAGACCCGGAACAATTACTTGTAGGCCATACAAATACTTGTTCCGTGCGGTATTCTATCCCGCGGCCCTTAGCGCCGTAACTTATTGCTAAGCCACTGCGCCACGGAGCCGTCGTTTTAAAAAAGGTTAAACAAGGAATCAACCGTTTTCAAGGATTTTACGTTAACGCCCATGACGTCTATGCTAATTTTCACAAGGGAAAATTATGCCGTGCGGTAAAGGTGAAATAGAATACATCTCCTCAATCCGCTCCGTGGCGGCGAAAGAGGCTACTACGGCTACTTCTTGCACTTATCCCAAGTCATTTTGGATCGGAACTGTATTTCTCTCTCCATGTTCTCTTCTATTTTCCTCTATTAGCTGTCATCTTTACACTGACTCATTTCTTTTTTTTAAAGGGCAATTAACGAGCATGCAGTCTACCTGATGGTAAGTGGATGCTGAGACCGACAGACGTCTACATTTATCCTCAATTAGGAATTAAAATGCAGATGCGTTGTCACCCCTGAGGACTAAGACGGAATGATTCGTTTTTAGTAAAAAGAGTCTCGGTTCTCTGCACTCACCATACGAATTACCATTAATCCACTATTATACGTCTACAGAAACTAGTGTAAAAGCGCGGTCCTTCCTTGGTCGAGCCGATCATTTCGTGCTTTAACAATAATATGCACATCCACAGCTTGACTCTACCATGTAAAGAAGATACAAATAAGGCTGACTAAAGAGCACACGGCCCACCTAAGAGTCAGTTCACACCAAGATGTGACACGACGTGGTGCGCACTTTTTAAGATACAAAATATAACTTTATTTACTACACAAAAAATGTGTGTTTTATTAAGATAATTTGAAAATGCGCCGCTGGATCTCACTACGCAGCTCGAGATGTCTCGCGGCACACATCACGATGCAGTGGAGTCATGTGATGTAGCGTGACGTCGCGTGACACAGCGTGACGCCTCGAGGCGCAGCCTGAAGTCTCTATACTAATACAACTACTGCGCGGCGCAGCGAGTCTCGTTGCATAGCAAGGCGTGGCGCTGCCAGCGACTTCACGATGCGTCTTGTAACGTCGCGATGCATCTCGCGGCGACAAGCTGCGCGGTGCAAAACCACTGGCCTCTTCAAGCATCGTCGCGACGCGTCGCGTTTCTGTGTGAACTGGCCCCAAGTGTTTGTAGATATTGGGTTTATTGATACCTAAATCTATCATAAGCCCTCTCATAGGGAGGATATTTGTCATAGTTGCCACGCTTGGTGGGCAGGGTTCACAACAGCAGTTTGTTTCTATTTTTTATTGTTATTAGGAAAGTGCGTCTGCCCATCACCTGGCTTGCTTCCCTCTGTCACGTTTTACGACACCCATGGGACGATATGGAATAGTGGATATTCTTACACCGACACTAAACAGTACATATATACAGTATATCGTATTATATATACATAGATTTTATTATTTTTCACTCAATTTAAATTCGTTAATTTTGTACTTTGCGAGTGAGTATTAGTTACCGTTACCGTGCAGTGGTGGTGTAAGAATACCTAATAGCTCATATCGACCCATGGGTATAGTAAGAGGCGACAGAACACGCGAGCAAACTAAGTTCGTACCAGCCGGTGCCAATAAAATTGTAATTGCAGTTTTAAGTGCTTGTTTACCACGTGTTCGACGGAGAAGGGAATTGAGACTTGAGAAGCCCACCGATATATAATAAGGTCACTGACTCTACTATCCTTAAGATTAGGAGGCCTATACTCAGCTATGGTATGTCCACAACCTTAATAAAAATTACTCTAGTTAAGCTAAAACCAGACCAGGGACAGAGACAACCCTGTAAAGCCCCAGTCACACACAACGCATACTTACTCGCTGCGAGTGTATTCGTTGCGAATAATACTCGCAGCAAGAGTTCGCTGCCCGCCTGTTAAACACAGAGAGTTTCACACGAGACTTTCGACAGTCTGTAGGTGCCCCAAATACAAATATGTCGTCTATTTGTCGCACACGTCAAAAACAGTGTATTTGGTTGTGTGCAGAGTTAGCAAACCAAATGCTGCTTAAACTCACAACTCACAAGACGCGAAAATGAGTTCGTATATTGATTGAACGCAGAGAACCGTTTAGGGCTTCTAATACTATTTTTATTTGTACCTTTTTATTATACAATTATTAATTACCGTGTAGCCTAAAGCTAATCGCAGAGAATTACCCTTTCATACACAGAGATTATCGCGACGAATGCGCTTTCACAAAGAGTAAAAGTGAAAATGCTCAATTCAAATCTCGGCAAATTCAACTCGCGGCGAATGAATCTATTTGCAGCGAATAGCCAATCACACACAACGAGTATTCACTGTGTGTGAACGAGGCTATAAAATGGTGGAACACATAGTTTTATTTTTATTTTCTTGATACAATCACAACAAATCACAAGTCAGTGGCAATTGCGGAGTATTGTTCGTTCTGACCGCTCGTTATACCTTTACTCATAGAGTACTGGATTTATTGATCAAGATAAACTGGAAGATGGTGTTGGATTTCTTTTTACTTATATTTTTTGAAGTGTATGTAGTTTGTTGTTGGCCCACTGGTTAGATAATACTTTCATTCTTTTAATTGCATTCTTTACTTGCCCGAATAACACTTGAGAGGACGGTTCAACGTTGCAACGACTTTGCTTTTTATCCATTATTTTAGAATTAAAATCGGCACCAAGAAAGTACAAGTTTGGTCAGCAACATTTGAAGCATTTCTTGGATTATAGTGTGTATTATAGTGTGGATTATGGTAAGAACAGTTACCTCAATCTGCAATTGGACGAAAAGTACCAAAGCTGGGAGAATTTTAGAATAAAACTACGTACGTTACTACGTAGTTTAGTCTTAATGGTGAGGTTGGAGGAGGTATTGCTGCTGTTCAATTTTCTTTATGTTTCATATTATGATGAAAACACGAATTAATATAATGGGTTCTAATTATGACCTAAAGTCTTATGCATTTAATATTGAAAACATCATATTATTCAAAAGAAAAATAATTATAATTTCATTGTGATTTCACATTAGAGTTTTTATTGTAATTTCTCATTATAATTATTTTGTTTTATAATGTTATAATAATTATAATTTAATAATATTTATTATATTAACGTATTATTTACATTTCGGTACCTAGATTACAGAAGGAAGAAAAGAAAGAAAGTAAAAAATATTACCGAGTCGCCATAACATATAATAAAGTAACGTATCATAATAGCCTTATTAAAGAGATTTATCTATGCTTCGCCACCAGAATCCAGCCCACATCCAGAACGCTATACGTCCCTGCAATACGTCACTTGTTGAGCAACTGTATTAAAAAATATATTTTGGTATTGTAATTACTAGCTGCCTGTGGTTTGTAAGAAAATCCATCAATTTATTTCATTCTGTGGGCATTTTAAGAGTCGATTATCGGAAACGTTATCGAATCAACTTCTATCGTAGCCGAATAATCGCGAACCTGAAAGGCTACCTCGTTGTTCTTGTGGTTGTAAACACGACGGCTAATCATGGGACCAAAATCAGCCAGACAAAAATCAACTAGCAGACCGAGAATTTGACAGTGTTTTAACCCCGTTACTAGAGAGAAAGGAAAGCCTTTAATCCTGCGCCTGATCTCTCTCTTTTCATGTCTGATTACCGCCATCTCACTATTAGGGAGTGCATCTGTGCTTGTACATATACTCTTGCACTATATAATCCTGCACTGCGCAGATAGGCTAGTCTCTGTTAAGACTGGTCGCCGAGGCCAAAAATCGGTCTGGTTTAGAGGACATGACTTGCCAGGTAGATTTGACAGAGATCTGCGTCAAATATTTTAGAGATCTAGTGTTAACGTAACGTGAATGAAATACAACAAAGTCGCCAACAGTTAAGGAAGACCATGTTACAGTAAATTTTGAAAGATATTATCAAAAAGCAAAACTTACTAATGCTAGCCCAAAGTTCACACTTAAAATGTATAGTTTACACGTTAACTAAAGTATTACAAAGGGTAGACTTAATGCCTTAAGGCATTCCTCCCATATTACCAAACCAGATCAGAAACAGAAACAGAAGTATTTTTATTCAATATAGATAATAAATAATACTTATTGAAAGTCACTTTTTTCATTTAATTCAATTTATTTGCTATTCTTGTTGTATACATATGATCTTAATTATAAAAATAGTTCTAAACAGAACACAAGGGCACTGCAAAAATTGGCAATTATTATTATTACATTTAAATTATGGTATTATAAATAAAATTACCAACTAATGAATATTTACAATTAACTTAAATATTAACGAGATCATACTATATTATATATTCCTATTTCCTACTTAATCACTAAAAAACTCCTGCAACGAGTAATAACAATTTTTCGTTAAATATGTATTTACTTCCTCTTTGAACTTTTTGAGGCTTTTAATGGTTCTGATATATTCTGGTATTTTATTATGTATTTTATTGACATTGTATAGGGGCCAGTGTTTACGATATGTAATTTTGGTGTAACTGTGGATAGCTTTATTTTTGGTCTCAAATTTTAGGGCGAAAATATTGAGGGAACCATTCGATATTATTTATAACTAGTGAGCATATTTCAGATATATGTAGGGATGTTAATGTCAGGATATTATAATTAATAAAGTAATTTCTACAGCTTGTCATTGAGTCAATATTTGCAAGTACGCGAATAGATTTTTTCTGAATGAGAAATACATAGGCTGCATTAAAAGTATCGGGAATGGAATATTTCCACTGTTCCTGTCACATTAAAATCTTTTTAATTGAAAATCGAATACCATTTATTTATTTAAAAAAAGATTCTCGGTCTTGTCACAAGGTTTTGTCAAACTTGTAAACTAAGAGCGATGATTTATTATGACTTCCGAAGTGGTTTAACACAAAAACAGTGTATTTACCGGATGATTTCTGCATTTGGTGATGAAGCCCCATCTAAAACCACAATTTATCGCTGGTTTGCTGAATTTCAACGTGGACGTCTCAAGCTCAGTGATGATCCCCGTCAAGGCTGTCCAAAAACTGCAGTCACCCAAGAAAACATTGATGCTGTGCGTAAGCTGATTGAGGATGATCGACATGTGACATACCGCGAAATTCAGGCAACTTTAGACATTAGCATGAGATAAATACAAATAATCTTGCATGAAAAATTAGGTGTAAAAAAGTCGTTTTCCCGATGGATACCGCATTCGCTCTGTGAAGAGCAAAAAGCGGCTCGCGTTACTTGGTGCGTCAGAACTCTCGAAAGATTCCACGCAGGATCCTCAAATGCTGTATACAACATCGTATCAGGTGACGAATCCTGTATATCCAGGATTCGTCACCCGTACGTACGAACCCGAAACAAAAAACCAGTCACGAGTTTGGGTGTTCGAAAATGAGTTAAAGCTAACAAAAATTGTTCGTTCACGGAGTGTTGCAAAAAAAAATGGTGGCCACGTTTGTCTCAGAAACCGGCCATGTTACGACTATACCTCTTGAGGGACAAAGAACGGTTAATGCAGAATAGTATGATAGCATTTGTTTGCCACAGTTCGTTTCTGAACTCCGTAAAGAGAACTGCAACCGCCGCATCATCCTCCATCACGACAATGCGAGTTCTCACACCGCACACAGAACAAAAGAGTTTTTAGAGCAAGAAAACATAGAATTATTAGACCATCCGCCGTACAGCCCCGACCTAAGCCCTAATGATTTCTATACTTTCCCTAAAATAAAGAATAAATTGCGTGGACAGAGATTTTCATCACCTGAAGAAGCTGTGGACACCTACAAAACGGCCATTTTGGAGACCCCAAATTCCGAATGGAATGGTTGCTTCAATGATTGGTTCCATCGTATGGAAATATGTGTCAAATTTCGCGGAGAATACTTCAAAAAGCAATAAATACATTTTTAAATAGTAATGTTGTGTCACTTCCTTGATTCCCGAAATTTTCGGTGCCGCCCTCGTACTTTATCAGCTTCTGTGCTGTTACCCCAAAGTGCCACACCGTAGCGTAGCCAGGCGTTTGCGTATGCGTAGTAGACACAGGTTGCTATTTTTAAGTCTGTGTTTTTTTAAGTTCTATAACCGTGTGTAAAACTGGAAAACTTTTTGACAATTCTATTGATGTGTTCCTTCCAATTTAAATATACATCTATATTTTTACCTAGGAGACAGAAACAGTTAACAGGTTCTAATGGAATATTTCCATACAACCATTCAACAGAAAAATCTATTTGCTTGTTATTAATGCAGGGTTTATTATTTTGCGAGCCGTTTTTCAGTAAATGAAGTGCATGAACATCCCCTTCTAAATCAAAATTCAAACATGAAATAATAATGAATCTTTTAAAGTTTTTTTTGTTTTTTTCGTGTAATATCATCCTAAGTTTAAGTAAATATTTATATAGATCGTTACGGATATATATGTATATAGATAGTTAGGGATATATATGTATTTAGATTATTACGGATATATATGTATATAGATCGTTAAATTTACAGTAGGTACATAAAATATAAGAGGGTGATGTATTCGCCAAGAAACTGCCCTGCAATTTGGCGAAAGTTGTATAAAGAACAACCGACTGTATTTTTGTGTAATAAGTAAATAAAAAAATACAAAAAAAGTAGTATCATTCCCAATGCCCGCAAAGTTTCGCTATAATCGGGAAGAACTGAACGCTGTAAAAGGGATTGGTTAGCAACTTAAGTTAAACAAACAAACCGCTTCATTTCCTTTTACACATACATGAGAATATTTATTAGCGTTTCAAACTTATTTCATAATTATGTAGACTTTTGTGCTCTAAAGCTAAAACGTACGCAATTGCTTCGAAATTCCATCAATCATCCCGATACCTCTCAAGCTGTACACCCGATTGGCATGACATTTAGTAAAGTTACTCATTTCGTATCTTCAACGCTCACTAATAATTTTAAATTGTCCCAAAAAAAAATATTATTGATATTTTATATCTATGTTATTATCGTCTATTATTGAGTACCCTGAGAAGCATCAGCTAGTACTTTATAAATTTCACTTAATTTATAATTAATGTATAAGTATGCTGCTGTCTTGTTAATATTTTAGAGCCATCTTTGTAAATTTTTCTCCATGTTTGTTTTGGTTTTTATTCTAATACTTAGGTTACAAAGATGTTTTTTTTATAGAAACATCTTTGTTAGGTTACTTGAATTAATACTTGAACACGCCAAAGATTTCACATAAAATTAATAGGTACTTTTCTTAGATACACTGTATATATATATATATATATACAGTGTGTCCGGTCAGGGACTAGCGATATTTTAGGTACTTATAATACAGCTATTTTAATATAAAATATACTACACACAGGTCTAATCCCCTTCCCCTCTATTTGGCAGCCATTTTGTTTTTTTCTTGAGATATTCTCTACGCGTTTACGAAAAAAGTCTTAGTTTTACTGAGATAAAAATTAACTCATTCGGAGGCCAATAATATTGTTTATCGTTTACATTATCAAATTTTTTGTTGACATACTTGTAACTTTGAAGAAAAAAAATTTAACTTCAAATAAATATCAAAAAAATACGCTAATCGGTAAATTATTGTAAATTACTGCAAAAACAACCCCGTTTACCCTTCTTATTTTTATACTAGATCGACAGATTTTGAGTTAAGCTACAATGCAACATAAAGTTTACAGCTGTATGTTTATTACTTTAAGAATTATTGTTGTTAGAACATGGCGTATGCCCAAACACAAAAGGCCTTTGTTAAGTGACAACTGGCTAGGAGTAATAGTATTCTGTGCTGCCTGCTCTCAAATTATACTACTTATAAATGATGATTCTGATTCTCTGATCTCTAATTCATCGAAGATCATAAGTAATCTCAGATTACTACTACTCCTAGGCAGGCAGTGCCAGTTATCATTATACAGAATATTTAATACCTACATAAATCCATGTTCTATTCTTATATAATGATAATGATATATATTGATGGCAATAAGGACTAATCGGACAGTGATGCAGAGATGAGCAAAATGGAAATACTATATTCAGATAAATACTTATTTGTTCATGGCTCTTTTGAAAATAAATATTATTTTCAAATTATCTGTTTTGCTCACCCTAACTGGTTTGAATTGACAGCTATGACGTCACAATATGACGCCAGATCGCTATATCGCAGATATTTGAATCGCATAGTTACTAAAATAGTTACATAATTTAAAAAAAATTATTATACAATACAAATAACTGCAAAAATAGCAACACGAATAGGTCGAATCTACCGATAAAGTACCACGCTCTTACAGAATATTGGCGTAAAATAGAAATAGCTATTTTTCGTGTGGTGAGTGTAGAAAACAGGAGATCCCATTTACGAGAAACGAGGCATTCTCTTAGTCCTCAATAGTGACCAACGCATCTGCATTTTAATTCATAATCTAGAATTGGATGTAGTATGTCTTATTCTATAAAACAGCAGCAAAATTGGTAAAGTGACCTCAAAAATATTGCATTGCGTACATGACGAAAACACAGTCGAATTACGAGCTTCCTAGTTTTTGAAATTGTTTACTTTATTTGTGAAAATATTAAATTTTGTATTGCATTAATTACGATTTGTAAGAATGATATACGCTGAAAAATGTACTTTGTTTACCATTGATTAACATTCCTTATACGAGTTCAATATTTCACGTCACCGACGGCACTGACCTTCTTCGAAACAATTGCTGAGTGTCTCAAATCCGTTTTAATGCCTTTGCAATCTACGTAGTTATTGTATATTTTCCTTGTCCTCCTTGTAGAAATTCGATAAGACATTTTCTCGGATAAAAAACGACCCTGTTTTTTACGCTATCAGTTATCGGAATTCGTTACTAGTTGTATGTATTTTAATGTAAATTTATTTCAAGTTTTAAAAAACAATAAAAAGGTATGGTGAGTTTTTGCAAGAGGAAACTACGAAAAAAATTCCAAGGCTCTCGTGGATATAGGCAGCTTTCGTATATTATGCCGCTCCGCAAGGCACACAAACTATCACTCCGTGCATGTACATGTCGAACCACATCCAAAGGTCGACCGCACTCTTGAATTGCAAGAACGATAGCAAATGTCCAAGAGACACACGCAATATGTCGATAATGTATTTGTGTAATTTATTTATTATGTTTATAAAAGTAAAAACAGAGCATGTTTGCAGCTTGTAGTGTATTAATTTCTATTTGAGACCTCACTAAAACTAGCTTTCACTTTATTATTATAATTATTAATATTTTTTCGAAACACATTTCATAGCATATTATTAAATTACTTATTACTATGTTAATAAAATAAATTAATTGCTTCAAACTTCAATAAATATAATTAAAACAAAGGAATCGTCTGTTAACAACTAATAACGAAATCGGTTATCGTCGTTTTTGGAGATGGTCGCCGCCCCACTTTTATTATCAATGCATGTCACTACAAAACATGATTACCCATTTGTTTCGGCAGTACACTAATTTTGCCCTAAATACTGTTATCATAAAAATACAACGTGTTTTTCCCTTCCATTGTCTTCCGTTATGATTATTTTCATCACATTTCTACTGACTAACTTTAGGTACTAAAAATAGTAAAATATATCCGTAGTAACAAAACTCTTCTGAGAGTAAGGGAATAGTGACGGCTTTCGTCTTTGTTTTTAACTGTACGTCTAGCGTAAGTGACATGGATATACTTTCTGTAATTTCTGATGATTGTTTCTTACAGTAACGCCTGCTCTACACATGCTGTGTATTTTTACTCACTTAAAATAAATTATAGAAAAGATATAAAAAAGTAATACGGTTACATATATCACGGCTACTATTTTACATAATATATAATATAAACGTAGCAACACATCGGCTTTTTTATTAATGTACAGCCGTAGAGCTTGGATTACCAAGGGAGAAAGAGAATAAAATCGCCATGTAGTGCACCTAAATCCCATTTGTTTAATCGGTGTTTGTTAATTTGCGATGTTAGAAGTTGACTGATTACTTGACACTGCGCCCTGTATAATGTTGATGTGTACTTTGTACGGCGCCCTTGGAATATATATATGGATAATACGCACTTGATATTGTACTTAGTCGCAATTATATTTAGTCTAATTAATTAACCAACATAAACTAGTTTAACGATATTTATAATAACAAGAAAATTTTTTAACCCATGTAGCCTCTTGGAGTTTGTAAATCGTAACTCGACTCCAGGAAATTTTAGTATTTTTTTTTATAGAATTAGGGTGCCAAATGGACAGTCCACCTGATGGTAAGAATCAAAATGCAGATGCGTTGTCACCCCTAAAGACTAAAACGGAATGCCTTAATTCCAGTAAGGGTCAATCCTCATTATAATGCCGTTTATAGTTCGTTCTCGGTCCTTCATACTATCCGGTAACAGTAAAGTTTCGGTCAAATCCCATTCCATTATAATAAATGAGACCGAGAACGAACTGTGAACGACAAATGAGGATCGGCCCTAAAACGAGTCTGGTTCTCTACAATCACCATACGAAACACAGCAGCATCAAGCTGATATTTTACGCTGGTATTCTGTGAGTGCGTGGTCCTTCCCCGGTCGAGCCGACCCTTTCGTGTTACAACCATAATATAGCTGCAGCGAGGCTCTACCACGTATTAAACAATTTTTGGACAACCACATGTAGCAACGTGCAATTATATTTATTTTATTATATTATGAATTATTATATATATCATCATCATCATAGGCATCCAAATACACTGGTGAAGTGAAGCCTCCCCCAAGGATTACCTGACAGAGAGATTTACCACTGTTGTCACGCTGGACAGTTGGCATCCACAGTTTTTATTATTTTGAACTGTTACCAGGTAGTTGCTGCTGCCCATCTGCTGTATCTTTTCCCTCTTTCACCTCTTACGACACCCAAGAGGTATATCTGTAAAACAGAAATTGTAGGTTCTCGATTTCGATTTTATCGATGAACTTGTCAATAAATTAAGTTTGATAAATGCCGTTTTTTTTTTTTTTTGTTGATAAATGCCGGTTTGTAATGCATACATCGACTTTCAGATTTTTAAAAACCTCGGCAGAAACCGTCACCGTCCAAATATTGTAGAATCAAAAAAATCTCTCAATGTTCAATGAAATAAAAAAAAATGCTTTATACTATATTACAATGGAAAATTTCCTAACGAAAATTCAGCGTACAAAAAACAATTTAATATGTAGATCATGTCCATAATCAAGCATTTTTATTCTATTGTACAATAAAAACGTAAGTTTGTTTCAATATCGGCTATGCATGATGCTTTTATAATAATTCCACTTACAAATAAGTCATTTGACTTCATTTTATTTTTATGGGATTTTTTATCGTAATCATTTATAAATTTTTATTATACTGTTATTTTTAATCCCCTTTGACATGTAATCACTTATCATTATTACAATTAGGTTGACTAGCAGAACATTACTTTAGTATACAGCCTGTTATTGGACCCAACAAAATAAAAATTGCTGAGTCAGTCAGTTGATGCCTTCGTTTTTTTTATACATAAACTCTTCAGTATCAAAATTAAAATATGTATAAAATTTCATTAAATGTAACGACCGTTTTATTTTTTTTTAAGTTGTAAATAACTTCATTAGTATAGCTGTGTATTGCTAATTAAATCTAACGAAAATATAGGTCCGATGAAACCAAGATAATAAGTAAACATTGGTATGTATATCAAACCCTTGTCAATTTCATAAATCTGCTACAATTACGAAATGTTATAATAATTATAATTAACCATTGCATTGGTGTGAAAACACGTCGTTTATCAATTATACAGATAAATTGGTATTGTCAGTACGACATTAAGGCTTGTTAACGTTCAAACAGTGACCTACTGACCGGATTTTATAAATGAATTAGTATTACATATTCTGACAACAATATTTATACGTTTGATATATTTCCATAAATATTACTGGTAAATACACTAGTAAACTTAAGCATTCAATCAATTTACTGACACACCGATTAAGTCAGATAAGCACCCAATCAATTATGTGATTTTATAATAAATGTATTTTGATTGCTATAAACCGTGAAATAAGGCAGCACAGAGGACTCTCTAAAGAAAACACAAATGTTCTTAACCGGTATTAAGTGATGAACTATAATAATTATATTATATATAACCAAGAGGTGGTGTCATAAAGAAGACAGGCGACGAAGAGCAGCGTCAAATGTGTAAAAAGCCTGATGTTGAGATTCGTCAGTATGCCGGTCAAGCGTGACATTTATGGTTAACCTTCAATACAACTGGAGAAGCCCGGACGGGCTGTTGAATAAGAAAAGCCTAATGATTAATTAATTTCACTAGTGCCAGCTAAGCTAAGCTAGCGCAAAGCGATTCGAGTCGTTAGCGGCTGAATTCTTTTTGATCAAGCCGATCACTGACGCTACGAAGAGATATGTGATGCATTCCATCATATCTACCACGGAGAGAGTACAGAGGTTGTTCCGACTAATTTCAGTCGCAAAATTTCATTAACGCACAATAAAACTCGCGATAACATCCATACCATCTGGATAATTGGCGGTCCTCCATAACTTTCTCGCATAACTTCTTTGAATTGACTACCACATGAGATTTTTCGGACCAAATCGACCTAGGGACCTTTAAGAAAGAAACCTACTATTTTTAAAGGCTGGTAACGCACGTGTTATTCCCCCGGTGTTGCAGTTGTTCATCGGTATTCACTTACTATCAAGTGGGCCGCATGCTCATTTGCCCCTTTTTATATAAAAATGGGGTTAGGTCTGTTTTTCTGCCTAGAAGTTCGTCCAAGCGTGAGTTTGCACTGACGCGATTTTCACAAAAAAACATGTTTTAAACACTCTTCTATCAATTAATCAAAAAACGTTTGCATAGTCAAAGAACAGGTTGTAGTGAAATATGTTTGACAGTTTATGGTACATTACATATTTTAACTATATTATATCTTTATAACTACAGACACAAAATGTTTGAAAACAAATTTGTAGAAATATTGTCATGTTGAAAGATAAGTTTGAATATCTGTTGAAAATTTTACACAGTTTTTGTGGGTGCGAACGCCACCATCAACAAAACATGTTATGTGATTTATTTTATGTGATTTGTTTCAAAACATTACGTTTTGGATGTTTCTCAGTGCAAACGTACTGTAAGAAGCACAATTAGGTAAGAGATCTTTACCTAACTCTGTCGCCAAATAGCAGTGCCCGCATTGCTGTGAACCGGTATGAAGGGAATACAAAGCCAGTACAAGTACGGACTGTGAGACAATTCACTTTAGTCCTCGGGCTGGTAACGTATCTGCAGCCTTCTTTGATTGAAGTTGGTGTTCATGAACTGCAATAGCCATCAGATGGTCTATGAGTTCGTTTGTTAAACTCGCAATTATTCGTTTTCCATAATCGGTTTTTCAGTCCTGAAGTCAACCGCTACCTGTGCTTTGAAGCCGTCAACTTATTGATAGCCACTTGAACAATATTGTCATCACTAGTCCCTCGCCTACTTGCTGCATGTAGACCTACTGAGAGCGTGTCAGCTTTTTTGAAAGTTGCTTATACTTTACTGTCTGTGATACTGATATGTCACTTGTTTGTGGGAGTTTCAAGGATATTTAAATTAATATATATATATTTAAATCTCTTTGAGGATTTTAAATGTAAGGTGTACTGATACGGAACAGAGTGAGATCAGTTCTCGATTTTAATCATATTTTTTGTCTACATAGTTATTTTTTATAAGATTTACCAAATTAATATTAACATTATTCGACAAAATGCGGAATTAGATACGCGAAGGCTTATGCAAAAGAATATTTTTATATTTATTGGTTTCAAAAGAATAACAAAAAAATACTTCAAAACTAGTTCAGACTATAATATATTTTCTTCGGTTGAGTAACATAACTACTTGTTAGCAAACACTTTTTGTAACTTATATTTTTATAATTCTCGCCCGAGTATAAAGGGATTATATAAACAGGCCTTGATATGTAATAAATAGACAAAAAATACGAACATGCCAAAGGTAGATAAAAGGAAGTATATTAAACTAATTATTAAAACTAATTTATTAAGTTAACCGGAAAAGTGCGAGTAAAACTTGCGCCATGAGGGTACTGTATATGTATCGAATTCCGTATCTATATCGAATTAAAGGAAAACTAAATAAATTAAATGCAAATTTTTACACCTACAAGTGACTAATTGATATTTATTGGTATAATTATTAGAAAAATAAGTTCAAGAATTACGAAAACTTTTATTCACATTTTGAGGGTGACTAAAGAACAAAAAGATGACCTATATTTAATAGACTTGATCCTGTGAACGTTTTCCTAAAACTGACAAAAAGCGCAAACGACAACATTTGTTGAATTTAGCTTACCTATTGCATTGTTGTTTTTGTTGTCGTTTTCTTTTTCTTAGTTTTGTAAAAGTCAACAGCTGAACATCTTGGAGTGCACGAGCCTTATGAAGGCAGCGTTAAAGAATCCATTCACCCCATTTCGTCACGTGAGAGTAATAAAAGACGAGTATGGGAAATGCCAGAAATATCTTATAATATTCATACTGGTGCATGACGTCTAAATTTGCATCGCTAATCAACCTGCCAATTGTAAATCACTCAGTAAATCAAACTAAATTCATCATGTTCATCATGTCAAATTACCAAATTAGTGATGTTCATAATCACAGTGTGATCGCGTTTCCATTTAGTGTTTATGAGATTTATCTTTAGTAAACTGGTAATTTCTGTTACAAAATAACACTACCCTAATGATTCACTAAATAAGTCAATCCATCAAGTAACGTAATTCACTTGTATATTGTATATACTCAGATAAAGCGTGAGTGACAAAAATGCTCTAAAACACAATTGACAAAAAAATTCTTACGTTTGAAAGTATAAAAAAATTACATGGTTTCATTTTATCTTCATTATACCTTTCCAATCTTATCCAAGGAATCTCGGAAAAGGCTCCAACAATTTTCATAAAATTTAGTGTCCAGGGAGTTTCGGGGGTAATAAATAGATCTACCTAGGATTTATTTTTAGAAAATGTCCTTTTGTCCGTATTTTTGATGATCGTAATAGCTCAGGTGGGATGTCGGTCGGGCGTGATGTCGGAGTTCCGTCCGTTCGCGTCCTGTTTCTGGTCCGACTTTTTTTTCTTTTTTTTTTCAAGTTCCTTCTTTTGTGAGAAAATCTATTATTTCAAGCCCTTTTATTTTAGGATTTTTTAAAAATACGAAAATTTTAATAAAACTAATTGCACTCATGATTTTTTTTCAAATAAGCAGTTCAGTTTTTTCTATTCTATCAATAAGATCAAAAAATATTATTTATGTTTCATCAGTATGTAATTTATAAATATTATTTAAAAAAAACCGAGCAAAGCTCGGTCATCCGGGTACTCTTCATTATAAGCCGAAGCTGATAAAGGTGATGGCACATTCGTCAGAACCATACGTGTCTTATTTCAGTATTTATTACGTTATTAAATGCTTTGCAGCCTGGCAACGGATTTACAATACGAAACTAGTGGCATGAATTTTATGATATTAACGTTATCAAAAATACCACGTTTTCAAATTACGAAAGCGCGAACGGTTCTCACAAATGTGCTTATAAGCTAAAAATTTTCAGAATTTTTATTAATCGCTACACAGGGGTTATCAATTGATCTTTCTGACCGCTATCACCTTAAATTTGCGGATATCAGTGTAGATGCATATAAAAGTTCGAAGAAGAAGAATAATAAAAATGAAGATTTACTTTTGTATTTTGACTAGATTTAGTACCCCATGTGACCATGGGTGCTCAAAAGTTCCCAAAACGTCGGGAATTAAGAAAATTAAAATTAAACGCGATGAAATCCGTAAAGCAAGTTTTATTTCCATACATTTAGATTTTAAGATTCATTGCAGTATTTATTCTATGTTTCTACTGAGTTACTTCGTAATTATTAACATTTACGGCTACTATAAATTAACAAAGTTACTATCGGTTTATGTTCTTAAATTTCCAGTGTGTATAGTCGGGTTTTTAAACATTTTATTATAAATCTTTTTATTATCAACCCATCAAACATTTTATAACATAGCTATGTGAACGTAAACCATGGCAATAAACCTGCGTTCAATATATTTCAATATCCACATTGATCAAGAATACCTACATAGAGAAGATGTGCTAAAATTATTGGAGTAACTCACTACTACATTATAGATTCTAGTTTCAAACCCAAACTGAAGCCAATATTTCTGCAAAACACAAAACGTTTGGTGTTTATATCTGCTCTACAACCTAAAATATCTCCGACATCATCCAATAAGGAATTAAAATTACATCCTATAGTCGTTCTACTGGGCTCAGGCCTTCTCTCAAATCTGAAAGGATTTGGAGACACTAGACCGCTCTGCTGCTAAAATTTTATTCATTAGACAGGTTTCTTGAAGATGTTTTCCTTCACCGTCGAAATACCAAATTAAAAAAATATATATCTACTACTCAGGATTTTCTCCTGTATTTTTGAGTTGATTTACCTTCATAAATTGCACAGGACAAACATCCGGACCCAGAATAATTATTTGTAGGCCATACAAATATTTCTTGTCATCATCTCAATGCTAGGCCGCTGCGCCAAAGGGTCGTCAAATGTAATGGTGTTGGCGGCAATCGAACCCACATTGCTGGTACTGTTTAATTTACGACTAGGCTACTAATTACTAGTAATTACGTCTCTGAATCATCAAGGCTATAATAACGATTTATTAATAAATAAATAGTTGTACGTGTAGTGGCAGTTTAAGAATATCCACTACCCCGTCCGTGAGTCCCTTCAATGGCGAAAGCTGATTACAATTCTCCATCGAACCATATTACTAGCGTATAGAACAGACACCCCAAATCAAAAGTTTGCTTTATTTTGGTAAGAGTTAGAACTAAAGTTCACAGCAGCGCTAAAATAATAGTTACGTCGTTTATTCAAACTATTAAAACATCAAAACATGCAGGGCTAGTTTACATTAGAGGTTAGTGTCTCGCGACCAAAACGTCATAAGCGCCAGGAATTTTATGGCGCTTACGCGTATTATTCAACGTAGTCCACAAAGTCGCTCCCATAGATTTTACAACTGTAAAATGGCAGCGGTTGATAGCCCGATTCTCGTGAGCATTGTAATAACGCGAAAAACTTTAAATCAAAGAGTTTTAAACGTTTTAATGTCTACTTACCGATGAAATGTTAAACCATCACTTTTTTGTTTATTCTGAAGTATCCACTGCAGTCTTTAAGAACACAACCAGGCATTTTGAAGTTGTTATTTATGCGAAGCGAACACGACTCGTCTGTGCGGGCGTTGGACACTCACTAAGCAGTTGCGGTACAGTGTACCGCAAAGCGTGGCGCAAATCATGCAAGGCTTTGTCTTCTCTATACATAGTAGTAATACCTAAATGCAATTCTTTCACATATTTTATTTTATATCTATAGATATAAATAAGTTTGAAGTATCAGTCTGTAATTTCATAATACATAACTGTCTTTTATTGAGCTGATGGGACTGTTTGCATTGCACAAATAATCATTTTAAATATTTGGTCTGTCTCTGCGGGCTAATTTTCGGAATAGCCAAACAGATTATAATGAAACTTGACGAAGAGATAAAGAAAAATTCGAGAAAAGGTCTAGGCTTTATTTTTCCGAAAACCTTTGAGAATTTGTCAAAAAGAAAGATAAATCGAAACATTTTTTACTGGAAACGAGGCATTCTATCTCAGTCCTCAGGGCTGGCAACGTATCTGCATTTGGATTCGTAATTGAAGATGAATGTAGATGTCTATGGGCCACAGCATCCACTTACCAGCAGGTGGACTGTGTGCTCGTTTGTCACTCTATTCAATAAAAAAATGATGTTGAAAATATAGGCTTAAATAACGCCACAATAATAGATTCTACGCAGGCAAAGCCGGGGCAGGTTGTTAACACATAATGCCTACATTAATTTCGCCGTGCTGCTCCAATTCGTATTCACGGATTTTAGATGTTTTAGAAATATTTCCAATTCTTTTTAGGCGTGATGGTTTCCTGAAGAGGTTTTCCTCTACCGTTGAGCATGTAGTAAATGAGTATTTAAATCTGCAATTAAAATTTTTATTACTGCCGGTAAAGATCGAATTTGGATTGCCTCTATATATTTACATACAATGAAATATAAAGTCGAAAGAATATCCGCTCGCTATCATGACACTTAACGCGTTTGGCCCTAATAAAATTTTCGTAAACAATATTAGGTCTCTACCTATGAAATTGCCATTCTGCAGTACTAGCCATTTCAAACCAAATTCTAATGTCACATGTACAATGTAAACATGTATTTTTTTTTAATATTTTTCTTTATCATGGATACCTTAAAAATTCGAGTAATTATGAAATATGGGTACCGTCGTGGAACAACGCGGCACAAGCGGCACGCAACATCAACGACGTTTTCGGAGTGAATACTGCATACAAGCGCACCATCTGTTATAGATATGCCCGACTCCGTTCTGGAAATTTCGACCTGTAACACGAACCCCGTGTTCGTCCGAAAACTTTGGTCGACAATGACGATATAAAGGCGATTGTGGAAGCTAATGGCGGATTCTCTACGACTGAATTAGCAGCAGCATTCGACGTTAGCATCAAAACAATATTGGTCTATTTGCGTCAAATTGGAAAGGGAAAAAAGCTTGAAAATTCGATGCCCCACGAACTCAATGAACGCCAACGCGAAGTACGCGTTGAGACGTGCCTTAAAGGGAAATAATATAATCTCAAATGGCTTAGCGAGATCATTCGTTATGCCGAAAATATTGCAGCATTAATTTTAAAATAAATATATGGTAAAGTTGAGGATTAATGTTAAGGATTATGTTAGACGAAAACACGATTTCGTAAAATTTTCTCGATAGAAAAAAATCCAAAGTTACCTCCAAAATAAACAATAAACCGCTGTTATTCATAAAATACTTTAAATAAGATCATGAAACTTTGCATACTAACTGAACTAACGATAAAGCAGTGCTTATGTTATTTACTTTTTTTAAATACCATTATTTTCACTGTAAAAAGAAATTACCTAAACCATCGGCCTTTTGAAGCGTGATTCCTGCCGCACGGTCACGTCGCTTCGGCTTTTGAACGGGGAGGTTGTGTCGCTTACGATCAGAATATACATTACGCAACAGGACGACATAAAATTAAAATGGGAAATAACCGTAATAAAAATAAGAAGCGACTGGCTTGGCGTTAAGAAACAGGCATCAATATGATAAACCTAATGAAATAAGTATCTAACGACCTTTCTACTTACAGTATTAGTGATTACAAACATGTCGGTACATAGCATACGACGCGCGGGCAAGTGAGGACGAAATTAGAATTTGAGCTGACTTACTCTATCCCCTTAATGAAAAAGCTTGCACGTTTCCAGCCAGCTTTGATCATACTCTCGTCTCCATTGCTCCTGCACGATAACGCGCAACCTCATACTCCACAACAGTTCTTCGCCACCCGTCGTACTCACCAGCTCTTGCGTCTTATTTATTTATTTATTTATTTATTATAGGACAACACAACAGATTACATCACGACTTAAAGCTATAACTTACAAAAATAATGGTGTGATACAAGACATAATCCTTATACGTGTTATCACGGCATGCCAAGATTGAGAAACAAACATTTTAAATAAAATTACTTAAACTAACAGACTCACAATTCCAACAAATCAAGAACTATAAATATAATGAATATCAATCGACGGATATGTCCTCGAGAATGTCTTTCAAAACATTTCTAAAGCGAACCAGGCTAAAGTTGAAGATGTCAAGGTTGGTAAAGTTCTCATAAAGTCGACATAACCTTGATAGGGGTTGATTTCGAGAGATATTATTTCGCGATAGGGGTATGTCAAATATTTTTCATAGGTCTACGTGGGTTGTGTTTTATGTTAAAATTTAACAGTTCCAAGGTCTCGGGGCTATCCAGTTCCGAGTGTATTATTCTGTGTAGGTTGACTAGGTCCAATTCGTCGCGACGGAGGTGAAGTGGTATCATGTTAAACTCTCTAAGCCTCTCAGCATATGACCGGAGTCTTCTATTGTTGCCAGTACGTAAGCTTAATAAACGCAAAAATTTGGATTGGATCGATTCAATGCGCTCAGAATGCACTGCATAGTATGGATTCCATATAATTGAGCTATATTCTAAATTACTTCGAACCAAACTGTTATACAACAAAATTAAACTTTGTGGGTTCCTGAAGTGCCTGCTCTGTCTAGTAACGAAACCTAGTAACTGGTTAGATTTCTTGGCTATGAGATCGTAATGTTGGCGAAAACTAAGCTGTTCGTCAAACACGACCCCGAGATCCCTAATAGACGACACACGAGATAGAGTTTGTTGTTCTAAGATGTAATTGTTTAATACCTTGTTTTTTTTTAAGTGTGTAGGTGATGACAAAGCATTTTTTGACATTAAGGAACATGTTATTTTCTCTGCACCAATTAGACAAGCTGTTTAAGTCTTCCTGTATGATGCGAGTGTTGTCAGCTCCACCAATTCTATTGAAAATTTTTAGGTCGTCAGCGTATAACAGACAAGGGGACTGAATTTTCTCAACGAGGTCATTAATGAAGGTCACAAAAAGCAACGGGCCCAAATGGGATCCTTTAGGAACACCGGACTTAATGAGGATTTCTTCTGATGTGTACCCCTTGACGGTCACGAGCTGACTCCTGTTCTTCAAGTAGGACTCGAGCCAACGCAACAGACTGCCATGTATACCATGTGACTCGAGTTTCCTACATAAAATTGCGTGATCCACTTTATCTAATGCTTTTTTGAAATCGGTATATATGGCATCTACCTGACCACGGTTGTTAAAAGCATCGCATATGTAGGTTTTGAGGTTAAGAAGGTTACTACCTGTCGATCTCCTTTTGATGAATCCATGCTGCTTATTTGACATAAGAGGTTTTAAATGAAAATAGAGGTGATCAAATACTACTGATTTAAATATTTTGGATACAATTTTCACAGTTGTCTCGGTCACCAGATTTAAATATGAGGACAATGTTAGCTTTTTTCCAGCAAGAAGGGAAAACACCGCTATTCAGTGATTTATTAAATATTAGCAGAAGCGGGTGACACAGTTCATCTGCGCATACCCGCAGGAATATAGGTGGTATGCCACCAGGACCGGCTCCCTTGTTGAAGTCAAGATGCCTCAGTTTTGTTAATATTTCGTTTCAGTGAGTACGATTTTTGTAAGAAAACTATTTGTTTGACTACAACAGACGGATACACCCGATCTACGTCTATAATCTTCGAATACTGATCCATAAAATTCTGAAAACAGATCGCTGATTTCCTTAGCCCTTGTTTCACCAAATGTCATTGAGTCGGGAATACTCGAGTTGTTGCGTCTTTTGCTGTTAATGTAACTCCAAAACGACTTAACGTCTTTTTTTCAAAGCATTTTCGATAGATCTGATGTATTTATTGTAACAACAGTTTATGAGTTTTTTACATTTAGCTCGAAGGAGAGAGAATGTATCGTAATCTCGTGGATTTTTGTATTTTTTGTAGCGCGCATGGTATTTGTTTTTTTCCCGCATACAACGACGCAAGCCAGGACTGAACCATTTGGGATATTTATTTGAGCGGTTTTTAACTGTGGGAGTACAATCATTAATAATTTCGTAGATCACATAGTAAAATCTAGCCACGGCTTCATCTACATCTACCCCATGAAGTAGATCTGACCAGTTGGTATTATTGATTCTCTGCTTTACAGTTTTGTATTGGCATTTATAGAAATTTAGCCGCTTTGACTCATTGACCTTTAGGGGTTTATAATTAAAGGAATTTGAGTCTTGAAAATCGATCCGTAAGGCAGGGTGATGTTTATCCTGTTTTAATAAGGTCTTCTCGTTGGTGATGGTCATATTTCCAGAAGTGCTAAGAGTAAGATCTAGTATCTTATTGTTATTATTGGGGATGGGGTTGAACTGTGACAGATCGCAGAGTGCCACAGTATCTAAGAACAGTTCGCTCTTATAGTCCATCTCATTGCAGCTAGCTGTCATACTGCCATCGTTTGACAGGATCCATGAGACGTTGGGTACATTAAAGTCGCCAAATAATGCAAAAAAATTCTGTTCATTTGATTTTAGGATAATGTTTTGAAGATTTGAATAGAAGTTTGACAGGTCATTTTTATTTAGATATGGAGGCAGATAGCAAACGCATACATTAATTGTCTGACCATTAATATTAGGTGGCAATATGCTAATCCAGACATCCTCTAGTTCGCTTTCCCAGGAGACCTGTCTGACAGCAGGGTATTGTTTTTTAACTGCTACGAGGACCCGTCTCCATCGTCTTTATTATACTTTTTAATACAAGTGGTATCGCGATCTCTACGGAAGACATTGTATTGCTCGTCAAACAGTTCCCCATCATATACAGAAGCATCGAAATTTGTTTCAGTTAGACATATCAAATTGTAATTAGAGTTCAGAAAATTTTTATAAAGACTATCTATTTTACTTCTAGCTCTATTGAGATTTTGATAATATATGTACATTCTTAAAAATATGTAAAAAGATACCAAATAAATGCTTCGAGTTTAATCAGATTACAAAAAGAAAAAATAAAATGAAAGAAATACATAAATTAGACTATTCAATACAGGGTTATTAGGCGACAGCTTTGATAAATAACTAGTGTCTCTTATAAGTATAGCAGGGGATTCTTCATTTTTACGAATATAGACACGACCGTATTTTACCCAGACAAATTTGTAGTGGTTAATTTTAGTCCATTGTCTTGCCGCGGCGTGTACTGCCTTGCATCCAGCTGATAGGTGTTTGGATATGTAGATATTGTATTTTTCGCCAGCCAAGCCCATGTGAGACGAGTTTAGCGGACACAACTTGTTTGCTTTATTGAATCTTCGCACTGCAGAGATGATAGTGTCGCGGTGATGTTCCGATTGCAGCGTCGCAATAATATTGCGGGGACGGTCTGACGATGGTTTCATCTTTGCAACACGGCGGATAGATTTTATGTCTAACTCAGCAATAGGGCAATTTATGATCTCACACAATTTCATCAACCCATACAATAAATTTTCCGATCGTTTTTCGGGTACCGACTGGATTTCAATGTTGCAGTTTCTTGAGGATTTGTCTAAGACCTGCAGAGTTTTATTCATTTGGGATAATTCGGATTGTAGTTGCACATTTTCATTTTCAAGCTTGCGGACCTTGTCTGACAATGTCTTAAGTTCAGCTTTTACGTCCCTTTGCTCCTCCGCAAGAAAATCTGTCGTTACGGTGAACTCGGATTTTAGTTTGGCTATTTGATCACTAACTTCATTCCTTATTGTTCTGGTTAAAGATGCTTGAAAGCTTTCCAGCTTAGTATCCAACTTAAGATCTAGAAGTCTCGAGAATTGGTCCAATGTGATACTCGCAGCGGGAGTACATCCGGATGACGTGGGTGTATTTTCAACCGTGTCCATGACTGGTCGACTAATTTCAACAGTGTTTTCACTAATCGTAAGGTCTTCGCAGGACATGCTAGATTCATCCATGTTTTCTAGTTGTTTCCGAACAGGTGTATTGCAGTTGTTTCCCTTTCGCCTAGTTACGTTGATGCAAAGTGGACATATCCAGGACCTTCTCAGTTCGCTCAGGTTAGCCTTGTAATAAGATTGAGTTATGTTTAGGCATATATAATGATAATGTGTCATACACTTTATACATCGGAGTAGTTCCTCGCCAGTAATTCGATTACGACACGCTTCACAATTCATAGTGATAAAAGTTCGCTTCAATAATATATTCGCCTGAACAAGAACCATTTATTCATCATGCATATAGTTCACAGTTCAAAGATTGTTTTGATGTATGATTTTAATGCTTACAAACACTATTACAGTACTTTTTCAACGGTAACTTGGGAGCGTGATTAAACTTCTCTGATTAACACTTCTCTGACTACTCAACATATTAAGTTTGAATACAAATTAAAACGCAAAACACTCACAAAAAGTCAAATTGTGCAAGTTAGATACGATCCTGCGACCTCAAATGACCATCTCGACTGCGTAGCCAACACGCCATCGCTACTACTTACTATGTTTACCAAAATAGTAGTTCTATTACAAACAAATACGAAACGACAGATTCGTACGTTATGAGCGTTTTGCATATGTTTGAAAATTTTTCTTCAACCGTCACTTTAAATCACAAATACAAAGTTTTTAAGTTTCTAAAGTATTTATTGTTTTATGTTTCTGTTTTTATTTGTGTCACAGTTTATCAATGGATATATAAGATGTATTTCGTATTATTTTGGGATAAAATAGCACATATCGGTTTTATTGCTGTGGGTAGCTCACCGTAAGATTCACAATAATGCAGTTTAATTTGCGTATTATATGTCTTGATAACACTCTCACAAACGTATTGAACAGTTTTCTCCACTTTTTTGGTAAATCTAACACGATACAGTTGAATAACTATTTTTAAGCAATTAAATTACGGGAGCACAATGTTCACATGACGTTCACGTGTGTGATTGACTACAAACTAGGACCAGCGTCTACGGGCTTCTACTTTTTCCCGATTAGGGATAATATATTTTGTAGGGAAAAAGTTCAATACCCGCGCAGCTGTACAAAATGACTTTGAAGAATATGTTGTGTTGCCTCCCGTTGATTTTTTAATACGATAAGGGTGACAAACGAGCACACAGTCCACCTGATGGTAAGTGGTTGCTGTGGCCCATAGACGTCTACATCGATCCTCGATCACGAATCAAAATGCAGATGCGTTGTGACCTGTGAGGACCAAAACGGAATGCCTCTTTTCCAGTAAAAAGGGTCTCCGGTTCTCTACACTCACCATACGAAACACAGCAGAGTTAAGCTGCTATTTTACGCTAATATTCTGTGTCGAGCCGACCCACGTAGAAAAAGAGGCATCAATATAACTGCCACTGCGTTTTCAAAGATGCATAGATTGCATGGATACGAGACGATGAGATGAAAAATAATTACATTAACTTATTTCATAAAACGCGGCAATTTCGTAGGTAAAGACCTAATATTTCCTTCGCCATTTAGTGGCGACGTAAGAGATTTCACAACCGCATATAATTCCGTTGTTGTGGAAAGCTCACAAGAAGCAACAGAGGGTAATTAATTAGGAAATGGGCAGCAGCATTTTTCCGATAACAGCACAAATTAACAAAAAACTGCGCAATCTATGGAGGTCTATGTCCAGTAGTGAACTTTTTATAAACTGTAACGAATGAATGAAATGAAATTATAATTGGCCTCTAACGTACGATTGGAGACGATCACAATCTGATTAAAAACACTGTAACTCAGTACAGATATACAATCAATCCAGTGTCTCGCATACTGTCCTCCTTTCACAGTTTCTCCTTGCCAAGATTTTATATAAATAGCGACAAAACAAAGTGAGGAAATGAACGAATGCTATGTATGAATGTGCATAGTACGAGTATATATTTATAATGCATTCGTTTTGACGCAGTTCCAAAGCTCTTAATAAATTCAGTCATAGTAATTAAAAAATGACGAAAACCGGAATTTAATAATGTTTTATTTTGTATAACAAAAAGAAAACATTATTAAATTTTGAGTGACAAATAAGTTAACCATCTGATATTGTAAGAGCTTATGAATACATGCAACTAAACAAGGAAGCACTGTAAACACGAGGCATTCTCAGGAATACATTTTTTGATTAATTCGAATTAATAATAAAAAATACAAATTAATTGGAAAACTAAGTTGTTTGTGCCACACTTTACTAGTGACCTTGTTTTGTAACATTGAATTTAAATTTAGTGGTCATTTGCAAAATCATTAACGTGTTTCGTACGTTACATATAAATATTGCTAATATGTGATAATGTAGTTAACTCGTTAAGAAATCTATATTTTTGAGGCAAAAAGTGTCACAATCCATCAATCACATTACGCATACGAAGATTAGTGGCTACTACAACTTTTTAATTGGAACCAAAACATAACCTTGAATTTTTATACTGAAGTTACAAACGAACTTACAATCTAACTGATGGTAAGTGAGGAGCCGCATTCCAAGGGTTCAACATGAACTAAAGAATTGCCTCGTTGCCACCTCTTCGGACTCAAATAGAATGCATCAAATCCTGTAATTATACCCTTCAAACCGAAACAGTAGTTAAGAGACTACTATTTTCAGGCAGGAATGGGTGGAGTGTGGTACCTATCCAGACGAACTCCCAGACTGAAAAGAAGTTGGAGTTGGAGGCGGTGGAGGAAGGCGCGCCTTGTGTTCCTGGTGTGCCTTACCTGAGAAGAAAAATGGGGAGTAGAAGTCTTCCCCCGTGGAAAGACTGCCATAGGGCTGTTGACGCTAGTGGGGCCGCGGATGTGTGCAAAAGAGTTCTCGTGACCCTGCCAATATGCGACGAAGGTGGAACACCATACGAATTTAGTCGGCACAAGTCCGACCTAACCCGCCCATGCCGCCGTGGGACGAGTATGCGTATGCATTTCCCCACGTAAAACAAGGCTTGAAAGAAGTCCTTCCACCTAATAAATTTAAACCTTAGAACCGACGACAGAAATCTATGATATTTGTTGGTGCCTTGGGACAGAGACCCTAGGTAGATTCTACTAATCCACTATATAGTGAAAAAGTATTTCTACATACTACTTATTAGTATATATACATATATATTTTAACTCCGATAATATCAATGCTAAATAATATATATATATATATATATATATATATATATATATATATATATATATATATATATAATAAACTCCACGAAAATCTTATTAATTTTCACCATTACCACCACAACCTAAAGTTGCTGCTGCACTTAGTCAAATTATCAAACCAACGGTTAGAACTAATTTTGAACTTTGTTTATAAGTATGGCATTCATTAAAAAAACAGACTACTCAATCTCATTTTCAAATTCCATCAAAATTAACGGCATCGTTGTGAAATTTATTGGCCAACACAATGTTGTTTGTTTCTAATACTCATATCAATAAATCTGTCATAGGTTGTGATAGATGTGATTTCTAAGAATAATTGAACAATACATTATGCTATAAATACATGATACATCGTGCAAGTGCATTACATTGTGTTAATTTATTTTGGTTGGTTGAATATAGAAGGTATATTCATACGTATATATATATATATATATATATATATATATATATATATATATATATATATTCCGCAAACACTTCAACATTGGACACGTGTACGTGTAATCTCATTGTAGGAAGGATTTGTCAATATCGCTACGCCTGGCTGGCAGAGTGTCTGCGCCGTATCTGAAGTCCCGCTCCACTGACGCCCTCCTTTTGTCGGTTTGGGTTTTTATATTTGACATATTATGTGATATAATATGTTCATACCAGCTCGGTATAAACGTAATATTCGAATTTGCGGCCAGTATGTTCATAAATTCACAACGAGCGGGTATGAACGTATGAACATAGAATTCGAATACAGCTGTTGAGTAGCTACCTCTATAAACTAAATAGAAACAGTTATATAGATTATGTTCAAGTCCATGACTTCAAGTATTACACTGAAAGCAGTCTAACACGTAGGAACAGGTTTTAACGGAAAGTTTAACGGAAACTCTGGGCCAGCTTTTGCAACTTATAAAAGGCTTTCTAAGGTTTCTTATAGGTTTAGATCGGACTATGTGGAATTCAAATTTCAATTTACAAATAGCTGTTTAATATTATTTCTATTATCAACAAGAAAACATCGAGTAGTTGGTTTCTATAATCGATCCATTTTTTATGTCATATTATATTGTTAAGATAACAGTTTAGCTCTTTTTACGATGGAAATTATTATCTAATATAATAACGGTATATAATAGTATCTCGTCATAATTTTTTCATTGCATTGTAGAGCCACGCTGCAGCTATGTTATGGTTGTCGCACGAATGGGTCGATTCAATCGGAGTACCTAGGACCACGCTTTCACTGAATACTAGCATAAAAAAGCAGCTTAATGCTGTGTTTCGTAAAGTAAGTGTAGAGAACCCGTGACCCTTTTTACTGGAAACGAGGCATTTTATCTTAGTCCTCAGGGGTGTCAGCTCATCTGCATTTTGATTCATAATTGAGGATAAATTTAGATGTCTATGTACCACAGCATTCACTTACCATCAGGTGGACTGTGCGCCCGTTTGTCACCCTTATTAAATTCGGTATACCGTTAGGTATTTATCATTTGTAAAAGTTATACCGTTAAGGGGAAATATAATCTCAAATGGCTTAGCAAGATCCTTCGTTATGCCGAATATTGCAGCATTAATTTTGAAATAAATATATGATAAAGTTGAGGATTAATGTTAAGGATTATGTTAGACGAAAACACGATTTCGTAAAATTTTCTCGATAGAAAAAAAATCCAAAGTTACCTCTAAAATAAACAATAAACCGCTGTTATTCATAAAATACTTTAAATAAGATCATGAAACTTTGCATACTAACCGAACTAACTATAAAGCAGTGCTTATGTTATTTACTTTTTTTAAATACCATTATTTTCACTGTAAAAAGAAATTACCTAATCTATCGGCCTTTTGAAGCGTGATTCCTGCAGCACGGTCACTTCGCCTCGGCCTTTGAATGGGGAAGTTGTGTCGCTTACGATCAGAATATACATTACGCAACAGTACGTACGACGTAAAATTAAAATGGGAAATAACCGTGATAAAAATAAGAAGCGGCTGGCTTGGCGTTAAGAAACAGGCATAAATATGATAAACCTAATGAAATAAGTGTCTAACGACCTTTCTACTTACAGTATTAGTGATTACAAACATGTCGGTACATAGCATACGACGCGCGGGCAAGTGGGGTCGAAATTAGAATTTGAGGTGACTTACTCCATCCTCTTAAATACACAAAATAACAAACACTTGGATCATGTACGTGGCAGTACTAATGCATCGCTACCGGTGAAGGAACATGTTCACACAGAATATAAGCGTGAAATAGCGGTAAAATGAATATATTGTGAATTCCATACTTATATACTCCACATATAGTCCATAGATTGTCTTAATTTTCAGGGTCGACAAAGCTTCTGAATTTTGATTTTTAATCGAAGGTTACAACATCCATTAACCACCAGCTGGACTGTACACGTTTTTTACCTTTATTATTATTAAAAATTAATGTAAACTATTCCGACAAAAGCTTTATTAGAATGTAAAACATTCGAATATAGCTTTTTTAGAACTTGCACAGTATCAGGCAGATGAAGCTCTTAGTGAGTCTGTGTTTATTACATTGACCCCTACATTACGACAATAGCTCCTCGTAGTGACCGATAGATGTCGTTATAGTCTAATTACTTAGAAGCTAAGCACTCATATAAATTAGTTTGAATATGAAACTATCAGTCGGTTAATATACGTCATAAATAGGTATTGGTAAATGACGACCCTTATTGGTCGTGAAAATTTAGGATATTCTTCTATTTTATAGAATAAGGGTGACAAACAAGCGTACAGTCCACCTGTTGACGTTACTGTGGCACAGAGATAACGGTTCTTCGGTTGTGTTAATCACTTCACGAAACATAGAAGCAGCGACTGAAAGCGCTGTCGCCTATCTGCCAGCCAAGTGTGACAATAACAGTACTACAGTAGGAAAGAAAAAGGTGATATTATATACTTTCTGTGGAAAATTATTCCTACCTTTTGTAATGCGGCTATATACAGAGTATGTGAGATTGCGGAACTCCAAATCCATTGTTGATTGGCTGAAACAAAACAAAATGCTTTTTAATTTCTTTAATGTTTTCGCACTTACAAAATTATATAAATTATATACTACTAGCTTGCCGGGCAGACGTTGTTCTGCCCTTTTCGACGACAATTTGTCATGTCCTAATAAAAATTCTTAAATTCGCAAAAAAATTGTGGGCAAAGTGATCTTGTAAATAAATTCGCAAAAAAAAACTAACCTATCTCTCAAGTTGGACCAAACTGCACACAGTGTGCAAATTTAATTAAAATCGGTTAAGCAGTTTAGGAGTCCATCGCGGACAAACAACGTGACACGTAATTTATATATATATATATATATATATATATATATATAGGATAGTATTTTTGGCCATGAGTGACCCACAATTTTTTTCCAATTTAACAATTTTTAATAGGACATGACAAAGGGTCGTCGAAAAGGGCTGAACAACATCTGCCTGGCAAGCTAGTATAATATATTTTTTAATAATTGAAATTATATTTGTGAAAGCTATATGATAAAAAATTATGATTATTGTAAAATAAAGTTAAATTAATTATAAAATATATATTAATTATGAATCATTTATAATTTATACCTATAAAAGCCTCGAAATTTTTTAAAACGAAGTAAGTGATAAGTAACAGACTGAATGAACAAGACCAAGACCAAGACCGAATACGCAACACCAAGACTAAGACAACAAGTATTTGAGAAAGAGTAAGACCAAGCAAGGCCGGACCATAACCAAGATTGTCTTGGTCTTGGTTTTCGTCTCTCTTTGCTCATCACTACAGTCCGCTAAATTAAAGATTTACATTCTAGTACTTTTTTATATCTGATTTTAATCGAAGGGCTTGAAATTAGAGAATTAGGGCAGTATTAGAACAGGTTTTGTTGTATTACTCCGTTGTATTTGACTTTACTTTTTTTTACTTGACAAGCACAATATGTATTTACGCTACTAATTTGTGATTAACAATTCATTATAAGAATGACTATACGAGCCTATACATCAAAAACTGTATAGAATCTACCTCAATATTTCTTCAAGTTGATAGGTTTCTCTTGCGAACTTGTTTGACTGCTTTCACTAATCGCTTTATTTCCACTCTTTCATACTTTCGCTATCTTTTATCTATTAAGGGCTACACTTTCTGTCATTTACCATTGTTGACATTGAATGTATAATTAGAAAGAATCTGAAAACAAAACATTTACTCGAATGTGCCCGTAGCGCGCGGATCTACTTGCTCTCTATTTTTAACAAGAAACATTATAGAACATGACACCATCTATTAAATATTGTGCTGTGCCTCAATGTAAAAATACGGCCACAAAAACACCTGGAAAGTTGTTTTTTAATGTGCCTAGAAACCCTACCATCAGAAAAAATGGACAAATTCTATGAGAAGAACACATCCTTTAGGACCAAACACGGTAGCATATTGTTGTGAGGATGATTTCGATGTAAGTATTCAAATAATAATAACCTTCACATGATAGCTCTTGGTTATTGCGAGAAATGCTTTCTATTAGGCATGTAAGTACCGACTCGAGTCGCAGTTTAAGTAACTAACGATTCATTGAACCTTTCCACGCTTAATGATTATTATAATTTCAAGAAGAAACAATACCTAATACTTACATATTTAACTAAAACTACTTCAGTGTAAATAAACATCCAAACTTGGGTAAAGTACCTATGTAATGTAGATAAGTCAATGACCTGTCGTGAGTTCGTAACTTTAGATTTACTACCTATGTTTGCAGCAAATTTTAAAATGTTTGTAATGCATATAAAGGTTAAAATATGGATTATGTACGTTTTTATATTTTTACGATATTTCAAGCAAAACTAAACACATCGCAGAGGTGTTCAACCTTCACACTTTGTGGGCCGCAAATAATAGAAGAAGTTTGATTATGAAGTGGAGCACCTAATTTTTTTTTGTGTTGTCCTACTTTTATGTATTACATAGTTGGTACATATTTTAAATATTGATGAAATACGAATTACGAGGTTCCTTATTTTTTTATAGACTTTTAAATAAGTTTGTATTTTGTTGTAGGTCGAAAAAGATATAGAAAACTACGTGAAGTACAAACTAGTTGGTGGTCCCCTCAAACTTAAAAAAGATGTTTTGTCAAAATCGGTGTACGGAAAAACCACAAAGATCTTTACTATCAAAACTAAATTCCAAATTCAGGTCAGAAACAGTTGCACATGAGATTGCCACTACTTCACAAGAAATTGATATATATATATATATATATATATATATATATATATATATATATATATATATTGTCGATCCTGTTACTACTCTAGATGATAATATTGACATTGACATCCCTTGGCAGAAGAATATATAACTAACAACGCTGATACCCCCGCTAACAAAAAAAAATTCAAGTAAACCTAAAAAACAATGTTTCACATAAAAGTACAGAAACCAAAGATAAATGTTCGGCCAGTACAAGAGAATAAGAAACTTCTTCAATGTGATGTAGTAAGTTCTTCAAGCTATGAAGAAAAATCTTCACTTTCTAGAGAAACTTGCAAACTTGCCGCTCGTGCCGGTCGGCCGCATGGAATCGATGACGTCACGCGCTACTCGCGGGCACAGGCGAAATTTTAAAAATGTACGTAAACTTTCCACGCTTATAACTTCGGTAATAGTGCACCGATCGATGTGAAATAAAAACTAGAATTATCTGTTTGGCCTAGACTTTTTACCTACGTACTTAAAAGTCTAATATTGTTACCTTGTTATCTTCTCCATTCGAGCATCATATAATCAGGACATTGTAATAGTATCTATAGCGTGAATTTGCTGACGACGATGAGTTCACTATAAACTCAGTAAAAGTGTTCATTGCCACGTCCATATTCGATCGGATCTTTCTCATGGAACATTGCACTTTCACAACTCTACGTGGATATACGCGGCTGCTTTGATTGGTACAAACGTGCTAAATATTTTACATCTTTTCGTAGGGTCTAGAGGGCGAATCTGGTATTGCCCTGAGCATAAATTGCTCAAGCTAAAGAAACTCTCTGATGAATTTCAGTTTATGTTATAATATTCTTTACTTTATCAATTAGCTTAGTTACCTACTTATTTTTTTATAAAACTAAAACCAGCAAGCGATATAATGCTTGTATATAATTATGATGTATAATAATAATTATCTCATATTTATTTCTATTTTAAAACGCACTTAAATTGATGTTTAAACAAATTATGGCAGATGATACTCGTAGCATGCATCGCGCGTTATAGTGTACTATTATAGCTTCAGGAGAGGGCTGCCATCAGTTCGAATCTCTATGGATTATAATGATTTCTTAAATTTACGCGAACACTACACATTGAATAAAACTATTATTCACGGATTTTATCGCGTTTAATTACTTTAATTTATTTTTATCATCCCGACGTTTCAGGTGCTTTACAGCACCCATGGTCACGGGGGGGACTGAGATGTTTGACGTCCAAATGTCATAGTTAGTCCGGCTACCTTCAGGACTAACAACTAGTAATTAAACGCGATAAAATCCCTAAATAATAGTTTTATTCTGTGGATTATGACTTAAGAATAAATCATAGTAAATATTCGTAAAAGAACATAAGGTCATTCCTACAAAGTTACTATAAGTTATTGGCTTAAAAGTAGGATACACAGAAACCATGATTAAGAAATGAAATGAAATCAAAATCACTTTTAACGCTATTGTTAACATTTTTCTAAAGATAGTTAATATGATTAAGATTTTTCAAGGCGTAGAACTTTACAAATAAAAACACCGATTATTTTAAGTTATGAGAGAAAATTACTAATTACTACTTACTCGTAATATTTTTAGTATGACATTCTGCCTAAATACTTCTCAACAAACTACAATTTTTAAAAAATGTCTGCTATTAAGATATTGGCTCATATTTGATAGTATTTACAACCAACAACAAACTATAAGACTGCCTAGCCTATCTAGATTAGTTATAAATTGCTCTTAATTCGATAAAAAAGAAACATTCTAATTTAAAATATCTAATTAATTTTCTAACCAGATTTCCTTAACATAGAAAAAAATGTGATGGATTTTATTTAGATTTTTTGCCCGTTAAATGGACAGTTTTCCAGTTTTTCCGTGATTGGTCAAGTAAAAAGGAAATGCGAGCATTTTTATTAAATAAATCTAAATGACAATGACTAAAAAACAACAAACAACTTTAAAGAAACATTGTTTCTAATCACATCTCTTTCTCCCCCAAATTTTGCAGTTATTTTTAAGATTTTTTCCTATATTTACAATTCTGGTGATGGCAGCCCTACACCGAAGGGCAAAGACCTTACTTATTCATTTTAATCCCCCAGTGGAAAGTAATTGATACTAACCCATCTGCATATTAAGTATTATAAGCTTCCATTGTAACGTTCCTGGCATATAATATACGTAAAAAAACGATAATATTTTTATCGACACATTATATTTTTTATATCAGTGTCTTAGGGTAGCAAATATTTTGCTTTAAATTACTACGCGCCATCTACCTAATTAGCTTTTTAACCTTCCTATTAGATTTATTATATCCTCCGGAACGAATTTCAGTCACGGCAGTCACAGTGGAGACTAGGACCAGGACATGATTATAGAGCCCGAGTGTGGACGTATGCACAGATTCACTCTCTATTCCCTCACTCTCATTGTCCAACCTCTCTCCTATATAACCGGAGAGAGATCAAGCGCAGGGCCAACGGATTTACGTGCTTCATTTAGGATAAGTGCTCCAAATTACGCCAACTTCCTGACTACTGATTCTTGATTCATACCCGGGACCACATTAACCACAGTCGCAGTTACCACCACATTGACAAACCTTCGTTGACAAACGAAGCAGTCATGGGTCCATTGGGTATAGGAAATAAATGACGGACAGTAAAGTAAAAATTTAATTTTAGAAGATTTAATTATTTTTAATTTTATATGACATCAAAAAATCTTTAAATAGCAACCACGTATGTCATTTAATTATTTTTCTTTATACGTGTAGGTAATTGTTGTTTATATTATATTCGTACGTGGTAAATCAGCACTTAAAATTGCAATTAACAATTTCATTGATGCCAGCGGGGATCAATCCGGGATTGCTCGCGTACTGGGAAATTTACAGCGAGCGCTCAGCCTCTGAGAGGCCACGGATCTAACATTGATAATTGAAGACATACATAGTAAATGTCCACGACGGGACATAGGTCTCCCCCATAGAATATACGTATTATAGTATTCTATGGTCTCCCCCATTGTCAAGAGGATTCACCTAATTCTTCATGCTCCGCGACCGTCACCATAACAGACGTTACACATCTTTGAGGTTGCTCCACGTCGCCAATATAAGTATTTTACGCCTAGCGTAAACATGATGACTTTAATCAATAAGATATTTATGGCATGTCCGAGTGATTTTTTTATATGCTGTGACCCATAGACATCTACATCTATCCTCGATTACGAATCAAAATGCAGATCCGTTGTCACCCGTGGGGATTAAGATGAAAAGCCTCGTTTCGGAAAAAGGGTCTCCAGTTCTTTACACTCACCATACGAAACACAGCAGCATTAAGCTACTATTTTACGCTGGTATTCTGTGAGAGCATGGTCCTTCCTCGGTCGAGCCGACCCATTCGTGCTACAACTATACTACGAATATAACTGCAGCATGGCTCTACCGCGTATAAAATGATTTCAAACCTCTGTATGTGATCCGATCAGTGGAGAGACATAGAGAGCAGTATAATTGCCTACATTGTATGAGATTTACCATCTAAATCCTCTGAGATACCAAAGCATCCGTAGCCTTCTATGTTTGAAGTCGGTCGTGGGTGTTTGTGGACTGCATTAGCTAGCCATTTAACATATAATTATGCAAACATCAGTCCCAAAAATCAATCGATTGCAAATCTAATAAAGAAAATAAGTAAAATATTATGTACCTGTTTTAAGTTTGACAATTAATTTTCGGTGATGCAAAGATTTTACAGTTTATCATTTTCATTATCAATCTCTAAATTGGAACCAAATTTTAATATAAAAAAGTATTATTTATCTTATTTTTTTGAATCGGTAGTGCCTCACTGAGGTTATTTTAAGATGTGGCACGAATGGGTCAGCTCGACCGGGACACGCTCTCATTAGTATACCAGTGTGAAGTAGCCTCCTAATGCTCTTTTGTTTCGTACGCTGAATGTAGAAAATCGGAGAAAAGTTTAACAGCAAACGGGGCATTCCGTCTTAGTCCTTAGGGTAAGTCCACACGGCGCGTTGCGTCAGCGTGTTTCAGGTATACAAAAAGTACTTTGTGGTCAGCGTTGCGTTGACGTTGCGTTGTCACTGCGTCCTTTTACATACTAATAACTAGGGCCCGGATTAATATGTATTGAAAACATCAAAATATGTACATATAATATGGACTGAAAATCCTCAAATATGGGAAAAATATGTATAATAAAAGATAACGACATTGTACATTAAATCGACTTTTTATTAAGGAAAACAAAAAAAATACAATTTTACTTCGCTTCTGTTTCATTATTATTTGAATTACAGTATACAATTACATGTTTCTTTAAATTTTCAAAATTAAAACCCTTTCTGTTCGGACGAAACAATGCCTTGTACTGGCTGAATGATCTTTCAACATCACAGGATGTGATTGGAGCATATTTAAATTTGCATAATTCTTCAAGTGAGTAGGGTACATCTATGGTGCCTTCTAATGTTCCACACAGCATGCTGTTAATTTTCTTTAGGGTATTAAATCCTTTGTTTTTTTCCAGTACGTAGCTTAATTTTTGCCTCGCTACTTCAGCAACGGGACCTTCTGATGCTAAAACTTTTTTTTCGATATTTTCGATAATCTTCAAATTATCATTTAGAGAAGTAGAAGAATTTTCGAGTGCCTTTATCTCGTGTGATAAAAAGCAATAATTGCTTTTTATGTAAAGCAAATCGTTACGTAGAGTGTCATGTTCGAGAAGTTCTTTTGAGATTGAAATAGCAGCAGCCTCGTTCTCTAATTCAAAAATAATAGTTTTGATTTCAGTGTAATACTGGGTATAGTATTCAACTGCTGTCAGCCAAGTTCCCCAGCGAGTCAGCACTGGCTCTGGTGGTAAAGGAATGTCGGGATACATCTCTTTAAATTTTGAGATCCTGCTTGGTGCTTTCAAAAAAATTTTCTTTACGTTTGATACTAAACTGTCAACATTTTTAAACAGAGACCTTATGCATTCAGCTAATCTATTTATACCATGAGCCAAGCACGTCACATGAATCATTTTTGGATACAAAACTTGAAGGGCACTTGCAGCTTTTACCATATAAGGAGCAGCATCGCTAAGTAACAAGAAAACTTGTTCATGTTTAACTCCATCAGGCCACAAAACACTCATTGCATCATTAAAAAGCTTTGCTGACGTTTGGTGGTTGCATTTAGGAAGTTCTTCACATGCTAATAAAAAGGATTTGCTGGCATTTTCTTCATCTAGACGTCCGATAATCACATTGCCAATGCATCGGTTTTGAGAATCTGTAGTTTCGTCAATGGCAACCCATATAGGGCCATCCTTTATATATTCACGAATCGAAGCCAAACAATTTTCATAAATACCAGACACATAATTTTTTCTAAGTGTGGATTCATCAGGAATGCGTTTGCCAGAGTATTTTTCCAGGAATTGTTTAAAAGTAGGATTATTCAATTTCCATAAGGGTATATCTGCACATATCATAGCTTCACATAATTCTTTCGAGAAAGTAGAACTTTGGGAGCTGCTCGCGACTGCATCAGTAAAAAATTGTTGCTTAAATTTGTTCTTTCTTGTAATATTTTGCTTGTGTTTAACAGTAGACACATGTTGTGATATCAAAAAACGTTGCTCGGTGGATATAGATTTTTCACAAGCATTACAAAATAGTACTTTTCCATCTGTAGTTAGGCATTGGTTTGGGAAATCTTCGATATACTTTTCCAATTTGAACCGCAATGGTTGCTTATCCTTAGGCATTTTTGCAATGCGAGTAAGTAACAAAATACAATCACACGCGACAAATCGACACGGCAAGCAATTACGAGCGTCACTTACGAACTGTGGGGCACTAGTAATGGGCGTTGAATCAACGAACGGTTTAAATAGACGGTCTACGTTCAATCGACGCTTCGACGGTCTACAGTTCATTCGTTATCTAGTCGAATTCATAGACGGCTAAACTGAGAGTCCACAGCGTTCTTATCTACTAACAATGCGACGACGACGCCGTAAACATACCCGGTTAATATAAGTGCATGCGTTCGTTGAATTAGTATCATTGTACTAACCAATTTAAACCTTAAGTATATAACATAGGAGTTAATATTTCTTTTTTAATAGAATTGTTTGAGTGAAAAGGCAAGAGCATTCTGATATTGCGTGAAAGAGTATGTCGACGGTCTGGCGGACTATTGTTTACCTAAACTAGATAATATTACCGTGCCTAAACGTTGCCGTTGTTTAGAAATTTGAAATTAGTGTGTCGACTCGCGCCGCAAGGTCAAAGCTAAAGAAATTCTTCCAAGAAAGGACCAGAGAGGACATTTGGCGTGCCCCCTTGAATGGTGGAGAAAACACCAATACTTACCTACGTCCACCCAAATTAAAAAAAATATTTGTAATCCATTGTAACATTGTAGCAACATCTGTTCCTTACGAACGGATGTTTTCTAAAGCAGGTCTTATAAAAAAAAATATTTGTAATCCATTGTAACATTGTAGCAACATCTGTTCCTTGCGAACGGATGTTTTCTAAAGCAGGTCTTATAATGTTTTAATTAATGAAAGGCGAACGAGACTAACGACAAGCAAAGTTGAGCAAATTATGTCCTAAACGTAAATACACCTGAGGAGAGATTAAAAAAGGAGAGGTTTTTTAATTCATTTATAAAATAATTTATGTGATTATTCTGTACATACATTAATAAAAAACGAAAACAAAGAAAAAAGCAAATAAAAATATTCCTTAAACACCTATCCATAAAAATATTTAAATAAAAAATGTAAATAATTAAATATGTACATAAAATCAGTTGATCTTCTAAATACGCCTGAAATACGATAGTAGTAAAATCTTTTAAAAACTTATTCACTAGTCCTAAGCCTGGAAAAGTACGAAGGGAAGTTTAAATCGATTGATTGTAAAATTCGATAGTAGGTATTTATACACCACACACACCGTCAGAGTGCCTTGTGCTCAAATCAAATTTCTTTGAATTTTAACTAACTTTGCCGTTCATTCAACTGACGAATAGTGGGCAAAACCGTCGTCGTTGCGTTGCGCCCGTAGACACCGCGCTTTAATCGATTGAACGTCTGCCGTTATCGCGTTAACTAGTCGACGAATTCAACTAGTTGATCACCTAGTCGATAAACGGCAATAGACGGTCTAGTTTCGTTAAAGAAAATTACGTCGACGACCCACCTCTATGGGGCACGCACGACGCACGAGTCAGGTGAGGAAAGGCGGTGCGGGGCGGGTGACGCGAGCGCGATTCAGTGACCGCTGTCATCTTGGCGCAAAACTCATTTTTAGGTATTTTACAGAGCTGCTGATTCATCTAACATAAAATAATGAAGATATGGATAAATTTACTTAATTTCTTGTGAAATATGGATTTATACTTAAAATATGGAAAAATATGGAAAATAGAAATTGCATTTTCTTGATCTAAATATCATAATTTATGTAGAAAATATAATTAAGAACAAAAGCCATTTCAAATAAAAATATGGATTTACATATTAATCCGGGCCCTAATAATAACTATAGCGCACACGACTGAATGAAAGCCCCCGAGACGAAGGGGAAGGGGTGTACTGTTTGCGATGCCGAAGCGGCAGCGCTCAGTTGTTTGTGCGTTGATAGCACTCAAGCTAGCTAGCTAGCTATAAAATGAGTACCACTAAAGAAATTGATATGGATTATTTGGGATGATGAAGCGCCAGTGTGGCCGGTAAAGCGTCAAAATATTTGCGTAGTGACGACGCAACAACACAACGCACCGTGTGGACTCACTCTTAGATTTTTTTGGACGTCACGTGTCCAAAACAATTAGTATAATTAGATAATGTATAAACTTTTTCCTTATCTCTATGTGATAACTTAATTTTTAAAATTATAATCAGCAATTTTTGTGGTTACCTATATCTATACTTTACTACAGTAAAAACTCTTTATTCGCAGGGTATATGTTCCGTAAATAAGCCGCGAATAAAGAAATAGTGAATATGGAATGGTAATTTATATGGGATTATAGGGGAAACATTCTTAGGTGACAAAAAATTGATGTTTTTGTTGTATATTAAATAAACTTATATATAAAACTCGGATATTGACCTATTTATAATTATCAATATATCGAAAATCCGATATTTAAAAAAATATGAACAGTCCTAGTTTGAACTGATCAATTGGAATGATCAGTAGAACTGACCATGTGTCTCGTCCATAAGAATGCTTACATATTTTATTTGCATTCACAAGTAGGTATAGGTACATTTAAATAAATAAAAAAAACGTCTGTTCCAATGTGCATCGAAATAATATAGGATCGTGGATCGTGATGATAACGCCTTTTGGATTTACGCATATGTGTATATATTTGGTCCTTATATATGTCAATTTATGTGGGTACTTTACATTAAACTACTGGTAAATTTCGTTGTCAGTTTAAGTGTGAAGTAAAACAATAATTATTTTGATCTAAAATACTATAAATGTCGAAACGAAACAAAACACAGAGGTTGTCTGCTTACGCAGTATTTGGAAATAAATTGTATTTGTATTTAATATAAAAAACCTGCCTTGTATCTATCATTTTCGGACTGAAAATCTCGATACCTACCAGCATTCACATGCAATAGCACCAAGGTTAAACGTCATTTCAGCTATGAACAGGAAGCTAAAACAATAATTCATTCGCCGTTAACTATTTTGCGAGTTACACACAATGGCCTTTTTTGAAATGAACTCATAACAAAAGTAAAATAAAAATAATCAGATAACTTCTGGTATTTCTCATGTTTCTTTACATATATTTATTTATTTCTTGTAAAATTTTTCTAAAATATATTACATTTAACTACAAAAACGTTTTTCACAGAGGAAAAATTTAAAGTTTTTTTCTTAATTGAGAGTTGAGCGTGGTAGCTCAGGGGCTTAGCGTACGCCGTAAACCCGTAAATAACATAAGTAGCGCGAGAAATCCGGGTTCAATCCCCCATAGCACCCATGATATCGTTAAGTGCGAATTTACTATGGCTTGGAGGTAAATGATGAACATCGTGAGAAAACCTGCATGTCTGGGTAATTAAAAAATATTTCAAATACATCTGATTTGAAAAAAATATTTCAAATACCCCGGTCGAGCCAACCCATTCGTCCTACATCGGGCAGCACGGTAAACACTTTCATGTTTTAAGAACCTCTCAGAAATGAAAAGAGGCCTACTGTGCTCAATAGTAAGACGTATAATATTATAATAGGCTGTAACTACTTTTTTATAGTCACTAATATCATTACAGGCCACTCCAAGCCTAAGTCAAATTAAAAAAAAACTTTCGATAACTTAGGATTTAAATCAGAAAATATGGTTATATCTTGATGAAAAATATATGTAGTACATATATAATATAATTTGGTATGTAACCGTCGTTTAATTAATCATACAACGCTGCTGAAATTTCAATGTTAATAGCCAGTGATTATCGATAAAACGAAGTTAAATTTTTATAACTTTATAAACCACTTCGTATAAACGTGACATAAACCAGTAAACCTTAATTATAGGCTATTTAACGTTTTAAATAAGGAAATTCAACTTTAATAGTAAAAAGTGAACGTGAAACAATCCTCAACTCGGTCATTGGTTTTTTGTTATTACTTAATTTTATACATTTAATATTAACTATTACTTTATTAGGACATGTTATGGTGGAGTTAAAACATTCTATGTGTAGAACTGAATTTGTGCCTAGGGATTCGTTTCTTATGGTTCTGCCAACTTATTTATGCCGCTTAACAGTACTATCAACTGTTGTACTTAGACCTGCAGGGCTACTGAGACAGTTTTTTTTTAGTTTTTTTTTCATTATAGAAGCAGTACAGGTCATGAGTGACCTCACAATCTACCTGATGGTGGGTAAATCCTGTGGCCCATAGTCATCCTCATCTATCATCAATTAAGGAGTCTTATTGCGATGGAATGTCAAAAAAATACTCTCTAATTCTCTTCACGAACCATACGACACACAGTAGCGTTATGCTGCTACTACATGGTGGTATTCTGTACGAGTGTCGTCCGACCGAGTCGAGCTGCTATTCGTGCTGCGGCCATAATATATAGCTACATAGTAACTTTATAGCATTTTAAATTACAGGTTGTAAGACATTCTATCGCCCTTCAAAAGGTTAGCAATGCTTCCGTAGTCTCGTTTGGAGTGTGTTTCATGGTCACCTTTAATATCTCTATTAAGAATCAAAACGCAGATGGCTTGTCACCACTGAGGACTAAGATGGAATGTTTCTTATCAAGTAAAAAGGGTCTCCGGTTTTTTACACTCACCATAGGAAATACAGCAGCATTAAGCTGCTATTTTACGCTATTCTGCGAGAGTTTGGTTCTATCCAGGTCGATTCAACCCATTCGTGCTGCAACCATAATATAGTTACGGCGTGGTTCTCACGTATAAGAATACATTTGATCTGACCCTTCTTCAATATATTGCCAATTTGGTCGATAAACTTCAGTCTAGAGAGTCACTTGCCGACTCTGTCACACCTTCGGCGGTATAAATATGCTTTGTCACTCTTTCCTCATTGATTCTTTCTATATATCCAGACCAAATCACCGAAACAGTTCTTTCTTAATCCTGGTCAGAACACCTGCAAACCACACTTCTCTTATCACACAATTTCTCATTCCGTCATTCAGTCATCTTTCATACATTTTATTAGTGACTGCATTTCCGCAGCATCAATACTTTATTCATGTTTTTTAACATTTCATTTTTCACTACCATACATTCAGATAAGGACTAACACAACAATGGAATTGCCATTAGTGCCAGTTTTTATACATTCTGACCTCCACAACAGAGCAAAGAGCCCTGTTTACTTGTCCTGCATATACTCTTCGAATATGTATATTAAAGTTTTATACACATAAAAATTATCACATCTATTATCTAAGCTAAAACGAGCCAATATTGGCGTAACTGACTTTCCGATGCTATTTTAAATAAATATTAAATAACAGGTTACGAGGCACTTAATCATAGTCTCAACAACTAAAGCAACCTAAAAAACGACCCTTGATCTTAATTTTTGTTATTTTCTCTTTTTGGCTCATTGACCAAATTGTCCCCATGTTTTTTGTAGGTAATTTCTAGACACATTGAATGAATCATGTTTAACATGATTAATTTAATGTGACTATGACGATGTTTCATTTGGACAGATTATTAGATTTTCGGAAATTAATGTGTCAGATTTTTTACCATATTACGGTATTATTTTAGCAGCAAAAATTACAGAACGCCGTGGTACGTTTATTTGAATAAGTTAACATTATTTTTTTATTCAACTGGCTTTACGGCTCTGGGTTCTAGCCCTTCTGATCCTATCATTTCTTTCAGCATCTTCACTTTATGGATTTTTTCTTCACAATAAGCTGATGTACCACATTGAGAAGTTTTTGGGAGATTTTGATGACAGCTCAACCCAGAGGATAGTTGATGACTATAGTCACTCACGTTCTTAAAGCGCCTAAGCGATCAAAAAATAACTTCAGATTTATATCAACATCGAAGCTCATGTTTCGTCGTTTTCTCTAATAGTTTACGCGCGCAGACACTAAATTCACAAAATCGCATTATTTTTACGAATCAAACTCCACATAAAACCATTACAGGAGCAACAATCTGTCGACGGCCAAGTTCCCGCCAAAACTTCAATTAAATAACATTGTGTGACAACATATTAAATAACAATGACGTGTAGATTATAATTAAATACGTCAATTTTTACTGTCCATACTTTATTGGCTTGCAGTGAGTGATACCGGTATTAAAGCCAGATAAAGCTAAAATAAAATTCAAAGGAGTATTTTTTTATTTAGTAACAGGTTTAGGCGGCCAGTCTCATCACATACTTGCCGCGAGATCTGCGTGGGCCATGATTATAGTGTACGAGCGTGTATGCAACCACACGTGCACTTTCTATTCCTTCACTCTAACAGTCCAATGGAACGCCAAATAATCACGGCCAGATATATAACACCCCAACTTCCTGCTCCACGCCCACTTCCTTATGACCAGACATATATATATATATATATATATATATATATATATATATATATATATATATATATATATATATATATATATATATATATAACTACTTTTACGGATTTAATCGCGTTTAATTTACTTTTAATTATTTTCATTTTTAATTCCCGACGTTTCGGGTGCTTTCCAGCACCCATGGTCACGGGAGGCTGAGGTGACTGACGTTCCGATGTCATTGTTAAACTCGGAGTACCTTCAGCTTTTATTGTTTATGGTCCGATCTACGCAAAACGAACTGACTATGTCTTGAGGTCTTGCAGTGGTATGCTTGGGTTTAGTTTTAATTTTATTGATTATAGGGTCCCAAGCAGGTGGTAGTACCTAGCCTCCTTCTCTATTGAAATTAGGATGTTTTTAATTTCAATAGCCTCACGTATCATCCTTGGTAGGAATCGGTGTTCTTTCGCGAGGATTTGTGGTCTATCAAATCTGATATAATGGTTGGGGCCGACTAAGATGTGTAGTGTTCGCGTAAATATAAGTAATCATTATATCAATTACAGATTTTAAAAATCTAATAGTTTATATCAATGTTTATATATATATACGGGATTACTATGCAATATATGGCCAAATTAGCAGAGATGGTTCCGAATAAGTAATATAGGCGAATGGTAAAAATATTAATATAAAAAATGTCAAACATTCTGTCCCTTTTTCTTTTAAATTCAGAATGCATTACGCATTATTTTAACTGATCGTCATTCATAAATATCTAACCCCTACTATTTTACTACGCACGCACACATTCGTAAGGGTCGCTCGGTCGGCAAAAAGTTGTGAATTGAATCGCACACAGAGGAACGCGCGTACGCGTAATTGGTGCTCATAAATCACATTTAATTTGGGATAATTTCAAATAATAGTAAAAACGTATTTTCAAAAACTACCATAACGATATATCATTATTTATATATTTGAACTTAAATATATAAAGTTTAGCTACTCCTTGAAAAATAACCATATTTTACAACTTAAACTATTTTTAATGTAAGTATAGTTTTATCGCGCTTACTTCCGTATCGCGTTTGCTTGATATAAACTGATAAAACTTAATAATTACAAAATGTGCTTCCATCATTTTTTATTAACGGTCTGTTAAGGCCGAATACGAAGAGAACTGGCGAAAAGTAATGTATTTCTCTTGAATAGAACTTTGACCTGAAGTAATTCTAAGCTTTAAAACATTTTTGTAGGTTTGTTCGGGTCCTTCACGAGGTCACCGTCATTTTAAAATTTTAAAATAAATGAATATACCAACAAATAAAAAAATGTTAAGAAATGATATATAAAATTATTGTTCTTCCAAAACTCTGTGAATTTTAATTTAGGAAAAATTCTTTTACGTAAAAATGTTTGTATTGTGATTCCGAAGGTACCTGCTATCTTTATTTTCGATACAAAATATTATTTATTAACATAATTTGTTTTAAGTAAAAACACCTAATAATAATATCGTATATTGCCAGATAAAAGTTTGCCGTAATAAATTACCAGGCGCTTCGACGTGTGACGTAAGGTAACAACAGTCGATGTGTTTAGTTTTTAGTTTAGTTTATCTTCACGCACAATCCCTAACGGGGTAGCCAGAGAGAACAGATCGCCAAGTGTCACGATCATTACATACCTCTTTCGCTTCTTTCAGGTTCATTAACTTCTTCATACAAAATGTGTGGCGTTACCATAGCCGATTGAAAGCGAAACGAAGAGATTCACAATATGGCAGGATTGAAAGATGACCTTATCACAAAATTGATAGGGGCGTACTCCAATGTTTTGGGCACGTTGAGCGAATGAGTGAAGACCGAATGGTGAAGAAAATATATAGAGCGAAAGTAAATATTAAAAGGTGTCGAGGTAGACCGAGGCTAACTTTCGAAGACCATGTGAGCAAATTGCTCGAAGAGGGGAGGGTCAAGAGTACTCGAATACCTAGACGTGCATGTATGAAGTCGATGTGTCTGTAGCGAAAATCGTTAATTTAGTGTTTTATACGCGTTTAAGTGTCTATAAATGTAAATATGGTTAGGAAAAGAAATAAATGTTACCTAAGTGGTAAAACAAAGAGAGTTTATCGCATGAACGCTGCTCGAATGTTGTATTTTGAGGTTAATACTTATATTTTTGTAAGGTAATTTTTTGTTTGAGTCTGCCTAATAGGTTGCATTTTTACTCATTTACATTAGCCAAACTGATCATTTATACTTTTCTAGTTTCAAGTGAGAAACACTAAAAATCTCAAGACCCAGTCGGAAAAGAATGTACAGAGTAGTGCAAGCACAGAGACCGCAAATAATGTCATGGTCAATGTATTGTCCGAAAGTATGGGGTAAGTACATAATTAAGAAAAACCGAAATACTTCGGATGCGAAGCGATTGACCAGTCGGAGTAGTCTTGTGAGAATTTACATACACAGTACCTATCCCCAATATGGGGCAATCACCGACTTTTTAGTTTTTTTTTCTTTATTATTTATGCAATTTGCATTACGGCATCTTGTAAGACTCACAAGAACAAACATTTTCAGTTATATGAGGTTCTTTACGTATGATGCACCAATTAAGAAAAAAAATCGTTATCAATTCAATAACTTTTCGAACAATATTTTATAACGAATAAAGTACAGAATTTATAATCTATAGGAACTAATATTATAAATAAGAAAAATTTATTTAAGAAGTAAGCAATGCTCTCTGTGTTGTTCATTATTCTGCATCTGAAGCTAGCTCAGTCAAATACAATCAAAGCCCGTACGGGTTTGATTATAGCTATTACACATGTCTATATAAACAAAGCGTAGGCACTGGCGGCGCGTGGTTTGCTGCGAAACGAGCAAGGTCATTCGCGTCGTATTCGGCCTTAAGTTATTTCTACGACCGTCGGTTTCTTTACAAATTTGGCATTAAAAAGTTAGCATTATAAATTAAAATAATATGTAACTTCATAATGTCTGTGTCAAAAACAATCCATCGCTTTATTTTTATACCACCTGTAGTTTATATGTATAGTCTCTCACATATATAGAGGAAATAATATAATTTTTCTGTCAATAATATCTTAGTTACGCTAGTACTTATTTACCTCTTCCTTTAATTTATTATTATCAGCTTGTGTCAGATGTCAGAGGCTCCACAAAAAACTCCCTCAAATTTACTCGCCATTGTATTCAAGAACCCGTCCCTACTTTCATGATTTATGCTTACTTAAATTCATCTATCATACATTTCCTACGGCGGTTAATAACGTGCCTGCGTGGTGTGCCATGCTTTAATTGTAGGACATTCATTGGTGTACTCTGATCACCATGGATGAAAATCAAATTTCAGAAGAGGAGGTGATGAATTATATTCTAATTGAAAACAATGAACAGGAAACGGAGATTTGTTTACCAGAGAAATCCGCTTAATGTCAAGCAATGATTTACGATGAGGTCAGACCTATTAGTAGTAAGAGACGCAGAGAAGAAGATGAGGAAGAAAGGTGGATTCCGGTTTCAAGAAATGGGAAGATAGTGGGACAGAAAGTTGATGTATATATTAATTGCTTCGAAAAATTACCTGAACAGTTTGCACTTGCAAAACTTTTAAAAACCAATAATATTAAGCATATCAGCCGTGTGAAATATGTGAACGCGTATAAAGTATTTGTGCAGTTTGAATGTGCAGAAAGTGCTGATGAGCTGATGAACTGTACACCTTTGAAGGAGTTAGGATTCAGATTTCAAAAGCCATTAGAGGTTGCTTTTTCATACGGTGTCATTAAGGATATTGAGCTGGAGATGACCGAAAAAGAAATACTGGAGGTAATTTCAAGTGATTGCGAGCTAATAGGTGTAAAGCGCTTAAAGCGCAGAAAAACGGATGGAAAGGGATGGAAAGGGATGGGAAGATAGTGAATCAATACGGTTGCAATTTAAGGGCTCATCGTTGCCAGCATCAGTATACATTTACGGTATGAAGATTAACGTCGACCCCTATGTCTTCCCAGTCACTCAATGTTCAAGGTGTTGGAGGTTCGGTCTAAGCCTACGTGTCTGCCCCTCTAAAAATATTGTATGCCCTAAGTGTGGAAAGGGGCACGCTAATTGTGAGATCATAACATTTACATGTATTAACTGTATCGGGAGTCACATGTCGTTGGATAGATCTTGTCCTATATTTATAAAAGAAAAGCGTCTAAGGAGTTTAATGGCTGAATTCCATTGCCCATATAAAAAGGCCTTACAAATATATATTCCTCCAGAACCTCAACCTGTACAAGTAGAACAAGAAACAACTATATTAAAGACGGCTCAAAGACATCTCAACCCAAATACACCTTTATATAATAATATAGCTGAACCCATACCTGTGTCTATCTCACAAAACGAAGATGGGGTAATGTCTTACGCGAACGTTACTCGCTCTGTACCGCGCTTACGTTCTGAAATTACTTCTAACACTAAATCGATACCATTATCATCACAATCGGGTGTTATGGAGGTTTCGCAAACTTTACAAGAAAAAACTATAAGTACAAAGAGAAAAAGGAAAAAGAAGCAAAATCAGAATGAAGTGTTTGAAAACGATATACCAGGCGGTCCCATAATGAACTGGCCTGATATAGTTCAACGCGACATGTCACTACATGTTGTGTTGCATTAAATAATACGTTTATCGTGCACTTAATATAAGAAACATGCATCGAAATGAAATGCTTAGTCTTAGTTTAACAGGCATTTGAATAACGAGAGTCGCGTATTTTTTCAAAATGTCGAAAACTGAATATCGAAGTGTCATAAAGTTTCTGTTTAAAGAAAGTTTATCCCCTGCCCAAATAAAAGAACGATTGGATGGCGTGTATAAGGAGTCTGCCCCCTCCTATAGCACAGTGAAAAATTGGGTGAAAGAGACTCCGCCGAGAGAAACCGTCGAAGACTTTGGCCACGACGGTCGACCTGTGGAAGTGCTCACTCCCGAAACGATTGCTCTTATCGAAGAGGAGGTTCTGAGTGACCGCCGTTTGAAGATTAGAGAAATTGCAGCAAGGCTTGGGCTCTCTAAGAGTACCGTTCACCGCGCGATCCATGAACATCTTCACATGAAAAAAGTGAGTGCAAGATGGGTACCGAAACTTCTTTCAGCGGTACATAGACAGGAAAGAGTGCGATGCGCTTCGGAGTTTTTGGATCTTTGTGGCGAAAATCCAAAGACTGTGATCGAGCGGCTAATGACTGGTGATGAAACTATGATCTTGTATTATGATCCACAAAGCAAGCGCGAGTCAATGGAATGGCGTTATAAGGGTGCAAAGCCCCCTAGAATGGCAAAGGTGCAACAATCGACTAAAAAACTGATGTGCACAATATTTTGGGATTTTCAAGGCATTTTGATGGTGGATTTTAAAGAACGTAATACAGTCGTGAACGGCGAATATTATGCTTCTTTAATATATAAATTACGAGACAAGATAAAGGAAAAACGAAGAGGCAAGCTGTCTAAAGGTGTCCTGTTGCTCCATGACAACGCCCCTGTTCATACCGCTGGTGTTTCGAAGGATGCAGTTCGTCAATGCGGGTTCACAGAAGTTCAACATCCACCTTACAGTCCAGACATGGCCTCGTCCGACTATTATTTATTTCCAAATTTAAAGCGGGACTTAAGAGGAAGAAAATTTTCAAGCGATGAAGAGTTGCAGGCGGCCGTCTTCAGTGATTTTGAGGATAAAAAATGTGATTATTTTTATAAAGGTTTAGAGATGTTGATTCACAGATTTCAGAAGTGTGTTAGTATTCATGGTGATTATATTGAAAAATAAAATTGGTTTCGTTTCATTTCCTTCATTGGTTCATAGTTAGGCCAATTCATTATGGGACCGCCTACGTATCTACAGAATCAGAAGAAGTAATTAATAATAATGATGATGATGTAGAAAGTGAGCTCCAATCAAGAAAAGAGAAAAAAGAGAGAAGAGAGAAGCTTAAATCAACTTTTAACTTTAGGCAGTTACTTTCTAAGTTATATGCTATATTTACAAATTCACAAGAACAACTTAAGAACAAAATGATTCAAGGAATGTCATTAATTATTGAATGGTTAGTACCAATGGTGGGTCAGTGCATTTGGGATTTGCCTTTTAAAAGCTTTTTTAGTCAATAATGAATAGTAATTACAACATAAACATTTTTCAGTGGAACTCACAAAGTATTAGGCCCAAATGCACGGAATTCGACCAGCTGTTAAATAGCGAGAAAATTCATATTGCTGCCATTTGTGAGACATGGTTAAATGCTGAAGTTATGCTTAACATAAGTGGTTACAATATTTACCGCAAGGACCGAGATGATTCGTATGGTGGGGTTGCTATTTGTTCACACAAGTCTTTAAAGACTCGACTGATATCTATCCAAATTTCTAATCCCGGAATTGAAATAATTTGTATTAAGATTTTTAACTGTAGATATAGATTACATACTCTCTATATATTGTCCACCTACCATACGAACTTCTCAGAATGACTGGGATGAAATATTTTCTTTTAAAACTAAAAAAAACATTGATTCTTGGGGACTTCAATGGGCATCATCCAAGCTGGTCTTGTAAGGCAAGGAAAATAATTTTGTTTCCTTGAATGATGGCACAGCTACTCGCGTTAAATTAGTAAACGGAATAGTACAGGAGTCATCCCCTGACATTTCTATTGCTTCTTCGGATTATCGTTGCAGTTAGATTGGAAGGTTACTAATGAGTCATTGGGTAGTGATCATTTGATTGTTAAGATTAATTTATCATATCACAATAATCACCATCAATTTTTGAAGAAAAGGAACTATAAGAAAACAAACTGGGATGGATACAGCTCATATTTAGAATATAAATTTTCAAGTTTTGCTTTTATCAATAATGATCCGCAGAAAAATTACGATTTATTTCTTAATATGGTCAATGAAGCCGCTGATGCTCATATTCCTTTTTACAGAACCGGCCAAGATCCCTCATAACATTTTTCTCCTAAAGTTTATTGGAATACCAACTTATCTAAATCTGTTGCAGAAAGGCGCTTAGCTCTTGCTTTATTTAGGAAAAACCCTACTCCTGATAACTTAGATAAATTAAAAGATAAAATTAGGATTTCACAACTGCTAATTAGAAAGGCAACTAGAAAATCTTTCTCTAATTTTTGCTCTTCGATTGATGAGTCTATTACTGTACACGACATGTGGCAAAAAATGAAATGGTTAAAAGGTTATGGGTGTTCTAATACAAATAGGAGTTATGTTGATCTAACAATTGCAAATGAACTTTTACACAGTTTGACTCCAGACTTTGTTTGTCCAAAAGACCCTGCTTTTTCATCTCGTAACACTGAAATTGACTCTCCTTTTTCAATGAGCGAACTAACGTGCTGTTTTAAGACAAAATATACTTCTCCAGGTGTGGATAATATATCATATTCCATGATCAAACATCTTCCCAAAAACGCATGTATTATTTTACTCAAACTACTTAATTTGTTTTACTCCCTAGGTTTTGTACCATTCCAATGGCGAGAAATACGCATTATACCAATCCCAAAAACAGGGCTTGACACTTCAACTTTATCATCGCTTCGACCTATTTCACTTATGTCTTGCCTGAGTAAAATCTTCCATGCTATGTTAAGAAATAGATTGGAATGCTTGATGGAAAATGAAAATCTATTTTACGAAGAGACTCCTGGATTTAGGAAAACAAAATCATGCCTGGATAATCTTAGTAATTTAGTCAGTAGAATACAATTGGGATTTTCAAAAGATCAAATCACAATAGGTTGCTTTATTGATGTAGAGAACGCGTACAATTACGTAGATATTACGGCTATGTTAGTAAATTTGGATCGATTAGGTGCTGGTTCAAAAGTTTGTAAATATTTATGGACCTTCTTAATGGAACGATACTTAAGTGTCCAGGTGGACAATGTTATTTTATCTAGATCTACAGGTCGAGGAATTGCTCAGGGTGAACCTATCGCTCCACTACTATTTAATATTGCAACTATTCATATTTGTAAACAAATTAATTCTAATGTATGTATTTCTCAGTATGCTGATGATTATGTGTTATATACTTCCGGTAAAAATTTAAATGATACATCCACTGAATTACAATTGTCCTTAAATAAAATGTATGGTTTGCTCATAGATTTAGGTTTGGAGATTTTAATGACTAAAACAAAGATCTGTATTTTAAAAAAAGGTATATGTAGGCAAGCTATTTCAGTAAGTGTTAATGATAATAAAATAGAAGTAGTGAACACAGTCAAGTATTTAAGGATGTGGCTAGACCGGTCTTTGAAATGGGATAAACATATTACGGAGTTAACGAACAAAATTTCTAGATTTTTAAACATATTCAAAGTTTTAGTAGGACCTGGTTGGGGAATACATCCCAAGCATTTAAGAAGACTATATATTGCCGTTATAAGAAGTAGGCTAGATTATGGGAGTTATTTATTCGATAACAGCTGTCAAAAGTATTTAAGTAAGTTAGACAAAATACAAAATCAAGCATTACGAGTAATCGGAGGATTCATTAAAACTACTCCTATACATACAATGGAGAGTGAGCTGTGTCTACCTCCACTAAATGTACGAAGAACCTTTTTGGCAGGGAAATTCATCTTAAAAGCTAAATCAATAAGAAATAATATCACACTAAAAATATTGAATGAATTAGCACATTTTAGAAACAATAAATATTGGCGTAATAAAAAGAAACCTTTACTATTATCTGTTTATGATCACTTCGTTGATACCCCTATTCACAGTAGTCAAAAATTAGAAATGTTTAATATAAGTACATGGGTCAGTAACATAGGTTTAAATAACATAGTTAATTTAAATATTCCGTGTATTGCACAAGCTAAACGAAATTACAACAATTTTAGTCTAAAAGTAATATGTTTGGACTACATTAATAGGCAGTATGAAAATTATTATAAAATATTTACAGACGGCTCTAAAGATTCAGGCGGAATCGGTGCAGCCTTTTTTGACCCACAATGTAATCTTAGCTTACAATTTAAGATAGATAGTAGTATATGCATCATGGAGGCTGAGCTAGTAGCAATATGTGAAGCACTGTCATACGCTGCATCAGTATCACAAGATAATATTGTGATATTGACAGACTCAAGAAGCGCACTCCAACACTTGGCTCGGTGCACCTTGGGTACACGAGGCACACCGATAGCCTACACCGTTCTGGATACTATACATGGGTTAACATCCAGGTCGAAATCGATAAAGTTGCAGTGGATTCCGTCTCATTGCGGCGTGGAATATAATGAGCGAGTAGATATCTTGGCTAGACAGGCTATTACGGATGGCATCAAATACAACATGTTACCCCATTACACTGATTGTATTTGTATTATAAAAAGGCTATGTTACAACCTATGGAAAGAATATTTCGATTTACGTTCAAAAGAAAAGGGTATTTGGTACAAGACGGTACAGTCACATCCGCCTAAAATACCATGGATTGATAACCATAAGCTATCGCGACAGGATGCAGTAGTGATAATGAGGCTGCGTATTAGACACATTCCGTCTAGAAAGTTTGCATTCCTTATGAAAAAGGTCCAGTCACCGAACTGTGATCAATGCGGTGTTCCAGACGACCTAATGCATGTCTTGATGGATTGTGCCCACAACGCTGCCTTTCGTAATGAGAAATGCCACCACATTTTAAAAGATTTCGCTCATTGTAATATAATTTTAGCTAAGCCACATTCTGACGATATAAAAATATTAGTCAAGCTTTACAAGGTGAAGTTCTCGGATCGATCACTCACTTCTCAATGTGATTGATCTGGGAACTTTTCATTTTGCTTTTTGTAACTAATGCATATCTTCTTCAACTTTCTGTAATTAATTATTGATTTGAGAACTTTATAATGTAATAAGTTTATGTATACCTTATGTAATTGTTTTTTTTTGGTGATGAATTAACGGAGCGACATATTCATATTGTGAATAAGCTCATTAATAAAGAATTAAAAAAAAAATCATCTATGATGATACCTATAGATAATTTTTCCACAAACAGCTGAAGCGCTGCAAAATTAAGGAATTTAAAGTAACCGTTGTTATATAAAACAAGATGATTACGAAAAATCTAAGGCAATGCTTTGGATTTGGAAGATCCATTTTAGTGGTGGACTATTTAAAAAAATGATGGAAAAAAACTATTTAAAATTGGGGTTAAAAATATCTAGCTACAAAATAATCTACTTCATTCTACACTGCGTTAAACGCACTGACTTAAAATATATCGATATTAAATATGCATATTTTAAAAGTGATAACTCTATTTTTTTACTTTTGTCATTACACCATTAAAAGTTTTAGGAATTACTCTATTATATTAACTATACCAACGTTGAAAGTTGTACACACCAGGTGTAATAATGCAAAATAACTAAAAGTAAAAACACATTACTGTTTATAACTCTCCACTTGTATATAATCAAAAGCCTTAGAAAAACCTGTAACAATTATCTGTACAATTCTATGTACTCAAGTTCCCAATGACTTTAAATTGAATTGATGAGACACTAGAAAAGCCAAAATATGGTTCTAAAATTAAACACTAGCTTATATATCAATTAAAAAGTTGTCAGAAATCACACCTCCAAGATACACCCTCATTTAGAAATCAAAATTCAGATGCGTTGTCCGTTCCGAGGGACTAAAGTTGAGTGCCCTGTTACCAGTAACTGGTTCCCGTTACTAAAACACAGAACAGCAGTATAATGCTTCTGTTTTACGCGTGATGTTCTGTTAGAACACAGTCATTCTCTGACAGCCATCCACTTCGTGCTACAGTCGTAATAAAGCGGTTGAAAATTGCCATTTTTTTAATTTACTTAATTCTAAAATGATTTGACAATTTGATAGTCCACATCCGATATCAGATATATGCAGGGACATCGTATAACCCGGTTTCAAGCATTTTACAATCAACATCTTTATTTGAAGTAATACGACTAATAAGCAATCTTCTTACCTCAAGAAAAGAATAAATCCAGATTAAAAATCTAGTTTCAAATGATATAGTAAAACACAGTAATTATCATACAAATCGTTGATTATGACTGATTTCAAATCATTAGTGTTCACATTTACATTTTTAAAATTACCATATTTCAATGTAGTCACTATAACTCAGACATTAAAATTGCACATGCATTAGGTTTTTATCAGACATCATCATTTGATCATAGTCAATTATAATTAAATTGAGAATCTTTTTGTTTATTTTTGTATGTATGATATCTTCGTCAATTTGAAACCGATTTTAATGTTTCTTTTTTTTTATTAAATATTTTACACCTCAGGATGCACCTCAGGATGCCCATGCATGTGCTATATTAGTTTGTGGCACGAATGGGTCGGCTCGACCGCGTTAGGATCTAGGGTTGCCACCAATTGTACTACATATATATTATAGAAAAATAATATAGTACAAAAATTACTATATTGTTATCCCTAATTCAACTGTCGCGCTTTATATATTAACTGTGATTGAAAGTCTGGAACAAGTAAGATTTACAGAAAGATTTTTTCCCATCTTCTATGTTAAATTGCAGGCGGAAAGAAAAAGTGCATGTATTAATTTAATTTAAAAAGAATTGTTAATTTATTTTAATATGAATCTAAATTGCTCAGACTCCTATAATTATTTTAAAGGTAAAGTGGTTAGATTATTGACAGTCATATCAAAGAGCAATAACAAATACATATGAAAAAATACATAGATGGAAAATAAATGTGTCCTTTTTTGTTCTGAATTTCTCAAAAGTGCTATATTTTTGCGTCTTTTTTTGGGAAAAATACTATATTTGTTCAAAAAAAGTGGCAACCCAAGTAGGACCACGCTACCTGCGCAGAATATCAGTGTTAAGAAAAACAGCTTGAGACTGTTTCGTATGGTGAGTGTCGAGAACCGGAGACCCTTTTTACTCAATAAAAGGTATTCCATCTTAGTCCTTAGGGGTGACAACACATCTGCATTTTGATTCTTAACCGAGGATAAATGTAGTTGGACCACAACAGCATCCACTTACCATCAGGTAGACTTTGTGCTCGTTTGTCACTCTATTATCTTCTTAGTATATATACATTACGTGTCACGTTGTTTGTTCACGATGGACTCCAAAACTACTTAACCGATTTTAATCAAATTTGCACACCGTGAGCAGTTTGGTTCAACTTGAGAGATAGGATAGTTTTTTTGCACATGCCCACTTTTTTCGAATTTAAGGATTTTTAATAGGATATGACAAAGGTTCGTCGAATAGGGCAGAACAACGTCTGCCTGCCAAGTTAGTATATATATAATTTTGGAAAAATTAAAAAGTCAGATTTTACTTTTTATTAAAAGTGTTATTTCTAATGTAAAAATCTTAAATTTTATGTATGATTGTTCTTCTTTACAAATACATTGTTATTATAAGTAATTTTTGTATTACTTGGTATAAGAAACGAAATCACTATGCACATTATTCCTTATATAAAGACTACAAATAGAAATTAAATCAATAATTCTGTTAAAATGCCATAAATAGAGCACATATTTAAAACAAGTTTACACAAATAGTGGTGTTCAGTCTACGTATTTTTAATGTGAATATGGCCACACTAACTTGGGCCGATTACATTGCCTTGACCAGTGGGAAGGCAATGAACTTAACTGCAATGCTACGAATGCAGCTTTGCGACCGCGGGAAAATATCTCGGAACGGCGAGCAGAAAAGAAAATATACGAGTGGGTACTGTATAGAAAAATCATGTTAATTCGATACAAGAAGAACATCGTAAGTCAAAATACACTATTTAGCTTGATTGACACTTGATCAGTAAAAAAGGACGCATCGAATTGTATTTTTAGATTTTATATTGTTTATAATAAAAGTTATTTTCTGCGATATTACAGTAAGTGCCTTTTTTCACTATAATACAAAGTATCGTTTCTGAAATAATAGTGTAGGTATTTAAAGTTAAATTTAAAGATTTTGCAGCATTTTCTCGTTAATGCAAAAATTTTGCGTGAAATAGTACTATAAGGTGTGTTACGATATGCGTTAGACTTATGGCAACCGTATCAGGATATACGTTGTTCTTCCATTTAATCAAAATTAAGAATAGCTTATTTAAATTTAACGTGTACATATGCCTATTTACTTCAATCTTATTCGATAAATGACTTGATTAATCGGCGCTTTGACATTTTCCTAACTCGCGTTTGTTATGGTACATGCGTATATTATATGTATTATGCGCTAAATAAATAGGTCGACATAAATCGATCGATAAATAATATAGATTTTCGTAATAAAATACCATTATCAGTTACAATAAAACAGTAACTTCAAATTTTTATGACAGTTGTTTTCATCAGCTCAATAACACATCGTAAACCTTCCCTGCTGCAATCAGTGTTGCCGGAAAGTTCTAAATTAATTTTTAAACTTATATATGGAATAAAATATCAATTAAAAATTATCACTAAAAATAAAAATGCCAAGCTACGCTGGCAACACTGCGCTGCATCCAATCATTGATTTTGGGATTGTATCATGTCTGGAATAATAATAATAATAATAATAATATTCCACAACCATCACACAACGCCATCTAGTCCCAAGCTAAGCAGAGCTTGTGTTATGGGTACTAGACAACTGATAAACATACTTATATATTTCTAAATACATAAATATTATAGATAAATTACACCCAGACACAGAACAAATGATCGTGCTCATCACACAAACATTTGTCCTGGGTGGGAATCGAACCCACGACCTCCGGCATAGCAGTCAGGGTCACTAACCACTAGACCAACAGGCCTGTGAATATATACATTTATGTGGTTAATTACCGTGCACCCAGTGTTGCAGGAAAACATGCGAAGTCACATATTGGAATAGTGCGGCAGTCTATATGCTGCATAAAGTTCTCTTAAACGAGAGAAAGCAATACAGCAGTGGGACGCAATAGACTATAAGTTTACTTTTTACGTTCGAAATGGTTATATTTCCCAAAGTATCTCTTACAGCACCCACGGGTGAAATGGAGTATGATGGTTTCTCTGATATGCAATACACGTGATGTCAATTAAAGTATTTATTTTAAGTGCAGGTTTTCTTTTTTCTTTGTTTCTGTAATATAATATAAAAATATTTTTAAACAAAGAAAACTTAAAATAAGGTCAGGTACAAATGTGCATGAACGACAGTTTTTTTTTCATGTTATCGTAACGGTTTCTGCCTCGGCACTTTCACCATTCTTATTCGAAAGTAGCATATTGCAGAGTTGCGGATTAACATTATATACCCACGAAATTATTGATCACTTGCTAGAATGGAAAGACATTTTAAGATTAGATTATTTACAATTTTAAACAAAACCTACAGAAATCTTATTTCGTAGTAGTGTCGGTTATTATTTTTACGTATTTAAACCTATTTTACTTTAAGAGGCAATCGCGTCAAACATGGACAAAGATAAAAATGTTTTAAATTAAGTACTGGAAAACTGAAATACTAAATTATTTACCGCATAATTTATATTTTTATTCGATAAAAATAAAAATGGTATATTTAAAAATGGATATGAAAGTTACAATTAGTTATCAAATAAGATTCAGGTCAATGTAAATCAATTTTTTTGAGCTGTCAAAGCGTCGTTTCCTCAATTATATTTCTGTTTACTTTTAACAAATATGTTTTTGTTCTTGTATTTATAAAAAGACATTATTATAATTTATTTAAAAAATAATTTAAGGACAATCTAATTATATCAAAAATATTTGAAGTGTTTATAAATTTAAATTAATAGCTAATTACAACACAAACATTAAATATAATGCCGAGAGTTTAAATTGTACGTGTATATATGTTTGACTTTCATTTTCTCCGATCAGAAAGAAAACTGGTGATCTAACTGCACAATTTCTCGGGAAGCCCATAGGAAGGAAGCTTCGTAAGAAGCGCTTTGTGCCAAACCCGATCGAAGGCCTTAACATCCATATACCTAAGCATACACGCTCGTCGATTAAGAGTAGTCTTAATTTGGCCCATTTTCAATTCAAGGCGATTATAGTCTATACCATCCCTGCTAAGTACATATCCCAAATACACAAACTGATCAACTTTCTCGACTAACTTCCCTTCTATTCTTATTTCACATATCGTTTTACTTTCTTCTCTTTCAAGAATCATGACTTTCACTGTCATTCCTATTTCTCTTAATAACCTGTTCATTAATGTACCTAACTATCATTTTCAACTAGGCCACTGACGACGTAAATATGACTTGATCATCGGCGTACAAATGGCATTTGATGGTAACTCACCCATTCTCAACCCGCATTCTTCAACTTTAAAATTTGCCAAACAACTGTTCATAAATAGGTTGGTCAGCCACGGGGACACCATACAGCCCTGTCTGACATTTTTATGGATGCCAGACCAGTCTGATAAGGCCTCATTGATCCTGACACAAGCTCTCTATAAAGAGAATAATGCCTGTATCAACCGAACGCTCAACCCAAATGCAGTCAGTGTTTGCCATAACACATCACTGTCCACTCTGTCATAAGCCTTTACCAAGTCCAAGAACACAATAAACTTTTAGGTTTTTGGCCAATAACTTATTCGCGATCATGCGTTTGGAAAAGACTTGATCCGTACCTACCAACCTTTCTACCCTACTAACCTACTAAATCCAACTTGCACATCCCAAAATTTTCCATCAGTTTCTTTCATAACTCTTTATTATTAGTGCCTTAGCATACAGTTTTCCCGCAATGCTAAGAAGGATAATACCGCGGTAGTTTAGTTCACCAGTCTTCCGGTATCCGCTTCAGTTCTCAACATAAAATAAAAGAGGTGTACAGCAGGCCTGCCACCACTTCTTTAGCATTTCGAGTACAATCAAAGTAACCGACATAGCGAAACGGATCAGTAAGTCAAAATGTGAATGGGCTGGCCATATAGCTCGAAAAACCGACAACCGATGGTGAAAAAAGGTTCTCGAATGGTAGCCAGTACCGATAAGCGAAGTGTAGGGTGTGAAGTCGATGGATGCAGGTGACTCAGGACCGTGATTTGTGGCATTCTTTGCGGGAGGCCTTTATTCAGCAGTGGACTTGTGATAGGCTGTAAGGATGATAACTTAAATTTTTAAGCTATGAAAAAGGCATCATCGAACTTAGGGTACGACCTTTAATGTTCAATCCATTGTATAGAAAAATGCAAATACCTACATGTTTCAAATATATAACTAATCACAATATTTAAACCATAATTTATAAACTGACAAGATTAATCAATATTACGAGAAATATTATAGTAATTGACCTTTTTAAAATAAATTAATATTTTTGGTTGTCACTAAACCTTATATTGATGACGACCTTAGATTGCAAAAATACTATTTGAAAGATTTCAGAGATAAGAATCTCTATTTTGTTTGACAAATTAGATAATGGGTTATTGTTCTTTTAAAGTTCCGTAACAAAATTAGCAAACAATTCTAAACTCACTTTCATATTCATCTGTTTTTTTTTTATAAAAAAGTATTTGGCGTATTATCTATTTGGCGTATTATAAAATTTATTACAAGATATAATGTGATGGCATAACTGTAATTGCGTACAACTTCAAGCGTTTGCACCAATATGAACGAAATCGGACCATAAAAAGTGCATTCGTAGTCAATGGTGAATAGATTAGAATTATTATACAACGAAACAAACTCTTTCACAATATTTCGCTGAGGGGATCGTTGTTCCCGCCTCTGCAGCAGACTGCGCGAACTAAAACTATTATTGTACGTATTGTTATTGTATGTAGTTCGAACCGTTCAAGCGCGAACTATTCTTCTCATCGTCGAGTGTTGACAGGTTGGACGAACCGTGTAGAGGCGGCAATTTAGTGTATATCTACTTTAAGTTAATTTTTATGGTGATTTAAGTTTTAAGAGATAAATCAAGATGTGATAAAGAAATAAAACCACTGTAATGTCAATGAAACCTTATTAAACCACGAAATTCAAAACTTACATAGATTTAAAATTTTTACATCTACTAATTTTATGTAAAAGGATCTTATCACCTCCTTACCTTTAACTAGCATAATTTTATGTAAAATGGTGTTTAGATAAAAGAAATCGATTTTGCATAAAAAATGTAAAAGCTAAAATATAAATGTAATCATATTTTAAGTGTAGTGTGCAAACCAAAAAACATTTAAGTATAGCTTGGTAGCGATTATTTTATTTAGACTATTTATCCATTATTATCATAAGTTCTCAAAACATCAATATCAAAAGGAGGCCAAGTTCGGTTCAAACGACGGTCGGGGTTTTCGGCTTCACTGATAAAAAAGTCAAAGAATCCGAACGCATGCGTCCTTCAAAGTAAATCTTTGTTATGTTCTTTAATTGGTATTGAATTGCATTGGCAAGATTTTAGGTTAAATTATGTAAATACCTATAACATTTTATATCATATTTAAAGTAAAATAATACTTCAATGGAAAACACAAATAATTTATCAATTTGGTAATTTAGACTCTACCAGGGAGCAGAAATATGTTTTTTTCCCGAAAATTGTTTAAACGGTGACAACGATCACCTCAGTAAAGTTTTGTGACCGAGTATGTTTCGATGTATATGTATACTAACCTATTCACCATCATTCTTACCTTGACTAAACGCTTGAAGTTGGGCGCAATTATAGTTATGTCATCACATTAATTATATCTTGTGATAATAAATCAATACACCAATTTTTTTTTTGAATAACAAAGAGATGAGTATTAAAGTGTGTTTATAATTTTTTGCCAGTTTTGTTACGGAACCCTAAAACAACAATAGCACATTATTGAATTTGTCAATTAAAATTGAGTTTCTTATCTCTGAAATCTTTCAAACAATATTTTGGCAATCTAAGGTCATCCTCAATATAAGGTTTAGTGACAATAAGGGATGGTAGAAGAGATATCCTTTCACCACATATCCTCTGGTGATTATCTTAAAAATCGACTATAGGCAACGTTGTTTATGCAGTTACCGCAAGAAACCCTAAAAGAATCCCTTTTTCGTATCTCCTTAACTTCTGGGCATTCCGCTTACTGCCTATCCCAGTATCGGAATCCTTGACTTCGACATATCGAGTGACGTTCACTTCCGCGGTCACTTGGAAGGGAATACTAAATTGGTTCATATTCGCGGTCACTTGGAAGGGAAGACTAAATTGGTTCATTTTCGCGATCACATGGAAGGAAAGCTACTTGGCGGGCTCAGTAGAGCTGGACAGTATTTCATGTCGGCACACCGCTTGCAGCTTCACGAGGTGCCAGTTTTTATTTTTTGTTACGTGGTAGATCCATGCTGCAGCTATATCATAGTTGTAGTATGAATGAGTAAGCTCGAATGGGAAGGGACAATGCTCCACAGTATACCAGCATAAAATATCAATTTAATGCTGTTGTGTTTCATATGGTGAGGCTAGAGAAACAGCGTCCCTTTTTACTGGATACAAGGCATTCCATCTTAGTCCGCATCTGCATTTTGATTCTTAATCGCGGATAAATGTAAATGTCTATGGGCCGCATTATACACTTACCATCAGGTGGACTGTGTGCTTGTTTGTTAACATATATCATTAAAAAAAAGTTCGACATCACATGGAATAACTGTTCCCATCTTTAAGCTAGGGAACTCCAGAGCCAGCCCCTTCCTCCAGCCCTCTCTGATAGGCTCGATTTACTGACGTAGCGAAGAGGTTGCACCCCTTTGCATTTTCTATCCGCAATCACCACACGAGTCAATGGACGGCGGTAGTTATTTAACATCAGATGAGTCGCGTGCTGGTTTGCCCTCTGTCCTTTAAAAAAAACTCCTGGAAAATATCACATCTACTAATCGATGACGGTAAAACTATATCGTATTATATGCCAAATATAGATCTAATTCAATAACGCAGAAGCAAGGTAAAAGGTGCATGATGTCTTGTTATGCGATCGACAATGCGCTAGTTAAGAGTGGTGATTACTCTGATTACCAGTGACTTCAAAACAAGGACACAAGCAACAATAAAATGGTAGAAATTAGGTGTCTTGCATAGAAGCGTAGAAGTTTGTTACATCAAAGAAATCGCTTGACTCTGCAAACGGTAACCCTATTATGCCAGATTTAGATGATTTATAAGATATCCTAAAACAGAAAATATCAATACCGCATAATGCGGAACAAAAGACAAAGGCATGGATGGAGTACTTAAAGTGCGTATGTCATATATTCCTCAAGTTGATTTAGATACTGATGGAAAGAGACCCGACGGTATGACTTTGGTCCCATGACAGAGAGGTAAAGCCCTAGAAGATCTCTCATATCATCTTTTAGAGCTGGGGTGGCATCAGAGGCAACTGAATTAAATAAATGGCGCAAATATGAGTCTTTGAGAAATGACTACCATACTTGTGTTACCATACTACATATTTGTGCCATTTGCTGCAGAAACTATCGATCCATGGGGTCCACGTGCAGTGAAGTTCTGTGCAGTGAAGAACTGTATCCACGACTGGTCCTCGCTACCAGTGATAAGAGGGCTGTTTCTTTTCTCGCTCAAAGCACAGAATAAATAATAGTACCACGTACTCAAAGGCTAAGTATAGCTATTCAGCGAGGAAACGCAGCCAGCGTTCTTAGCACGATACCACGAAAAGTAGGTATTTATGACAATTTAAATTTTTTGTTTTAGTTTTTCTTTATTATAGTTTTTTATATTGTGTGTAATAAATTTAAAGTAATATATTAAACGTTTGAAAAATTACTTACATTTAAAAGTGATTACTTTCTGAATAGCTTTGTTTTCTAGTACAAAGAGTACTCTTCGGATAAGTACGACAAAAAAAAGGGTATGAAAGTCCCATCAATGTCTCCGCTTATTATCATACCATTACGCTTATAACATTACGTGTTAATAATTATGTTTATCAAACTAAGTCGCCAACTAGGATAATTATTTTAAATTAAAAACACTAAATGATCCCTGATCGGCCTGATCTGTTGTTTACTTATTCCTGAAGAACATAACTAACTGACTTTTGGCGACTAAAACCCTACGCGGATCATCACCAGAACGTACTCAATTACTTTCACTGCTTCGCAAAATTACTACTTCTTTCGCTAACATAATATTGTATTTAATTTGTCATCATTTTTGTTTATAAGCGAGTGGATTCTATTTAAGACGGGTTCAATGAACTATACTGTGCTTCCGGAAATTTCATTGTGTGGCTAACCTATGATGCGGGTTGCGAGTGTTAATTACATGGGCCACTAGGTTAACGTTGATTTGAAAGACAATATGGACATGAAGAAAGAGCGTAGATCGCTGGCGGTTCGTCGTAATATGGTTCGCAGCTATGCGCGTTGCAGTAGGCAGGTTAAAGTAACGCTTTTCAAAGATTTTTGTTAGTCGTTCTACTGTTGCAGACAATGGGTCCAATACAACAGTGCTTTGGGGATACTGTTAGGACTGCCATGGCGTTGCAGCGCCTTAGGCATGCTAGCTGACAGCCGTATTTTCTGCGATAGTTAGGAGGCGATGTGCCTCCACTCCGACCCGTTTGCGGAATAGTACCAACAGTATTCTTGAGATATTCGTTGATCGGTGGCACTTGCCACTTTTACAAGCGTGGGTATACCGTACACAGCAGCATAACATATGTGGTTGTGTGGATCTATCCCACAATTTTCTGTTGTTTTTATAGATCTTAATGTTTGTTTTAAGAACCCTAGCTTTATTTTTAATTTGTCAAAACTTGTCTCTGCTTGAAGTAAATAAAAAATAAAGAAAAATAAACTAAATTAAAGCTTCATACTTATCATATATTTAATTAGTCGTCATCATTTTCACCATTATTATTATAGATTATTTATGGTACTCCCTTCATGTTTCGGGTCGTCACTCCGTTTCGTGGTCCACAAAGTGTTACACTTTACTTAAATATTCAATTACGTACTAGTACGAGGCTACTTTCCGAAATTAACTTCTACGAAAATTACTACGCGGAGAAACCACGAGCACATTCCTGTTAATAACTCGCACAGTAACTTTGAGCTTCTCCATACGGTCAGCAATAAAATATCACGTCTGCGTTCTGTAAGACGTCATACAGATACGATCAGAGATATATGAGTACGGAGAGGAGTAGGGGCTAAGCGTTCGTTGTGAATTTCACAGTTCACGTACAACCTGAATTCGATCCAATGAAATTGTTAATTTCAATTTTAAGTAGTGTTTTACCACATGCTTGATGGTGAAGGAAAACATCCTAAGAAAACGAGCCTCTAGAGATTAAAAAAATTGAAGGCATGTAAATTACACCATCACGCATTGGGGCTGCGCAATGTACATTTTACTTGCCCTAAAATCCGCTCAGTAATAACAGGCCTGTGCCCAGCAGTCGAACGTATAAAGACTGAAGTTACTTTAGTTTACTTATACCCGACGAGAGGATTTCATTGGCAATTTATTATAAAATAGCGATCTGTGCCGGTTTCGCACAGGTGATATCTGGATTAAACAACAGCACCACCTACCGGGTCCAACTATACCTATAAAATTCGCGGAAGTCCAAGCAATATGTTGACAAAGTTTTATATCTGGATTCTACAACAGCGCCACCTACCGGTCCAACTATGCCTATAACCTTCGCGGAAGTGTAAGCAATATGTTGACAAAGTTTTATATCTGGATTCTACAACAGCGCCATCTACCGGTCCAACTATGCCTATAACCTTCGCGGAAGTGTAAGCAGTATGTTGACAAAGTTTTACAGCAATCTGATGAACGGTATGGCAGCGCATAAAATACGAATATACAAAAAAATATTTTTATACCTAAGATCATATAATGATTTGTTAAATTTACTCAAATACTGCACGTGGAAAAAAATTAGTTTTACAGATTTTATCGCGTAATTTGAACTTTTTTCATTCCCGACGTTTCTGGCACTTCACGACACCCATAGTCACGGGGAGGGGGGTTTGAGGTGTTTGATGTTCTGATATCTGATTAACCTTTGGTCCGATCTACGCAGAACGAGCTTATAGTATTTTGAAGTCTTGCAGTAATAGTTAGTATGCTTGGCTTCAATTTAATTTTATTAATGATAAGATCCCAACCTTAAATTATATTAAATTGCAACATACATACGTCCTACTTCTGAGTACAAACCTCCTATCCTTTCTGAGAGGCAAATCGAGCAATTAATCCGCCACGCTGCTTACGAGTTTCTTTTTCTTATTATAAGCCAGTGTTGGACGACTATTCCACCTACGTGTAAGCGGTGATGAGTTTTAGATGGCAAAAAACACTGTTTTAGCGTTAAAAAAACATATTCACTCTTCCACTGAAAAACCTTGCAAATCGTTCCACTCTTTACGAATTAAAAGACAAAGCCATCCGTTAGGTTCTAATGCGTGGAATATTGAATACAACGGTTGATGAGATGAGATGAAGAGACCCACCGACCACCTGGTTGATTTTTTTGTAAAACATTACCCCCACACTTGGATTTTCTGCTGTATCGTAGAGACATATATAAATTTCACAGAGACAACATCCAAACCCAGAACAATTATTTTTAGGCCATACAAATATTTGATCCGTGCGGGACTCGGACCCGCAAATCCCGATATCGCCGCAACTCATTAAGTCACCGCACCACGAAGGCATCAAATCTAGTAATGCTTGATTAAATCAAGTCTTTCCTGCGCACCCTCTCCGGACCCTATATAATACTGAGATTTTGAAGGCTGTAAAGACTGACGGACTCCACGTGGTCTAAAATATTTTATACTTCGGTCGATGTTTCTCTTCACCGCCAAGCTAAATCTGCACTTCAAATTAAAAATCAACAATATCCTTGGTGCCGGCGGGGAACCCGAGTTGCTCGTGAACTGTGAAATTTACAGAAAACGCTCAGCCCCTAATCCACTCGTCACACCTAAACCTCTAATCTTATGTGTGTGATGTTTTGCAGACGTAGTTATTCACTGCCTTTCAAAGTTACTCCACGAGCTATGAACAGGACTATGATCGCAGTTTCGGCTCTACCACATAGCTCTATCAGAAATTTTCTGTCGTAAAACGATTAAAAAAAGAAGAAGTACTTCTGGTTACCCTATGAGTATCCACCTAGCATTAATATTTATGAATTCAGAATGTTTTATTCATAAATATAAGCGAGTGCGTCAAACTGTTATAGGTACAAACGAACAAACTACTTTTGCTTATCAACAGGATATATATTACACAATCGCATAAAATATGTTAAATGTATAGAATTTGTTATTTATATCAAATTGTCTATAACGTATACATATAACTTAAGTTTATTATAGCGTGTACAAGTAGTCTAGGCGTGTGTTGATAACAGAATAGAAAAACGCGATATGCTATACTCACTGTATGTGATAGGTGACATGTCGCTTACAGTAAGTATCGAAAAAGAGGAAAATGTTTATAGCTCTTGAGATCTCCAGTAGGTGTCGGTATAATCATATATTTTATATCTAAAAAAATAAAGACGACGCGGTTAGCAGTACTTAACGTATGCGACATCTTATGCTTCGATTATCTACTAACCTGACAATGGTGGCGATTACACAAATTATTCCTAGTATCGGACACTACAGTAATCCACACAAAGATTCGTAGTATCTCAGGGGCTAAGCGCTTGCCGTGAATTTCGCCAAAGGCGATCAGAGTTTGATCCTCACCAACGTCAAATTGTTAATTACAATTTTACGTGCTGATTTACCACGTGCTCAACTGTTAAAGCATTTACAGCATTAATATTTCAAGCTGTTCTTGATAAGATACTGCTGCTCATCTCCTTATTAAGTTTCCCTCTGTCGCTTCTTATGACGAGGAATAGATGATGATATGGGATAGTGGATAGTCTTACTTCGCCACCATACGGCTGAAGTCAACTTAGTATTTAATATTTTGATTCTTATATATTTTATTACAATTAAAAAGTTTATATGAATTAAAGATCCATCGCATGCTAGCTTTATGTAGATGCAAGCAATCCTATTTCGATCCCCACTGACACCATTTAAATTGTGAATTGCATTTACCACGCACTAAGCGGTGAAGGAAATCATCGTAAAAATTGCATGTCTGAGCAATTGGTTTCTCACAAATAAAAGGGAGCCTGTTCCTGTTTCCAGCAATGAAACGAATGTGGGTGAAAATGTAAATCAACTCAGGTTTTGTTGTATTAAAACCTAAACACACATCAAATCCAGTGACGTGTAATGGTTGCATTTTGCCGGTTATGCGGTTATGCGAAATAAATCGGTATCATTAGGTCACGCTATACAAATGTACGCGTATACTAAAAATTACAGTTTATGCAAATGTACCACTGAAATTTACGCTTCACATAACACTTTATGTCAATGTATTGTATTTTATCGGAAAAATTTATGCTAGCTTAAAAATTTAAATAAAGGTTTTTTGATAACTTAATATAAAAAATTGTAAACTTAACAAAAGTATTTTCAGCAGGGATAAAACTAAAATACTGTTTTATAATAAAGTCATCCGTCAGTCTCACTTAAATAAAAAGTTAGTAAGTACGTTATATCGCAATTTTTTACCAGTTGAAATAAAACAAAATGAGCTATAGCTACTTAGTTAACATTACTAATACAATTCAAAATAATTAAATAATGTCGTCGTAAATATTTAAAAAATGTTATTGGGAATTCAGGTGCAAGATGTATTTACTACGCTACTAAATAATATATACCTTTTTGAAACTATTTAAGATATTCATAAAAATATAATTGCTTACCTTCTTTTACAAAAGTTAAAATATTCACCTAATAACAACTAATAACAACAAATAATTTACACAAAATCTTGCATATAAAAATGCACAATTTGCACAAGAATTCAAATTTCGAACGATATCAAAAAATTGCAACAATTCGAAAAACGCGTTGTTATTTATTTATTATTTTTTACGGCGTCGTGCTGAAAATTCCGAGTGCCAGTATTTCGTTTTCGCGCACAGCCAGCACTGGATGGCGCGCAGCTTTATACTGACAGATTTAGACTCGGGCTCGGGCTTGGGACTCGCAGCCGTGCCAGCGTTGTCGTTAAATGTCACATACAGAAAACAGACATGCGCACAAACGCAAACATTCACGCATGCGGTTTTTTAAAACGCAATTACAACTCTTTCACATACAGAAAATTACAAAAAAATTTCTATACATACTAGTTTTAATTTTTTTCCATTTTAAAAAGTTTTCTCTATATTTCAGGAAATAACTAATCAAAGTTAAACTTTCAGTAATACAGATAACTGAGAGCTCAAATTAAATCAGCATTATAAGTTGATCAAAGGTTACCTATGGTTACCTAAGGTAATAGGTACCTTTATAATCTACAACAATTAAGCTCTGTTTATATCAATGTGTTTATATTACTTTATATTATAAAGAAGTTTTCTCAGACTTTCCATAAGAACAATTAACTAACATCAGATAAATAATTCCGGAGAGTTAATTGAACAAAAAAAAACTTAAATAAGCTATAAAGATTTATTTTAAAATTCCTAAAAGTACGAAATTTGCTACTATAAAAATTGCTATTATTATTGAAATAAAAACAGGTGGTGGACGGTTACATAGTAGCAACAAAAACATTGTATGATTTTTGTTACAGTTAATCTACGCACTACGCGGCAAACCTCCCGATACCATCCACAACATCTGGATGCTTGGCGGTCCACCACTGAACGTTTCACAAGGAGTTTTCTTCCGCGTACGATCTCTCTGTAAAATAGTTTACCACCGGCGATTTTTCCGGACCGATACGATCTGGGGACCTTCAAGAAAGAGCTTACACCTGCAATTCCCCTGATGTTGCGGATGTTCATGGGTGGCGGAAGACACTTAACATCAGGTGAACCCTATGCTCGTTTGCCTACTCTTCTATAAAAAAAATCTTGTTACAGTTACAATAACTACGCACTCTTCGCAAAGATTTTTTTTCTAATATCTGCGTTTGATATTATAATAGCCTTAAAATCTATACAAGTCAGGATTGCGTTTTTAGCTAAGCTACAAAATGAAGGAAATCAAATAATATACAATTTACCAATAATTCTGCACTACACTACAGTTTTAAAAACCGTTACCCCATGGTAGAATTTTCTGGCGTAATGGGGATTTCATGTTATATAATTAGCTATTTGTCTTATATTTCCGGAGCCGATAGAGTTTGCTATAAAGTCGATGCATTTGGCACGCGGATTTGCGGTCCAAATTTCTCACGTCTTAATTGCCTCTTGCGCTTACTCTACTAATGGAAATAAAATTACACGGGATAAATTTTTTTGAGAATCATAGTTACAAACCAACATTTCTTATTTTCATGACAGTCATTGTCGACCGTCGTTGTATTAATTATGATTACTAAAAAACTTAGTTTCCTAAAGATAAAAACACGTAGTTTTATACATAGCAGACTTTTTATCAAAAGTGTCAGGAAGTCATTAAATCGTTTAAGTATTTTAGTAGTCAACTTTGAATTACTTAAAAACGTTCCTACTGTCAGCTACTGTGTTGCCGTTTTTTATCCGCTCGTGAAACTTTATATTGGAATAAGGTTTCACGAGCAGAGATAAAACGGCAAAAGAAACTCCAGGCTCGATCCACTTTTTTGTCAACGTACATGAGATCCGAAAAGTAACTATTATGTCTTTTAATATCAAATGTTAAGCAAATATTCGTGATCTCAAATATTTAAGGCGACATTTCAATAATGAGTGAACGGTACTGGTAAAATAAATAAACGATTGCGTTCTTCAGATAACTTCCAGTATTGTTTATTGTATTGCGATATTGCTCGGTAAACTGTAGAAAGAGTATCTTCACGATTAGACACAGAAACTTTTTTATTCAATGTAGATTATAAAAAATACTTATTGTAAGTCACTCTTTTGTTTAATTTACCAATGGTTCGGAAAATATTCTGTCCTGGAAATAACGTAACAGTACGTTTGCACTGAGAAACATCCAACACGTAATGTTTTGAAACAAACCCCATAAAATAAATCACATAACATGTTTTGTTAATGGTGGCGTTCGCACTCATAAAAGTGTAAAATTTTTAACAGATATTCGAACTTATCTTTCAACATGACAATATTTCTACAAATTTGTTTTCAAACATTTTGTTTCTTTAGTTATACAGAATGGGTCCCACATATATGCAATAAATGAAACCACAAGTTATACTAGTCCGTAGAAGTGTAGAAAAATTAAATATTAAATTAAAACCCGTAAAATAAAAAAGTGAAATTTTCAAACAAAATAAATATTAAAATAAATTCAGTAAAAGTGAACGCTCTGTTTAGACAACGTACCTTCACCCCTTGGAAGAATGACAACGTTGCACGCGGGTGGCACGCCGACAAAAGACACCGCTGTCGATATGTCGCAATACCAATAGTTTGCACTGCGTGGCAACGTCGCTTTTTAATGTTCAAGGATTCATTCAAGTTCATTGAATCATTGACTTAGTGACCCAATTCTACAGAGTTTTCAAATTTGCTTAAAATTAAAACTCTACTTTTTGACCTAATTACTGGACCGATTACGTTCATTTTTTGTATATGGTCAGCAAAGGCGATAACAAGTATATGGTTTCATTTATTGCATATATGTGGGACCCATTCTGTATAAAGATATAATATAATTAAAATATGTAATGTACAATAAGCTGTCAAACATATTTCACTGCCACATGTTCTTTGACTACGCAAACGCTTTTAGATACATTGACAGAAAACAGTGTTTAAAACATGTTTTAGCGAAAATCGCGTCAGTGCAAACTCACGGTAATATGTTACACAAAACACAAAACAAACTAGGACTAGCTTAGTAGCGATTACCTCATTCCCAGGATTTATTTTCATATGTCCCTCAATATTATTATAACCCTTTTTATGCAAACTTAGTATAATAAAGTTTTTGAACTTTGGGCTGGTCAAATTCTGTATATTTTCTAGAGATTTGATTGCAAAAGCGTATATACATCGCCCCAATAATGAATTACTAACTCGGTGGAGTCGAGTAACCAAATATTGTTCCGTCAGATAATGTATTTTGCTGCATATCAGGTCATTAGTGGGCATTAGTAGAACACTAATGACCTGACTCGCAGCAAAAACTAAAGCCTCATCTATTTAAATTAAACTACTGAGCTTTTTAATAATCTAAAAGTGAAGAACTACGTTTAAATTCCCTATGTCCATCATTTATCACGTTTTTCGTGAGTATGTATGTATTTATGTCTATTTTTTGGCACGCTCTGTAGCTTAATCTACATTTAACATTTGAGGTGTTCTTAGTTTCGTCTCAATTATGAAAGTAACATAGACCTAAAAAAATTCTTTACGTGGTTGAGTGTTTTTTTTTAATTACTGTTTTAACGACAAGGGTTGTTTAACTATTATGAGCCAGTGTATGACTCGTATCTCACCTGATAGTAAGTGTTGATTTAGCCAAAGGTGGTAAAGCGCACACACCGTTGAACTGGGTTCAGTTAAGCTATAGATTAGGATATAAGATTCCATTACGAAAAACGAAGCAAGCCGTTAGTTAAGCAACTTTCGTAGCGACAAAGGTTTGGAGACTAACCAAACTACAGCTTTTCCGACGATGGAACTGGGAGGAAGGAAGATACACACGAAATGAATCCAGTTAAAGAGTTATTTATCACCTGTGCTCGGGACTGACAGGAATGGCTTAAACCAATTTAAGATCATCATTAAGCATCTAAGTACGCCTTTGCATTAGATAAATCCAAAATTGCCCCGAAGTTAAATATCTCCGTATATATATACAAGGACGATAAACTAACTTCCATCTGTTTTGGCCCTGGACTAAATAGGATAATTGAGGTTTTTTTATATAATATGGATGACAAGCGAACATACAGCCCACCTGATGATAAGTGGATGCTGTGACACATAGACATCTATATCTATCCAAGAATAAGAATCAAAATGCAGATGCATTAGCACCCCTGAGGACTAAGATGGTATGCTTCGTTACAAGTAATAAGGGTCTCCGGTTCCCCGCACTTACCCTGGTCAAGCCATCCCATTCGTGTCGCAACCATAATGTAGTGTGGCCGTGAAAGGAAAGGGGAGATCTCCCGTCGGGCAAGGTGTTCTGCCCGGGGAGCGGCCGACGCTCCCTGTGATAATTCGGAGATGTTCTCTATATACTGTTTATGATTCGTAATTTTGATAACGTGATTTAGGCTTCGGTGTGTTTCGCTTGCGGTGCGACGACAGCGCCGCCACATCAGCCCCGTGCTCAGACCGGAGGTCGATAGTGCAGCCTCGTTGCTGACGAATGTACAAGTGCCAGTGGATTGCCTTGTAGTCTGCGGTGAGTCAAGAAGAAGGCAAGTGATCTGCGAGAGTGCCGTAAAGCAGAGGCGAGCAGTAAGGCTCAGAGCCGTACCGAACACTGCATAGCGCAGAGAGTAGCTTGAAGGAACAGGAAGCATTATTATTCCAGTGCTGCGATGAACCTTGTGAAGCTAGATGACTTGCAGGATATGAAGACTGCAGACGATATCTGCTCGGGAGCGAATGGGTGGGGTATTCTATGACGATTATGAAGCTTGTAGTTTCCGAAGGTTGTTGGTTGCGTGTTCAGAACACGTCGGTTAGTCACCACCGTGGCCGTAGTAGGAAAGGTGAGATCTCCCGCCGGGCAAGGCGTTCTGCCCGGGGTGTGGCCAACACTCCGTGTGATAGTTCGGAGATATTCTATATATACTGTTTATGATTCGGAATTTTGATAGTGTGATTTAGGCTTCGGTGTGTTTCGCTTGCGGTGCGACGACAGCGCCGCCACGGTAGCAACAGCATGGCTCTACCACGTATACAGTAGGTTATTGAGCCGTGGCCCAAAATTCAGGTTCAAGGAAAGGAGAAACCCCCAACATCTGAAAGCAGTCGTGTGAAGTTGCGTCCATTTAGTCACGAAATACAGTGTTTTTAACAAGTCTTGTTAAGAAGTAGTTGGGCTTAGGGCAGTTTTTTGTAGGTCAGCTTATAATTAGCAGTTGTTTTTGACTTTTTAATAAAGTAGCTATGATAATCATTACATTATGACGTGATTCCTCCTGAGGAAAATAACACTTAAGATTTTTAGAAATCGTTTTCTTGTTTCAATATTTATTAACTTGATTGAAATAATTAGTGTTTATAAGCTTATAGGTATGTATTCTATTTATGATACTCAAACATAAGCAAAATAAAAAAAGATATTTGAAACATACGGTCCACTGATTTACAAAAAATTAGCTATATGCATTGGATTCGCCTGGTTCAGCTATTTCGAAGATTAACCTCGGACAGACATACAGACAGACAAAAACTTTAAGAATTGTTATTCATATCTTAATGGCATGCATATAATCCGCTCAGCTCATCAGCAAACACTTCAACTCTATTATATGTATAATTCCAAGTCCAATTATTTTTGCTATTATGTATATATTATATCTAACGTCAAAGAAGATGGAGACTTCTAACTTGACAACATTGTTTATATTTTAACATAATAAGTCTAAATTGTACAACATGTACATATTGTGAGTAATGACCTCTGGAACTGTGACGTAGTCCTACACTGCTGGTCGTACAAGGAAGCTCGCAGTTTCTTTACGTAATAAAACGTATTAATGATATCCGCAGATTGATTATAGTCCGGTCAATCTAGACATTCGGCGATACATAAAGTTACAACAAGCTCATAATCGGTAAAGTTGTTCAAAATATGATTATAAATAAAATATAAGTTCCCCACCATTCCTGTTTATGGAATTGGATAGATAAAAGTTGTAAATCATAAAATTATCTACAAAAAGTTTATCAATACTTTTTCCTACGACACAGTTTCTGAGATATTACGATTTCAAAAGTTGTAAAAGTTGTAAACGTCATAATATGCACACGTTTTCACATCATTTATTAGGTAGTGGTTTCCCCAGTAGGCCTATTACACTAGTCAATAATGATCATATTTAATTTAATTATTGCAAAATGTAAAAAAAATAATTATTGCAAAATTGATTGATGGATTGGTAAAAATTAAAGCGGCTAAATCGCTACGCACACAATTGAAGAGGGGACATATATGTTGTCTCGAGACTTACACTCAGAGGCGGCGTAAGACGTGGGCGACGACGTGGGCCACCGCCTACGGCCTCGCGATCTAGGGGCCTCGCGCCCTGGAGGTATGCATTACTATTACTGTATACGCGCCGAAAAAATTTCATTGTCATGAATCGATACTACTGATATAACTAAATATGTTTTTATTCAGTCTAGCAACATTAGTTTGCGTTGCTATTGCAGGGAATCCCCGCTGGCGGGCAACCAGTATATACACAGTAATCTATGGGGGCGACAAAGGCTGAGGATTCCCCGTTCTGTTTGTCAGACATAGTACACTGACTTTATTTAATGGTGGCTGCTGTAGGTATATTTTGGCGCTGTACGCACATGAGCAGATAAACGGAACAGACACAAAGCTTCTTAAGAACTTGCAAAATTGTTACCTATTCTGGTAGGGTTGTCAATATAGGTGAAAACAAATTAAAGCTCTAGAACGTTTACGTACATTTTGTGACTGGATTAAAGAATATCGACAGTTACGAAAAATGCTTGTCTGGTGCTCAACAGTTTATTGAAAAAACTGTTATGATCTGCCAAAAGACTTTAAAAATAAAAGAGTAGCCAAATATAAAAAGATGTTGGATTATGGAGGCAAGGATTAACCTATACAGTCTCCTAAAAGTCGGTATGAAACAGATTTTTTTCAACACCATGCTTGTTCAATTATAACAAATATGGATTTGAGATTTATGGCTTTAAACCAACATTATGAAAATTTTGGTTTCATTTATGATTTAAACAAGTTAAAAAATATTCCAAACCATCTAATATTAAAGTAACTGTCAAGATTTACACACAGCCGTGCGAGTGGGTGAAAGCAGTGAGTTTCAACCTTACGAATTATATGAAGATTTACAATTAACAATCCCTAATTTACCTAACGTCGTAACAGATAATTTAAAAAAATATACTCAAACATTTACATCGTCATATAACAATACCGATCAGTAGGGGAGCTAGGGGCTTTTTGTAACAGGGGTAAGTAGTAACAGGCTCTTTTCACTAGGATCTTAAACGCTAATAACGTATATCTTTGACTGGATTTGACCTATAAACCGCACCGCATCGTGTTACCATAGCCAGTGTCCCACCGGCCCGCGCAGTGAGCGGCAGTGTGCACGCGCTTCATTTCTGCCAGGTAATATAAAATTGTACTGTCCTAAAATTTCGGTTTGCGATTTTAATATCGACTAATTTCAAATTTTCTATATCTTATTTCCATTCAAATTTATCTATCTCTGATAATGTGTAACAGTTTTTATGATTGCTAAATTGTTTAAATAGTTATCCCGATAAATGTTAAAAATCATACCATAGGATTAGTTGTAACAAAATCCCGGGGTTTGTTGTAACGTGTTACAACATGCCCCAAGTTATGATGTAGATACCTACTTTTTTCCTTTGTTTTAGAATGAGGGTGTAGTAAAGAAAGTCAGAGCGGTCAACACAAAGCCAAGAAGTGTATGAGTAAGCGGCAGCTGAAGTTTTAGAAAAAAAATGCATTATCCGGAAAGCTAGTCAGACTTTCAGACTATGTCACGTCTCTCTTAATAGATACATAAAGAAAAAGAAGAATAATGAAAGTTTACAAAAAACTTTCTCGGCATCGAAGATTAGACCTTTACCAAAGGCGCTACCAAGAAAAACTAATACAAATAGCAGACGCAAAAGAAAATCTACAGTATTGACGGACACTCCTGAAAAGGAGGCTTTACAAAAGGAATGTGAGGAAAAAAAGAAGAAAAAACAGAAAAAATATGATAAAATTAAAGGAAAGGGGAAGGGGAAGGGAAAAGCTAAAGGTAACAACAAATAATAAAATCGGAGTGGGCAGAGCTAAAAAGAAGATTTTATGTTCAGATTCAGAATCTGAATCAGAAGAGTGGTATTGTCTGGTATGTGGTGAAGCTTACACAGATACAAATAAAGAAGATTGGATAGAGTGTATCATTTGTAAGATGCCTACATCTTACAAATGATACACTCTATGTATGTACATGTAGAATGTGTTACAGGAGACATTATATCTTTTATTTGTATTATTATAATTGTAGCTCAGATGAAGACTGAATTTAATTATAATGAAACCCACAAAATGTTGATTCTTACATAAGTATAATACTTTGTTAGATAGCTATTAAGAAGAGATAATTACGAAGCATACCTTAGATATAAATAATTTAATTGCTTACTGTAATTTAAAAGAGCCGTGATGAATATAAGAGGTGTTTGACTAAATAAAACCGTTAATTACTTAATTCTTAAGTGTTGAGTACTAAAAAAGTGTATTTGAGTTGATTTTTGATAAGAATTATATTTTACTTACCTAAGAAAGATGTCAGTTTTGTTAAAAATAAACAAATAATAAATTATTAGAGTTATTATTGTCGTTTTTTTGTCGTTACACTTGCCCCGGTAGATGTTACAACTTGCCCCAAGCACGAGGTAAGTTGTAACACCGCACTTCTTCTAGAAAATAATTGATTGTAAAATAATGACCAATAGTTATGGTATTATTTTTACTTGATTTGGTAGAGGAAGAGTTATAGTATCCATCCATCTTTATTTAGTAGAAATTTAATCAATAGATCTCAAGATATATTAGTTTTAATGACAACTGTTACAACAAGCCCTTCGCTCCCCTACAGCCTCCACTGAAGGAAGCTTCTTAATTAAAACTTATTAAAAATTATCTCAGGAATGCAATGTCATAGAAAAGACTTTCAGCGTTGAAAGTTTCATCTATCGAGGCAGGTATAGCATCCAAGCTATATTATGAGGCTATAATTAAACAATTCAGCAGGATAAAAAGCAGAATATCTATTTCTTAATTTTTCTTTGAAATTGTTTGGTGTTGGTACTTAATGATTTTGAATGAATAAAAATTTCATAGAATAGAATAGAATAATTTTTTATTCAATATAGTTTACAAGTAATTTCTATTAAAACTCAATATTTTACGTTACCACTGGTTCGAATAAAACCTTTGTCCTGGGAAGAACCAGCAAGAAACCCAGCGGGACTTTTTTTTAAAATAAATTTCACAATGTCAAAGGTCACAAAATCTTTACAAAATTTATTTAGAAACAGCTTGGAAGCGACCACCTCATTCCCAGGGGTTAGTATCAACTATGTATTCATTTATGTTATAATAACCCTTTTTATACAGTTTTTGTTTAATTAAATATTTAAACTTTTTAATAGAGACCTTGTATGTTTTCCGGGACTTTGTTGTCGGCCAATTTACATAACTTTTTCGGCAATGATTGTATCTCAACGCAGACAAGGTTTGCAAAACAATAAATATCTGAATTTGATTTTTTTTTCTTTTACTATCTAATCCGTACATAGAGAATATAACCAGTAGATGCACAGACCGCGGCCCGCGGGCCGCATGCGGCCCGCCGGTCGAATACTGGTGGCCCGCCGACAGCAAAAATAATACTCTCGTACATTCGAAAAATATTGAATTATATTCCAGAATAAAACCAAAAAAAATATGATCGAAAAGTAATTTGAATCTCGCGCGCGTGCTCTTAAGGCGGTACCCTGACCAAAACCTGGCAAAAGTGCGTTTTTCAGAGACTATTATCTCATTAGTTATGAGAAATAAGCTACATCTAAAAGCACATTATTAATTTTCGATATCCTATCATCACATTCCACGTTCTAATTTGTTTTTATGTGTTATGAATACATTTAAAATCTACTTTTAAAAAATAACTAAAATTATTGGTTACATGCATCTGTTGCTAAAGGAAATGCTCTAATCATTTGAGAATTACACTAATGGATAGATAATTTAAAAATCTATATTCTACACGTTTTATTTAATTTCTTAAGTTCGCTTATCTCTTTTAATTGAAATAATTCCAAATATTCGGGCGTATTTTTCCGTGAAATGTTGTAGCGAGAGCGCGTGGATTGTATGGGACCGAATGCTCAAGGTCTCTCGCTAGGGGAACCGTCTTAAGTGCGCTTATCGGTGCGCAATGCATGCGTCGGTAACAGCGGTCGTTAATGTTTGTGCTGATCTCGGTTAAATTCGTTTTCTTGAGGTACCGCCGCAGCCGGCGGCGCGGCGACGACGGCAGCGCGGTGGCTTCGGGTTATATTATTGTTAGAGCAAGCGAGATAGCAATAGTCCCGAATTCCCGATTGCTTGCGTAGGTAGATACACGAAGCTTCCAGAGTTGGTTTCCTGATTTCTCCGGACAGTTTTCGACTCTATACGCTCGGTATAAAAGCCACGCTAACCGCAGCGACCGACAGTTCGGTTTTAATTTAAGTGAAGTGTCAATAGTTCTAGTGTAGCTTTTAACTCGACTAGCCGGTATCATGTATTTTGATCCACATTCAACGTAGATTTCCCCCAAGTGCCGTGTATAATTGTGTTGTGAAATCGTAAGTAAAACTATGTTATTAATAAATGTTTCCCTATATATTTAATCAATTATTTTTGGTAATTTAAAAAAGGATGGGTAGGTAATTTAAGTAGGTACTGTAATTGTTTTTAGGTGCTGTGTTAATCCTAGCCAGGATTAGAACGCAACATAGACAAGCCAGGACCTAGTAAAAAACGCAAGGTTAAGGATGAAAATTGGCACTTTCAAGAAATTTGGACTGAGAAATACTTTTTTGTATGGTCGCATAACAAAGCCGTTTGTTTAATTTGCAAGAATTCTGTTGCGATTGCAAAGGAATATAATGTGAAAAGGCACTATGAAACGCAGCATCCTACTTTTACCAAGTTTACAGGCGAATTAAAAAAGCAAAAAATGTTGTCTTTAAAACGGGAGCTTATTGGTCAGCAAGCTATGTTTACAAAACCCATTCAAGATTCAGAAACAGCTACAGAAGTTAGTTATGAAATTTCTCGAATGATAGCAAAGCGATGTCGCCCCTTCAATAATGGGGATTTTGTAAAAGAATACATAGAAATTGCCGCTAAGAAAATGTGTCCAGAAGCAGCAAGTTTGAGAAAATTCAACTGAATCGTTTGATCATCCAAAGACGAATTATGTCTTCGTTATCGGGAGTTGCGACTGACGGTGCTCCTTCGATGATTGGTGGCAATTCTGGGCTAGTTACTTTGCTGAAAAAGCATCTGCAAGAAAAAAACATAAACGCTGAAGATCTCATGCAGTTTCACTGCATTGTACACCAAGAAGCCCTCTGTTCTAAAAAAATTGAATTTCAAAATGTCATGAAAGTGGTAGTTTCGACTGTAAATTTCTTAAAATCACGAGGACTCAATCACAGGCAATTCAAACAATTCCTTGATGACATCGTAAGCGAATGTGGAGATTTACTATATTATACAGAAGTAAGGTGACTAGTAAGCTAGTCGTGGATTGACACTGGAACGATTTCTAAATGTAATAGAAGAAATTGAAATATTTCTGGCAGAAAAGCAAAGGGATGTCCCGGTACTTAAAAATCCTGATTGGTTGTGTGATTTGGATTTTTAGTTGATATTACAAATCATTTGAATGTCTTCAACACACGGCTTCAAGGCAAAAATCAACTGATATCCCAGTTCTACGCTCATGTATTATCCTTTCAATGCAAGCTGACACTTTTCAGATCGCAATTGAATTCTGGAAATTACAATCATTTTCCGAATTATAAGAAAATGGCTGAAAAATTCAACAAAACTGCGATTTATTTCAGTTATGTAGAAAAGCTGGATATTTTAATTCAATCTTTTCAAGACGGATTTTCGGAGTTTAAAAAAGTGAAACCTCTGTTGGAGATATACAGCAATCCTTTCACGATTTCAGTTGAAAATGCCCCAGAGTCAATGCAGTTAGAAATTATCGACATTCAAAACGACCAAGATTTACGCAACAAATTCAACGAAGGAGACTTGCTGAACTTTTACCGCTGCGTTGATAAAAATACGTACAAAGAGTTGCGCATAAACGCTCTGAAATGTGTCAGCTTATTTGATTCTACCTATATATCTGAACAAACCTTTTCAATACTAAATAATAATAAAACAAAAAATCGAAACCGCCTTGAAAATGAAAGTTCGGAAGCAGTTTTACGTGTTGTTACAAGTAAATTTGATCCAAATATACAAAAAATTGTAAGCACTATGCAGTGCCACGCTTCAAATTAATAAATTCTTTTTAAATTTTAATACATTATTATCAATTCTTTATTGTCTTTAATTACCTATACTTCTGGCGGCCCGCCATCAGTTCATAATTTGCCCGAGTGGCCCCTAGTCTTAATAAGTCTGTACATCGCTGATCTAATCATTTCGCTACATCTACATCTGCGCAATGTCACGCCATTTGATTGAATATTTTGTTAAAATAAAGATAGTTATGACTTTAGACTTACACTCCGCTTCGTTTATGGTGCCAGCAAAAGGTTTTACCGTTGCATCTGCATTGGACCTAGTGGCACAATTCATTAAATTTGGGATTCTAGGTTTTCAAGGGATTTTTAAAAGACATGGTGTAAGAATATTAACTACCCCATAATATGATCCCGTGGCGGTTGTAAGAGGTGACATAGGATGGGCAGCAGTGTCTTCCTAATAACAACTAAAAAGAGGTGACATAGGATGGGCAGCAGTGTCTTCCTAATAACAACTAAAAAGAGGTGACATAGGATGGGCAGCAGTGTCTTCCTAATAACAACTAAAAAGAGGTGACATAGGATGGGCAGCAGTGTCTTCCTAATAACAACTAAAAAGAGGTGACATAGGATGGGCAGCAGTGTCTTCCTAATAACAACTAAAAAGAGGTGACATAGGATGGGCAGCAGTGTCTTCCTAATAACAACTAAAAAGAGGTGACATAGGATGGGCAGCAGTGTCTTCCTAATAACAACTAAAAATAATAGACTGTGGTTGCTAACCCGCTCGCCAGGGCAACCATGGCAAATATCTCCCCTATAAAGCAATCTACGGATGAGGCCTATGTTTGTAGTGGACTTTGAAAAGCTATAACGGTAAGGGTATGCGAAATTACAAGTGTGTAGCTTTAATGGTTTATGAATTATGGGGGGTTCAATAACGGCTCGATAACGACTCGTGTATACAACATGTAACAAAAATCTCGTGGTTCCCGTTAAGTGAGCTATCAGTATTTAAACGTGTGGCAGTGTTCGCGCCACAGGCGAAGTACACCGAAGCCTAAATCACGCTATCAAAGTTCCAAAGTACTGCGCTATATATCCAGAACAACTCTGTTCTAACACACGTTAGCCGGCCCCCGGGCAGAATACCTTGTCAGGCGGGATTTCCCCTTTCCTTTCATGGCCAAATTGGTGACTGGGGTCGGTAAAACACGGTTTGAACACGGAACATGCATCCTTCGGAAACCTTCAACTTTCAAGCTCTCATTATCGTCTTCAATTACCCCATCCATTCCCCCCGAGCAGATATTGTCTGCACTTTTCAGATCCTGAAAGCCATATAGCTTTACAGGGTTCATCGCAACACTAGAATAATGCTTTCTATTACTTCAAAGCTACTCTCTGCGCTATAGTATTTGACACGGCCTTACTGCTTGCCCCTGCTTCACGGCAAACTTACTGATATCTTGCCTTCTTCTCGACTCACTGCAGAAATTAGAAAGCATAGCAGGGTGATGGTGTGCGCTGTCGTCGGAGGCCGGATATAAAAATAACTTTACTACACAAAACTCGACCATAAAAACATTAAATTAAGTAAATATAAATAAATTTTATTTGCCAATTATATGTGGTTTATTACCTCTGCATTGGCCGGGGGGTGAGAGTATTGTCAAGAACCCCGTTTTATCGATGCGCATGTAAATTAGAGGTAGTCAAGCCTGGACCAAAATGAACAAGTTTTCTGAAGTAAAGTTATTTCTATACTTTTTAAACGCACTTAACGGGAACCACATGGTTTTTGTTACATATTATGAAATATACACACTGCCAATGAGTTTTGCTTTTCCAAAGTTGGCTGACATACTGCCATGTGTCTGGATAAAAGTTAAATTTGTTTATAGATTTAGTCATCTATGTTTAAGAAAAGAAAAAATATATAAAAATGTCTTACTATTGGCGGGAAACGAACCTAGTTGTGCAAACAGCTTAACTTGGTTTTTTTAATTTAAAATTCTTATATTTTTTCTAAAGTTATTAGGTAGTAACTTCTTTAAATTTCTTAAAAAGAATTATCTTGGTTTTTTAATATTGAAATAAAAAGATAATTGTTTTTATTTAGCACATGCTGAAGGCAAATTCTTTATGTCTAGTAGAAGGGGTCTTCAGCACATTAAAAATTTGTAAAACAGTCATATGAAAAATCGCCTGATCGAAAATAACGTCCATGGAACGATCTGTTTCAAACTACACTCTGCAATTCTGTTTCGAATTTTCGATTACGGTAAATGTTAACATGAAGTGGGATTATTCATCTTCATCGACTTTTAATAGTCAACGGCTGAACTTGAATCACTCTTGTTTAGAGAGGAGATGCCGTTTTCACTACACTTGGGAGGCGGACTGGCCATCGCAGTAAGGGATATCTTGCACCATTTACAACCCTTCACTGCGTTACTAGCATATTCATAAAATGGCTATAACAATTCAATAACACAAACGGAAAGTAATGTAAGTTCGCTTTAAATTCTTTCAATTCCATTTTTTGTTTTAAATTCACCAGTCAACGTTTCCGTATCTTAAATATCTCGACAAAGTGATATATCATTATCGAAAGTTGGCAATATGACAACTCTTAAGTGTATTTAAAATACAATTACCTCAACTACAGGTGTTTTAATATATTAATAATACGTCATAATTGGAAAACGGAAGGCCTTTGTTGCAAATTGGAACAACATTACCCGTTATGGAGTTCAATTTACTCACCTCGTTTAATGTCACGGATCTCTGAGATTTAAGTTGAAATTTCATATCTTACTACGTACTTCACATTGTACAGTTAAATAATTATTTCAAAAAACACAAATGATTTAATTTAATACAATGCTTCAGAATAATTTTGAAATATTGTACGTTCGAAAGTTCAATAAATTACGGTGAAAATAAAGTATTATAAGTATTATACCCTACGATGTATGCTTTAAGCCCGTAACTATGATGCTGATAGTTACGGGGTACACGAAATACGAGTTACAGAAATAGCTGCTGCTTAAAATTGGCCATAAAATTGAAGAACTGTCTGATGCAACGTCAACATGAAGGAAGACAGTGGAAGGGGAACGGTGAGTGACTTTTGTTATTGTTTACTATATAACAGTGGTACGGTTTTCCCTGTCTCATTCTAATATTTTAAATACTATTAGGCCGCCTTCGTAATTTAGTTAAGGAAATGGCTACACACATATCAAGATATACATGTACATCGCTTACCATGCGTTTATGTTATTTGTTTTCTATTATGGTGCCATAATACGGGGCATGCATTATTTTTTTTTCACATAACAAATAATCATAGTGTACACATATAAACCGTTATTTTAAAAACATGCTACATATTATATGCTTTCATATTTCGAGATTTCAAAGTTCATTCATAAGTCCTCAGTACTTTAAAAAGGAACACAGTAATTATGGGTTAGAAATGTCTTTTTCTCTTACCCTCTGCTGCTATGTAAATTGATAATCAATCAATAACTCAAGAAAGTTGAGATACATTTTGTAATGAAATTAAAAAATGGCTAATAGATAAATGCTACTATAGTATGGTAATACTGTTATATAGAGTGTGACGGGAAGAACGACAATATCCAGTGTCCAGTGGGCCTGTAATTTTAACCTTAACTGCACCTTGTACCCCCCAGCTCGACAAGGACTGGATAACCACTGACGGGTGTTCCCCACCCAGATGGACTTCTATGTTTAAAAAGGAGTCCTTCCATCTGGAAGTCATCAGTACCCAGCATCATCTACGTCGGCTACGAGACATCGTAAATATCGCAATCAAATATACTAAATCCTTGTTAGATCGCGATGTTAAGCATTTCTGATGGAATGTTCATACTTGAATCATACCACCGACAACCGATCTCAAAGTTAAAACTTGAATAAAAGTGGTGGTTTGAAGTCTCAAACAACGGAGGAAAATGAAAGTAAATGATATAAGTTTTACCCTGCTGCAAAAAAGCACTGTGAAATGGGACGGTGTAAAATTTGCTGTTTTTGTTGTTGTTTTTTTTGCTATGTTACGGGAACAAACCAAATAGTAATTAAAGAGTCTGTTGTTTCTTGTCCTTTTCATTACCAAATGTTGCTTCATTACACAAGCAACAAAACAGATTGAGGGATAAAAACGCACCGGCCGAGAAAACTTGAATAATGCACGCTATACACCTTCAGTTTTAAGTGTACCCTTTGCAATTTTTTTTCTCTATCATCCACATTTGACCGACTAGGCCTTGGTTTATTTTGTTCAAGTAACTCAGTAATAAGTAATATTATAACTTCGGATCATAAATGTCTTCGGCGCCTGTTTTTTTTTCTTGTTGTTTCTCAAAACTCAAGTTAATCAAGTCTTACTTAAGGTCCACAAAGAGCAAAGCGCGACTAAACATCGTCATCGACAAACTCGCTCAATCATAGACCTTATTTTTGCCCTTGGGCAAGATCGAGGCCAGAAGTGAGAACATTTAAAAAAAATATTTTTTAATTTTATGTATCGAAATTCACAAGAAAGTAAATATTGATAATGTATAAAATATTTCAGGGGACTTAGGCTAGAAAAGGTGAAATTGCTCACAGCTAAGCAACTCCTTCAATTCATTGAAGCCATAGGGTTTATCAGTGAACTATAACAATAGCAGCAATTACAATAGATTGTAAGATCTATTGTGATTCAAGCTATATAACATTTCGATCTGCATAGCTGCTTGCACAAAATAAAAAAATAAAAAATGGGTATGCTATGCTCTATAATTTTAATGGACTAATATGACTCGTATTTATAAGAAATATTATGTCAAATCAAAAACTCTGGATCCTAAAAGTGGCGCGGCGCTATGGTCAGGTTATTAATAAATTTTATATTTGCTCTGGAAAATACTTGGAGTGAATTTCTAGTGAATGTTGTGTAGGAAAGGGCACAACAACGATTGCGCCGGTCAGCTAGTTATATATAAGTAAAATAATATATTGTGCGAAGTTAAGAAGTTGACAGACGAGCATATCAAGTCAACTTGTAAGTTCATTTACCTGTAAAAAATAATAAGGCTTGATACAAAACAGTTAAGATTAAACATCTGAACTTATATCCTATATAACACTGTATAAGATATAGATAAATCTTAATTTACTTTACCCAGCAATTAAAAGACATAACACTCATCTCCTTAAAACTATAAAGTCAATAAATAAAGTAATAATAAAAATATATTTTATAGAAGAGGAGGCACACGACCATGCAGCTCACCTGTAAGTGTCCACCGCTACCCGTGAACATACACAGGGGAAATACAGATGCTTTGCCGTTCTTTTAAAAAGGACTTAGCTCATTATTTGAATGTTCCTAAGTTGTACTGGTCCTGAGAAATCGCTGGTGGCAGCCGATTATACAAAGAAGTCGTGGGAGGAAGAAAACTCGTAGTATATCGCAAAGTGGTGGACCGCCAAGCATCAGATGGATGGCGTCGTGAGTTTTGTCGCTAGTTATGTGATGGTGAAATTTGGCGGCTGTAATTAATTCGAACAAATCCTCTCAGCACCTTTCGTGGTAAATGTGATATAAAATGCAAAGGGATCTAATATATTTTCGAAGCGCCAGTTAATCGAGTCGATCATAAAGAATTCGGTCAATGACTATTCGTCGGATGCGGTCAAGTGAAAGGCATGGCACTGGGGTTTCAGAGATGGGAACAGTGTCTATGTGTGGCCAAACTTACGCTTTGTAAAGTTGCAAGTGACGTGCTGGCTGCATTGTCATGCTCTACTGTGCATGCCAAGCTTTTTAGGGGCCAATTTAGTCTTCCTTCCTTCTGAGTATAAAAGTATATTAGATTTTGTTGATTCCAATCCAAACTTTGTTTAACAAATACTCGACTTTACGAGTAGATAAGTTTGTTCTGGCACTCCATGACGTGTTTCCGAGAAATATTTGCAGGGCTGGTGTAAAAAGCATCACCAGTGCTGCAATTCACGTAGTAAAGAATCTTACTGCTTTGGCATATAATCGTTATGCAAAAGAAACAGCGTAAATGGAACATCAGATTTATGGGCTTGTAGTTTGAGCATACACCTTCTTCTACAATCTTGATGTTAAGTCTGCAAGCCAAGCCAAGGCAGCCCCCCTTGTAATCTACTGCCTTCGCCCATCTATAAATCAGGTGAAGTAAAAGATCACCGCATAATGATTTTTTAAATTTACGCAAATACCAAACATGGTATAAAATTAATATTACAAATATCCTTTTAATTAGTTTTATTCCATTTTATTATTTGGGTTGGCGGTCACCAATCAGCTGGTGGCCCTTGAAATGTCCCTTGTGTCTTATCATTATTACTTAAAAGAGAAATTTTAATTTACAGGGATTCCAGGGGATGATCTTCGTTCTGCAAGAAAGTTAATTTTAATGGTGCCAACTCATTAAACGTCCTTCTTTAAAAATCAATGGCAGAGCACATACATGCTTTTGCATTTAGTTATTCGTGATGCCTTTAAAAAAATATTAAAACTTGTCTCAATTTCTCGGGCTGCACCATCAGGACACTTTACGTGGTAGAGCCATGCTGCAGTTATATTAATAGTATAGTTGTAGCACGAATGGGTTGGCTCGACCGGGGAAGGACCACGCTCTCACAGAATACCGGCGTGAAATAGTAGCTTAATGCTGCTGTATTTCGTATGGTGAGTGTAGAGAACCGGAGCCTTTTTGCTGGAAACGAGGCATTCCGTCTTAGTCCTCACGGGTGACAACGCATCTGCATTTTGATTCGTAATCGAGGATAGATGTAGATGTCTATGGGCCACAGCAACCACTTACCATCAGGTGGACTGTGTGCTCGTTTGTCACCCTATCCTATAAATAAAAATAAAAAAGGACAATAATGACTACTATAGTTATGTTAATATTGTATTCTCAGCTTTGTATGTATGTAACAGGTTTTCAGCTTGACCAGGGATTTAAAATCGGGACCTCACGATCAGCAGGCGCATTTACACCATTAGACTGACAAAGCATTCCTTTTTCCATATATGTGTAATAATAGCAAGCAAATAAAAAAACATTTTTTTAAAACCGGTTGTGCTATTAAGAAAAACTTTAATGAGGGCAGTATTTAAAAATGCATCATGCGGGTAAAACCAGAATGTGCAGATACGTTGTCCTTGCTTTTTATTCAGACAAAATGAAATGTGACGAAATGCAGGAAGTAATCAATTTTAATGTAACCGTTATTTGTGCCCATATTTTGATCAGATACAACGTCATAGAACGAAATAACAGAATACAAAAAGACATATAATTCCTACAGACAACAATATACACAGTAACAACTCGGTACGGTTTACATAGTATTTTATACATATACTCAATTCATGCAAAAACCTTTATTCATCTTTGTTGCCAAAGCTAGTATAACCAGTAACTCGTTAAACTGTTTGTTTTTTATAGGATATGGTCACAAATGAGCACAGAGTCCACCTAATGGTAAGTGGTTACTGCGGCCCATAGACATCTACATCTATCCTCGCTTGCAAATCAAAATGCAGATGCGTTTTCACCCGTAAGGACTAAGATGAAGTGCCTCGTTTCCAGTAAAAAGGGTCTCCGGTTCTCTACACTCACCATACGAAACACAGCAACATTAAGCTACTATTTTATGCTGGTATTTAGACTACGAGCGTAATCAAAATATTTTTTTATATAATATAATATAGATTTTAACAATAAGTACTGACAAAAAATAAATTACCTAAACACAAACACACACTGTACAAAGTACAGCCTAATCTAGAAAACTATTACATGACAGGCGATAAATATATTATATAAAATATCAAAATATTATGATACTTAATCCTAAACGCACTATAGGTTAAAACATTGACACACATCGCACATAATGATTGAATGTGCAGGATGGTTATCATAATGCCATTGTTCCCAGACGCGCTGCATTCTACTGATTTACATGGATATCACTGCACACGTCAAAGATTGTGTGCCATACTATATTAGAACAAGTTGGTATTGACATGGAAATTTCTGTCATGTTTGTATTTTTTTTGATATGCAAAATAATTTATAAGATCATAAGTTTTTAGAAACGCAATGAAACTTTATATGATAATTATATGTAAATTGTAATAACTGTTCATCGTTATTTCCTTTTAAGCTATTACATCTTGAATAGCTTTTGCAAGTTCTTTAATTTCCTAAGAAAGAAATCTTGATTCTGGGACACAAACAAAGTCTCCCACGTCGCTCCACATATCACCTCATCGTCGCCGGCGACTTTTATACTACGCAAGTGATTTTTAGGTGGGGAAAAAGGTGAAAATTTCTCGGAGCTAGATCCGGAGAATATAGTGGCTAATGTATCTACTGAAACCCAGCATTTCTAATGACATCGCCTGCAACATCACATCGATGTGTAGCGGCATTATCATAAACAATGCATTCCAGCACGCAATATTCCTCGACATGTACTGTAGTTACGTTGTACCAGTTCTGCCTTACCGAGTCAGAAGTGGTACAACGTTCGTCGACTCCGATCCTAAAAAAAAAAAGTTTTCTGTGGTCAGTTTTTGCGTAGGATGCACGGTTCCGGAGATGTGCAGATCAATTAACTAATATCTAATTGATAACCGGTGAGGGCCTCCGCCGTCATTAGCGTCCCATTATTCTTATCTATTGTCATTGTCTATACTTCCTCGGCGTGTGCGTCGGCTTATCAGTACTCTTGTATTATACTTCTTTGTTCCTAACTACAACGCTAATCAGAATCATCAATAAAACACATTACCTAATTTTGTTACAATTTTTTTTTACAAAATACAAAATATTATTACTTATTATCTATAAAATAGGAGCGAAACATCTCATCCACTAAAATATCATTGTACAATGTGTTCTCTGTAAATATACTCGTAAAACTATGCATTGAACATCCCTGAAACTTATATAGCAAATACATTAAGCAATATTCGCCACAAACTGAAGTCCACTCATTCTGAATCCTATCAACATTCCAGTTCCATCTTTTACAATTCCTTTTTAAAAACTCTAGATATCGTACAGATGATCGTCCATATGAATCAAAATATTAACTGATGTCATTCGTATCGATATATAAAGCTGTATCCAAATTGCATATTATATACGTTTGTACGTATACATGGGGAGTATATTAGCAGCATAAACATTATTTTCTAGCCTGGGGTGAAACTTTTTCAGATGTTGTTGTACATCTAGTGTATCCATGATATTACTGCTATTGGTAGATTATTACAGTACCAATCTACTCAATGACTAACATAGGAATGATCAATTATAGTGATTTGTAAATATTAAATTGCGTTATTTTGTGTTATACAAATCGTATTTGAGTCATCGATACACTGAACAAGACGCAACACGAAGGAATGTTGAGATAGGCAACAGAATGTGAGATAAGCTTTTTGACGCATAAAGTTACTACCAGTTCCACTGCAGAAATTCTTTAGATCAGAATTATTACTTACTGGTACTATATAAGACCGAGCAGCTGTAGTCATGGAGTTAGTGTATGGTCGTTTGACCGCAGTGGATCTATCAATACTACATTTGTGTGCATGTAAGTGTTTATTCTATTGACAAACTTACTTTTCTTTCTGTTATTTTCTTACGTGTGTATGATTTAGTGTTAACAAATATATTTAAATATTATGTATGTATATGATTAAGCCGTGGTAGCTCAGATGGTTAGCGCAAGCTGTAAATTTCACAGTACGCGACCCGGTTTCGATCCCCGCCGGCACCAATTAAATTGTTAATTGAAATTTTAAGTGCTGTTTTACCACGTGCTCAGCGGTGAAGGAAAATATCGTGAGGAAACCTGCATGTCTGAGAAAATTTCGAAAGCATGTGAAGTTCGCCAACACGTATTGAGGCAGCGCGGCGAAAATTTCCTAGCCCTAAAACCCTCGCAGAAATGAGAGGAGGCCTATGTTCAGCAGTGAACTTTAATAGGCTGTAACTTTAACTTTTTTAACTTTTATGATTAAGTGTTAACAAATTGATATTAACATGATAACTGTGTTGTTGCAGAAATCATTGAGCTTCGATGAAAATACCTATAAACAGTATTACTACGCGCTACTCTCCCCTCAAGAAGAGAGTGATGACATCGTCATTAGTAATAACACATGCGATGGTGGAAAAAGAAAATCGCAATCGATTGACAATTTTTTTGAAGCTGAATCAAAAATAAAAATGAGAAAGCTGTTATCATCAACCGTAGCACGAGCCGCTAGAGATGGTGTATCATACATTTCTACTAATACTGACGACGGAGACCAAGCGACGCATCTCATCAAAATTGAAATGTACGATATGAAGAAGCTATCCAAGATTCCATTCCATCCACTACTGATCATTGGAAACATGCTTCCACGAGGATTAAATATTACGTAAAGACTAATAAGGATAGCTTCTACAACACAAACGCCCTCGTATACAATATTACAAAGACAATAGCAGAAAGTTAAAAAGTTAAAAAATACTTTTTTAACAATAACAGTCATTAGCTGATCATTAGTGAATGTGATTCTGTTTACTTAAATTACTTCTATGTACTCATTATATTCTATTTTTAATCCTTTGCTAGACTATAAATATCGGACATTATTTGAAATTGGGTATCAGTTGATCTACCAACACTGAACTGTTACTTACTCTGCTACCTATTTTATTCTTTACTATAAGGACGGAAAACTTCAGTGAAGTGTGCACCAGTGCTTTCTTCTCCACAACCATGGAAGAGAATACTTAACTATTCAACAGCGAATTAAATCAGGAGTTGTCTAAAGTTTGTGATGAAATGGAGAAGGGTCAACTGTTCGATTCATCATATGATGATGAGTTGTATAATCACTGTGCGATGGTTGAAACAGTTTGAGTAAGTAAAATAAACATTCATTTCGATCATAATTTACACATTGTCTTATAGAGTTTTTAATAAATTTAAACATTTTGGTAGTCAACCACCACAACATGGAAGAGAAACGAAGCGAACGAGCAGCAAGCGAAAGAACCCAAGATCATCAAAAAACCAACAACGGAAGCAGAAGCGCCTACCTCTGCGGGGAACAGTATCAGTAACGATGATCAAGTGGAATGTCTAACGTGTCATATATTTATCAAGAAACGGTATTTAGCTAATCATTTTAAAAGTAATGTTCAAAAAAATAATCTTTTAAATTCACATAATTCTTTATTGTTCGTTAGTGTCTGCTTTTGGAAATAAGATTTTAACTTATAAAATCAAGAGTAGAGTAGATCGTTGGACATTCGTAAATTTTGAAACTCCTGAACTATTTTTAAATTCTATTAGAGATGATATTTTATTTTTAATACAAGAGTGTATTCATCAACACATAATTATTAAAGTAAACTTCGTTTGCATGCTGATTTTGTTCAACAAACTAAAGGATGTTCATGATACGTTCGATTTTCAAACGCTTAACTATATTATTTGTCAAAGAGATGACTTAAATATTTTTCTTTCATCTTTAAGTGATACAATTACTACTAAAATTAGTGCATTTGAAAAAAAAAGATAGTGGATGGAGTCTAAAAAACATAAAATCTATAGACATGAATGTTAATAAATTTAATCCCATACGCGGTACTTCATATATAGATCTTCCTCGTGATAGAGAAATTAAGTGATATTAGTATTAATGTTTTCGGGTTAGAATATACATAATAAAGATAAACGATGTAATTCTATAGTAGGTCCATTATTTTTAACAAATTGTCGTAAGGATAGACATATCAATTTTTTTTTCAAGGATACAAAAAACCATTAATGTTACATAAAAAATTTATTGCGGTTAGTTAGTAAACAAATTTCAAAAGACGGTCACATCATGTACATTTGCAAAGCATGTCTACTTCATTTTCCATCTCAGGAAAGGTTAAATAACCATGAACAATATGATTGTGCCCACATTTGTACAGAATTACCAAACAGTGAAACTTAAAAAAAAAGAATTGGTTTGGTCAACCTATTTCAAACAATAAAACTAAATTTGATAGTTACGAAAACAAGTTAAAGATACCATTCGTAGTTTATGCTGATTTTGAAGCATTTTTAAAACGTCCTTCTAAAATCATGTCCTTCTAAACCTTTCACACACAATATTCAGAAACATGAAGTTCATAGTTTTGATTATTATATAAAATGTTCATATGATGATAAATTATCAAAATATGTAACATATTGCGGACCCAACTGTGCACAAGTGTTTATGGAAAGTTTATCTAACAATCTAAAAGAAATAAATAGACTTCAAAAATATCCTCCACTTCCGCTAACAAATGAAGACAAAAACCAAATTTCAAGTGCAACCATTTGTCATATTTGTGAAACAGAGTTAGCAGAAAATTGGCCAAAAATTTCAGTAATGATCAATTTCAAGAATTACGTAGAAATTACCCTAATGATAAAGATTTCTTTCGTTTAAAACGGAAAGGCGTTTATCCATATGAACTTATGACTAATTATGATAGTTTAAGCCTAACATCGCTCCCTGAACAAAAAAAATTTTATAGCTCGGTCACAGATTCCCGTATTTCAAATGATGATTACAATCGTGCTAAAGATGTTTGGGAACACTTTGGGTGTATGCTAGATTAACCAAACCTGTATTTAAAAACAGACGTTTTACTTTTATCCGATGTATTTGAAAACTTTAGAAAGTTATGTATTAATACTTATGATTTAGACCCTGCCCATTATTACAAAGCACCCGGTTTAAGTTGGGATACAATGTTAAAATATACAAAAATAGAATTAGAACTTTTAACAAATTATGAGAAAATTGCATTTATTAGATTAGGTATCAGGGGTGGTGTATCTCAATGTTGTAATCGATATGCTAGAGTTAACAACAAATACATGGGGGATTATGATGCAGATTGCTTTCCGATCGGCTCGATTCACTGGCGTTGCAAAGAGATGTTGCATCTCTTTGCGTATTTTATCGCATCTATCACGGGGAGTGCTCTGAGGAATTGTTCGGATTAATCCCAGCCGCCAAATTTCGTGAACGCACGACACGGCAAACGTCCCGATACCATCCACACCATCTGGATGCTTGGCGGTCCACCACTGTACGTTTCACAAGGAGTTTTCTTCCACGTACAACCTCTCTGTGGAATAGTTTATCACCGGCGATTTTTCCGGACCGATACGACCTGGGGACCTTCAAGAAAAGAGCTTACTCCTTTCTAAAGGGCCGGCAACGCACCCGCAATTCTCCTGGTGTTGCGGTTGATCATGGGCGGCGGTAGTCACTTAACATCAGGTGAGCCGCATGCTCGTTTGCCCCCTCTTCTATAAAAAAAAAAATCATATATCACATATTTTGATGCCAACAATTTATATGGTTGGGCTATGTCTCAATGTCTTCCTACTGGTGGATTCGAATGGGTAAATCCGAATACAGAATTTAATGTGTCTGAGACATCGGACTTCAGTTTTATTTTAGAAGTTGATTTGGAATATCCAGATGAACTTCATGATTTACATTCGGACTTTCCTTTATATCCAGAAAACATTTGTGCAGGCAATATTAATGAGAATAAACTAGTCCCAAATTTAAATAATAAAGATAAATATGTAATTCATTACAGAAATTTAAAGCAGTGCATAGAAATGGGGGTTAAATTAACTAAAATTCATAGAGTTTTAAAATTCAAATAGTCTCCCTGGTTGAAAATTATTATACACATCACACAGCTGGGTCAGAAGTTGGAGTAATTTATAAGGGTTCACCATACCAACGCGGTCATGGTATTGGGAGCTTCTTAGGGGGGTTATTTAGATCAGTTTTACCCTTACTTTCAAGTGGTGCTAAAGTGGTTGGTAAGGATGCATTTAGCGCTGAAGTAGGACTTTTATCGGATATGGTTCAAGCGCGTCCTATGGAAGCCTCAATAAAAGATCGTCTAAAGCAAGTTAGTACGAATTTAAAACGAAAGGCTGATGATAAAATTGATCAATTCAACATGACGGGATCTGGGTATAAAACTAAAAAAAAAAGATTGACCTCGTTTATTCCACCATTGACTGCTAAATTGAAAGTTGCGAAAAAACTTGGTCTAAAATCAAAAAAATATCAAGGATATATTTTCAAATTAAATATGTCTTTCCTTCATAATCATTCTTGCGAGTGCGTTAAGTCAGAATTGGATTTGTTTGCACTACCGTCTACACAAACTAGCATTGAAAATGGATTGTTGATTCATTATAAACCAATTTCATCTCTTGGTGATGATGGACCTATCGAGTTTCAAGTTCCTGGGACAGGCGATGACTACATAGATTTGTCTCATACATTACTCCACATAAAAGTAAAAGTATTAAATCAAGATTCAACTAACTTGATATCCACTACAATAGTAGCACCTGTAAATAATTGGCTGCATTTGCTTTTTAGTCAACTTGATGTTTATTTAAACCAAAAACTTGTATCACCACCTAATAATGCCTATGCATATCGAGCATACATGGAAACCCTTTTAAACTATGCTCCTGCTGCTAAACAATCTCATCTTACTTGTAGTCTTTGGTATCAGAATACAGCAGGAAAAATGGATTCTACAGATGGCAAAAACATAAGATTTGTTAAAAGACAGGAATTTATTAGTGAAAGTAAGGAAATAGAAATGACTGGTCATCTTTACGGTGACATTTTCAACCAAGATAAATTTTTAATTAATGGTGTTGAAATGAGTGTTAAATTAGTTCGATCAAGAGAGAGTTTTAATTTAATTGCTGGTTCAAACGATGTAAAGTTCAAAGTTTGCATTACGGACGCAACTCTTGTTCGACGAGCACGAATTAATCCAAGTGACACAAAAAGACTCGGACATCAAAAAGTTTTAGCTTCTACCACTGCTAAATATCCTATTACTCGAGCTGAAGTAAATGTTTTAACAATTCCATCGGGTGTTCAAGGAAAAACTCTTGATAATATATTTTTAGGATAGGTACCCAAAAGATGTATAATTGGATTTGTGAAGAATTCTGCATTTAATGGTTCCCTTACTAAAAATCCATTTAACTTTGAAAACTATGGTATTAATTCTTTCAGCTTATATATTGATGGTCAACAAATACCTTAAAAAGCTTTGCAACCATCTTTTAATAATAGTATATTTACATCAGCATATCATACTCTTTTCTCGGGAACTGGTATTCACTTTCTTAATGAAGGAAATGGAATCTCTTGTGAACAGTATGCCAAAGGTTACTGTCTATTAGCATTTGACTTAACTCCTGTTTTATCAGCCAACTCATCAGCTTATTGGAATCTCATAAAGCATGGTAGTGTAAGATTATAAGTACGATTTAAATCCTCACTAATACAAACAATTAACTGTATAGTTTATGCTGAGTTTGATAATATTATTGAGATGAGCTGTCGGGCTTCCTACTTCTATCACGTGATCGGCGGTGAAGGAAAATATGGAAATATGGAAAGGACCTGCATGTCTGAGAAAATGAAGAAAAAATTTAAATTTCAAAGCCATATGAGTTACGCCAATAACTAACTAATCGGGTAGCACGAGGGACTCTTTCTTGCCCTAAAATTCGTTCAAGATTAAGTCGAGACCTGTACCGACTACCGAGCAGTAGGACGTTTATAGATTAACTTTTTTAAGCTTCAAATCGTAAAAAATTGATGAGTACTAACAGAGAATGTACTTAGCTTAAGTTCTTCTTTTAAGTTGAGCATTACAGTATTGGTATTTGATTTATTAAAGAAGTATTTGTTTAGTGCGCGGGGCTTACCATAAAGATTTATAATATCAAGAAACAGTTGATTCATTGTTTACGACTTACTTAAAATAATAGTTTTTCTGTACGCCGTGCAGGTGTTATAAATGCATAAATTGCACAAGGACGAACATCTAGACGTGGCACAATTTTTGTATACCAAAGAAATTTTCGATCCGTGTGACATCCGAACCTGATACCCCGCAGCGTAGCAGCCAAATGCTCAGCGTCACCAATCGTTTCTGAGGGAACACAGCGGAGCCGTCAATCTATGCGATGCACCAAAGTGATAAATGACGTAATTTAACAAGTTAGGAGACTGTTTTTTTTATAGAATAAGGGTGACAAACGAGCACATAGTCCACATGGTGAGTGGATGCTGTGGCCCATAGACATCTACATTTATCCTCGATTAGGAATCAAAATGCAGATGCGATGTCACCCCTGAGGACTAAGGTGGAATCTCGTTACCTGTAAAAAAGGGTCTCCGGATCTCGACACTCACCATACAAAACACAGCAGTATTAAGCTGCTATTTTAGGCTGATATAATATGTACATATATATATATATATATATATATATATATATATATATATATATATATATATATATATATATATATATGTATATATACTCAGTTCGGCATCATATGCCGTAAAAAAATTAGAAGATTACAGAACAGCTAGACTAGTTTACTTTAGCTATTTCCATAGCATAATATCGTATGGTATTTTGATGATATAATTATACAAATTATAATAATATAAATTTGACGATATAATACATATATAGGGGGTGACATCGCATTTGCATTTTGATTCTTGAATTTTGAGTGCTGATTTACCACGTGCTCAGCGGTGAAGGAAAACATCGTGAGGAAACCTGCATGTCTGAGAAAATTTCGAAGGCATGTGAAGTTTGCAAACACGCCTTGAGGCAGCGCGGCAAACATTTCCTAGCCCTAAAACCCTCTCAGAAATGAGAGGAGGCCTATGTTCAGCAGTGGACTTTAATAGGCTGTAACTTTAACTTTTTTAACTTTTATGATTAATTGTTAACAAATTGATATTAACGTGATAACTGTGTTGTTGCAGAAATCATTGAGATTCGATGAAAATACCTATAAACAGTATTACAACTCGCCACTATCCCCTCAAGAAGAGAGTGATGACATCGTCATAAATAATAACACATGCGAGGGTGGAAAAAGAAAATCGCAATCGATTGATCATTTTTTGAAGCCAAAAAAAAAAGGAAGCTGTTATCAACAACCGTAGCATGAGCCGCTAGAGATGGTGTATCATACATTTCTACTAATTCTGACGACGGAGACTAAGCGACGCATCTCATCAAAATTGAAATGTACGATATGAAGAACCTATCCAAGAGTCCAACTACTGTTCATTGGAAACATGCTTCCACGGGGATTATATACTACGTAAAGACTAATAAGGATAGCATCTACGACAACACAAACGCCCTCGTGTACAATATTACAAAGACAATAGCAGAAAGTGAAAAAGTTAAAAAATACTTTTTTTACAATGACAGTCATTAGCTGATCATTAGTGAATGTGATTCTGTTTACTTAAATTATAGGAAGACAAGAGCAGAAGGAAGAGATGAGTGTGGCATACGTGTACAGAACACATCATTGAATAACAAAACTACAACACTGAGTGGAGAAGAAAACTAGAAGAATATGCAGTACTCAAGAGCTGAATATCCATTCTTCAGTTCAAAATCTAGCCGGTTGCTCAGTTTCGAAAACCGACCTTTCGTTATGCGAAAGAAACCTGAAGATCTTGCAGAAGCTGGTTTCTTTTATACTGGCCATGCAGACAGGACCAAGTGTTTCCATTGTGGTAGTCGTTTAAAAGATTGGGAAGATGATGGTGATCCTTAGCAGCAGCATGTTCAGTGGTTTAGTCAGTGTGCTTATGTAAAATTTAAACTCGAACAGTGTTTTGTATTAGATTAAATAGAAGATTTATAAAGAAGTAAAAAATAATATATTGCATACAGTTTGTTTTATTTAATTTTATAACTTTTCACATAGTTACATACACACAAAATGCATTACACATGACACATAAAATCTTACACACAACACATGTTATAAACTTAACTACTATAGTCTACAGTAACATTTCTGTTTTTATCTGCTCAAATTTTACGACCGCCAAGGCATTATGAGGGAAATTATTGGCGCTCTGATTGCTTTAGGTGTGATAAAAATTCTCAAGTCGGCAATAAGGTGGAACTAATTCCGAGTTACATTGAAACGGTACCTATTTCATGAAATTAATTTGGTTAGCTCGCAGAATTGCGTAATACAAAATATATATATATAGACATAACTAGATTATCCGAAAAACCACAAGTTTCTATTTACACAAATAGAATCAAATATGTAAATGTAATCAAATAACAAACAAATAAATTATTAATATAAATTATGATAACTTACATAATTAGTACATTAAAAGTACTTCATAAACAATTTTATGTTTTATGATTTTAAAATTTTGCATACTTAATTCAAACGAATTTTTTTAAATAAATTGACTAAATTTAAATTTGAGTACATCAATATAGAAGTCATTACATCACGAGGTATTACCATTCAAGTACTTAAAATACGAAGTCTATCAAAAGTTTCTAGCGAAGCTTAAAAAGTTAAATAAAATATCCAAGTCAGGTGGAGCCGCGCTTGAATAGACAAAGTTTGGCGCCAGGAGGTGATTAATGAGCCCGCTGCTGCTTACCCCAAGCATTCTCTGAGGATCTCATAGAGAATGCTTGGGGTAAGCAGCAGCGGGCTCATTAATCACCTCCTGGCGCCAAACTTTGTCTATTCAAGCGCGGCTCCACCTGACTTGGATATTTTATTTAACTTTTTAAGCTTCGCTAGAAACTTTTGATAGACTTCGTATTTTAAGTACTTGAATGGTAATACCTCGTGATGTAATGACTTCTATATTGATGTACTCAAATTTAAATTTAGTCAATTTATTTAAAAAAATTCGTTTGAATTAAGTATGCAAAATTTTAAAATCATAAAACATAAAATTGTTTATGAAGTACTTTTAATGTACTAATTATGTAAGTTATCATAATTTATATTAATAATTTATTTGTTTGTTATTTGATTACATTTACATATTTGATTCTATTTGTGTAAATAGAAACTTGTGGTTTTTCGGATAATCTAGTTATGTCTATATATATATATTTTGTATTACGCAATTCTGCGAGCTAACCAAATTAATTTCATGAAATAGGTACCGTTTCAATGTAACTCGGAATTAGTTCCACCTTATTGCCGACTTGAGAATTTTTATCACACCTAAAGCAATCAGAGCGCCAATAATTTCCCTCATAATGCCTTGGCGGTCGTAAAATTTGAGCAGATAAAAACAGAAATGTTACTGTAGACTATAGTAGTTAAGTTTATAACATGTGTTGTGTGTAAGATTTTATGTGTCATGTGTAATGCATTTTGTGTGTATGTAACTATGTGAAAAGTTATAAAATTAAATAAAACAAACTGTATGCAATATATTATTTTTTACTTCTTTATAAATCTTCTATTTAATCTAATACAAAACACTGTTCGAGTTTAAATTTTACATAAGCACACTGACTAAACCACTGAACATGCTGCTGCTAAGGATCACCATCATCTTCCCAATCTTTTAAACGACTACCACAATGGAAACACTTGGTCCTGTCTGCATGGCCAGTATAAAAGAAACCAGCTTCTGCAAGATCTTCAGGTTTCTTTCGCATAACGAAAGGTCGGTTTTCGAAACTGAGCAACCGGCTAGATTTTGAACTGAAGAATGGATATTCAGCTCTTGAGTACTGCATATTCTTCTAGTTTTCTTCTCCACTCAGTGTTGTAGTTTTGTTATTCAATGATGTGTTCTGTACACGTATGCCACACTCATCTCTTCCTTCTGCTCTTGTCTTCCTATAATTTAAGTAAACAGAATCACATTCACTAATGATCAGCTAATGACTGTCATTGTAAAAAAAGTATTTTTTAACTTTTTCACTTTCTGCTATTGTCTTTGTAATATTGTACACGAGGGCGTTTGTGTTGTCGTAGATGCTATCCTTATTAGTCTTTACGTAGTATATAATCCCCGTGGAAGCATGTTTCCAATGAACAGTAGTTGGACTCTTGGATAGGTTCTTCATATCGTACATTTCAATTTTGATGAGATGCGTCGCTTAGTCTCCGTCGTCAGAATTAGTAGAAATGTATGATACACCATCTCTAGCGGCTCATGCTACGGTTGTTGATAACAGCTTCCTTTTTTTTTTGGCTTCAAAAAATGATCAATCGATTGCGATTTTCTTTTTCCACCCTCGCATGTGTTATTATTTATGACGATGTCATCACTCTCTTCTTGAGGGGATAGTGGCGAGTTGTAATACTGTTTATAGGTATTTTCATCGAATCTCAATGATTTCTGCAACAACACAGTTATCACGTTAATATCAATTTGTTAACAATTAATCATAAAAGTTAAAAAAGTTAAAGTTACAGCCTATTAAAGTCCACTGCTGAACATAGGCCTCCTCTCATTTCTGAGAGGGTTTTAGGGCTAGGAAATGTTTGCCGCGCTGCCTCAAGGCGTGTTTGCAAACTTCACATGCCTTCGAAATTTTCTCAGACATGCAGGTTTCCTCACGATGTTTTCCTTCACCGCTGAGCACGTGGTAAATCAGCACTCAAAATTACAATTAACAATTTAGTTGGTACTGGCGGGAATCGAACCCGGGTCGCGTACTGTGAAATTTACAGCTTGCGCTAACCATCTCAGCTACCACGGCTTAATCATATACACACATAGTATTTAAATATAATTTGCTAACACTAAATCGTACACACGTAAGAAAATAACAGAAAGAAAAGTAAGTTTGTCAATAGAATAAACACTTATATGCGCAGGCCTTTGATGCGTTGAAGTAACAAAAATGTAGTATTGATAGATCCACTACTATTATTTTCCAGAGAACGCAGACTTAAATCCCATGGCTAGGGGAGTAACCGGTCTTTTCCACACCTTGCTTTGGTTTTTCGTCTATTGGATCAAAATGGTGTACCCACATTTCATCTATGGTTACAAATCCAGTGCAAAAATAATCTGGATCTTCTTCAATTACTGCTAAATTTAACTTTTAAATGTGAACTCTTTCTTTTTATGGGTGTCTGTTAACATTTGAAAAACCCAGCTCACTGCCACCTTTTTGAATTTTAATGTATGAGTTAAAATAAACTGAACTCTCCCAAACGAAAACTTTAGAATCCCAGATAAAAAAGGTTGGTCACACGTCGATCTACCATAGCAATTTTTTGAATTTTTTTTAACGTTTTCTTGCACAGCGGCCGCTAATTACCGCCCAATGCCAATGTCGTCATTGCAGGCGGTTCGGTTTAAATACAGCGCACCAATATGCCACTGTAGAATAAGTCGGAGCTTTGTCTGTCAAAATAGATTGCAGTTCTTCAAAAACGCCATTTGTAAAGAAAAATTTAAGGCAGAAATATTTAGTTACTCAACGAAGTTCGTGTTTCTCCAATTTGCATACGAATCAAATACCCGCCAAATTTGAAGTTTAATACTTCACTACTGGCAGTTATAAAAAAGTATATTAATTAAAAAAGTAGAACGCACTCAAACTTATTGATATGTATCCTATTCCAAAAAGTTATTGATGAACCTATTATGCAACGAGCAAAAATTTTTGAAAAGACTCTTTCTTTCTACTCTCCTTTCTATCTGAAAGACGATATTATTGGTCTTAACTTGGCTGTCGGTGGAACTTTCCAAAGCTTCCTTTCCATAAGCAGCCAAGTAAAAGTCAAGAATATAGAAGCCGCCAAACAGCCATTAAGTAGTAAACTTAACCTAGGTTTGCTACATCTTATCCGGTGCTTTTTGAAGTAAAGTCTGATTAATTTAACTATAAATTAAAATGTCTGCACCTTTGACCCTTAGACAAACTTTGCGTTAACTTACTGTCGCTTATATTACTTCGCTATAGTAATATAGCGAAGTAATATAAGCCACATAATAATTAAAATAACTTTGATTTACCTACTACCTTTTCGGAAATTATCTATAACAAATATAACAAAGAGCTTAGAAAGCGTAGCATTTTTTCAGATAATATGTTAACGCTGTATATACACCGGAATTTTTTTGTGAAGATTATTTTAAACACTACAATGAATATTTTCTTTCATTCTATACAGCTATTACAAACACTCCCAAAAAAATTTACACTATAATATTGTTACGCGCCTAAGTTGACGTCATGTACCCGGCACTAGCGCCATCTAGTGTCGGGGACGAGAGCGGGGGGAGCTTTCCAGAAAATGACATCTCTAATCTTACAACCGACAGCGCCATCTAGTCTCGGAACGAAGAACTAAGCTTCTAGAAGCTGACACTCGAACTTTCGGTGCTTTGTCGATTGGTGCGCGTATTTACTTGAATGTTCCGGATGTTTCGGTACTAAAGTGTATTTATAGGCGCCGCTGCAAGGTGCGATCGGAGAAGTATTGAATTCGGCGAGACAATCGAAGCTTCGGAGCGAAATAAAGTGAATCAGTGTGATTAATTATTGGTGTTTTAAGTTTTAATTGGTGTAAAGAAAATTAAAGTGTTAATTTAGGTAATTCTATCGGCAATTTTTATTGTCACGAACTCTAAGCTCGTAACAATATATTATGCGACCGAGAAAGAAGCACGTTCGCACAGAATCACCGTGAAAATCTTAGCCTTCATGTGTGACAAGGTAATGCGTTTTTGAAATAGATTTCTAAAAGCCACAGCATTTGCTAACCATAAACTGTGAGCTTGTCACTCCTCCCTGAATATAATAATAGTAAGCAGTTACAGGCTGTGAGGTATTCCACTCTACTTTTAAAGGTGATAACGCATCTGTAACCTTTGTTTGAAGTTGGCTGCGTGTGGCCATGACATGAGGACTACGAGAACCACTTACCTGAGATGGGCTGTAAATTCGTTTGTCACATTGGTTTTCTAAAAATAAAAGTCAAAAAACCCACAACTAATGAAAATACTCTTACTATATTCAAATTCATCATAAGCTGAACCAGCAGCTGGAAAAAACTTTCCTTAGTATCTTTAATCTTTCTTTCTTCTTTCTCGGCTTTCCTTACTATTTTAACCGAAATACAATAGTGATACAGTCGTTGGTACAAATATTGTTACACAAAGGAATATTATATGCCATCAAAAACATAACTAGTAAAAAAAACCAAGTCTCGCAACTCAGTTTTTCTAACGTAAAAAGTTGTAAGATCCATGTAATACCAAGTCGGTTAATTTATTCAGCCCCTACTTAAGGGTCCTTCTGTTTTAAGTTATTACGTAATTAGCTAACCTAACAACACCATAGTGACCATATGAATGTTAAAAATTGTTTATGTTTTAAATAAATAGAGATTGACTTGGCCACCGCATGAAAACACAGTGTATCTCACAAGTAATTAGATTGTTATTGCGTTTGCCAAGTCAATCCATTTATTTAAAACTGAAAAGATTTTGAACATTGATATGGTCACTATAAAGTGTTGTTGTGTTAGCTAATTACGTACGAAAACGTAAACACGTAAAACGTAATTACTATTACTAGTTGAAAGACTTGGATTTTTTATAAGTTATGTTTTTGATGGTATCTCATTTCTTTCTGTAGATTGTCTTACTTTTTCCGGTACCTTCTACTTCCAACGTACCTAGCTACACCTATTTATACATATACAGATACACTGATTCATTCACTGCAAATGTAACTTTGTAATTCTATGTATTTATATGGGATTTATAATGTTATTTATGCAGTTGTATCTAGAAAACTGTACCGAAATTGAAAAATATTTTAGTTTTTCCTTGATTTATACACTAAACACCGATTGTATTCTAAATTTGAAGCTTCTATGTCTGCTAGAAGTGCCTTAGAGTTTTGATGATCGGTCAGTCAGTCAGTGAGTGAAAAATTAAGAAATTTTGACTAGTTATAATTCTTAAACTACTGGTTCAAATTGAATGAAATTTGATATATAACAATTTTTCAAGTCTATACACAATTATATGAAATTGTGTATTGTGTATTATATTTTTTAATAAATTTCTTTCAGATGTCTCTACGCGATGCCCACGGCAAAAGTTTTGGTGTTGAACTCTTAATACTGCCATCTCACTACGTGCATAATTATACATACGTAAGTAATCGTAAATTCTTCCAGTAGCTAATAAAAACAGGAAATTTTCATTGGAATGCAGCGACATTTCATTTTAACCCTAATGGATAAATGTCAGCCTGCCTTAATCATTGTTGACAGTAGAGGCCGTGGTCCTGAACTTAGGGTCGCGTTGTTAAAAACTGTTAATGGTTATGACTAAGGTTAGCAAATAAATAAAATGCTTTTGAAATTCTTTTATTCAAGCTTGACATTAAATCGTCTGCATGAAAAACGCCAAAATAGCCTTCTTTAAATTTAATGCTTGGTATATACTGGAAACCAACTTGTACTCTGAGAATTACATTAACATTTTAACTCACTAATAGTTTGACGCTATGTGTTGTCAATCGATAACAGCCGATGGATGCTGGTGGCTCATTAACGTGTTTTGTGGGCATTCTTTGGGGGAGGCCTATGTTCAGCAGTGGACTTATGAAGATGTGTTGTCAACGGGTAAACCGACTTTATGTTACTGTAATTTATTTTGAATTTGGTAAATACAAATAAAATTGATAATACTACCATGTCCATGATAAGTCAGAATAAGGGATAAATAACTCTCCATAAATGTCAAAGTACGCGAAAAGTTGATTGTTTTTTGGTGCCGTCACCAATGAAAGCAATTCAGAAATAAAAATAAGTAATCAGAGTAACTTTATTAACAGTTTTTAAATAATAAGCGCGACAAACGAGTTATATGTTTATGTTTATTACTAAATGTGTGAGAGGAAAGAATAAACTAATAGAAACGATAGACCCTTTATTCTATCCTTGATTAATTAATCAAAACGAAAATTCGTTGTCACTCCTGAGAACAAGATAGTAGTATACCTTATTACCAGTAAAAAAGAAGTCTTCGATATTCTACAAAACCCAGCAACATTGAGCACTTACTGTGCGATACTGCCCCGACTGAGTTGATAATTTAGCAGAAACGACGGATCTACGACGGATCGACGAACTCAAAACTAATGAGAATAGTTTCTTTTTAAGTTGTTAAATGCTTGTATCAGGAGACAACGCTCATCCATGGTCTATAATATTGAAAAGTTAAAACTTTATTTACTATTAATCACAGCATCTTACTTAGTACATCCTGTGTAATCTGGTTTGATTGTGAATTGGATAAAAAAAATTGTATATTAAACTTTTCATATCAAAAAAGATACGGCCTTCAAATGTGTAGACTCAGCTGAAAAGTTATTTCCACAGAAATGATGTTTATTCCATCTTTCTTTTTTTTGACGCCTTTACCTTTAACCTTAAAACCTTTGAAGATACTTTATTCACATGTCCTGATTGTATATCTCAATTGATTTGTTGAGGTTAACTTATGTTGCTATTTGTACAGATAATTTTGGCGGAAAGCCCGCTGTTTCTAATACATAAATAAGGATAATTGTTAAAAAGTAATGTTTGATCTATCTAATATATTTATTGTGTGTGTGTAGTAGTTCATCATCATCATCATCATTACAGCCCTTCACAAGTCCACTGCTGAACATAGGCCTCCCCCAAGTAATGCCACAAAGCACGGTCCTGAGCCACCTGCATCCATCGACTTCCTGCATATCTTACCAGGTCGTCACTCCATCTAGTGGGGGGTCGCCCTACACTACGCCTACCGGTACGAGGCTGCCACTCGAGAACCTTTCTTCCCCATCGCTTATCGGTTCTTCGAGCTATATGGCCGGCCCATTGCCACTTCAGCTTACTAATCCGTTGGGCTATGTCTGTCACTCCGGTTATACTGCGGATATCCTCATTTCTGAGTCTATCACGCAGAGAAACTCCGAGCATAGCCCCCTCCATAGCTCGCTGAGCGACCTTGAGCGTCCTCACACGGCCAGCAGTGAAGGACCACGTCTCGTTTCGTTCGAAGGACGTCATCAGATAAACGTACTCGTCAACAACTTCGAGCATAGTGCTCCCAACAACTACCGGCGTAGGTGTGACATGAACATTAAACATGATCTTTGTTTTGTCCATGTTCATCTTAAGACCTATCCGTCGGGAGATACTTTTGAGGTCATTGAGCATAGTGCTTAGTTCCTCCAGCGATTCTGCTACAAGGACTATATCGTCGGCAAATCGAAGGTGAGTAATGTACTCGCCATTGATTTAATACCGTATCCTTTCCAGTCCAGTAGCTTGATAACGTCTTCCAATGCAGCGGTAAAGAGTTTCGGGGATATAACGTCACCCTGTCTTACACCTCTCTGCAGTTGGATAGTTTTCGAGCTCTGATTCTGTACTCGGATAGCCATCGTAGCCCTACTGCACAAACACTTCAGCACTTCGATATACCGACAGTCAACTTGGCACCGCTGAAGGGACTATAGCACCGCCCAAATTTCGACAGAATCAAAGGCTTTCTCATAGTCCACATACGCCAGGCAAAGTGGCAGATTGTACTCTTCGGTCTTCTGTACAATCTGCCGCAGGGTATGTATGTGGTCTATGGTACTGAAGCCTTTTCGGAAACCGGCTTGTTCGGGAGGCTCGAAGTCGTCGAGTCTGCGTGCGAGACGATTCGTAATGACTCTCGAAAATGTAGACGCGGTTCAGAAGGGAAATCGGTCTGTAGTTCTTTAAGAGAGCGTTGTCGTCTTTCTTAAAGAACAAGACCACCGCACTTCTGCTCCACGCCTCTGGAGTAGTGCCACCATGGAGGACGGAATTGAAGAGCTTCTGAAGGACTTCAAGTACCGGTGTTCCACCCGCTTTCAGAAGCTCCGCTGTAATTCCATCCTCGCCTGGGGCCCTGCCGTTTTTAGGGTGCTGGAGAGCCATTCTAATCTCGCTTAGACTGACGTCCGGGATATCATCGGAATAGTGTCGAATAAGACTTGCTCTTGGATCGTTACTCACACTTGCGTGTGGCTCCAACGATGATGTACAGCTGCCCATAGAACCTCTCAATCTCACTTAAAATCTCAGGTGTCCCGGAAACGATGCTGCCACACTCAGTCTTCACCTTTGACAGTTGGCTCTTACTGGCAGACAGATCTCTGGCAAAGACTTTGGAGCCCTAGTTCCGCTCGATCGCTTCTTTAAAACGAGCAGTATTAAAGTTGCGTAAGTCTCGCCGCATGCATTTGGAGATCCGTCTGTTCAGTTGCCTGTATGCTGTCAAATCTGTTGACGATTGCAGCCTCATCTCCCGTCTAACAGCCATGAGATTAAGAGTGTGATCGGAGAGTTTTTGTGTTCTTCTGCGGCGGGTCTTGCAGAACTTAGCTCCAACCGCATGGACAGTTTCCACGAGCTTGTCATTCATATCGTCCACTGCATTGCAATCTTGTAGGCACTGAAAGCGGTTACGTAACTCGAGCTGAAACGTTGACTTCATTAGACGAGACCTCTCCAACTTAACGTTCAGTTCAGTTCAGTGTGCCTCTAACCATTCGGTGATCGCTGCCAGTTTTCACCCTTGCGATCACTGAGACATCACTGGATAGTTGGCGTCTGGTCGTCATAATGAAGTCAATCTTATTTTTTGTCGAACCGTCGGGGCTCGACCAGGTCCACTTCCTGTGGGGCCGCTTCTAGAAGAAAGAGATCAGCAGCTGGCCCCTTCGGTTCCGTTGCCCTACTCCAAATTTCCCTAACTTTAGCTCAGCCCGTTTTCTCTTGTGCCTAGTTTTGCGTTGAAGCCTCCCATCAACACCGTGTTGTGGGTTTTGGAGGAATGCGTGGCTTTGGAAATATCCTCATACATTTCCTCCACCTCCTCATTGGGATGTGCCGAGGTTGGTGCGTAAACCTGTACGACCTTCAGCAATACCGTTTGGTGATTCTGAGTATCAGGTACGCGACCCTCCTCGACACACTCCCAATCTTTACAACGTTGCTACCGAGAGACTTGTGGACGATAAATTCGACACCTCCGTGGAACAGATGGTCGCCCTCCCGGTGATAGAACAAGTTGCTGGATTCGAGAATCACCGTGTCCTCCCCCTCTCTTCGGACCTCGGATAATCATATAATATTCCAGCGCAACTTGTCTATCTCTTCTTTCAGCTCCAGGATCTTCTCGTCAGTCCTCAGGGTGCGTGCGTTAAATGTTGCCAGGTCAAGTCGTCGTAGGTGGCAACCGAACCTCCACCGGAGATTCTTAGCACCCCCTGACCCGCCGTTACCATGGTCGCCACCGTAGCCAGGAATAGCGGGGCCGCCGGGGACTGGGGGCCGTCTATTTGTGTAATTGTTCATGGGGGGTATATTGCCATAGTTGCCACGCTTTCCGAGCGGGTTGGCAACCGCAGTTTTTTTTTGTACATTTGCTGTTATCAGGAATTCCCTCTGTCGCCTTTTACAACACCCACGGGAAGATATGGGGTAGTGGATATTCTTAACCGCCACTACACGGTGTAGTAGTTCGCGAACAAGTAAAGGTGATGAACAACTTTTTTCATAAAAAAATCTTATCATTTTCCGACAAACAGTTCTCTAGCAAAGACTTTGGATTCTTGATTCCATTCAATAGCTTTTTCAATATAATTTGTATGGAAATGGTGAAAGTCTCGCCGCATGCATTTAGAGATCTGCCTGTTCAGTTGCAATGACTTTCGGGTCTTGGTTCTATTCAATGGATTCTTCAATATGAAAGATATTGAAGTTACGCAGGTTACGTCGCATACATTGGGAGATCCGTCTGTTCAGTTGCCTGTCTCGATCTACGAGGATGACACTGAAAGATCTTAGAAAATCCAAAACTGAACAAACTTGCAAATTATTAGTTTTATTATATCTTTTCAAAACAGTGTCCATTTACGATGAAACCAGTGAGAAAAGCACTTTACCCACTCGTCCTTAGGGGTCTCTTCGACGGCATTTTGAAACGCAGCCACTCTTTTTTAGCGTTCATAAAACGTTTTCCTCGAAGTTTTCCTTTTATTTTCGGAAAGAAATAAAAATCGCAAGGTGTGAGGTCGGAGCTATAGAGCCGGTGACCCAGTAATTTCACGTCTAACGTCACCAAGTAGTCGGTTGTTAGTTTCGCAGTGTGCGACGAGGCGTTGTCGTGGTGAAGTAGGATCCTACTGCGAGGTCATTTCTCCCGAACTTTTCCAAGACAAGTTTCAAACAATTGTTAGTGTATCACTCTGCAGTAACTGTTTTTCGATCCTCTAAAACAATTGTTGCGTAATGACCTGTCCTTCCGAGGAACGAGGCCACCATCTTTTTTCCCACGCTTCGATCTCTCTTCACTTTAGTTGGCAACTCCTCGGAAGAAAACACCCAGACAGCAGACTGTGTCTTAGTTTCAGAATCATTTTTAGAATCATAACAATAAATCCAGCTTTCGTCACCCATAAATATGTCGAAAACAGCATTCGAGTCACCTCTGCAAAATCTTTGAACCATTTCACGACACCAATCAACACGACGAAGTTTTTGGGCCTCTGTCAAATTATGAGGTATCCACTGGGCACAAAGCTTCCTGACCGCTAAATTTTCATGGAAGATTATGTGCACTTTGTGACTCATACCGTTGCCTAAGCTTGTCCGAATCTGCTGATAAGTTACTCTTTTGTTAGTCTCTATTATACGCAGCACAACACTGATGTTATCTTCAGTCGTCGCCGTAGAAGGCCGTCTCTCACGCAGATCATCGGTGAGATTAGTGCGACCCCGTTTACACTCATTAAACCAGTTGTAAACAGTGGCACGGGATGGGGTTTCATCGCGAGAGGCCAATCGAAGTCTATCATAACGTTCTTGTTGACTTAAATGACATCGAAAGTCATAAAAAATCATTGCACGAAAATTTTCTCGCTATAAATTCATGCTGACGTGACACAGACAATTTTTAATTTGCCGCCAAATCAGTTTATTCTAAAAAACCCTAAATAGTTCATCCTAAGGAGTTCCATATTATCCATAAAGTCGGCCAGCTGTTACTTGCTACTTGACTTTCGTTGCCCTATTCCAAACTTCCCTATGTTCAGGTCGCGATTCGATCTTTCCTTTCTTGCTGATTTGGGCAGGTAAAGTCTTTGCCAGATATCTTTGTGTTGGAAAGAGCTAATGGTTCAAATTGAAAATTGAATATGGTAGCATTATATCCGGGACACCTGAGTTTATGAGCACGATTGAGAAATCAACACGTCATCGTTGAAGTCATATTCAATATACAAATGTGAGTTCCAAGAGCAAGTCTTATCTGACTTTATTACGATGATATCCCGGACGTCAGTGTGAGCGAAGATAGAAGGCTCTCCAGTACCTTAAAAATAACAGAGCCCTAAGCGAAGATGAAATTACAACAGAGCTTCTGAAAGCAGGTAGAGAAGCGGTACTTGAAACCCTTCAGAAGCTCTTTATCTGATTCCGTCCTCCGTGTCTGCACTACTCCGGAAGCATGAAGCAAAAGTGCGGTAGTCATGCTCTTAAAGAAAGGCGACATCGCTCTATTGACGAACTTCCGATGGATTTCCCTTCTGAGCCGCGTCTACGTACTGTTTTGTCACTTCAATTTTATAAAAAGTTAAGCTGTTAGTTTTAGTTTTAAATACAACATTATGAGCTTTATTTTTTCATCGTAACAAACCCCTTATTCATTTCCTCACAAAACTTATATTCTTATAATATATCTTTAATAAAAATCGTCTTAAATTAAGGTTTTACATTTTACTAGCGATGGCTACCACGCAAAAAACTTTCTTCCTCATCGGCTCTAGATTACTGCTCCGTTGAATTTTACTAAGAAAAACTATTGTTTTTTTTTGTCCAGGCACTACTACGGCCTTTATATTTTTTTCCAACCAGTGCCTATAATAAAAATAAAATTATATTGTGCGGTTTTTAATTTATATTTCAGTTCACCTAGTATGCAACCGCTTTCGAAAATCATCACCACCATTACAACCCATTACAACTCCACTGCTGAACAAAGGCCTCCCTCAAAGAATGCCACAAAGTACGGTCCTCTACCGCCTGCACCCATCGACTTCTTGCATCTTTTACCAGATTATCACATTATTTAATAGGAGAGCGCTTACCGGTAAGAGGCTCAATCTACCCTTCGAGAAACTTCCGGCCATCGTTGGTTAATTTTTCAAGTTATATAACCAGCACATTGACACTTCAGGTTAATGATTCTCTTACTCTGGTTCATCTTCTATGGTTCGAATATTCTCTTCGCAACGTTTATTACGCAGAGAAACACCGTAAATAGCCCTCTATTCACAGACTTTTTCTGCATGATTTCTTGATTTATAGTTAGCTGAACAAATCAAATCAATTATTATCTTTATGCGTGCAGAACATATTATAATAATTATTACTTAAGGTTCAAATATACTCGTACAAAGAAAATAGCTGACAAACTACGTCTTTAGCAAGTTTATGTTCAGTTCATTTGTAATATAACATTTTAAATTTTCCAGCCTGTAAATGAGATTACGTGTGCCAAACTGGAAGACATTAAGACCAAGCATCTTTATCTATAAGGTTGACTGTGTAAGACACTTTCTTTTTGTGTGATTATTTTATGTATTTTTTTTAAATAATAATTAAACCTAAGTTAACTTTCTATATGGGTCATTGAAGAAGAGTAAACATTATCCTGCAAAGGAGTTGCTTGCCTTCTTCGGTTTTAAGGAAGGAACCACTAATTTATGCTTATTTTTAAATAATGATTTCATGAATGTCAATTTTTATTCTAATATGGCCTAATTTTATTTCAGAATTTCGTGATTTATCTATCTAAATTCGCTCGCTGAGATAATATGACACGCTTAATTTAAGATGCATATCCTTAACACCGTAGTGATTTAATTTCAGAAGTAAGGAAGCGTGTTCAACACAATCGAACGCTTTGGATAAATCACATAAAATGCCTACCTCTTTTTATGAATTCTCCCAAGCATCAAAAATATATTGGATCAGTGAAGAACCAGCATCAGTTGTCGATCTGCTTTCTACAAAGCCATATTGCTTTATATGTAACAGATTGTTTGTGTTGAAGTACGTAGATAGTGATGCAACGTTTTACGTATAAGTTTAAAGGGTCGTCATTATCCCCTGCTTTGAATAAAAGTGGATACTAATTTACCACATTTCATTAAATCAGAGAAAACTTCTACTTATATACATTTATTGGAATTAGCAAGAATAGAAGCAACATCTTTAAAAAAAGCACTAAATATTTTTACTGAAAAAGCTAAAGCTCCCCAGTTTTCTTCATAATAAAAGATTTTTTTTATTATCTGGGTACTTATTTTTTCACTGGTAGAATGAGATTTTTCTGCTGGTTCGATGAGATGACTAGTGATTCGTATGCGTCGCTTTTGTGGCGATGAAATATTAGCAAAGAAATAACTAAATGTGTTTGCTACATCAGAGTTCGAAGTAATTATAAGATCATTAGGCCCTGTTTATATTTTGAGAAGTAACAATTGCGAGTGGCAAGTGAGAAGTGGTAAGTGAGAAGCGACAAGTGCGTATTTTATTCCCACTTACCACTTGTCACTGCCTGTTCACACGCACTAAGCACTTGTCATTTGTCAGTTGCACTTCCCACTCGCACTTGTCACTTCTCAAAATGTAAACGGGGCCTTAAGCTTCAAACAGTACTTCTTTTTTTTTAGTTTCGTTTTACCGGTTTCCTAATTTGTAATATGCCATGTTGTTTTATAATATTATAATAATTTTTAGTTATTTTACCTATGGATTGGGATTTTACTTAGATTATCAAATTGTTAAGTTGGTTATTTTATCTTCGTCAAGATGTTCGTATAATCGATTTTTAGATAAATTCCCATTATTGCCCATTCATTAAATTCAAAGTAGATTTTTAAACGAAAATTGAATTTAAAATACTTGTTCAATTAATCTTTAATTGTGATATTTAATCGCTTATATTATATAGTATCGGGGTCACTTGATTCCATGTTAATGCAGGACGGTATTTTACTTTAAAGGTTTCTCCTAAAGTGATCCAAACGAGGCCCGTTAAGGATGCGTTTGCGAATCGGGTGAAATTGTGTTGATGTGCGGTAAAATTTGTGTCTAAACTAAACTAAATGCGAGAACTAAAACTGAACTAAATATAACTAATTACTACCACGTATGGATTGAAGATAGATTTGAAGATTCTTCATCTTCAAATGCTAGTAACTTTTTTATTAAAAATAATAGTTTTTGATATTGTAAAAACGATCTTCCGTTGCCATTATTCACAAAATTAACGATAATAGCTTGAGTTTATGTACACTTTTTGTTCTATTTCCAACATATTTTAAGATTTTTAAAAACACTATGAGTAGGCAGACATATTCATTAAAAAATAGTATTTATGTACTTTTTATTAAAATGAATAGTAGCAGACAAATAGTGGCAGAAAAAATAAAAACATATTACTTACTTATTTTTTCACATATTTAAGTTAATACAGATGAACCGTAAGTTATTGCAAAAAGGGTTTTTATTTTTGGTCTCTGTCTTGACCAACATTTCAATTGAAATCTCACTCTTATTCCCGCTCGGACTCCGTCGTTAGTGGACACTGTATCGCCTGTTTGCAGGGGCTCTTCCTGAAAAACATCGCTGTACAAATATAAAATATTCGATAAACAAAATTTGATACATACTTGACAAGGTAAGATCATTATTAACATTACAGCCTTGCCACTGCTGAACATAGGCCTCCTCCAAGGAATGCCATAAAGCACGGTTGTGAGCCGCCTTCATCCATCGACTTCCCGCATGTCTTATAAGGTCGTTACTCCATCCAGTGGAGTGTCGCCTTATACTTCGCCTACCGATACGAGGCTGCCACTCGAGAACCTTTTATCCCCAACACTTGTCGGTTTGTGGCCGGCCCATTGCCACTTCAGCTTACTAATCCGTTAGGGTATGTCGGTCACTCTGGTTCTTCTGCGGTAGTTCGGAGCCCTAGTTTCGGCACTGCTCCTTGGGGCAGATGATCGCTCTCCCGGTGATAAAACAAGTTGCTGAATTCGAGGATTACCGTGTCCTTCCTCTCTGTCCGCACCTCGGATAATCCTATAATATGCCAGCGCAGATTGTCTACCTCGTCTTCCAGATCCAGGATCCTCTCGTCAGTTCTCAGGGTGCGTGCATTATATGTTGTCAGGTCGAGTCGTCTCAAGTGGCAACCGAACCTCTATCGGAGATTTTTAGCACCCCCTGCCCCGTCATTACTATGGTCGCCTCCGTAGCCAAGAATAGCAAGGCCGCCGGATACTGGGGTCGTTTGTTTGTGTCATTGCTCATGGGGGGATGTTAGCCATAGTTGCCAGGCTTGACGAGCGGGTCGGAAACGCGTTTAATTTCTTTTATAAGGAAGATGCTGTTGCTCATCTCCTGCGTGTCTCCCTTTGTCGCCTCTTACGACACCCACGGGAATACATGGGGTAGTGGATATTCTCAGGCGCCACTACGAGTACACGCCAGGTAAAATTTTATTATTTTTATAATCACAGATTTTCATTATTTTATTTTGTTTGGCTAAAAGTAAGTAGCGTTTATGCCTAGGCCTATTCGCCTCGGACTTAACGGAGTGACTGAAGGTATACTTTGGTGACTGCTACTGGAACTACTCGACGAGTACACTTTTACGAGAGCTTTTCCAATGTTTTATATACATGATCGAAACATAGTTATATGCTTAGAAGCATTCACTGAAGTACACCTTCAGGTCACTCCATTACGTCCGGGGATAAATTCTCATCATAATTGATAAAACAAGCCCAAACTCGGCTCCATTCCAATTCCAGCGGCAGTCACTGAAGTACAACTTCGTAAGGTTCGTAAGGTAAGATCTCATCATATCTAATAAAAGGAGCCCAAACTCGGCACACCTGGTTCTACTCGTCGAGAAGTTCCAGTAGCAGTTTACGAAGTACACCTTTAGGTCACTCCATCAAGTCCAAAGGTAAGGTCTCATCGCAACTAACAAAACGAGCCCAAACTCGACACGTCTAATTCTACTCGCCGAGGAATTTTTAACATTCTCATCTCATCATTTCTTCATCAGCTATTTCAGTAGCAGTCACTGAAGTACACCTTCAGGTCACTCAATCAAGTCTGGAGTTAAGGTCTCATTATAAATAACAAAACTAGCCCAAACTCGGCACATCTAGTTCTACTCGTCGAGGAGTTCCAGCATCAGTAACCGAAGTACACCTTCAGGTCACTTCATCAAGTTTGAAGGTAAGGTCTCATCATAACTTACAAAACCAGTCCAAAGTCCACAGCCCACATCTATCTGCTGTTAGATCGCTTCCGGTGGCTAGCATTCTCTAGAGTAGGTGTATTTGTATTTAAGTTTAATTTAGTAAAATGAGAAATATTTTTGTAGGTAAAAAAAAATAAGAAAATAAATCCAACTTTCCAAGTATCAAAATGATTTCACTTGACTACGATTCTCGCCGCTAGCCGTGCGTACACTTGTGTGTGTGTGTGTGACTCGTGCCAATATAGTAGTTCGATTCATTACCTATCCATTTTGCACACGCGTCCTTAATGGTTCTTCATAAAATTTGTTGTATTGCCTTCTTATTGTTTTATGATGGAAACAGCATTTTAATAAGTAATTTGATGAAAATTTGATTGACAAAAAATATTATATAATATTTTATATCTAATTTCATCAAATTACTAAGGCACAATGCTTTAATTGATTGGCATTTTTTTCAAGTGGCTGGCCTAGCTTTAATATCGTAGATTCATGAAATAAGTTACTTATATTGAATGAGTAAAATAAACTAATTACCCGATCTGAAAATGGTGACTTTCAATAAAATCAACATTAAAATCACCACACACTAATCGATTTCTTATATTTTTCTATAAATATTAATACATCTTCCATGGCAGACTCAAAAACCAAGAAAACGGATGCAGTCTGTATACGCTTACTATGATAATAATCTTTTCTTTAAGCATTCTTATACGACTAGCAGTAAAGGACCTAGCCTCTGCGCACATAATACATATTGATGTATACATTTTTATATAGTTAAGCATGAACAAGAAACCAATTCTTTGTTAGTATGAATTCCCATAATGAAATATATTTCAACTAAACTTTTGTCTGACCATGTTACGGAAATGTCTTCAACTTTCTAGTTTTTTAGAAGCTTGTTTCTTAAAAAGTATGTAATCAATCTTAAATTAGTTTTCACTTACGAATGGCTAAAGTTTTCAATTATTTTACTTTAACGTTACACATGTCACTGAACTTGTTCATAACTACAGACATATTGGCAAAAAATAGGTAACAAGCAGTGTTGCAGCGTTCGAACTAACCTAACCTAACCTACCTCATGAGATAAAACGAAAACAATAAATGCCAAATAACCCTTACAATGATAATATGTGGTCACAAAAAGCATTTAAAGGGCAAACCATTATTCGTAGTCAATTATGTTTCTATAGGTTAATTCCTTAGTTTCCAAGTAGTTGAAATTGAAGTACAAGCATTTCTCTTTAAAGTACTTTATAGGTTATGATGCCTAACTTTTGAGCTAACTAATCGAAAACGTTGGTAATAAGCCATATAATACTAACCAGCAAACCATTAATATAAAATAAACAACTAAACATCTATAAAAAAAGTCTAAACATATTAATAAAACGCATGTTGGCAAAATGTGCTCAACCTAGTACCATAGAACTTCCCGCTAATTTCAAATGCAAAGCACTCCAAACTTCACCAAACTATTTTGCGAAATCTCGAAGTTATGTTAAAAAAACGTTCTTTTTTCAAATTCCTCGATATCTCACGACCAAATAAACCGATTTTTATTTTCCAAAAAAAATTCAACGTCATTTTTTGAGGTTAAGAGCTGATAAGTTCTTGAAATCGATCGGTAAAGCCGTTTAAAAGTTATTCCAAAGAAAGTTTTTCAAAATTTTTATTTTTGAGATTCCTCAAAATCTACTTGACCGAATCGGTTCATATTATCACCAAATCTATTCCACATTGAAATCTTTAGAACACCGCAAACCGCATCTCAATCGATCACGACGTTCAAAAGTTATAAAAGGTGTACATACTTACACACACATACATACATACATACATCCGTACGGACGTCCACATCTCTCTTTCGCAAAGCACTCCTCTCCCTGGACATCTACAAGTTGGACCCACTGCCTGACGGAATCCACCCAATTGTGTTGAGGACGTGTGCTCCAGAGTTGGCATCGGATTTAACACGTCTTTTTCGGTACTCCTACTCCCTAGGCGTAATCCCAAAATCACGGAAGACAGCTTTCGTCCATCCGATCCCTAAAAAAGGCGGCCGCTCAGACCCGTCCAACTACAGGCGTATCGCCATCACCTCCTTGTTCTCCAAAACAATGGAGTCCATTGTAAACTGCCAGCTCATGAGGTACCTTGAGGATCACCAGCTGATTAGTGATCGCCAATACGGTTTTCGTCGTAGTCGATCAGCTGGTGATCTTCTGGTCTACGTAACTCATAGATGGGCGGAGGCAGTAGAGTCCAAGGGGGAGGCATCGGCCGTTAGTTTGGACATTGCGAAGGCCTTCGATCGGGTTTGGCACAAAGCGCTTCTTTAGAAGCTCCCTTCCCATGGGCTTCCCGAGAAATTTTGAGAGCGACGGTACCGGGCCTGTAGCGATGGGGTTTCTTGACACTGCCGGTTGCTGGTGCGCTTTTACGTGTCGCTTTGGTAGCTAACTGTTTACGCGGCGCTTTACCACCGGTGGATTTCTGAGCGGTCTGCTTAGTACGTGCCATTGTAGACTAATTACACACACACAAAAACTTCACTATACGTATACACGTGCTTGACGCGCGAGACACAGTGGGGTTATAAATTTTTTTGATGCAAGACACAACGCTTTATATATACGTGAGCGTACAGGAAAGACTTCTCTACCCATCTCTTTTCCTTTTACACCCCTCCCCCCCCTTCCCTTCCCTTCTCACACTTCACCGTGCATACCGTCCGACCTCATAAACAACACCCCAACGTATAGCTATCTGTGTATATTTAAATTATATTATATTGAAATAATAATAAATATATTCGATACTATGTATAATATTCGCATTACCTATAGAACATAGCTATAGTTCTTAATAAAATGAAGTCTAAATTTCATATAAAATCACAAATATCTTACTCAATAAAGTAAGTCTTATATTTATATCGTTTGTGTCTTAAATTGTAGGTTTTAATTGTTACCAATAGTTATTAAGCCCTCCCAGGCGTTTTAAAGCCGATTTTTGTTAATCTTTAAACATTATTTACTATTTAATTTACTTAAATTAAATAGTAAATAATGTTTAAAGAGTTTTTTTCTGAACAAAGTCTCGGATTGGGGGCAACTAAATCTCGTCCAGTTTAACCCTCAGAAGACACAAGTTTGCGCGTTAATCGCTAAAAAGAACCCCTTTTTTGTGTCTCCTCAGTTTCAAGGCACTCCCCTTGTTGCCACAGCCAGTATCGGAATCCTCGGCGTCAACATATCGAGTGACGTGCAGTTTCGTGTTCACTTGGATGAGAAGGCCAAATTGGCCTCTAAAAAGCATGGCGTGCTCAGCAGAGCGGCACAGTATTTCATGCCGGCACACCGCCTGCAACTTTACAAGGCGCAGGTTCGGGCGCACATGGAATACTGTTCCCATCTCTGGGCTGGAGCTCCCCACTACCAGCTCCTTCCACTTGACCGCATCCAGCGCAGAGCGGCTCGAATCGTCGACGACCGAGTGCTTTCCGATCGGCTCGATTCACTGGCGCTGCGAAGAGATGTTGCATCTCTTTGCATTTTCTTTCGCATATACCGTGGGGAGTGCTCTGAGGAATTGTTGGGATTAATCCCAGCCGCCAAATTTCGTGAACGCACTACGCGGCAAACGTCCTGACACCATCCACACCACCTGGATGCTTGGCGGTCCACCACTGTAGGTTTCACAAAGAGTTTTCTTCCGCGTACGACTTCCCTGTATGTCTGGAATAGTTTACCACCAGCAATTTTCCCGGACCGATACGACCTAGAGACCTTCAAGAAAAGAGCTTACTCCTTTCTAAAGGGCCGGCAACGCACCTGCAATTCCCCTGGTGTTGCGGTTGATCATGGGCGGCGGTAGTCACTTAACATCAGGTGAGCCGCATGCACGTTTGCCCTCTCTTCTATAAAAAAACGTGAAATTAGTCGGAATAGCTTCCTGACTACTGAAACTATATACTTAAAGGGACGTCAGGGTGGTCTACTATTTCCTCTGGATCCATACTCGACTTTGATTAGACGTGGGTAATCAGGCAAAGAGAATTAAACGACGTAATTCACACTAAATATAATTAGGGTACTCGTATTACAACAAAAGTTATTAGAGACACTGATTCGTTAAACACTCCGCCAAGAACGTAATGCTTATTTGCGATGTGAACCGATTGCCGTCTCGATGCGAACTGCCACGTCGTCCCTCCTCCTACTCACACTAGCCCTTGGTGTTGCGTCAGAATGAACAACAACCGATTACTTCGACAGATGTCGTTTTATATATCCGGTTGACGTTCACTCCTAAATAATCTTCGAAATAATCAAACGCGCCGTCACGGCCGGACTGACGTTAGCACGTCCTCGTGCTACTTTTAGTGTAGTGTAGTGTAGAGTTATTCTGTAACAATAGGAAAATAAAACCCGCTGGGAGTATCACTTTCATTCGCCAATTTCATATGACAACCCTGACTCAGAGTGACAGCGTCCCTTCGACCAGTCATCATCTCATATAACAACATGGACCGGACAACTGGCTCTTTGCGCGTCATCTCATATGACGACACCTCAGACAGCTTAATAGTTTCAATTAATTCTCATAACTGGCATTACTTACATTAAAGTTCCTCGCGTTCTGATGCTGATAGGGTTACTGAACTTGCAGTTTCAGTATGACCGCTGGACACCGATATTGTGTTACTTGATAGTGACACTATATCGATGTGGCCCTGCCCCGCCGTCACGAGCTCCTCCTCATCATTATTAATTAACGAGGTAGCTATCTCTACTAGACCGTCATAGCCCCCGGGTACTACACGAAGATTTTCGTGAGCATATTTGTAAGTCCTATTAGACCCATCAATGTTTTTCAGCTCATACCTATCATTTTCTAACACCTTAGTAATTAAAAATGGACCTTTGAATTTTTTGTGAAGTTTTGTCTGATTGCGCTCGTTGTTTCTTATAAAAACATACTCGCCTATGGGGAAAGGCTTCACGATTGCCTTGCCTCGATTGAACCGTTCTGCTTCTGCTGAAGCTGCTTTCGCAATGTTGTCAGCAGCGTTACGTCTGATGTTGTCTAAGTCTGATCGGGGTTCGGGTTCGGAACTTAATACAATTTTTGACATGACTAAGGATTGAGCTTTTATCCCAAACTTTAGTTCTGTGGGCGAATATCCAGTTACCCTAGACCGTGTACTATTTAGAGCTAACTGCACATCTAGAAGTTCATCTCGCCAAGTTTTGTTGGGGTCGTTCTCAACTGTGGTGAGAATGCTTTTCAGAGTGCGCTTACGCGCTCTACCTGGCCGTTCACTCTACTAGATCCTGTTGCGATAAGATGAAGGTCTATGGAATGATCCCTGCAAAATTCTCTAAACTCGGCACTTATATAGCATCTCCCTTGGTCAGCTATAACGCGTTTAGGTGTTCCAATAAGGCAATATGCTTTTTTTAGAGCTTTAATAGCACTTGCTGAATCTAACGAGGGGTATATTCAAGAAGGATGTATTTGGTGAAGGAATCGATTATAACCGACGAATATTCTTTGCGATCGCTTTTTCCACTGAGTTTGCCCGTGATAACGATGTGTATGGTATGCCAAGGAGTGGAAACTTTTGGAATCGGATAAAGTCTTATCTGGGTAGCGCCTGACGGGCCCTTCGAAGCTTTGCATACTATACAAGAATCTACACATTTGCGCACTAGCTTTGACATTTGTGAGAACCAATATTGCTCGTAAAGTTTGTTTAGCATTTTTTCAGTGCCGAGGTGCTTAATCTTTGTATGAACGTGGTTTATTAAAGTCCAAGTGAGGGAGCGCGGTAGAACTGGGAGCCAATAGCTACTTTTGTTACGTTCAATTTTCCTATAAAGTATCCCTTTTCGAATATCGTAGGTATGGGCAACGGCTTCAGGCAGTTCTTTGTTGTTGTGCTTGTTAATTAGGTCCCGTATTTCGCTATTCCTCTTTTGTTCGACCATCAGCCAACCCTGATGAAGGTCAACGAATTGTACGGGCTTGTTTCTCTTGGACGGATTGGTATCTGGATAGTTCGCCGTAAGTTCATCGAGTGGGTTTCTGGAGAGGAAATCGGCGTGCTCCATGCTACTTCCTTGCTTATAGACAATGTCAAAATCGTAAGCTTGGAGAAAGGCCCACCATCGGTGGACTCGGGGTGTAAGATCGGTTTTAGACTTCGACGTCTTAAGGGAATTACAGTCCGTGAAAACTGTGAAGTGCTGTCCATACAGATAATGTCTGAAATGCTCGACCGCTCGGACTACCGCCAGGGTTTCAAGTTCGTAGGAATGGTAACGCGATTTGTTTCGGTTGTCCGACGGCTAAAGTAGGATATTACATGTGGCAGATTATTATGTCGCTGAATAAGTATTGCACCGTACCCTTCTGAGCTCGCGTCTGTATGAAGCTCTACCTGGGAATTGGGGTCAAAGATCGTCAAGACCGGCTCTGATGTCAATACGCTAACTATAGTTTTGTGGATCTCAATATGTTGGTTCGTCCAAGTTATCGAACCTCTCAGCTTTGTTAGGGGGTATAAAGGACCTACTAAACTGGTGTAATTTGGAATAAAACACCAAAAATAAGATGCGAGACCTAAAAATTGACGAACTTGAATGGCTGTTCGCGGGGTAGCTACGTCTGTTAGTGCTTGTACCTTCCTAGGATTGGAAGTTACTTGTCCTGATTTTACGACATAACCGAGAAAGTCTACTTCGTCTTTCATGAATTTACATTTATGAATGTTTAAAGAAAAACCCGCATCACTTAGTTATTAGAGACACTGATTCGTTAAACACTCCACCAAGAACGTAATGCTTATTTGCGATGTGAACCGATTGCCGTCTCGATGCGAACTGCCACGTCGTCCCTCCTCCTACTCACACTAGCCCTTGGTATTGCGTCAGAGTGAACAACAACCGACTACTTCGACAGATGGCGTTTTGTATATCCGGTTGACGTTCACTCCTAAATAATCTTCGAAATAATCAAACGCGCCGTCACACTAAATAACTTCCTGAGTCTGAAACTAGATATTCGTAGTAGTCTTTTTAGAGGTGCTAAGTTTCCTGAAGGTAGGTAAAAGCCCAACACATAGGTCTTAAGTTGTCGACGAGTATGTATGTATCCGTAGGACAAATTGCCCCGTCCCGGGTTCTCGCCTTGTTGTGGCCGAGGGAAGAGGTTATGAGGTTAAACAATCACAGCGTTGCCAGTTGCCAGTGATAAGTTTAAGAATATAAGATGTGGTCCTTACTTACGACTGTATGACGAACCCAAAGTCACCCAGCGAGGTATGGAGAAGTTTGTGCTTGAAGGTTCTCTGCTCTATATAACTAGTAATGACATATTCGCAGTAGAAGAAGACTAACCAACGTAGCCCAACAGATCAGTAATCTGAAGCGGAAGCCTTGTGCCTTTTTCTTCTATTTGTGTTTGTGCCTATCCTACTTGAGTAGAATTTATGAGGCTACTTTACTACTCTACTTAACTATTACAGTTGGCTCTTTCCGGCATCTGCCGGCTCCAAAGTCAACCAAATATTCATCTAGATATCTGGTACCTACTGGTTCTGGTACCAAGACTCTAAAATACACTTTGTAGCCTTGGTTCCGCTGATTAATCGCTCCATAAGAGCTTTTTAAGTTTTCTCGCTTCATGCATTTTAAGATCTGTATGTTCACTTACCAGTTAGCTGTAATAATATCTGGGTAGCAGGACCAACTGTGACTGCTAAAAAATCTAGACTAAGCCCAGTACGCGTTAATAAAATTATTTTTATTCATGATAATTGTACTTTATGCAAAAAACACAATTTTAATTTCTTATAACTTGTGCAAAAAACGAAAAAGACGTGCTTTTTCGTTTTTGTAAAAAGTAATTCCATGGTTTCGGGCTACGATGGTGCAAATATGCGACATATCGATGCGTTACAAATTGCCATCTATCATCATCGAACGCCAGGTCTCGGTCCTGGAAAGAGCTTGAAGTTTCCGAAGGTTGGTTGCGTGTTCAGATCACGTCGGGGTCACCACTGTGGCCGAGGAAGGAAAAGGGGAGCGGCCACCACTCCGTGTGATAGTTCGGAGATGTTCTATTTATGAACTGAGTTCTGTTTATGATTCGGAACTTTTGATAGCGCGATTTAGGCATCGCTGTGTTTCGCTTGTGGCGCGACGACAGCGCCGTCACAAACTAATATAATGAATAAAAATAATGTAATGTTACTAACCAATTTATAGTTTTATAATTATTATTATAATCTAATATGCAGACGATACGCTGGTCACTGCCTGGAGTGAGACTTATGAGGCAGCCGTCAGTCTTGCCACTCTGTCGTGGCACAGGTTATCGGCAGAATCAGGATGCTGTGACTGGAAGTGGCATCAATCAATTCCGAGGATATTTATTTTCACAGGCCTCGAAAAGCGCCGCCACAAGGATCCCACATCATTGTCAATTATGTCCGTATTAAAGTTGGGTACAAAATAAGCACACGGTATATTTTTAATAACCACTGGAGCTTCCGCGGGCACTTCAAGCGGTTGTCCCTCAGGCTAATAATGAGAGCAGCATCTGCCTTAAAACGCTACTACCCAATATCACAGGGCTCAATGCGAATTGCTGCTGCCTCTACTCATGGTGCATCCACACATGCCCGGCGGCACGGCCGGCGGCCGACCCGGCAGTGTTGGGAAATAGTTGGTGCGAAATTATGGTATTGCCAAGCTAGAAAATATTGTATTTTTGGTAGAATTATTGTATTTTTTTGCTAAAGATTTTTTTATTTATTTAAGCTGTCTAAATCCAAATTTAATAGGTTTTTGCTATTTCTTTATATTTGCATAAACTAAAAATATGTTATTAAATGTTTTTTGTTTATTAAAATAATAAAACCTAGGGCACGGAATTATACAATATGAACTAAACAGGAATGGAAAATTTGAAGTCGTTTTCTTCTTCGAGTTTGGAATCTCGACGTGTAGATGTAGATGGATTTGACTGCTGAGAAGTTGTTGCATATAGGACATTGGAGACAATTTGATTTGCCAATTGTTTCGTGGGTTCAAATGATATACATTCTTATACAAGACGTTTTGCGCTTTTAGAAGCGATAACTACATTATTTGATATAAGTACGTGATGCGTTCGTTCATACATTTTAAGCCCGGTATACACGGCAACGATAAAAGTGCGCAAACGAACTGCACAGTTCATTTGCGCAGTTTATCGAACGTCGGTAGTGCGTCCACACGTCTACTATATCTGCGTCGATCATCAGTTCTCGGCAGAAACGCCGAAGAAAAACACGTCATTCGTGATGGGTCGAATGGCTTGTTTTTGTGCAAAAAGAAAAGAAAATCACGTAGTGTGTGGTGTAAGGATTAGCTTCCTAAAAAAAAGTCATACTCTCACATAAATTTATTAAAAGAGTTGAAATTCCTCAAAAGACTGGTATAATTATTTGACGATGAATGAAGAGACTTACTTACACCTCCTGTATTTAGTTACACCGCTAATACAAAAAAGCAATACCGTGATGAGAGAAGCAATAAGTTCTCATGAAATATTGTCTGCAACTCTGAGATTTTAGCTACAGGTCGCTCGTACAAATGTATGAAGTTTTCTACGTTGATATCAAAAGAGGCTCTCACACACTACACGTTAACTGTACTCGAAACTTGTACCTAATAAAGAAGCTACAATTATTACATTGATATTATTCAAGTAAACTCAATTATAAAGCATTTCTTAGAGGAAGACATGCCACATCGTGATATGTACCAACTATTTACCTGCTGTGTTCGAACCAATTATTGAGAGATCAACAATTGCATTTTCCAACAAAACAAAATAACACGATAACACGCAATTGAATTCTTGTGACACAACAGTGACAGGGGCCTACCTAGGCATGTCGATCTAAAATCGAAAAATCGATTCTTTGGAGTAAAATTATCGATTTTTTAGATCGATCCGAAGCACCGCATCGATTCACTGAATCAATCCAAAAACCTATTGAATCAGACTGATTTATTTGATTCAAAAACTAGCTAAAATTCCCAAACTGGCTGGGGTAAGATACCACAGTTTTTTAATTTTTTGCTGTTGTGGGACGCAAAAACAACCGATCGTGCTTGTTTGATAATTTGAAAGCAATATATATTTGAATAAAATAAATGTTTATGAACGAATCCAACAATATCGAAAAAATGTGATTTCATTTTCATTTCTAAAATTCTTAAGCCCACTTTCCACTAAGGGATATAATGTAATTTAATATTACATCTCGAGATATAAATTAATATCGCTCACCGTAATTTTAAATAGAACCGTTTCCACTAAGGAGTAATATATATTACATCCCAATCTATAAATATTTTTTCGATCGACCGAGCGATATTTTCATATTATATTTCACCTTCTGTACTATAATACAATATAATAATATTATAGCTGTGAACCTGTTTGAAATGTGAACTTGTGAATTTACATTATTTATTATCAAAAATATATATACTGCGAGCTGTAAGTACAGACAGAGTACTTTTTAAATACCTAGATACTGTAAAAAATATTATACCGTACGTTGAAGTTTATAGATTTTTTTTTGGTTTATAGTAAGGAAATAACCAGTATTGTGTTCGTGTAGCATTCATTTCAATATGATAAATAGTGAGTTATTAGATTAAAACAGATTTTTCGAGAAATTTACGTTGCAGTTTGCATTTTTGTAAAAGTATTGTTGTTGTTTTTAGCCTAAAATGTCAAATAAAAGTGTTACGTGGAGTCACTTTGTAAAAAAAGGGATCGAGTGGAGTATGTGCGAACCACTTCTAACACAAGCGTTTCAAGCTTACCAGGAGTGGTTAAAAGGAATATTAGTAGTGTTAATCAATAAGATTACTAATATTTTATTTAAAAAAATATTACAGTTTAGAAGTTAAAGAAAAAAAAATCGAAAAATTCTTGAAATTTCATGTTTGAAAATGTCGCTATTAATCGAAAATCGATCTTTTATTCCTCGATTTAATCAATAATCGATTCAAGTACCTTCGATTCAAATCGATTCAGAGATCGATTTTTTAAGAGTGAATCGACATGCCTACTCTCAGTCAAATCGTTCCTGAAACGAACGAACTTGCAAACGAACTGTTTGATTGGTCCGACTTCCGTACACACACTACGGTAAAACTGTGCAAACGCGATCGACAACGATTTATCGAATAGATTTTAAACTTTGCTCCGATGGCTTGCACCAACCAAAAAATCTGCGCCGATTTTTGTACACACGTTCGATAAAACTGCACAAATGATCTGCGCAGTCAGTTTGCAACGATAAATAGTTGTCGTGTGTACCGACCATTAAAGTTGCGTACAATAATGAGAAAGCTATGTTTTATGGCACAATTTAGTTTCGTGTAACAAATTATTGTAAGAATCCAATAATTATTGTACTCGTACATTTCCCAACACTGCGACCCGGCGGCCAGGCCGCCGGCCATCCCCTGCGGCACGCGCGGCTTTTGGTTACCGGCGGCTTTCCTTTTTATTTTCAGTCTTCTCAAGATAATATCACTCCCCAGACTACGCTACCTTCGACAAGGACAAGAGAAGGTAATAGATTAAAATAAATGTTTATATTTTCGGTTAAATTATTTTATTTTAATAAAAGCTTAAAATTATTGATAAATGTTTCAGATTCCTAAATAAAACAATTATTTGAATAATCATATTTTATTTCTTTCAAACATTATATTTGATATTGCCATGGAAGCTGATCTTGTTCCGATAGAAAATAACATTTTAGCTCATTTCTAATTACACTTGGTTCTACATTTAGAGCGATCTGCGGAATATTTTGTTGCTCTTCGTTCAAAACTCCATCAGTAGTTCTTTCATTTCTCTTCATAAAATTACGCAGATGCACACAAGCCATCACGATAATTTTTGCTTTCTCATTTTGTAAACCAATGCGTGAATGCAAAATTCTGAATTTATTAGATAAAATGCCAAACGCGTCTTCTACAACCATGCGCCCGCGACTAATTCTATAATTAAAAACCCTCTCAGGTGATCCTTTTGCATGATATCCAGAAAATGGTTTTATTATATTCTGTGAGATGGGGAAAGCATCGTCACCAATGAAATAAAAAGGTACAGACGTGTATTTCTCCCTTGCAATGGAATCGCTTGTGGCTGACTTAAAGTTCCATCTCGTATCATATAAAATAAATTGAATTTCGTAGAACTCCACCATCAGATTTTCTGCTCTGACATCCAATGTCCACGTATAAAAAGTTATAATTGGTATTGATTAAAGCTCGCAAAACAATACTGAAATATGACTTTTAACCCGAAGGCAGGAAGCAGGACTGGCGAGGCTTCGTTCTGTATTGCCAGACTGGACGAATAGGCGACACTGGTTATTTACTTTCCGCCATGTACAAGTGCTTTCCGGGAATAGGTACTTTGGTAAGTATCTGTCCCGTATAGTCGGAAGTGAGACAACTGAGTGCCACAACTCTGTTAGCGATAAGGACACGGCGCAGCGTACCCTTTAGGATTGCCCAGCGTAAGCTGAGTTACGTCGAGACGTTCTGGCTGTACTGGGGGACAACCTCTTGCTACCAGCTTTGATCAAAGCTATGGTTGGATGTGACCGAGCTTGGAATGCCGGCGTTACCTTCTGTGAACAAGTGATTTCTTGGAAGGAGGCTGTGGAGAGGTAGAGGGAAAGGACGGCAGCTATTCCAACCCGCTGCCGGAAGAGAGCATATCAGGCTCTCTCTATCCCACATGATTGAAACTTAAGTGGTGGACACAGGGGTTATCCGCCGTGTTTTACGTAAGCCATCGAGGTGGCGCGAATGGCATGTCGCATTCGCTACAGACGGGTACCTATCCATGAAGATTATCCTACGTTAAAAAAAGGTTAGGTTAAATTAGGTTATGTTTTTAGAAGCTGAACTTGGTCACGTGGTCTGGATAATTCATAAGCCATTTGTAGATATTGTCTGTGCGGAGCATTTGTATTATTTTCAGTCGGCCACCATGCATGTCCAACGGTTTTGAGGATTTCTGTTAGTATTTCATATTTGTCTTTGGTAACTACGAATAGGAAACGTGTTGACAATCCTCCAAGGTTTCCTGTTAAAAAAGAAAATATCTACACCCACATTTTCCATCATGTCATATTTTGAACTCTAATAATAGTACATTGATGTTCGTTGCGTAGACATCCGCGTTAGCAATCATGAAGCAGCCGCGAGTTTAGCCGCTCGCACCATCAAGCACGGATGGTTCATCGATCTAGCGACAACATCTACACAAATACCCCGGAGCTGTATTTTCAATTTTAAGTCTAAAAATAGCATCCTTTCCAATAATGTGCCTAGTAGCACGAAACTTGCAAATATAAATAAATGAAGTGTCTGTTTGTAATGTTGCGCGCTATAATTAGCGCCTGGTATGTGGCGGCTGATTATTAGCGCCATCTGGTATCAAGCAGCAGAAATAGGAGCCTCAACATCTTTCTAGAACTCTCCCACTAGTGCCATCTAGTATCGAATGAAAGAACTAAGTTTCCTAGAAAGTACCCACGCTCGAACTTTCTGCACCTGGTCAGTCGGGGCCGGTATTTGCTGGAATATTCTGGATGTTTCGGTGGAAAAAGCCTATATAAAGCCGTAGAAAGCCGCGATTGGGGCAGTATTGATTTGGCGATACAAGTGAAGACTTAGGAGCGAAATAAAGTGAACTTAAGTGTTAAGTGTGATTAATTATTAGTGTGTATTAGTTTTTGATAATTAAAGTGTCAATTTTGGTAATTTAATCGGCAATTTTTATTGTCTGGAACCCTAAGCTCGTAACAGTAATATCAAAATTACTGCCTTATATAGAACTGCCGGGGTTATTTGTAAGTCATTAAAACATGAATAACCACTTTAATAAATTTGTCTGTCTGTCCATCCGGGTTAATATTCGGTATGGTTCAACCAAATGTAATGGAACTTTATGAACAGATTTTTTTATCATTGATTTAACGATATACTTTTTTCAAAAGGTCTTTATAATATTAAATTAAAATAGCGCCACTTCAATAGACTCTACCCAGGCAAAGCCAGGGCGGGAAATATAAAAAAGAGATATAAATAAAGAACAGATTTTTCATTTCTTTTTATTCTTAAGCAATCTTACACAATCGCAAACTATATTTACAAGGCTAACTATAAAAGTCCTTCCATCTCCTTCATGAACTGCATGTAAGCATCATCCTTGCTAGGGGCTTGCTTAGGAACGTCGGTTGGTCTCTGCAGTGCTCCGGTTTTGACCCCCGGTTTGGTCTTCTTGTCTTCACGTTTCACTCGTAAAGCAGAAGGTACGAACCGCGTTACATCGGCGGAAAGATTTCTGATTTGAGGTTTTGCACTTATTGTCGCACCTTGGAAAAAACACAATTAAAGGTTTTTATAACTCTTTGTTTCATGAACAAACAAAAAAGATAAATATCTCTTAATGATTTTATAATAGCAATAACATACATGAATCGTAAAGTTTGGTACATGATTAGGTGTAACACGCTTCCTTATTCATTGTTATTGCGACTCAGCGCGGCATTAATATACTCGGTCCATCAGTTATTCATCTGTTATTGTATTCTTAAATATGCGGGATGTTCCAAAATAGAACCCAGTGTACTGTCCAATGCAAATGACGTCATGAATCGACGCTATACTGGTGATTAGTTCCAAAGCATAGGACAATATATTATGAAGTCATTTTCGCCATATTGGAAAAGTGTTGGCGATTATTTTGTCATTTTGTCTCCAAAAATCATTATATCCTCCTAATGGAGATACCAGCAATTATTCTATAATTTTTTGTATGTGAATAAATAAAAACGAATTCTGGCATGCTTCACTCAGCACACACACAATTAAAAATTGTTTTATTATGGCCGGATATCCGACAAAATATGGCGGCGGTACGTCAGTACAATACAGTGTCAATTGATGGCGTCATTTGTATTCGGTAGTATACTGAAAACATTTCGGAACATACCCATAATTACAACAAACTTATTTATAATTATTTATGTAAGTTTTATTCAACCAAAGCACGCCCAGAAAAATGATAGTTTCCGCTCTATTATAGATATTCGCGAAATTAGTTACATTTACGTAAAAGAGACAATGATTTTTGGGCCCACTAGAAATTTTAACAACCCTCAATAGTATTACGCAAAAAAAAGATACCAATTTATTATTATAAATAGCTTGAGATTTTTTGAAAATCCAAACGGAATCAAGAAATGTGAAAAAAAAGTGTTTTTTTGATATTTGTTGTCAGGTATTAAAAGATAATTGTATTAAAAGATGTGCCAACTCGGAATAAAATCGAGTTGAAATTCAGGTAACTCGAATTGAACTCGAGTTACGCAATTAAAATTAGCTGAAGGAAGCTGTATCAATTTGTCACAAATTATTATTATAGTGTCTTTCCATCCAACAAAATTATTATTACTAAACTTAATAGTTAGTTATACATTTCTGGTTTGTGTATCGACAATCTTCATAAAATAATATCACTCTAACGTTATGACGTAGATCTTAATGTTTTTTATAATTTAACTATCACAAATTATACTTGATCAATTTATATTACATATAACATAAATTGATATTACATAATATACATATTACTGATATTAAATAAAATATCAATAAATTGCTCAATTAGTAAGTCAGGTTTATCACTAAATTGTAGACAGACATTGCATTGGCTGTAAGATTACAACACATTAGTATTCAGATTTTTAATGTTTATTTGTAATTTTTTTCGAGTGTATGTATGTATGTATATTTAATTCTATGGCACGCTTTACAGCCCTAACATAAATGAAAACGTAGGAAGTAAAAGTGAAAAAACCAAAAATTACTCCTACTCTAAAGTAATGATTCCAGAGCAAGTGTTTGGACGATACCTCGCCCGTAGCTGCGCGTATATTTCTTGGTAAGAGTATCTTTAGTTGTACCTCATGCTGAAAGCTAATGTGACGGAGGATGACATGGAGAGTAGAATTTAGATTCGATATTAAATAAATAAATAAACACTTTTTGACACAAATGTATATAATACTACGAAGACATTTTTGATGGCTCTGTGGCGTAGTGACTTAACAATGTGTTGCTGCACTGAGGGCCGCGGCGCGGGTTCGAATCGCGCAGAGAACAAGTACTTGTATGGCCTACAAGTAATAGTTCCAATACTTGTTCTTGTGAAATTCATGTATGTAAGCTGCCTGCCAGGGGGGAGCAATGTTTTAAAAAAAATGTGCGAGTTATTGTGTGAATACCATGTACAAAGTGGACCTTCTTTACAATGCGAGTGAAATAAGAATAGGACTGACCTGGCGCCATACTGTCACGTCATAGCTGTCAATTCAAACCCGTTAGGTAGGGTGAGCAAAACAGATATTGTTAAAATAATATTTATTTACAAAAGAACAATGAAAGAAAAAGCATTAATCCGATTTTAGCATTTAAATTTCGTTCATTAAAAAGAGAAGAGCTGAGCAGTCAAGAGGCGGGGGTCCGCATTCCCCCAATCGGACAGCGGTTAGATAATTCAAAAACGACCAAAGAGGCAACATGATGACTGGTAGCAATACCAAATCATAAACCATCATTATCATCATCATCATCTTCACCTTCACTGCCTTTCCTTTTTTAATCACTTTGTAAAATCCCTTGTATGCCATGAGCCCTGAGTCAAATGAAGCTGTAAAAGCCGCATAGGCTAACAGCACTTACATCACACAAAATCATCGTCATCATCATTACAGCCCTTAACAAGTCCACTGCTGAACATAGGCCGCATAGGCTAACAGCACTTACATCACACAAAATCATCGTCATCATCATTACAGCCCTTAACAAGTCCACTGCTGAACATAGGCCTCCCCCAAGTAATGCCACAAAGCACAGTCCTGAGCCATCTGCATCCATCGATTTCCTGCATGTCTTACCAGGTCGTCACTCCATCTAGTGGGGCGTCGCCCAACACTCCGCCTACCAGTACGAGGCTGCCACTCGAGAACCTTTTTTCCCCAACGGTTGGCGGTTTTTCGAGCTATATGGCCGGCCCATTGCCACTTCAGCTTACTAATCTGTTGGTCTATGTCGGTCACTCTGGTTCTAATGAGGATATCCTCATTTCTAAGTTTATCACGTAGAGAAAGCCAGAGCATAGCCATCTCCATAGCTCGCTGAGCGACTTTGAGCGTCCTCATACGGCCAGCAGTGAAGGACCACGTCACGGTTCCATAGGTCATCACTGGCAACATGCACTGGTTGTATAGTCTCGTTTTCAGGTTTTGAGGTATAGCTGACGAGAAGATGTGTCGCAATTTCCCGAACGCTGCCCAGCCGAGTTAAATCCATCGATTGACTTCTCGGTCGAAGTTGGACTTACCTAGTCGGACTCTTTGTCCTATTTAAACGTGCATAGGTGTGACATTGACATTAATTTCTTTATTTTGTCCATGTTCATCTTAAGACTTATCCGTCGGGAGATACTTTTGAGGTCATTGAGCATAGTGCTTAGTTCCTCCAGCGATTCTGCTACAAGGACTATATCGTCGGCAAATCGAAGGTGAGTAATGTACTCGCCATTGATTTAATACCGTATCCTTTCCTGTACAGTAGCTTGAAAACATCTTCCAATGCAGCGGTGAAGAGTTTGGGGGATATAACGTCACCCTGTCTTACACCTCTCGGTTCTGCACTCGGATAGCCATCGTAGCCCTACTGTACAAACACTTCAGCACTTTGATATACCGACAGTCCACTTGGCACCGCCGAAGGGACTGTAGCACCGCCGAAGGGACTGTAGCACCGCCTAAACTTCGACGGAATCAAAGGCTTTCTCATAGTCCACATACGACAGGCAAAGTGGCAGATTGTACTCTTCGGACTGCTGTACAATTTGTCGAAGGGTATGTATGTGGTTTAGGGTGCTAAAGCCTTTTCGGAAACCGGCTTGTTCGGGAGGCTGGAAGTCGTCGAGTCTGCGTGCGAGATGATTCGTAATGACTCTCGAGAACGCACGTAGACGCGGCTCAGAAGGGATATCGGTCTGTAGTTCTTCAAAAGAGCATTGTCACCTTTCTTGAAGAACAAGACCACCGTACTTCTGCTCCACGCCTCGGAACTAGAGCCACCATGGAGGACGGAATTAAAGATCGTCTGAAGGACTTCAAGTACCGGTTTTCCACCCGCTTTCAAAAGCTGCGCTGTAATACCATCCTCGCCCGGGGACTTGCCGTTTTTAATATGCTGGAGAGCCATTCTAATCTCGCTCCTGACATCCGGAATATCGTCGGATAAGATTTGCACTTGGATCACTACTCACACTTGCGTGTGGTTCCGACGTGACGTGTACAACTACCCATAGAACCTATCAATCTCACTCAAAATCTCAGGTGTCCCGGAAACGATGCCGCCTCACTCGGTCTTTAGTTTCAACAGTTGGTTCTTTCTGACAGACAGATCTCTGGTAGACTTAGGAACCTTGGTTCCACTCGATCACTTCTTCAATACGAGCTGTACTGAAGTCCCGCCGCATGTATTTAGAGATCTGTCAGTTCAGTTCACAGAAAATAGTTCATTAAAATATTTAATTCACTAGTATCAATATTTTACAGTTATTTATAAAAATAATTATGAGTTCAATAGATTCCGTAATACTAAAACTTAAATAATGTGGGAAGAAAACGTTATTAATACGTAAATTAACTTCATTTGCAAGCTGTACTTTTCAAGTGACAGTTGACAGATCGCGATCATTCGAGGTCATTGACGTTCCTATTCTAAATTTGAATCGCATTTTATGAAATATCATTCTACTTTTATTTCATTACTTATGCTGGCTCGGCGGTGAAATGTTTCAAGGAATCGTGATGTTTTTTTAATACTTTACTAAATGTCCCTACTACGAAGTAGCACTTCAAGCAATTATACGGCACAAATGAAACTGACCGTGTGCGCCGTCTTTCTTATGTATGAGCTGCGGCGCAGCGGAGAGCACGGAGACGTGGGGCGGCGGGGGCGGCACGAGCGGGCGCAGCAGGCGCGGCGGCGCACCCGGCGGCGGCCCGGGCGGCCGCAGCGCAGCGCGCGCCCCCAGACCGGGGGGCGCGCCGGCCGGAGGGCCGGGGGGCGCGCCGGGGGGAGCCGGTGGCACGCCCGGCGGCAGTCCTGGCGGAAGCCCCGGCGGCAAGCCCGGCGGCGCGCCCGGCAATCGAAGCGCCGGCGGTCGCAACCCTGCAAACATTTTAAAAGTAAAACTACTTTATGAATTGAATACAATACGACTTTAGGAACTTCAAGAAAGCAGCCTACTCTTTTAAAAGGAATATTAACAATGCTATAAACATTACTAATATTCCCCTTAACCACTTGTGGTAAACTTAAATTGCTTGTGTTACGAGTGGTTTACGCCAGTAGTCGAATGGCGAAATCGAACCCACAACCTTTTTTTTGAGTTCGCGGTCCGTGCCCTGCCATTAGGCTACTGTCGCTTAAATTTTTTAAGAGGCCGGCAACGCATCTGCAATTACTCTGGTGTTGCAGTTGTTCATGGGCAGTAATTAACTTACCATCTGGTGAGCCCCTTGCTCGTTTGCCCTCTTTCATATAAAAAAGTATACATGGATGTGTCGTGTACGTAACGAAACGACTCTAAAATGGCGGCGCTTCTTTACCGCGCACGATTCTTTACTATCCTCAATCAACGAAACGAATTATTTGATCTTTTAGCTATCGAGTATTGCAATTAAATTCAGATTCAGATAATATAAATGCAGCTGCAACACCAAACTCTATCCCCCGATTTTGTCATCATCAGTTTTCTTAATTGCCTCCCACTATGGAAGCACATTTAAAGACACATTCTTGTCAAAAAGCCTATAAAGTCCACGGCTTCGTCCGAAGCCGAAGATTTCAATCATGCAACGAAAAAATAAACTGTTACTAATGAGCGAGAGCGCGATGGACATGGCGACCCAATTTTTATCATCTCTAGAACAACTTCTAAAGATGATTAAAATTACCTTTTTATTATCATAAGCCTCATTTACATTCAGCCCTTGCCACTACTCCTCGCGCTGCCGGCCATACTTCGCTAAATAAAGAAGTGTGTATTTACATTCTGCCCAACCACTCACATCACTTTCGACTTTCAGCTATCGCAGACGTTGAAATAATTACAGCGTCCGCGCTGTCCTCTTCTAATACAAAATTATGTTAATAATTTAAAAAGATCAAATTCAAAAGAAAACTCGTCGTCGTAGAAGATGGTCGATTATGGTTTTTATCGTTGAAATCCAATATAGTTTTTCTGATTCCAGCAGTTCTAAAAACTTGATTGTATTTTCGTTACTTCACTCAAAAGGCATTTTGGCAGATCGTACTTATTTAAAAACAAGACGGCACGCACGTCCGTTCGTCCAGGCGCTTGGCGCGAAGTGAGCGATGGAGTTGGAGCAGAATGTGAACACTCACTGCCGCTCGCTCTACCCGTCCTTTAACTTCCGCACGAAAAACCGACAATCGAGGGAGCGTCGGGCAGCGGCAGCGGCATGGGCAGTGACGGCGCGAGGAGCCTGTTTACATACTGCCCTGCCCACTTCCCTGCCCAAAAAGGCTGAATGTTAAAGGGGCAATACAGTCAATATAAACATTTAATTTCTTAGGGTTTTAAGCCTTCAGCCTCGGCCAAAGTTTGTAGCGATACGAGAATAATCGGCTTCGAGTTTGACCAGAAATCGACTTTCGGTCGGACCCTACATTTAATAATTTCATTGGTGCTGACGGAGATCCCAGGTTGCTTGTGATAGCTGAATAATCGGCTTTGGCTACTACCAGAAATTGACTTTCGGTCTTACACTACAATTAACAAATTTATTGGTGCTGGCGGGTATCCTTGGTTGCTCGTGTACTGTGCTCACAGCGCGCGCTTCGACCTGCTACTGCTAAAGTCCAGGAAAAGAACGCTTATTAAAGGGTTTTACTTGTCCTTAGTGTCGTTAGATTTACCTGGAGGCAATAGAGGCGGTGGCATCGGTCGCAATTCAGCCCCCGGAGGCTCGAGGGCGAAGTCCCCTTGCTGCATCAGATGGTGGGTCTCCGTGTCACTGTCGGAGTCGCTGTCACGGCCGCCTCCTGTGCGCTTTAGTGCGCTTAACCTGATATGTGAAGTTTCTATGAAATTATCGCTTTTTCAAAACTTACCTACAACATTTTCTTTCAATTGCGAAATTGAAATCAACAATATTCATTTGTCTTAGAATAAAATAAGACAGATTTTTTAAAATTCTATATAGATTAAAAGTAATTGTTATTAAAAGTATTTTTTTACTTTTCCACTTGTTCAGAAAAAACCTCTATCCTGGGAAGACCCAGCAAGAAGGTTAGGTAACCTAACACAGATTGCTCAGGTACAAAAGTTAAAAAAGAGGCATTTGCCATAATCACTGTGGTTTGCAACGGCTAATTTTTTTTATTTAGAAAGAATATTAACAATGCTATAAACATTACTAATATTCCCCTTTAACCACTCATGGTAAGCTTAAATTGCTTGTGCTACGAGTGGTTCACGCCAGTAGTCGAATGGCGGATTCGAACCCACGACCTTTTTGAGTTCGCGGTCCGCGCCCTGCCATTAGGCTACTGTCGCTTCTACTGTTTTGTCTAAGTTATATCGTTGCACACAACCTGATTATAATCAAATTCCGCCTTTTTAAGTGGGCATACCACCATCAAAGAACGACGTGAGAACAGATGATTGGGTAAAGTAAAAATAAGAGTGAAATATTATATATAAAAAAATAAAAGATATATATATATATATACAGAATGGGTCCCACATATATGCAATAAATGAAACCATATACTTGTTATCGCCTTTGCTGACGATATACAAAAAATGAACGTAATCGGTCCAGTAATTAGGTCAAAAAGTAGAGTTTTAATTTTAAGCAAATTTGAACACTCTATAGAATTGGGTCACTAAGTCAATGATTCAATGAACTTGAATGAATCCTTGAACATTAAAAAGCGACGTTGCCACGCAGTGGAAACTATTGGTATTGCGACATATCGACAGCGGTGTCTTTTGTCGGCGTGCCACCCGCGTGCAACGTTGTCACTCTTCCAAGGGGTCAAGGTACGTTGTGTAAACAGAGTGTTCACTTTTACTGAATTTATTTTAATATTTATTTTGTTTGAAAATTTCACTTTTTTATTTTATGTGTTTTAATATTTAATTTTTCTACACTTCTACGGACTAGTATTACTTGTGGTTTCATTTATTGCATATATCCGGGACCCATTCTGTATATACAATATGTAACAAAAAGCCTGTGGTTCCCGTTAAGTGTGTTATCAGAATCAGTACCCAAGCATAAAGAAATATTTTTTTTTCAAAAATACACATTAAAAAAAATTATTTTGATGAAAAAAAAATTTGCAAATTGTATGTGGTTTTATGATCTCTAACTCACACGAGTATCGGTACTGCGGGGTCTTTGACAATCCTCTTACTCCACGGCCAATGCAGGGATAATAAAACCATATATATATATATATATATATATATATATATATATATATATATATATATATATATATATATAATATTACACTGCTCTAAACGTAAGAAATGGAAAGAGCTAGCTAGGATAGCTGGAATTGTATACCTGTATTCCATTTGTTATCCTTGTTACTGGCTAAGAACAGATTATTAGAGGTCGCTCACATATAGAAATTTTAAGGCAATCTGATCCCTGAACTACCACAGTCCTTACATAGTCTACAGACTTATAAAAGTGACATATATGTATATCTTCTTATATTATTACAATATCACCTATATTACAACAATCAAAATTAAATTTACCGAGCATTCAAATCAGCTGCTCTATCTCTTTCTCTTTTCTTGTGTACTTCTTCCATTTCTTTCATAAAGTCGTCAATATTCTGACCAGACAACGCCAGCATTCTCTGTTGCAAAGAAGTGGGTTTCGGTGCAGGAGCAGCAGATTGTGGAGAAGACGGCCGTTCAGATTCATCTATCGCGTCTCCATCAAAATCTTCGTGCACTGGTTGGTTTTCGACTGCTATTTGAGGTGTATGAACCTATTAATATGAACAATAACTAACATGATTAAAAATTGTGTCAGTTAAATAATTATTTTATGAATAAAAATTAATAAAAATAATTGAATTATTATTTACAAGTTATTCATTCTATAATAACTTTTTTTTAATAGTATTCCTTATGGTAGCCCTAATTTATTTGCCTATAATACAGCTCATATTGAAGAAACGATAGAGTGGAACCGGGGCTCCAAAGTCTTTCACACAGAGAACAGAGATCTGTCTGCGAGAAATAGCCAACTGTCAAATCTGAAGACTGAGTGTGGCAACATCGTTTCCGGGACAACTGAGATTTTGAGTAAGATTAAGAGGTTCTACTGGCAGCTGTATACATAGTCGTTGGAGCAACACGCAAATGTGAGTAACGATCTTCGAAGATAAAGTCTTATCCAACTGATGAGATTGTGCAACATGTGCATGTTGCCAGTGATGACTTATGGATCTGAGATACGGTCCTTCACTGCTTGCCGTACGAGAACGCTCAAGGTCACTCAGCTAGCTATGGAGAGGACTAGGCTTGGGGTTTATCTGTGTGATAAACTTAGAAATGAGGATATATGCAGAAGAACCAGAGTGACCGACATAGAGCAGCGGATTAGTAAGCTGAAGTGGCAATGGGCTGGCCATATAGCTAGCAGAACCAACAACCGTTGAGGAAAAAAGGTTCTCGAGCGGCAGCCTCGTACCGGAAGGCGTAGTGTAGGGCGACCCCCACTAGATTGAGCAACGACCTGGTAAGACATGCAGGAAGTCAATGGATGCAGATGGCTCAGGTCCGTACTTCGTAGCATTTCTTGAGGGAGGTCTATGTTCAGAAGTGGACAAATGAACAAGCATGTTCAATTGTGCCTAAATATTTATTTCAAATATTTGCTTGAGACCGACAACACAGAAATGGAACGATAATTTGTACAATTTTCTCTACAGCCAAATTTAAATATTTCATTTAGTTGTACCCACCAATGTTACCACGTAACAATTTAGCTCCAATTTTTTTAAAAAATATAAAAAATTGGTGCTAAATAAATTATAATTAAATCAATCATCCAGAACGAACTCTTGATTTATAGTTACTCACCCTTCAATCCTAATAAAAATCCCATCCTGCGCCCGGCAAATCCCGAGCGGTCACATGCGACCGCACCCACCCAGAGCACTTAAAACCATTAAAACATACATTTAGAGACTACTTTTCTAAAAAGATTTTATTGTATTTTGATAAAAAAATAATACCAAGCGAATGTCGGCAGCGTGAAAATCACAATTGTTTCAATATATATTACTCGAAATTATTTACGTAAAAAGATAAATTATATTCACACAAAAACTTTCATTAAAATTTTATAATAAAACACTAGAAAAATCCAAAAATCAAACAATAACATTCACGCGGATATGGCGTACGAAATGAACGTAGGTTATAAATAAATATATCTATAGCATAACTAACTTTTTATTGCACTAGAGAATAGAAAATTTCACATTGATTCTAAAATGCCAAACTTCTTCATAGAAAAGTAGTCTCTATATATAAGTTTTTTATGGGTTAAAGTGCTGTGGGTGGGTGCAGCCTCGATTTGACGGAATATGGCCGCGGTCTCATGAGGCCGCTAGGGATTTAAGAGGTTAAGTAATTGGAAATATGTGATATTGATATCATGTCATTGTAAAACTACATACACATTCCCCAGGTGGACCTTCATCCGGCAAGTCAGAAAAGCGAAGGCTTTTCTTCTCTTTTTGTGCGTCCGTTTTCATTGCTTCAAATATTAAAAATTCGTAATCAGGCGGCGGACCAGGCGGTACCCCTGGAGGTTCTACGCCAACTGGTTTTTCCTGTAAGAAAAAAGGTTATAAGGATGAACAAAATAGTATTAAAAAAATCCCAACATTACAGTAAGTTTGTAGCAATAATATTTGAAAAATATATAATATTTGTTTCTTTTTTAAATCAGATAATGTTAATAAATTAAAATCATTATAACGTTTAAATTCAATAACATAAAGTAACTATGCCTACGTCCCACTTGCTGGTTATCGGCCTCCTATAATTATTTGGAAGATAATTGAGTGATTGATTAATAATAAGAAGTAAGTCCACTGCACTGGTCCAGGCCAGGAATAATGTTTTATGAGATATTTATTTTCCAAAATGCAAGCTGCCTCATGAAGTATAGCTTTATCACTAAGCATATGATAAATCAGTACTTGATAAGCATGGGCGTTTTCAGGTTTTTCCTGCAACGGTTACATATCCAATATTGACTTTTCATAGTTACTGAAAACCGTTTTCAGATATCGATATAAGTCGTAATGGTTTGCTACTGAATGCGCAAACGACAACCGAAACATAGCCGTAAACTATAAAACTAGTGCAAAACATTTATTTTACGAATTACTTAGACAATTAAAGGTAGTTTGTTTAAGTATTTAAGTTGGTGATTATTCTTCATGCCTAACTAGGCTTAGGATTAGCAGAAAACTTTCTTGAGTTAGAACATAAGGTTCCAGTAATAGATTTATAAAACAACGTTTATTGATAATACTTACAAACAGCATAATACACGGAATTGACTTTTTTTATTAAAGTGAGACCATATTTCACTAGCCTTACGCGACATTTTGAAAGTCTTGTTTCAAAAATGATTTAGAGTCTAAATCAACTTAAAATACACTATACTATATTACTGTCGTAAATTTCTAAACTAAAATTATGTACAAAATGCACAAAAATATTGCAAATAAATGCACGAACGCAACGTCAACAATTAATAATTTTATAGATAATATTTAAAAGAATGGCACGCGCTACCACGGTCAAGTGCGTAATTATTGCTTTTTGAAAAAAATTCAAAACTTTCCATCCAAAACGTAAACAAGATATAATATGGTCATACAAATCTAAGCCTTGTATCTAATGACCTAAAGATCATTTAAAATTTGATAACTCTAACAACTACACAAACTTAAAATTTAGGCAATTTTAACCATTTAAAATTCGTCCTTATTGCTTTAGCTATATAATATTTTTACGATGTGCACCGTTGTGTGATAACTACCATATCCATATTCGCTTCATCTCTTTCTAAACTTATTTATACTATCTTGCAAGAACGAGAAGCGATGAATATCAACAGGGGACATCAGTTAATGGGCCGTTTTCCGTTTTGGGAGATCGTTCCACAGTTTGCGTTATGTGTTTCGGTTTCGTTTTCATAACATTGGTTAGGTAGTTGGTTTTGGTTGGATATGTGATAATGGTTATGTACTTAGGTTTATCGATATGATATGGTATTTTGGTAGGTAACATAAAATTTTTAGTTATGTTTTAATATATCGGTCTCATGCCTTAAAATAACAAAGAGTCCATTAAATGTTGCCGACATTAATGATTGCTGCTTGCTTATCCGTTAACTTCTATTTCGTTATTATGACTAAAACTCACTCTGTAAACTGAGTCCTTTTTCAGAATTGGCTTTGGTATTACTGGATGCACTGTATCAATGGGCAAAGGAATTTGGGATGGTACATTTCCATATATTAAGTTGTCAGGAACCTGAAACATAAATATGGCAACTGTATTTACACATTTATTTCATCATCACCTTCACAAGTCCACTGCTGAACATAGGCATTCCCCAAGGAATGCTACAAATCATGGTATTGAGCCACCTGCATCCATCGACTTTCTTCATGTCTTACCAGGTCGTCACTTCATCTAGTGGCTTTAGTGGAATACGCCCTACACTGTGCCTACCGGTGCGAGGCTGCCACTCAAGAACCTTTCTTCCCAATGACATTTATTTACTTACCATAAATAGTAATGTAGAATTGTTGAGAAAAAATGTCCTCTTCTTTCACATCACATCATCAGTGCACTGATACATGTAGGCCAGTCCATAATATGGAAGTCTTACCTCCTTTGCATTGAAGACGGCAGTACAAGATTTTGCATCAGGTCTGTATATAAAACATATCCTATACCTTTAAACGAGCAATTCTTGTATATATGTATATATATATATAATCGGAATCTCGGAAACGGCTCCAACGATTTTCATAAAATTTTGTGTCCAGGGAGTTTCGGGGGCAATAAATCGATCTAGCTAGGATTTATTTTTAGAAAATGTCTTTTTGTCCGTGTTTTTAGGCAAAGAAAAATTGCTACAATATCGTTAGAATAAGAAGGTAAATTTTGACGGATTGTTAGTGATTATAAATAGCTTAATTGGTATAATAGTCGGTCGCAGAATCTTAATACCCCGGTTCGAGCCCAAACCGACCGACCGACTTTTTTTAATTTTTTTTTTCATGTTCTTTTCTTTTTTGAGAAAATCTATTTTTTCGAGCCCTTTTTTTAGTATTTTTTAAAAACACGAAAATTTAAATTAAAATAATTGCACTAATGATTTTTTATTCAAATTACCAGTTCCGTTTTTTCTGTTATGTCTCTAAGATCAAAAAATATTATTTATATTTCATCAGTATGTAATTTGTATCCAAATATAATTTCCAAAAACACACGAATTAAAAAAAATCGAGCGAAAAATACCGAGCAAAGCTCGGTTAACCGGGTACTAATCTTTATATATAAAAATTACGTGACACATTGTTCGTCCACGATGAACTCCTGTACTGAACTGATTTCAATGAAATTTTGCAAACTGTGTGCAGTTTTTCCAACTTGAAAGATAGGGTGGTTTTTGAACCGATAAGTAACCCTTAATTTATTTATTGCGTATTGAAGGATTTTTTACAGGAAAGTCGTCGGAAAGGGCAGAACAACAAACCTGGCCAGCTAGTAATGTATAAAATATAATAAATATGGCTCTGTCCATCCATTACAGCCTATAAAAGTCCACTGCCGCACATAGGTCTCCCCCATAGATTGCTTCATGGGGGGAATTTTGCCATAGTTCCCACACTTGGCAAGTAAGTTGGCAACCGCAGTTATTCATAATTTTGAGTTGTTATTGGGAAGATACTACTGCCCATTTTGTGTTTCTGTTTCCCTATTTCGCCTTTTACGAAACCCATGGGATGACACGGGGTAGTGAATATTTTCACACTCCATTTATTGGGGACCACTCATTCATTCAGAGATTTCATTAGCTATCCCTACAAGTGCTCAATTCTCACATGTGTTCAAGAAACAAGTGAAGGAACACTATTTGTCTCTCTAACCCCTCTCTCTTCATTCTTTTATATATAGTCATAGATCTATGTGCCTAAAATATGTTGCCTCTTTAGTGCATAAGTTGGTATCCTTTCTCATTTTAATGCAGCCTACGCATTAATCTTTCTCTTATTTTTATTTAATTTTATTTGTGGGTTGTCTGGAAGAGATTGCTATGTAGCAATAAGACAACCTTTTGTTTTTTCCTCAATATTTATTTATTTTTGTTAATTTTATCTTTCCTTGGTGTACAATGAAGAGTACTGTATTGTATTATATCCTTTAGGATAATCAGAATGTGATCGAATCATGGATTCCCTTAGGCTATCGCCACATAAGTTAAACACATAAATAACATTGACCTGTCACACATCATTAACTGGGAAAAACAACATAACGGAACTAATTCCCGGTCCCATGTACCATGTATGGTTAGTTGCTGCTATATTTGAAAATCGAACAGTAAAAGTGTCAACCTAAATCATTTTATCCGAACTAAATTAACTTACTGTAAGTGCTAATAAATATGTTTGTCGCTTTTTTTTCGAATACCAGCTTAAAACAGTAGCTTAATGCTGCTGTTTCGTATGGTGAGGGTAGAAAACCGGAGATCCTTTTTACTGGAAATGAGGCATTCCATCTTAGTCCTCACGGATGACAACGCATCTGCATTTTGATTCGTAAACAAGGGTAGTCTATTGGCCGCAGCAACCACTTACCATCAGGTGGACTGTCTGCTTGTTTGTAACCCTATCCTATAAAAAAAAACTATATATCGCTGGTACAAATATTAGTTAGTCCTAGTAGCCCATCCTAGCTTCGCTTGGGTGGGATTTATTAATGTGGCGTTAATTTAGCTTTGAGATCCCCCATAAAAATCCTCTATTAATTCTGGATAAAATATAGCCTAGATCATTCCTAGCATTGCTCTCAGTTTGTTTGTTTGAAAGGCACCCGGACAGACAGACAAACACAAAATTTAAAAATGGTTATTCATGTCTTAATAACATGCATATAACCTCCTGAGCTGAAAAGGGGACAGTTATTTCTACATCACAGTCATTTCAATTTTATATACAGGGTAATTTGGCAAAAACTGGCCAAATTTGCGGGCAAGGTTCAAAATAAGTAATAACATAGGCAAATGGCGAAGAAAAATTAATTAAAAAAAAATCTCAAACATTCTGTCCTTTTTATCTTTTAAATTTGAAATGCGTGGTAATGCAATATTTTAACTGAGTTTACTGCGCACGCACCGCATTCGCAAGCGTCGATCGGTAGGCATAAAGGTTGTTGCCCATAAATCACATTAAATTTCAAATAAAATTAGAAGCCTTTTTTACTCGTATTTTGAAAAACTGCAATAACAGTATATCATTACTTATACATTTGAACTTAAGTTTAAAATTTGGCTGTTCTTTGAAAAATAACCCTGTATATGTACATAGATAGTAAACAAATATTCAGTAACCTGCAAAGTTGGCAATGGAATGTCGTCCACTTGAACTGACTGAGCATGTTTCACAGATTCATAATATGAAATCAAATGTGCCCTCCTCTTCTCATACTCCATTTCCTGGCGTTTCAGCTCCACCCATTTTTCTGGGTCATCTTTGTCCTAAAACAATAATAACTGCATGATATAATTTTATAGTTACATGATTTTTTTACACAACTTACATAATATATATCTCAATATATATAAATTACGTGTCACGTTGTTTGTCCGAGATGGACTCTTAAACTAATTAACTGATTTTAATCAAATTTACACACCGTGTGTATTTTAGTCCAACTTGAGGGATAGGATAGCTTTTTGCCCATGAGTGACCCACATTTTTTTTGCGAATTTAAGGATTTTTAATAGGACATGACAAAGGGTCGTCGAAAAGGCCAGAACAATGGTCGCCTGACAAGCTGTATATATATGCTATCACTGTATATATATACATATATTTTTATTCACAGTTTATTATTCATTAGAGATGTCCTAGGCAGATGTTTATTGACCAAATTAGTGATATATTGAAGATGACCCAAGTTAAGAGTAAACTTTTATGCATTTTTTATATGGACATGAAAGAATATAAATAGTAGTGTCAGGATCGTACTAAATTAGAGGTTCTCTTAGTCTCTGCTTAACTCTGACTCTGAACTGTGACAGTTCATATTACAGTAAAACTTAGTTAAGTGGGACCTAGATAAGTGGGAAACCTCCATAGCTGGAACTCATGGTCCCGACACTTTAGCACTGAAACTCCGTTACTTGAACAAAACAAACCTCTATATCTGGGATTAGTTCTTTCGATTTTATTTGTCATAACTACCTCTATAATCGAGACAACAAGTATATTTTACCTCTTTTAGTGAGACTACATTTTGTGCACTGTTTTGTTTACTAATTCTTATTCTACCCGCAAATTCTGCATTTGGCTAATCATGTAAAAGTGACCTCCAGTTTTAGTTTGGTTTTGTTATTGTCCAGAATCTAGATGTCGGGAAGGCTTTAGTCTTTATCAGTACGTAAAACTCTAAAGGTAATATCCGTTTACGAATGTGGAAAGCTTAGATAAAAATTAATAACTTTTTAGATTGTTAATTAAGATTACAACTCATGTATAATGTTTACAAAATACGTTATTTTAATTAATAATCGCACCTTTATAACTGAAATAACTTCTATTCTCACCTCTATCAATGGAACCCTCTGTAAACGACACAGATATTTACTTATACCTGGATATCTGAGACACTGGGTAAGTGGAATACCTCCTTAAGTAGGACAAATTTGCAGGTCCCTTACCATTTATCCAGGTTTCACTTATGAGAAAGTTATGTTTAGTAATATATAAACGGTGGCATTGCAAAGACAGTAAAATTATTTATAAATCATATCAATTTCTGCATTATATTGGCACTACACTACATTATACACATTACTAAATTATATATACACTACATTATATAAATGCACTGGCCTATTTTTAAACAAGACAAACAAACAACAAAGCAAAAATATTCTAAGATTAACAAATAAACGAAAACAGAGCACAAACTTACCTACTTACACTTACTTAAAATGTAAGCAACCTTTCAAGTAAAGCCAAAGCCATATTCAACTTATTGTAAAAACATCTTAAAGCATTTGCAACCAACAACATGCTTTTATTTGTTTATGTGTGTACATCAGCACTTTTACGCACCAGTAAAGAGAGAATGAAGAAGATTGGTACATGACTGCATAACATTAAGTGGAATATGATTTCGGCATTACAAAAAATGTACAAAACCACTACATCTATCTTTCTTTCTTAGTCTGAAAGGAATTTAAGCTTTAAATAAAAAGTAAAATCAGACTACAATAAAACTAAAATTAATAAAATAATTTTATATACCGATTGATAAGACATATTGTATAGAAGAATTACAGAGACTTCAGTATGTGAAATTATTCAATTTTATTTAATTCCTGGAGTCAGTTTTAATTTTTTATAAGTTCAAGTAATTTTTATATTTTAGTAAAAATTGTGTTTAAAATTTCACTGATGTTCTAGCTTCATCTAGTTTTTAATTATTTTTTTTTAATGAGCTAGACTGTAAGCTTTTATTCCATTATTTTAATAGCCACCAATATACCATAAAACTGTACTTCTATAATTCATATGAATTCCACATCTTTTGAGATGTAATGAAACAGAAATCAGTAATTTTCTTGTTAAATTATGGTTTACAATTTATGCAAAACTTTTTTTATTAATTTGTTTTTTATTTTTATTTTGTTGAAAAACGTTACCCCACAGTAGAATTTTCTCCTGTATCTCGAAGGCAGTTTACAAATATAAATTGCACATGGACAAACATCCAGACCCAAAACATATACTTGTTTCATATGGGATATGGGTGCAAATCAATAATTTAGGTTTATATGTTTATGTGGGGCCATATAATCACTTCTTCCATCAAATAAGATCTTGTATAAGCATTGCACCATTAAAAAAAAGTAAGCAAATTTACAAAAGGAAGAAAAATTAAAATGCTAAAATCGCCTTTTGATAATGAATTAACTCATTAATGCAACTATTGCAAGGAAAAACACAAATGAGGTTGATAGGGCAACAATATGGGAAAAATTATTACTATGATATTCAAATTTCTACATATTTAAGATATAATGTGCCATATCTCTTAAGATATGTAACAACTCAACATTTAATTACAGGTAAATTTTAAATAACAGTATAAATAATATCAAAATAAATCACAGATTCATCATATAATTAATGTTTTAGACACCTTGAACCCCAAGAAGCTAATAATACAGCACAAAATTGATACTTACATACATCTTAAGAACACGGTCAAATGTTTCTCTCAACTTCTTCCTCTTTTCTTTCAAAACTTTTTCATTCAGTGGTGAAGGTTGTAGTACATTATATTCTAAAAGTCAATTTATCATTTTTAGTGCATATTTCTATAATAATACAAATTTTTATATGTAGTAGAGCCATGCTGCAGTTATATTAGTATAGTTGTAGCACAAATGGGTCGGCTTGACCGGGGAAGGACCACGCTCTCACAGAATACCAGCGTAAAATAGTAGCTTAATGTTGTTGTGTTTCATATATGAGTGTAGAGAACCAGAGACCCTTTTCACTGGAAATAAGGCATTCCATCTTAGTCCTTATGGGTGACAACACATCTGTATTTTGATTTGTAATCGGATAGATGTAGATGTCTATGGACCACAGCAACCACTAACCATCAGGTGGACTGTGTGCTCATTCGTCACCATGTCCCATAAAAAAACGTAATATATAAAATTATAGATAAATAAAAAAGTTCAGTGGGTAAATAAGTGTCCTTGTAGTGGCCATGTAAAAATATCTACCACCGCATATACAGAAAATGAAACAGGAGATGGGCAGCAGCATCATCCTGAAAACTACTCAAAATAATAAACAACTATGGTTGCCAACTGCTAAACAAGCATGGCAACTATGGCACAAAACCCCCATTAGGCATTCTAAGAGGGAGGCCTATGTTCAGCAGACTTATAGGCTGTAATGGATGGATGGATGAATGGCTAGACATTAATTAAAAAAACCAACTGTGTAAAAATCTACTAAAAAGAAAAAAATCTGATATTAACAAAGTATCTATCCTTTCTGAGGGAATTATGGAGTAGTTAGTTTGCCGTTCATTATTTACTCATATGATTCCAGTGCATGTCACATTTCCTTAAAACTCTTTACTCCTCAGTTTGCAGTTATCCTTACAATGTTTGCCTTTACCACGAAGCATAGTCATTATCTATTATATAATAATAACTTTTTAATCATATCTCATTTATTTATAATCAATTTACCACTTTTATTTACAACCATTTCCACAATTAAGATGACACTAAATATGTTAAAATCCATCAAGCCATTTAGCCTATAGTGTGTAAATAAACAGATATACAAACATACACATACTCGAAAAACTATACCCTTTCTAAGGCAGTTGGGTTAATAGCTAAGGTATGCTGTTTCTTCAAACAATGAAAGATAAGTTACACCATTTTATTAATACTTCGCTATAATTCCCATTAATTTAAAGTTAATAATATATTGCATTATCAATACTTTTTGAATGGTACAAAGGCAAATATTAATAAATGTAAATTAAAAAGTTTTCATTGAGCATTGATAGGCTTTAGTCAAAACTAAGTTGTGTCTTATTACTTAGTACGATGCTTATTTGCCATAGTTTTCATACTTTACTGAGCCGTGGTAGCTCAGATGGTTAACGCTCACTGTAAATATAACAGAATGCGTGGAACCCGGGTTCGATCCCCGCCAGCACCAATGAAATTGTTAATTGCAATTTTAAGTGCTGACTTACCACATGCTCGGTGGTGAAGGAAAACATCGTGAGGAAACCTGCATGTATGAGGGATAAGAAAAAAAATTATTTCGAAGACATGTGAAGTTCGCCAACATGCATTGGGGCAGCATGGCGGACACTTCCTTGCCCTAAATCCTTCTCAGAAATGAGGGGAGGCCTGTACCTAGCATATATAGGCTGTAACTTTACTTTACTTTCATACTTAGCAAGAGCGGTGGCAATCGCCTTTTTACTCATTATTAAGAAGACAATGCTGCCCATCTCCTAATTTGTTTCCCTCTGTCGCCTCTAACGACACACACAGGATCATAGTGTAGTGGATATTCTTATACTGCAGATACATAGTTAACACTTTTATGACATTCTTAAGCTATTCTACTCTATGCACTTTATCCATCAGAATGTAGGCCTTGGCCTAAAGGTCTAGATACCAGGCCATAAACTCCAAAACTCCAAAAACAAAAAAAAAGAATGTAGGCATTAGACAAGTTGATTCCTAGACAAGGTATAACATGTACAAGTTTTCTTTTGTTAGCCTTGCTGTACATGGAGCTGGAGCTGTATTAGTGCCACTACACAAATTAGTACATACAAATAAAAGTTGTACAATATGAGTAATGCCACTGCACCAAAGCCAGCACAGGCTTATTTGTGTAATCTCTCACTCATTCTGAGACCTTAAGGAATTTTGAATTGTAATTTTTGAGCTCTTAAAAAATAAACATTAAATTCACCATGGTCTCCCTGCAGTCTAAACCAGGGTACCCATAATCGCCTTTTATGTTTATTTTTTTACTGACCACTTTTTGTAATGTTATTAATATTTTCTTCTTTTTAAATAAATATATTAACATAAAACAGATGTAATAACAGCTCCGGCATTGCTAATTTACTGAGTTGTGATTGTGGCTTTAATATTCAATGCAATTACTCTTGGCCTTGTTACAGTTATAGTGTAGTTGAGTTATGATATGGATATGGATACAGAAACACTGTGATTTGCTCAACAGGTGTGGCTATGGATCGAACCCAAATTATCTACTTGAAGCCTTAGATTAGGCGTTAGCAACTGCTCCGCCTAGTAGTCATAATTGCAATTTTAAATGTAGAGTTTATTGACAGCTGAGACCAACATATGTTCCCACAAATTAATGGTTTTTGGGTCTGCCTAATTAGTACTCCATATGGAGGTAACTAACTATCAAAAAAGTAACTTTTACAAATGTGTTATTGAAGCAACATATTTTATAAACAAACTTAAATAATGTTTAAGCTTATACCCATTTCATCGATTTTCTGTAACTCCTCTAGAATTTGTGTAGGATCTTTCATTTTTAACACTGCTGCTCTTACCATTTGCCTTTGCCTTTTATTTTTCTTTAACTCTTTTTTTCTGGCTTCTTTTCCTAAAAATAAAGGCATTTAATGTTAGCAAAAATTTACGGAATATTTATATAAAAATAAATTAAATTAAAATAAGCATTACTTACTTGCTTGGTCAGTTGGATTCATATATTTACCACTTTTAGTGGTGTTTATTGATCGACGCCCCATTTTAACGATTTTCTAAATAAATTTACTTTTAAATTGTAATAAAATCTAATCCAATTTAATCACAAATCAGCACATAAAATAAAGACAACGATTTATTCCTAGATTAAGAGTAATAGTGTTCTTCATAGATAAATAAATACGTAGCAAGCTATGTTCTGCTTCTGTGCTTCTTTTTCTCAATTTGCCCCAATTTTTCCATAGACTTATCCATAGATTTAGTTAGTATAAAAATTTTTTATTAACATGCTTTACGGCTCTGGGATCTAGCCCTTCTGAGCCTATCATTTCTTTCGGAATCTTCATTTTTATATTCTTTTTCTTCACAATATGCTGATGCGTCACATTGTGAAGCCCTTGGGAGATTATAACGACAGCTCAACCCAGCAGATAGTTGATGATGACAGCCACTCAAGTTCATGAGACACCCAAGCCATCAAAATAACTTGACGTTTATTTCGATATCAAAGCACTTGTTTCATCGTTTTCCCTAATAGTTCACACGCGCGGACACTTAATTCACAAAATCGCATCACTTTAACGGATAAAAACCCACTTCAAACTATTATTCACGCGACAAAACAGGAGCGACAATCCGTCTACAGCCAAGTTCCCGCCAAAACTCTCAGTATAAACTCTAGCGATGGGTCAACTCGAGTTAACTCAAGTTGCGCTTAACTCGAGTTGGATCTGTCTAGCTCGAATTTGGGATGCCTGTACACAATCGAATCAAACGAGCAAACGAAAGCAAAAGAGTAAGAGCGCGATTTGTTCGTTGTACGCATAGATAGTCTTTTAAAAATATTATTTTTTGTTGAAAATATTTATAAATAAATTTTGTAGAAAATTATTTATAGGTACGTTAACTTACAAGTTATGATTAGTTATTTAATAGTTAATAGTTAATATTTTACAATAAATTAGTTATTAATTAATATTTGACGATATATTAGTTATTGATTAGTTATTTGATAATATTTGACAATAAATTATATTTCGTTTTCTCATATTTATATAACGTTTCCACAACACTGAAATATATGCCGTATTGAAAAAAAATCTACAAAAAATAAAATAAAAGTAGTAACATGAATTATCATATAATCCTACTCCTCGTGGTATCGTGTCAAAAACGCTGGCTACGTTTCCTCGCTGAATGGCGATATTTAGTTTCCGAACGAGAAAAGAACTAACCTTCTTATCACCAGGAGCAACGACCAGTCGTTACCTTTAGAAATTTTACCGCACGTAGATCCCACGGACCGATAGTCTTTACAGCGAGTGACATAAATATGTAGTCATTTCTCTGAGACACATATTTGCGCCAATTATTTAAATCAACTGCCTCTGATGCCGCCCCCGCATTTAACGAGGAACCCTGAGATGAGAGGCTGCTAAAGTGTGTCCGTAAGTAGCATCCTACACCTCTCTACCCGGGAATCAATGTCATTCCATCAGGTCTCTTGCATTCTCTTAAGTTTTTGAGAATTATTTTTCCTTTATTTATTCAGAAAATAATTGATAGAATCAGGCGTTACTTCGCGGAAATCCATTACAATAAAGACATTAATACTTAATTCGCAACCGTCCGCTAAATTAAATTCAATGGTGTGTCTTACTTAGATCTTAGCTAGTCTTAGCGGTCAGCCGCCGTAGAGTCTACATCACCTGAAGATGCCTCGTGTAGAGGCGAAACACGTGTCGTATTATCTTCGATGGTGCGTCGTGTGATGATGTGATGGTGTGTGTGGTAATGGTGTTGGGAGTAGTGGTGCAGGTAGTAGTGGTGCTGGGATTAGTGGTGACAGGATTAGTGCACGCAATTGAGGAAGGGCGGGAGGTGCTCTTCATTCTAGGTAAGACAAATCATTGTATTTATTTAAGCGGATGGTTGAGAATTAACTATTAATATCATTAATATTCAGAAAATACTTGATTGAATTTTTTTAACTCAGTGGCCTTATATCTTAATTATACACACAAATACATATATATATATATATATATATATATATATATATATATATATATATATATATATATATATATATATATATATATAAATATATATATATCTGCTAGGCACAGGCCTCCCCTCTTTCTGAGAGGGTTTAAGGGCAAGGAAGTGTCCGCCGCGCTCCCCCAATGCGTGTTTGCGACCTTCACAAGTCTTCGAAATATTTTTTTTCTTATTCTTCAGACATGCAGATTTCCTCACGATGTTTTCCTTCACCGCCGAGCACGTGGTAAATCAGCACTTAAATTTTATATTTACAACCAGCGTTAACCATCTGAGCTACCACGGCTCTCATATATATATATATATATATATATATATATATATATATATATATATATACTTATATACAAATATATATGTATATATGTAAGCGGCGGTGAAGGAAAATATCGTGGGGAAATCTGCATGTCTGAAGAATAAGAAAAAAAATATTTCGAAGACTTGTGAAGGTCGCAAACACGCATTGGGGGAGCGCGGCGGACACTTCCTTGCCCTTAAACCCTCTCAGAAAGAGGGGAGGCCTGTGCCTAGCAGATATATATATATATATATATATATATATATATATATATATATATATATATATATATATATATATATATGTATTTGTGTGTATAATTAAGATATAAGGCCACTGAGTTAAAAAAATTCAATCAAGTATTTTCTGAATAATAATGATATTAATAGTTAATTCTCAACCATCCGCTTAAATAACTTTACGGCTCTGGGTTCTAGCCCTTCTGAGCCTATCATTTCTTTCGGAATCTTCATTTTTATATTCTTTTTCTTCACAATATGCTGATGCGTCACATTGTGAAGCCCTTGGGAGATTATAACGACAGCTCAACCCAGCAGATAGTTGATGATGACAGCCACTCAAGTTCATGAGACACCCAAGCCATCAAAATAACTTGACGTTTATTTCGATATCAAAGCACTTGTTTCATCGGCTCTCATATATATATATATATATATATATATATATATATATATATATATATATATATATATATATATATATATATATATATATATATATATATACATATATACAAATATATATGTATATATGTAAGCGGCGGTGAAGGAAAATATCGTGAGGCAATCTGCATGTCTGAAGAATAAGAAAAAAAATATTTCGAAGACATGTGAAGGTCGCCAACACGCATTGGGGAAGCGCGGTATATATATATATATATATATATATATATATATATATATATATATATATATATATATATATATAATTATATATATGTATTCGCGTGTATAATTAAGATATAAGGCCACTGAGTTAAAAAAATTCAATCAAGTATTTTCTGAATAATAATGATATTAATAGTTAATTCTCAACCATCCGCTTAAATAAATACAATGATTTGTCTTACCTAGAATGAAGAGCACCTCCCGCCCTTCCTCAATTGCGTGCACTAATCCCGTCACCACTAATCCCAGCACCACTACTACCTGCACCACTACTCCCAACACCATTACCACACACACCATCACATTATCACACGACGCACCATCGAAGATAATACGACACGTGTTTCGCCTCTACACGAGGCATCTTCAGGTGATGTAGACTCTACGGCGGCTGACCGCTAAGACTAGCTAAGATCTAAGTAAGACACACCATTGAATTTAATTTAGCGGACGGTTGCGAATTAAGTATTAATGTCTTTATTGTAATGGATTTCCGCGAAGTAACGCCTGATTCTATCAATTATTTTCTGAATAAATAAAGGAAAAATAATTCTCAAAAACTTAAGAGAATGCAAGAGACCTGATGGAATGACATTGATTCCCGGGTAGAGAGGTGTAGGATGCTACTTACGGACACACTTTAGCAGCCTCTCATCTCAGGGTTCCTCGTTAAATGCGGGGGCGGCATCAGAGGCAGTTGATTTAAATAATTGGCGCAAATATGTGTCTCAGAGAAATGACTACATATTTATGTCACTCGCTGTAAAGATTATCGGTCCGTGGGATCTACGTGCGGTAAAATTTCTAAAGGTAACGACTGGTCGTTGCTCCTGGTGATAAGAAGGTTAGTTCTTTTCTCGTTCGGAAACTAAATATCGCCATTCAGCGAGGAAACGTAGCCAGCGTTTTTGACACGATACCACGAGGAGTAGGATTATATGATAATTCATGTTACTACTTTTATTTTATTTTTTGTAGTTTTTTTTTCAATACGGCATATATTTCAGTGTTGTGGAAACGTTATATAAATATGAGAAAACGAAATATAATTTATTGTCAAATATTATCAAATAAATAATCAATAACTAATATATCGTCAAATATTAATTAATTACTAATTTATTGTAAAATATTAACTATTAACTATTAAATAACTAATCATAACTTGTAAGTTAACGTACCTATAAATAATTTTCTACAAAATTTATTTATAAATATTTTCAACAAAAAATAATATTTTTAAAAAGACTATCTATGCGCACAACGAACAAATCGCGCTCTTACTCTTTTGCTTTCGTTTGCTCGTTTGATTCGATTGTGTACAGGCAGCCCAAATTCGAGCTAGACAGATCCAACTCGAGTTAAGCGCAACTCGAGTTAACTCGAGTTGACCCATCGCTAGAGTTTATACTGAGAGTTTTGGCGGGAACTTGGCTGTAGACGGATTGTCGCTCCTGTTTTGTCGCGTGAATAATAGTTTGAAGTGGGTTTTTATCCGTTAAAGTGATGCGATTTTGTGAATTAAGTGTCCGCGCGTGTGAACTATTAGGGAAAACGATGAAACAAGTGCTTTGATATCGAAATAAACGTCAAGTTATTTTGATGGCTTGGGTGTCTCATGAACTTGAGTGGCTGTCATCATCAACTATCTGCTGGGTTGAGCTGTCGTTATAATCTCCCAAGGGCTTCACAATGTGACGCATCAGCATATTGTGAAGAAAAAGAATATAAAAATGAAGATTCCGAAAGAAATGATAGGCTCAGAAGGGCTAGAACCCAGAGCCGTAAAGTTATTTAAGCGGATGGTTGAGAATTAACTATTAATATCATAATTATTCAGAAAATACTTGATTGAATTTTTTTAACTCAGTGGCCTTATATCTTAATTATACACACAAATACATATATATATATATATATATATATATATATATATATATATATATATATATATATCTGCTAGGCACAGGCCTCCCCTCTTTCTGAGAGGGTTTAAGGGCAAGGAAGTGTCCGCCGCGCTCCCCCAATGCGTGTTTGCGACCTTCACAAGTCTTCGAAATATTTTTTTTCTTATTCTTCAGACATGCAGATTTCCTCACGATGTTTTCCTTCACCGCCGAGCACGTGGTAAATCAGCACTTAAATTTTATATTTACAGCCAGCGTTAACCATCTGAGCTACCACGGCTCTCATATATATATATATATATATATTATACCTTTTGATTCTTAGTTCAGGATAAACGTGGATGTGTATGAGTGCCTGTGTGCTCGTTTGTCACCTAATGCTATACGTGCAGTTCACACGCGACAGAAGTGAAACTTTCAAATTAAAAAATCGTAATTTCATAAATTCAGGTAATCTAGTCTATTTTACGTACCACCTTGGATGTCAATCAATTGTTCGATAAAGTTACTACGTATAGAATGAAGTAGGTGGCGCTATTATAATTTTACTCGAAAGAAAATATAATATCTATGAGTCTAATACATATATTAAAAGGATTGTTAGATTTATTTACCATAAAATAAAATTTACTTATATTTTATGCCGAACGTGTAGTTTAAATTATAATATTAAATAAATCATTTGCCGTAAAATATTTTCATTTTATTTTACATTTCATTTGAAGGTTTCACTTCTGTCGCGTGTGAGCTGCACGCGTGTTTTTATAATACATAACGACCATCCGCTAGATCGGAGGACCTCAAAAAATCAAGAAAATCGCAACAAAATATATAATACGCAAAATAACGGCACACCGCTAGTAGATATAAACGGTAACTTAATCCGATGTACCATTATTTGTAAGACAGGACCACAAAACTTCAAGATATTTGCAGCAATTATCAAAATCGATGATGTATTTTATTTACCAAAACATATAATATGTTGTAGCATTTGTGTAGATACTCTTATAGCGCGTTTTAAAAACTAGTAGCGACATCTATTAAAAATCTTGGGAGCTTATAGCACCATTCATTACTTTTACGGCCTGAAGCTGATGAAAATTAAATAGAAGTAAAGGCTTGAAGAAGTATAGTACTCACTAATTACAAACAGATTTATTTCAATTTTACCTATTACAAAGTTGAAGTTTGGCCATCTTCACCGCTTGTTTATTCCATAGGCACACGACACCTTCGTACCTTGTTGAACAAAACGCGTAAGCGACGCCGTTTCGGTGGCGTTTACGACTTTTTTCTTGCGAGCGTTGAGCTATAATGCTTTTTATGTCATTTTCTCCCACTTTAAATCTCTGTCTCTTTTTACTGTCGCTTTTTCGTTTCATAGACTTTTAAATCACAATAACGCTATAGAAGTTTTCACTTCAAAAATCGGTAATGAATTGAACGAAGATAATAAATAAAGAAATTTATAAAGAGTATTGATTATGTAACCAAAATAATTTGTTATTTAGCATTTTGTTACCTATTTTGACAGTGATCTTAAACTATTAATAGCTTATGTACCTACATCTTAAAACTAGACTGATATTGTTCTATTACGACTGCAATATAACTAGCTTTGCTGTTAAATATAGTTGAAGTGATATTACTATAACTAAGACTAAAAACAAAAATAAATAAATAAATATGTGATACACATACTAAATATACCTTTTTTATTTCAATCCTACCTACTTAGTTCAGTAATGATAGTTTTCCCAACTCAAAATAGAGTTGGATAGAAAAACAAATATATTAAAATTAATATGTAACAATTTATTTACTCTGTTACATTCTGCTAACTCGAGTTGAGTTAATTTCAACTTTGTCGTCTTTTTTCTGAGTTGGCACATCTAATAATAAACTCTATAGATACTAACAACTACAACCAACATACGAGACTATATATACTATAAATATACCTATTTATATGACCTCACCAGTATATACACTCTTATCTATGCTCATCAGTTTCCTCTTAGTAGTCTATGCTCACCAATGCTCACCAGCATAGAGTATCTTTTTTACAATGTAAGTAATTACTCTAACAGTACGTTTGCACTGAGAAACATCCAACACGTAATGTTTTGAAACAAATCGCATGAAATAAATCACACAACATGTTTTGTTGATGGTGGCGTTCGCACTCACAAAAACTGTGTAAAATTTTCAGATTTCAGATTCACAGATATCAAGATTTGTTTTTAGCTGTGTTCGCATTGAATACAGCATAAACATTCTACTTGTTTATCTATAGATTTGTCAACGTTAGCGTTCGCACTGTTGTTTTTTTATATTTCGCGATTTGTTTTAAATCGTGTTTTTCTGTTATCCAATTTAGTTGCAAAACATCACAAAACATTATCAACCCTAGCGGAGACGAATGATAACTTTATACAAAATATATATGTGGTATCATCATCATCATCATCATTACAGCCCTTCACAAGTCCACTGCTGAACATAGGCCTCCCCCAAGGTATGCCACAAAGCACGGTCCTGACTCACGACTCCTGAGCCACCTGCATCCATCGACTTCCTGCATGTCTTACCAGTCGTCACTCCATCTAGTGGGGGGTCGCCCTACACTTCGCCTACAGGTACGAGTCTGCCACTCGAGAACCGTTTTTTCCCCAATGGTTGACGGTTCTACGAGCGACATGGCCGGCCCATTGCCACTTCAGCTTACTAATCTGTTGGGCTATGTCGGTCACTCTGGTTCTACTGAGGATATTCTCATTTCTAAGTTTATCACGCAGAGAAACTCCGAGCATAGCCCTCTCCATAGCTTGCTGAACGACTTTGAGCGTCCTCATACGACCAGCAGTGAAGGACCACGTCTCGGTTCCGTAGGTTATCACTGGCAACACGCACTGGTTGTACAATTTAGTTTTCAGGTTTTGAGGTATACCTGACGAAAAATATAATATAATATGTATATAATAGCAACAATATTTATCATTTTATTAGTCTGGACCCAAAGGCTGTTATAAAGATTGTTATACTAAGCCTACAATGTCGGGTCTTGCGTGCTTAGTATTACAGTCCAGACGGAATGTGACAGCCATGCATCCGACATCGCCGCGGCGACTAGTATATGTATACTGGCCGCCTAATAGCAGGTGATTCTAAGGTACAAAATTACATTTCTCAAACTTGCATAATACTAGAACACTACTGAAGGGAGACAAAATTTCTTTAGCAAAATTAGTTCTGTCTATTAAGTCATTAAATGAGTTAAAAAAAGGAAAATAAAAATCGATTAGTAGAAGTAACTTACCAACCAACCTTTTTTTTTCAAACGGCGGTGACAGATGGCAGTGAGCAATAGAGAGAGTAGGCATGTCGATCTGAGGTAGATTAATCGAAGAATCGATTTTTTGTGCCAAAAAGATAGATTTTTAAAATTGATATATAGTTCTGAATCGATCCAGTGAATCGATATTTCACCCTAGAAAATCGAGATCAAATCTTTTTCTGTTTTTATAAGATCTATAAAATGATTTACAATTAGTTGGATGTACCCGAACTCGCAAAGGACAGTTATCTACCATGGAGTATAGAGGTAAGAAAGACAATCTCCCATAGGAGAATAGTTGAAAATGTGTCCATCCGTAAGCAGTAAATAACAGTTTAAAAACTCTACACAATAGCGCTCGAGTAGCTACAGGGAGTGATAAATCGTCATAAAATACGTTAAGAGTGATTTTGAAAATAAAAATTTTGAAAGCAATAAAATAATTATTGTAAAAATAATTATGGTGAAAGTCCGTGCAATAAAAAAATTATAAAAAAATCTTTAAAATCTAGACTGTAGCTACAGTGGCGCCACCTTGTTTAGCGCTTTCCTACAACGACGGAAACGATTCTTGTAATCACAAAATCGATTCCGCAAACAGTTTTTATAAGCACACAAGATTTTTAAATCCAATACCCTGCGCTGAGGGGAATTGTCATGCGAGACGAGTCCATTAAATTGAATGATCTATGGTCTAAACAAACAAACACGGCCCACGAACTAACCGATTTCATTCGTTGATATTCTTTGCTTCTCGTTCTTGCACGACACCATAAATAAATATAGACCATAGAAAGAGATGAACCAAATTATGATTTCGTTGCGATTTTTTGGTAGTTATCTGACAACGGAACACATCGCGAAGTATAATTACCTAAAGCAATAAGGTCGAATTTTAAATGGTTTAAATTGCCTAAATTTTAAGTTTGTGTAGTTATGTATGAGAGTTATCAAATTTTAAATGATCCTTTAGGTCATTATACACCAGGTTTAGATTTGTAAAAACATATTTTATTTAGTTAAGGCAACTTTATGTTTATTATTTTCGATGAAAAGTTTTGAATTTGACTTTTTTCAAAATGCTACAATTACGCACTTGACCTTGGTGGCGCATATCGTTTTCTAAAATATTATCTATAAACATTGAGTTATAATGTACTACGTACTAGAGAAGACGCCTCAACTCGAATGTTTGTAACACGCATTAGAGCGCACGCACTCCAACTCACTTAGTCTGTGTCAAGCGGTTGCCGCAACGTGAGACATTTGAATGAAGAATTGTTTTTAAAATAATATGCCTTCGTGTGTTTGTTCAAACAACTCGAGAAACATAAGTAAAAGTCAAGGAGTGACTTTTCACCAGTAAGTTCAATATATTATCTTTAAAATACGCTTAATTTAATTATATTTTATCAACTGTAATATAAACATGAATGTCAAAGAGTAAAACATTTTTACGCACAGACTTGACACTATCGAATATATATATATATATATATATATATATATATATATATATATATATATATATATATATATATATATATATATGTATATATATATATATATATATATATATATATATATATATATATATATATATATATATAGTAAATGTTAATGCATTAAAATTATTTTTTTTAATTTGTATTTAAAGGTTTCGTCGGCCGTATCATGACACAAGAGAATCATGGACAAAATTTGTTCAGAAGAATCGCAGCGAAGAAACGTGGTTACCGTCAGATTATTCACGCATATTATGTTCCGTGCATTTCGAAGAAAACGACAAATACCACAAAACAGGAAGAGTATACTTAAAGAAATCTGCAGTACCATGTAATAATGTAATTATATTATTGTATAACATTGCTGGAATTGTGTTCAATGCTTTATTTTTATTTTATTTTAATATAAATAAATATATTTGTAAATAAAAGTAATACTAATAAATGATAATGTTGATGATTTTTGATATTAAATGTATATTTTTGTATTTCACATATTTACCTATTAAAATATTAAATAAAATACCCTTAAAATGTAATTCTGACATAATATTATGTAACATTATATTAAATTAGAACATATACAAAATAAAAAAACAACTTAAAAAATTGTACTCGATATAATTAACAATACAATCTAAATAAACAATTATTACCTACTGACCATTCTAATTACGTATAATCTATAATAACAAAAACTGACCGCGCAGGCGCAATGCGCGTTTATACCAACTGCGCATGCGCGACTCTACTATTCCCGCTCATGCGCGAAGACATAGAGTAGCGCACAATTTTTGTTTGGAATAGCTTCTCCAGTACGTAGTACATTATAACTCAATGTCTATAAAATTATTAATTTTTGACGTTGCGTTCGTACATTTATTTGCAATATTTTTGTTTATTTTTTACATTAGTTTTAGTTCGGACAATAATGTGTGCAATGAAAATGTAGTATAGTATAGTATAGTTTAAGTTGATATAGACTCTTCTAATCATTTTTGTAAAAAGACTTTCAAAATGTCACGTAAGGTTAGTGGAATACGGTCTCAATTTGATAATAAAGGCAATTCTGTAAACGGTTTGTAAATATTGTTAACAAACGATGTCCTATAAATCTATTAATGAGAACTTAAGTTCTAGCTCAAGAAATTTTCCGCTAGTGCTAAGCCTGGTTAAGCATGAAAAATAATCACCAATTTAAATAATAATTAATAAATAAACTACCTTTAATAATCTAAGTAATTAGTTGAATAAATGTTTTGCATTGGTTTTGCAGTTTGAGGTTATGTTACGGTTACACCGATATCGATATCTGAAAACAGTTTTCAATAACGATATGAAAACTCAATAATAATGTCCTCCAGATCGAATCGGCCATCGGCGCAGGACAGGATTATAGTGCCCAAGTGTATGCGCAAGCACAGGTGCACTCTCTATTCCCTCACTCTCGTAATCCGATGGGACGGTAAACCGACACGACCGGGAGAGAGATCAGGCGTTGGACCAACGGCTTTACGTGCTTTCCGAGACACTAGGGTGAGACCCCGCCAACTTCCTGACTCCGGGCAGCTACTGCAATGATTTCAAAAGGAAGGATATGCCCATCTAAATATTTTACTCATAACTTTTTATACAAAAAAAAGTAACGCATCGAATCAAAACACGACGTAACCAGGGTCGGATTTCGTGGTATAATTATCCTAATTGTACCATTATTTCATAGTTTGTAGTATATAGTATCGTAGTAATACTAAGCAAAAATACCATAATTTTACTTAAAGGTCGACTCGACTTATTATTGGGTCCTTTTACATTTTAATATTAACCCTACGACATCGAGAATTTCTATATTGTACATGAGTACCGCGTTTTTTTTAATAAAATTGAAATTTCCTCCCTTTCTAGTCAATATCGATGCTCGGACAATGCATTTATATTGCATCCTTGATACAACCTACCAGGCTACCACGATAAAAACTCTATGCTCCAGAAGCAATCGGTTTGAAAAAGAATTTCAAAATATTTTATGAATCAGATTTTCAGATTCAATTAAGGGGATATAGTAAGTCAGCTCAAATTCTAATTTCGTCCCCACTTGCCCGCGCGTCGTATGTTATGTACCGACATGTTTGTAATCACTAATACTGTAAGTAGAAAGGTCGTTAGACACTTATTTCATTAGATTTATTATATTTATGCCTGTTTCTTAACGCCAAGCCAGTCGCTTCTTATTTTTATTACGGTTATTTCCCATTTTAATTTTACGTCGTCCTGTTGCGTAATGTGTACTCTGATCGTAAGCGACACAACCTCCCCGTTCAAAGGCCGAAGCGAAGTGACCGTGCGGCAGGAATCACGCTTCAAGAGGCCGATAGTTTAGATAATTTCTTTTTACAGTGAAAATAATGGTATTTAAAAAAAAGTAAATAACATAAGCACTGCTTTATAGTTAGTTCAGTTAGTATGCAGTTTCATGATCTTATTTAAAGTATTTTATGAATAACAGCGGTTTATTGTTTATTTTGGAGGTAACTTTGGATTTTTTCTATCGAGAAAATTTTGCGAAATCGTGTTTTCGTCTAACATAATCCTTAACATTTATCCTCAACTTTACCATATATTTATTTCAAAATTAATGCTGCAATATTTTCGGCATAACGAAGGATCTTGCTAAGCCATTTGAGATTATATTTCCCCTTAAGCAGATATGGTTTATTTTGTACTCTTTTTGTTTTACCCTTATTGAATATAAAATGTAACAGCTACCAATATTCAAAATTTAACTTATCCATACCTAGTTATTTATACAAAAATTAAACAGAAATAAAAGCAAACCGTCAAAAAAACGAAACTTATAGATAAACTAGACGCGTGACGCCAAAATCGCGGTACATGGGAAAAAAGGGATGTAAATACCAGCGCTCTTTCGGGATGTAAATACCAGCGCTCTAAAAAAGAAGTATAATTCCGCCTGTAGGTCCTTCAAAAGAGTCATTGCCAAGGCAAAGTTAGAGCACATAGGCAGAATTGGCGAGAAACTAGTTCGCCTTCCTTCTAGAAGCCGTTCATTCTGGTCTCTCGCCAAGGCTGTCCAGGGGAATTTCTGTCAGTCATCTCTTCTATCTCTGCACAGAGAGGATGACTCACTGGCTCATACCGCAAAGGAGAATGCCGATCTTCTGGGCTCTTTATTTGCGTCCAACTCGACTCTCGATGACGGGGGGAGTACGCCACCGACCATCCCGCGGTGTGAGTGCTCCATACCGGAAGTGCAGTTCACACAGCGCTTGGTTCGCAAAGCACTCCTCTCCCTGACATCCACAAGTCGAGTGGGCCTGACGGAATCCCCCCAATTGTGCTGAGGACGTGTGCTCCAGAGTTGGCACCGGTTTTAACGCGTCTTTTCCGGTACTCCTACTCCCTAGGCGTAGTCCCAAAATCGTGGAAGACGGCTTTCGTCCACCCGATCCCTAAAAAAGGCAACCGCTCAGACCCGTCCAACTACCGGCCTATCGCCATTACCTCCTTGTTCTCCAAAACAATGGAGTCCATTGTAAACTGCCAGCTCATGAGGTACCTTGAGGAACACCAGCTGATTAGTGACCGCCAATACGGTTTTCACCGTGGTCCGTCAGCTGGTGATCTTCTCGTATACCTAATTTACAGATGGGCGGAGGCAGTAGAGTCCAAGGGGTAGGCATTGGCCGTTAGTTTGGACATTGTGAAAATAAATGAAAAAAAATGTGCCAAAATAAATCCGAAAGTTAAATGTTGTGCAAGAAGATAATTAAAAAAAGGGAGTCATTCGATATTCATAAGAAACCAAACAAAAATGTTAAGATAAGTATTTAGATTTCTTAAGAAAAGGTTCTGACTTGGTCCGGGCAATCTACTTTCAAAATCCCCATATAAGTCTGCAGTTTGTGATCACATCCTAGGCGGCCAAAGATTTGATAGACCACAAATCCTCGCGAAAGGACATCGATCCTACCAAGGATGACACGTGAGGCTATTGAAATTAAAAAAAACATCCTAATTTCAATAGAGAAGGAGGCTGGGTACTACCACCTGCTTGGGCCCCTGTAATTAATAAAATTAAAACTAAACCCGAGCATACTACTGCAAGACTTCAGGAAAAAGTAAGTTCATTCTGCATAGATCGGACCAAAAACAATAATTAAAAAGCTGAAGGTACTCCGCGTTAACATTGACATCGGGACGTCAGTCACCTCAGTACCCCGTGACCATTTTTTTTTTTTTTTTATAGAAGAGGCGGCAAACGAGCATGCGGCTTACCTGATGTTAAGTGACTACCGCCGCCCATGATCAACCGCAACACCAGGAGAATTGCGGGTGCGTTGCCGGCCCTTTAGAAAGGAGTAAGCTCTTTTCTTGAAGGTCCCCAGGTCGTATCGGTCCGGAAAAATCGCCAGTGATAAACTGTTCCACAGAGAGGTTGTACGTGGAATAAAACTCCTTGTGAAACGTACAGTGGTGGACCGCCAAGCATCCAGATGGTGTGGATGGTATCGGGACGTTTGCCGTGTCGTGCGTTCACGAAATTTGGCGGCTGGGATTAATCCGAACAATTCCTCAGAGCACTCCCCGTGATAGATGTGATAAAATACGCAAAGAGATGCAACATCTCTTCGCAACGCCAGTGAATCGAGCCGATCGGAAAGCACTCGGTCGTCGACGATTCGAGCCGCTCTGCGCTGGATGCGGTCAAGTGGAAGGAGCTGGTACTGGGGAGCCCCAGCCCAGAGATGGGAACAGTATTCCATGTGCGGCCGAACCTGCGCCTTGTAAAGTTGCAGGCGGTGTGCCGACATGAAATACTGTCCCGCTCTGCTGAGCACGCCAAGCTTTTTAGAGGCCAATTTGGCCTTCCCTTCCAAGTGACCACGAAACTGCACGTCACTCGATATGTCGACGCCGAGGATTCCGATACTGGCTGAGGCAACAAGGGGAGTGCCTTGAAACTGAGGGGATACGACAAAGGGGTTCTTTTTAGCGGTTAACGCGCAAACTTGTGTCTTCTGGGGGTTAAACTGGACTAGATTTAGTCGTCCCCAATCCGAGACTCTGTTCAGCAAAGACTCGACTTCAGACACAAGTTTGTCCCGGCACTCGGAGACGTTTTCCCGAGAAATATTGGCTCGGCCGGTGTAAAGAGCATCACCAGTGCTGTCATCTGCATAGCAATGAATGTTACGGGTATGCAACATATCATTGATATGCAGAAGAAACAGCGTTGGCGATAGCACGCAGCCCTGTGGAACACCAGCATTAATAGGCTTGCAATCGGAGCTTGCACCGTCTACAACGACCTTGATGCTCCGATCTGCAAGAAAGCTGGTGATCCAATCGCACAATTTCTCGGGAAGCCCATAGGAAGGGAGCTTCGAAAGAAGTGCTTTGTGCCAAACCCGATCGAAGGCCTTCGCAATGTCCAAACTAACGGCCAATGCCTCCCCCTTGAACTCTACTGCCTCCGCCCATCTGTGAGTGAGGTAGACCAGAAGATCACCAGCTGACCGACCACGGCGAAAACCGTATTGGCGGTCACTAATCAGCTGGTGATCCTCAAGGTACCTCATGAGCTGGCAGTTTACAATGGACTCCATTGTTTTGGAGAACAAGGAGGTGATGGCGATTGGCCGGTAGTTGGACGGGTCTGAGCGGTCGCCTTTTTTAGGGATCGGGTGGATGAAAGCCGTCTTCCATGATTTTGGGACTACGCCTAGGGAGTAGGAGTACCGGAAAAGACGCGTTAAAACCGGTGCCAACTCTGGAGCACACGTCCTCAGCACAATTGGGGGGATTCCGTCAGGCCCACTCGACTTGTGGATGTCCAGGGAGAGGAGTGCTTTGCGAACCGAGCGACCATGTGTGTTGGAAAGCACCCGAAACGTCGGGAATTAAAAATCATTTAAAATTAAACGTGATAAAATCCGTAAAAGTAGTTTTAATCAATGTGTAGTGTTCGCGTAAATATAAGAAATCATTATCCCCATATAATACCAATCCCTAACCAACTTTGTTTTCCCCGTAATTTGGGGAATTCCTTATGTGTTGACATTGTAAATTGCGAGGCGACACGAGTCGGCTGGGCGGCGACAGCGTGTGTGTGTGAAAGGGAAGCGTAGAGTGAGCGTAAATACAGTAATATCTTACGTATTTTCGTACCGAGCTAGATAAATAGAGTTTTTGACCCTTTATCCGCAGATTTCAGGTATTTAAGTTTAACAGCTGGTTTTATGTTTATGTATTTCCATAATTTTTTTAATGAAATTATCGTTCCATTTAGCTGTACTGACTTGATAGAGATAAAGCTAATTAAACGTTGTAAAAAAAATGATATTTTTTCATCGTGATCGATTTTTTTTGTCCTGTCATCGAAGGTATCCTTCGTATATATCGTCGTATGTAGTAATCCCAAAACATGTTTCATTACGTTTCTCTTTTGGCCTTATTTGAAAATTTAATTCTAAAAAGCCATTAATACTCGTATATTGACTCAATTTATGTAGAATTGCAGAATCTCTCTGTAGGGTAGATCTAAGTTTTTTCCTATCACAGACTAACAACAATTTTCAGTAGAGAGATATGATAGAAGAACCTGACATGAGAAAATTAATTTTCTGTGGCTATACTAGGAGAGGTTGGAAATTTGTTCTACCTGTTCCGGTACCGGTGAAATAACAGTTGCAGTAGTCAGTTTCAATACAAAAGGCAGTCATCCCATTCAAGAGGAACTGTGTCAGTTTGTCTGTTCCTGTTACTGTTGCGGAAGAATCGCAATGTTGTACAATAAGGTTATACATATAATTTTGCAGCAGTTATACATATTTTATTATTATTTGTGCATAATTTATAGTTTTGATGTATCCGCTATACGAATGTGATTACAGACATTTTGTAACCCTTTCAGCACAGATTAATACGATAGTGCGTTAGCAGTTAGTTAGTACCAGTTCTGGCTCACTGAGTCAGAAGTGGTACAACGTTCGTCGACTCACGATCCTAAAAAAAAAGATAAAGGTTGTGGCATGTTCTGATCACGATTCTGCGGTCCGTTTTTGCGTAGGATGCACGGTTCCGGAGATGTGCAGATTTATAAACTCTTATCTAATTGATATCTGGTGAGGGCCTCCACCGTCATTAGCACACCATTGTTCCTATCTATTTATATATTGTTCATTGAATACCGTCATTATCTATTCTTCCACAGCGTGTGCGTCGGCTTATCAGTGCCATTGTATTATACTCCTTTGTTCCTAACTGCAACGCCAATCTGAATCATCAATAAAATACATTACCTAATTATGTTACAATTTTTATTTACGAAATACGAACTTATTATCTATAAAATAGGAGCGAAACATCTCATCCACTAAAATATCGTTGTACAATGTGTTCCCTGTAAATATACTCGTAAAACTATGCGTTGAACATCCCTGAAACTTATATAGCAAATACATTAATAAATATTCGCCACAAACTGAAGTCCACTCATTCTGAGTACTATCAACATTCCAGTTCCATCCTTTACAATTCCTTTTTAAAAACTCCAGATGATATCGTACATGTGATCATCCGTATGAATCAAAATATTGACCAACGTCATTCGTATCGATATATAAAGCTACCCAATGTGACCCTAGTTTATCATCTGTATCCAAATTGCATATTATATACGTTGGTACGTGGGTATACATGGGCAGTCTATTAGCAGCATAAACGTTATTTTCTAGACTGGGGTGAATCTTTTTCAGATGTTGTTGTACATCTAGTGTATCCATGATATGACTGCTATTAGTAGATTATTACAGTACCAATCCACTCAGTGACTAACATAGGAATGGTCAATTATAGTGATTTCTAAATATTAAATTGCATTATTTTGTGTTATACAAAACGTATTTGAGTCATCAATACACTGAACAAGACGCAACACGAAGTAATGCTGAGATAAGCAACAGAATTAGAGATAAGCTTGTTGACGCATAAAGTTACTATCAATTCCACTGCAGAAATTCTTTAGATTAGGATTATTACATACTGGTACTATATAAGACCAAGCAACTGCAGTAATGGAGTTAGTGTATGATCGTTTGACCGCAGTGGATCTATCAATACTACATTTGTGTTACTTCAACGCATCAAAGGCCATGGATGTAAGTGTTTATTCTATTGACAAACTTACTTTTCTTTCTGTTATTTTCTTACGTGTGTATGATTTAGTGTTAGCAAATTATATTTAAATATTGTGTGTGTATATGATTAAGCCGTGGTAGCTCAGATGGTTAGCGCAAGCTGTAAATTTCACAGTACGCGACCCGGGTTCGATCCCCACCGGCACCAATTAAATTGTTAATTGCAATTTTAAGTGCTGATTTACCACATGATCGGCGGTGAAGAAAAACATCGTGAGGAAACCTCTGAGAAAATTTCGAAGGCATGTGAAGTTCGCCAACACGCATTGAGGCAGCGCCGCGGACATTTCCTGGCCATAAATACAAAGACAATAGCAGAAAGTGAAAAAGTAAAAAAAATACTTTTTAATGATTGTGTTTACTTAAATTACAGGAAGACAAGAGCAGAAGGAAGAAATGGGATGATGGTAAGTAATGAAGCATTGTTGTGTGAAGTTTATTGGAACAAAAATATTTTTAGTCACGTGTAAATACTTTTAACATTTTGGTTCAAAATGACACAAAATCTAAAGAATATTATATACGAATCGGCCCCCTTCTAGATGGAGTGACGTGGTAAGACATGCAGGAAGTCAATGGATGCAGGTGGCTCTGGACCGTGCTTTGTGGCATTCCATGAGGGAGGCCTATGTTCAGCAGGGACATATCCTTCTTGGGCGGAAAAGTAGTCCTGGAATATAATAGATGGATTGTAGATACATCATCGACATGGACGGATTTTACATTACATATCCTCATAAACATTTTCAATGTAGAGAAATGGCTATTCTGGACGTAAAAAACATCTAATAAAATGATGCGTTTATCGATCATTATTTGTTTCGGCCAAGTTATCCTTTCAATAATTTGTCGCCAAAAGACAAAAAACTGTTCGTTATTGTGAAACACACGTGCACGGCATTCCATATTTTGATGTGACCGAAGAATTAAAATGTGCCTACAAACAAGAGAATATCATTCCCATATTAAATTGGTATATTAGAAATTTGTGCAAAGACGAAGTGATCGCATACAAAGTTGGTTGAACAGAAAAACAGTTTTTTAAAATGTTGACGACGAATGATGGAATTTTTAATATTGAAGAATACAAATGTCCAAAATGCAATGATTTGGTAAATGTCATAAATTTAAACAAATGTTATGTGTGTAATAATCGTATATTTGCAAAAAATAATCACAAAATTTTACATTGTTCTTGTGACGAAGTGTGGGTTTTTTACATGTGGTTATTGCTTGAAAATAAAATTTTAAATTAATCATAAATTTTGTTTGATTTCCCAAAAATATTAGTTATATACACAATATATATTAATTGTTTACACCAACACTTTCATTCTTTATTTCACCCCTTAGAACTTTAGACGTGTGTAATGTTTCACTTTATACATCCGTTTACTGCTATTGTGGCAGGACCAAGTGGATGTGGAAAGTCAAATTTTGTAACAAATTTCATAAAATCGGTTATAGAAATATGTAATTGTGATTTTAATCAGATCACATGTTGCTTTGATGAAGTGCAATCTTTATATAATTTACCAAATGTTAACTATCATCAAGGAATTCCAAATCTTAATATGTTTGATGGTGAAAACCCACATCTCGTTATTATTGATGATCTAATGCGTGACTCCGATGGAAGAATTGTGGATATATTTACAAAAGGTAGTCATCACAGGAATCTCAGTGTATTTTATTTAACACAAAATTTATTTCATCGGGGTAAAGGGCAAAGAGACATATCTTTAAACTCAAGTTATATAATATATTTTAAAAACCATCGAGATAAAACTCAAATAAGATATTTAGCACGAGAATTGTCACCAGATAACCCAAAATTCATTGAAGATGCCTACAGGAATGCAACTCTAGAGGCACATGGATATTTAATGGTAGATTTAAAACAAAATACCAATGATTTTTGTCGTATCAAGACAAATGTCTTCCCATTTAATGGTTTCTGTACAGTCTACGTCCCCACAAAAGAGTTTAAACACACCAAGAATCAAAGAATTCAAATCATTGCTAAATGATGCATCGTCGACTCACAACGCATAAACATTTGCTAAACGCTTTGCATACGCTTAAACCAAAATATCAAAGAGCATTACTTAAAACGTGTGATGAAGAAGAAATTAACTGTATTTGTGAGTATATTCATAATGTTTTACAAGGAAAAGTACCTCTTAAAGATCAAGATAAACAAAAATAGAATAAACACGAAAATACACTCCGTAAACTAGTGCGTAAGTGTAAACATAAACTAAGAAAAAATATAATTATACAAAAGGAGGGGCTTTCTTACCAATAATATTAGGTGCAATATTGAGTGGATTAGTGAGTGGACTAGCCAGTTAACATGGAAAATGCAAAGAAAATGATACTTATCGAACCTGGATTGATTAAAAAATTAAAACAAGAAAATAAGGTTAATACGAGTAGTAGTTTATCTCGATTAGATATTGAAATGCAAAATATTATGAATAGTAAGACGGAAGACCGAAAGAAATGGATGTTATATTTACAAACACTGCAAAGATACCTTCATTTTATCGAAGAGGATCGTCAACCACTCAGATTACCAATTTATTCTGATACATCTAATGAAGATTCAAATAAGTCTAAAATTGGTTATAATAATAAAGATAGAGATCTAAAAACTTCAGTTGATGCTGAATATTTGTTGGAGGAGAATCGATCCATTAAAAGTAATGAAAATGATGAAAATCCACTTTACACACCAGCTCAAATACTCAGTTTGATACCAAAACCTTATAATAAAAAAGGACAGTTATTATTAAACTTAGTTGAAACAAGTAAAAATTAAATAAATTGTGATAATGAAGGTACAGTCATAATTGATAATGAAAAAATTCCTCGAAGTGATATTATTGATTTAATAAATGATTCACTAAGACCCTTAAAAAGAAGTGATCCAGTAGGGTGGGATAGATTTGCTGAACCATTAAAGGATATTAAAGTACCACTTACTTATATTGGAAATCCAAAGAGATGTGAGTTTATTAACCAACTTCAAGCAAAAGATCTGAACAAACCCTCTGAGATTGAAGTTCAAGAGTTTTTTACACCGAGTAGAGGAGATACAAAATTTATAACTAAAATAGAGTTTTCTACACCGAACAGTAGAGATAAAAATCTACAACCAAAATACGTAAAAGGCTTGAGTGGGAAAAATAGACCCCGTACTAGAAGAAATTAATAGGATTAATTATGATCCATCTAATCCCGCTAGTTTTGGTAGTATTGATAAATTATCAAAAGCCATGAAGGGTAAAATGAATAAAAAGCAAGTAAAGGAATGGTTAAAATCACAAGAAACATACACATTACATAAACCCATTCGAAAAAAATTCCCGCGTAATAGGTACATTCTATCAAATATTAATGAACTGTGGCAAGCCGATTTAAGTGATATGCGAAGTTATTCTCAATATGTTGATGGTTTCACGTATATACTTTGTATTACTGATGTACTTAATAAATATGCTTTTGCAAGACCAGTGAAAAAGAAAAACCCAGAAAGAACTAAAGAATTTTTTGAAAGTATATTTACTGAAAGTAATTTAACACCTACTCACATACAATCTGATAAAGGTACAGAATTTGTTTCGAAAGACAAAAATACTTTAAATCCGAAAAGATTAATTGCTATACCACTAACAATCATTACACTGACGTTTAGGCCGGTATTGTTGAACGATTTCAAAGAACACTAAAAATGAAAATGTGGCGTTATTTCACTCATAATAATACTTATAGATATATAGGTGTTTTACAAGATTTAATATACTCTTATAACCACAGCTTTCACTCTAGTATTAAGATGTGCCCTTGTGATGCAAATTGCAACAATATTATGACAGTTTGGACTAATCTTTATGATAGATGGTCAAACAAACTTTCTTTAGAAAATCCTAAACCAAATTTCAATGTGGGTGATTATGTTCGAATAACTAAATATAAACATGTTTTCCAAAAAGGATATGAATCAAATTGGAGTGATGAAATATTTATTATATCTTCAATAATTGATAGATCTCCATGGGTTGTTTATACAATAACAGACTTACAAAATGAACCAATAGTTGGTACTTTTTATGAAAGAGAATTACAGAAAATCACTTACAACCCCACCTCACAATATAAAATAGATAAAATAATTGACACTCGTTATTCAGGTAACTGATAAGAAGTATTAGCGAAGTGGAAAGGTTATCCAGATGAATTAAACATTTGGATTTTAGCTTCTAGTTTAAAAGAAATATGAATAAAGAAAGTTTTTATTTAACTTTGCTCAGCAATAGTTCAATGAAATACTTTCCTGATAACAAGACCACAAATTTTTCAACGAAATTACCAAAAGCTATTAAATTAAAAGGTGAATGGACGGTTGGAGTTGTCGAGTTTCAATATCCATGTACCATGTTTACTGTTCAAGATCATGAAAATGTTATATACATTACAAAATCTATGTTAATGCCTAATGAAGATAAATCATCCATAGTGTACTACAAAAAACATATTCCAGCTACCAACTATGATAACGTTGAGCATATTTTAAGAGTGTTAAATGGTATCGGAGAGAACTTGAAATTTCGCTATGATGAAATAACAAAATTTGTGTCTATTTCTGTTTTGGATAAAAATGTAACATCCGTAACATTATCACCCAAATTATGTTTACAACTAGATTATGAACCAAATAAAAATCTCCTAGAGAGAAATTTTGGAAAGTGTCCTGCTAATTTACACTTAGGGTTACCATCTCAACTATTTCTATATTGCGACATTATCGATCCTCAGATTGTTGGTGATGTTATGACTCCTTTACTAAGAGTCATTTCATTGGATCCTACAAAATACATTTATGGTGCAAATAAAATTCACGTTTTCTCTCAACCTCATTACTTATCTGTTATGCGAAGAGAGTTCCATACGCTGGAAATAGTCATAAGATCGAGCACAGGACAAAAAATACCATTCCAGTTTGGAACCGTGTGTATTACAGTAACTACATTTCCGAAAATTATAATAATGAATTCTCTTCGTGATCATCATAAATGTCCATATGAAAATTATTATACACACCAAGCTGGGTCGGGAGTTGGAGTAATTTATAGGGGTTCACCATACCAACGTGGTCATGGTATTGGGAGCTTCTTAGGGGGGTTATTTAGATCAGTTTTACCTTTACTTTCACGTGGTGCTCGTGTGATTGGTAAGGAGGCATTAAGCGCTGGAGTAGGACTTTTATCGGATATGGTTCAAGCGCGTCCTATGGAAGCCTCAATAAAAGATCGTCTAAAGCAAGTTAGTACGAATTTAAAACGAAAGGCTGATGAGAAAATTGATCAATTTAACATGACAAGGTCTGGGTATAAAACTAAAAGAAAACGATTGACCTCGTTCATTCCACCATTAACTGCTAAAGTGTAAGCTGGGAAAAAACTTGGACTCAAACCAAAAAATATCAAAGATATATTTTCAAATATGTCTTTCCTTCATAATCATTCTTGCGAGTGCGTTAAGTCAGAATTGGATTTGTTTGCACTACCGCCTACACATCCGCTTACAATGAATCCACAATAATGTGGATTCTTTATAAACCAATTTCATCTCTTGGTGATGATGGACCTATCGAGTTTCAAGTTCCTGGAACAGGCAATGACTACATAGATTTGTCTCATACATTACTCCACATAAAGGCAAAAGTATTAAATCTGTAAATAATTGACTGCATTCACTTTTTAATCAACTTGATGTTTATTTAAACCAAAAACTTGTATCACCACCTAAAAATACCTATGCATATCGAGCATACATGGAAACCCTTTTAAACTATGCTCCTGCTGCTAAACAATCTCATCTTACCTGTAGTCTTTGGTATGATGATACAGCAGGAAAAATGGATTCTACGGATGGTAAAAACACAGGATTTGTTAAAAGACAGGAATTGATTAGTGAAAGTAAGGAAATAGAAATGATTGGTCATCTCCACGGTGATATTTTCAACCAAGATAAATTTTTAATTAATGGTGTTGAAATGAGTGTTAAATTGGTTCGATCAAGAGAGAGTTTTAATTTAATTGCTGGGTCAAACGATGTAAAGTTTAAAGATTGCATTACGGATGCATCTCTTATTGTTCGACGAGCACGAAATAATCCAAGTGTATTACTCGCACATCATAAAGTTTTAGCTTCTACCACTGCAAAATATCCTATTACTCGAGCTGAAGTAAAAGTTTTAACAATTTCATCGGGTGTTCAAGGAAAAACTCTTGATAATATATTTTTAGGGCAGGTACCCAAAATATGTATAATTGGATTTGTGAACAATTCTGCATTTAATGGTTCCCTTACTAAAAATCCATTTAACTTTGAAAACTATGGTATTAATTCCTTCAGCTTATATACTGATAGTCAACAAATACCTTCAAAAGCTTTGCAGCATATCATACTCTATTCTCGGGAACTGGTTTTCACTTTCTTAATGAAGGAAATGTAATCTCTTTTGAACAGTATGCCAAAGGTTACTGTCTGTTAGCATTTGACTTAACTCCTGATTTATCAGCCAACTCATCAGCTCATTGGAATCTCATAAAGCATGGTAGTGTAAGATTAGAAAAACGATTTGAATCCTCACTAATACAAACAATTAACTGTATAGTTTATGCTGAGTTTGATAATATTATTGAGATAGATAAAAACAGAAATGTTACTGTAGACTATAGTAGTTAAAGTTATAAATATGTGTTGTGTGTTAGATTTTATGAGTTGTGTGCAATGCATTTTGTGTGTATGTAACTATGTAAAACATAAAATTAAATAAAACAAATTGTATGCAATATATTATTTTTTATTTCTTTATAAATCTTCTATTTAATCTAGTACAAAACACTGTTCGAGTTTAAAGTTACATCGGACTCCCTCATTAGATCATCAATAATAACGAGATGTGGGTTTTCACCATCAAACATATTAAGATTTGAAATTCCTTGATGATAGTTAACATTTGGTAAATTATATAAAGGTTGCATTTTATCAAAGCACCATGTGATCTGATTAAAATCACAATTACATATTTCTGTAACTTATTTTATGAAATTTGTTACAAAATTTGACTTCCCAGCTTCCCACACCCACTTAGTCCTGCCACAATTGCAGTAAATGGATGTATAAAGTGAAACATTACACACGTCTAAAGTTCTAGGGGGTGAAATAAAAAATGAAAGTGTTGGTGTAAACAATTAATATATATTGTGTACTATAACTAATGTTTTTGGGAAATCAAATAAAATTTATGATTAATTTAAAATTTTATTTTCAAGCAATAACCACTTGTAAAAAACCCACACTTCGTCACAAGAACAATGTAAACGTTGTGATTATTTTTTGCAAATATATGATTACTACACACATAACGTTTGTTTAAATTTATGACATTTACCAAATCATTGTATTTTGGACATTTGTATTCTTCAATATTAAAAATTCCATCATTCGTCGTCAACATTTTTAAAAATTGTTTTTCTGTTCAACCACCTTTGTATGCGATCACTTCATCTTTGCAAAAATTTCTAATATACCAATTTAATATGGGAATGATGTTCTCTTGTTTGTAGGCACATTTTAATTCTTCGGTCACATCAAAATATGGAATGCCGTGCACGTGTGTTTCACAATAACGAACAGTTTTTTTGTCTTTTGGCGACAAATTATTGAAAGGATAACTTGGTCGAAACAAATAATGATCGATAAACGCATCATTTTTATTAGATAGTTTTACGTCTAGAATAGCCATTTCTCTACATTGAAAATGTTTATGAGGATATGTAATGTAAAATCCGTCCATGTCGATGATGTATCTAATATTTTTTAGATTTTGTGTCATTTTGAACCAAAATGTTAAAAGTATTTACACGTGAATGAAAATATGTTTGTTTCAACAAACTTCACATAACAATGCTTCATTACTTCCCATCATCCCATTTCTTCCTTCTGCTCTTGTCTTCCTGTAATTAAAGTAAACGGAATCACATTCACTAATGATCAACTAATGACTGTCATTGTTAAAAAGTATTTTTTAACTTTTTCACTTTTTGCTATTATCATTGTATTTATGGCTAGGAAATGTCCGCGGCGCTGCCTCAATGCGTGTTGGCGAACTTCACATGCCTTCGAAATTTTCTCAGACATGCAGGTTTCCTCACGATGTTTTCCTTCACCGCCGAGCACGTGGTAAATCAGCACTTAAAATTGCAATTAGCAATTTAATTGGTGCCGGTGGGGATCGAACCCGGGTCGTGTACTGTGAAATTTACAGCTTGCGCTAACCATCTGAGCAACCGAGGCTTAATCATATACACGCACAATATTTAAATATAATTTGTTAACACTAAATCATACACACGTAAGAAAATAACAGAAAGAAAAATAAGTTTGTCAATAGAATAAACACTTAAAATTGCAATTAACAATTTAATTGGTGCCGGCGGGGATCGAATCCGGGTCGCGTACTGTGAAATTTACAGCTTGCGCTAACCATCTGAGCTACCACGGCTTAATCATATACACACACAATATTTAAATGTAATTTGTTAACACTAAACATACACACGTAAGAAAATAACAGAAAGAAAAGTAAGTTTGTCAAAAGAATAAACACTTACATCCATGGCCTTTGATGCGTTGAAGTAACACAAATGTAGTATTGATAGATCCACTGCGGTCAAACGACCATACACTAACTCCATGACATTTGACTTCAGAATTGGTTCATGAACTCACCGGGGACGGTTATAACTCTGACAGATAGCGATGGTCTTCTCAGCAGAGCAGCCGCGGTAGAACACATTAGCACAGAGGACGAAACGGACGAAGATATTAAGTCCTTCGTAAGAACTTACACCGAAGCCGATTTTCCTGTACAAAATCCAGAGTTTTCGATGCCAGAGGGTGAGCCACCATCTAAGCGTCAACGTTTTACCGCACGCAACCTTTCATCAAGCCAACGTCGCACAATTGATGTACAGCCGTCATTCTCGTGTTGCCAGTCCGTTGGCGTCGTCAACAAATCGACGACCACCTATTGCCGTTACAAGTCACGGTCGGGTACCAGTTCAACTTAGCCATTCTTCTGCATCTAGTGCACGAATACCACAGACGAACCAGCGACACAGGAACTGGAGAAAAAGGCCCTATGAAGATAAAGATTACTCTGGATATTTACCTCGCCCAACAACTACTCCTCTTACACCTTTGGAGTATTTTTCTTTAAAAACGCTGCGACTTGTACTAATATTTACTATTTGACAAAAACTGGCAATGTTCTTAATACAACAGCAACAGTGGTCAAAAATTTCTATGGAGTTTTACTGGTAATGGGATGTATTAGTAGCTGTCCCAGAAGCCATATGTACTGGCGTCAAAGTATGGATTTGCAACTTCTTTCTAATGTCATGACTAGGGACCGCTTCTTCTTGCTCCGCAACAATCTGCATGTTATCTTTTCGGACACACCACCACCAAATAAAACAAACCCGCTCTGGAAAATACAGCCAACAATCCAAGTCGTTCACAACGCTTGCGAAAAAATGAAGAGGACGCCAGGCTGCTACAGTATCGATGAGCAAATAATTCCTTTTACGGGAAGCTGTCGCATTCTTGAATTAGTGCAAAACAAACCGCGACCGCTGGAATTAAAAAACTATGTAGTTACTGATACCTCATGGTCAGTTTTAAGATTTACTACCCGCAAAATCCAGTTTTTGATAGAAGTCTAGGAGAAGGACCCGGAATCATCTTGTGTTTGGCGAAAATCATCTCACGCTCAATAAAAGTCACAAGAAGCTGCCGGATGGAAGATTGTATAAATCACGAGCAAAGATGCTCTGTTTGAAATGCAACATTTACTTGTACCTTTCTCGAGCTAATAATTATAAAGAATAAGTCTTTTATTATTAATAATAAGTCAATACTTTTGATCTCTGATAGTTATTTAAGTACCTTCTACCTTACACCTCCTATTTGAAGAATAATTCCTGGCTAAATGAAGACTGATTACAAATGTTAAAAATTACTCCAATAAATGTTAAATGTTTCTACGTTTAAAGGAAATTTTTGATTAAATTTCTCAATGATGTTAAGAATTTACGTTAATTATGTTAAGTAAGAGAAAAGATGTTTGTTACCCAAAGAAAAATATAGTTCCCAATATTGAAAATGCCTTATATTTTCACTTACAACTGTACCCTCAATCAAAACTCTATTTACGGGGTCGTGACGGAATGATACGATCGTGTGGGTGGTATAATGAGAGGGATAACTACCCCCAGATGTTTTTGTATTTTTTCCCCTGTTTACTAAGACCCTCAAGTTTCAGGAAATTAACCAGATTTTTCAAAAGTCAATAATTTTTTTTCTCGTGCTGAAAGGGGTAAGAACAGGTGTTACGAATTCTAATCTCCTTTCATCATAATTAACCTTTTACTTATGAAAGAAAGCAACCAAGTTGTCTCAGACATACGTATTTCCGAAAAGACATAACGTCTTTTGAAGTAACGCCACTCACTTGACATGTGTCAATCATGAATGATTCAATCGTTCGAGTTGGTACACTTAAAAGTATTGATGGTTCATTCATCTGTTTTTGAATGTTCCTGTACAATCAATCACAAAAAATTGATGGAACCTTTTTAACTCGTGATTGACGCGAATTGTGAATGAGTGGAAAACCGACTGAATCCCGAATGATCTGAATGAATTGTTTTTAGTTTAGGGTACTGGAGCCCAAAATGATCCATTTTGTACGTGGTAGAGCCATGCGCAGTTATATTAGTAGTATAGTTGTAGCACGAATGGGTCGGCTCGACCGGGGAAGGACCACGCTCTCACAGAATACCAGCGTGAAATAGTAGCTTAATGCTGCTGTATTTCGTATGGTGAGTGTAGAGAACCGGAGACCCTTTTTACTGGAAACGAGGCATTCCATCTTAGTCCTCACGGGTGACAACGCATCTGTATTTCGATTCTTAATCGAGAATAAATGTGGATATGTATGGGCTATCTATTACCATATATATATAGTATCTACTTACCATCAGGTGGACTGTGTGGTCCTTTAATACCCATTACAAGACATTTACAAAGTATCCGGGTTCCGGGCGTTTGACCACCTTATTTTAAAAGTAGGATAAAGGTTTTAGGTATGAGTATGAGTTAAAGCATTGGAATTTGGAATTAGCGAGTAAAAAACAGTAGTTAGTAGAAAAAGTTGAAGGTAATTATTTCAATGTATATTAATTAATAAATCCTTAAAATTATGATATGTACCAAAATAAAAGCAGATAATATCATTAAGGTGCTTAATAATAAAGGTCAGGTTATCTATTTTTACGACGCTATAGTTTGTTATATTATGTAGGTACCAATTTGAAAAATACATACGTCTACTTAGTATTTACGCGAGACGTCGACTCCGACGACCGGCGGCGCTTGTATTACGTCGTATCACGTACTACGCCATACTCACACAAACAAAAAGTTTACGAGACATCCACTACACAGTCTGCACAAATACCTATATTCGTATATTTTCTACTCACAGATTTCATTCATGTACCGAAACTAGACGTCTCTTTCTATCTCATTCATTCTACTTGTTTTCGAATGCGAACGGATGAAACAGCAAAGTTTTCACCTACGTTCGGTGCTTGTTGAACCAAATAGCCGCGTCGGTCGACGTCTGGCTCGCTCGCTCGCGTCGCGCAGTGGCAGATCGCGTTCAAGGCGTGCGTTCGACTTTCGGGCGGCGGCGTACGCTTGTAGCGTGTCTTATTATTGATGCAAAAGTTCTACGATGGTAGATCATAACGAAAAATTGTTACAGGAGTTACAAAAGAAAAGTGGTAATAATGTGTGTGCCGATTGTGGAAGCGAGGGTATGTTATCGTGTTTTTAAATAGTGATAATCATTGCCTCGTAAAGCGTGGTATTTCTATGGGGTAGTGAACAAGCGGGGGGCGTAAGTGCGTCCATGCTCTGGAGTTCAGTGACCTCAACGTAAAACACATTCAATGAAAACAAATCATCGACATTGAGCGTAATAACATTGAAATAATGATTCAAAAACGAAGATTTGTACTAATTTGTTTAACAAAACTGTTCGTGAAGTTTGTTCTTCTTTCTTCAATCCTTTCTTATTATAAAACTAATGAAATGTTAGGTAGCATTTAAAGTGATACCGAATGATTGCATTCCTTTAAATTTGATTTTAAAATATATGGGAAATGATTAAAAACATCACAATAGTTTTTAAAGTGGTAGTATTATTTTTTCATTTGATTAAGTTTAGATTAAAAAGTGCTTTCAATAATAGAGTTATATTTGAAGAACTAGAGTCACAATCTCACAAATTTCAAATTAGGCGTAATTTCAGAGTGTGATACATTTCTACATTCTCAAGAGGCACAAAACAGTCAAAGTTGATATAGGTATAATAGATGATGACTCACACCGTAAGTTCTTTAACTTGGCAGTCTCTACAACTTAGTACAAGCATGGTTGTGTATTCCTTCCTTACGCACAACACAATATTGAATTTAAGTAGGTATAGAATATTTCAACAAAACGCAATGTTTTGTTGCTATTTACATACGCTATTTACAATAATTCAATTTTTTTCTTCTTCTAAAATATGTGACCAACTGACAATGCCAATTTCGTTCCTAACGTACTGTACCTACAGTTAATTATTCCTTAAGTAATTTTATCAAATTGTCTTCAAGAAATAATATTTCATGAATGTTTTTTTAATTTCTTTTTCTTATTTTGTTATTTATTTCATACTAGATGTTATAATAAGTACATATATATTTTAACTGATACGGTTAAAACGTGTTATAATTTTTGGACAGTTTCAATGCAACAACAGTAAGTTAAAAGGTAACTAAGATTGGATGCATAATACGAGTACCTATATTCAATACGCAAACGATAATCTGAATGCGCACATTTTTTTGCACAAAGTTTGTCTTTGTACATATAAAACGCTTAAATTATTTTTTATATTTAAAATTATTAAAAAAGCTATACAACCACTTTAACTATATGTGTTGTAAATTATCTTTAACAAATTATTTATTTTTAATTTGAATGGCGGGAAACTCGGTTATTATTATCATACAACGACCCACCCCAGCAGCCAGCATCGACTGGTTAGGATCTAATGTTGTAACGTTATTGGGATTTAAGATAATAATCGAAAACCATTTATTTTATAAATGTTTCGATTTCTCAAAAAAAATCTAAAGGTTTTCGAAAATGGTTATTCATATCTTAGTAACAAAAGCAAGTAACCCCCTCAGCCTAGAAGGCAGTTATTTCGAAACTAATCCATTTTATTTATATCTATAAATGTATAGATTAAAAAACAAATTTTACTGTTGTTTTTTTTAAATAACTTTTTACCAATTAAGTATTCAAACTTTTTGTAGAGCTGAGATAGAGTACCTGAAGGGTAAGGCAGTTAATCTCAAAGAGTTTAATAAGATGACCCACACATTTGTATTTTTTTTTACTTGCAGTAAATATGCGAACACGTTTAACACCTTGTGCCAGTATCCTTAAAATTGGTTATTGTGGCGAAAGAAAACATTACGAGGAAATTTAAACCTAAATGTTGCTTTGATTGAACTTCATTAAGTGACAAAAATTGCAAGTATAGATTAAAAAAGATTGAAATAGTATTGAGCTCTTTTTTATGGTTATCAACGGTAGACATGCTACACGGGTGATGGTGGTGGTGGTGATAGGAAATTGATCTGCTTTGGTTTGATATTGATATTGATGATTGGTTTATTAAAAATATGGAGAGCAAATAAAATAGAATGAGTAACAGCGTCTCTGCACCGATTAGCAAAGACCCATCCATCCAAAAACGTTCAGTCCTGAAACCAAAATAATTTTAACCTTCACGGTTAAACTTTTTTTAATAGAATATTACACCTACAATAGTGAAATTGCACGTGTTTTAAAGATCGTCTCTACATTTTGCGTCTCTACATTTTGCTTCTTTACATTTTGCGTCTTCTTTACATTTTGCGTCTTCTTCTTATTTTGCATCTCTACATTTCGATTCAATACAATTTGCCTATAGAATTTGTTACTTTTAACAGCAGCGTTAAACTTGGCTAGATTTTTTAAAAAGTTTTATTAGATTTTTATTATAGAATAAGGGAGACAAACGAGCACACAGTCTACCTGATGGTAAGTGGAAGCTGTAGCCCGTGGACATCTATATTTTTAACCCCTTTGTAACCCCTGATGACTAAGATGAAATGCCTCTTTTTCAATAAAAAAAGGTTTCCGCATCTCTACACTCACATTATTAACCTTCTATTTCAAGCTGGTATTCTGTGAGAGCGTGGTCTTTCCCCGACGAGCCGACCCATTCGCGCTACAGCCATAATATAGCTGCAGCATGGCTGTACCATGTCTAAAAAGTTTTGCAAACACTATTTTGAGGAAGGAATGCAAAGGACGGACTCAACGCTTTAAACTTAATTTCTATAGAAATATTAGATTAACTCTTTCAAAATGTAAATATGACGAAAAACATTGTTTAAAACATTGAAGTAATATGTACTTACGTACTAGAACAGCTATTTCAAACAAAAAATGTGCGCTACTCTGTGATCTTGCGGTTGTTTTTTTATCATAGAATAAACATAGGTAGAGTGATCCGTAGGTAATAGTAGATTATATGGTTAAATAGGTAAATTATATCGAGAACAATATTTAAATTTTGCCATTTATTTTGTATATTATATTTGCTTATATAATATAATATTACATACTATTATATCATAATTACATTTTAATGATATTTTTATCAAAATATTTTAAAAGGTATCTATGTCAAATATAAAACATACTAAATGTATGTTTAACAAAACTAATTAACATAACATTTAAATTACAAATATATTTATTTAAATTAGAATAAGAGTCGTTCATAAATGCTGGGCTTGCGAGAGTTAAAAATAGACGAATTTATTCCATTTTGACTTTGATGTGGAAACCTAAAAATAAAATAAAATAATAAGCAGATTTAAATTTGAAAAATTTAGCCTAATTATAATAACTTATATATGTTTCTAGAAAAAATATGTGTATGTGAACACAGAAATGTCGCATCTGAACATATTCATTTCATATTCTATATTCCATGACACGAGATGGCATCTTAGGAATAATTTGTTTTGTTATTAATCTATAATACTTTTTTATTAATCAAGTATCTTATTAATCGATGAAAATTCCTTGGTTTTTACTGATATTTCTTGAATTATTTGTGCAATATCTAAGTACACACGTCGGCATATTTTTATCAAGAGATTTTTTTGAAATCAAGACAACACGTGGCAACTCTACAAGCGCTCAGCGAGTGACTGATTAAAGTGCGGTGTATGCACCGCAGTTGAGTGGAACAGAGTAGCTGAATGCAGTGTCGCCTCTAGTACGTAGTACATAATAGCTCAATGGTTTAAAAGTAATTGATTGTTTTTTTGCTTATCGTATTTAAAGTAATAAACTTCATTACATTTTCCGTCCATATAGTTTTCTATAAATTGTAAAAAAATAATTTACATAATCAGGATCTTGAAACTGCGCCATGTATTATTTTTGTGGTTTTGTGGTTCTATACTGCTAACAAACACTGATGTATAGCCACAGAGAAAACTAAACTCGTGGTAAAACTGGTCATATAATATATGTATGGTCTATGATTAGAAACACAACGTTATGTCATAGTAGGTATAAAAAAATATTTTACTCGGCCTGAAATATCGTTTGTATATTTCTATACAAGTTGCTAAATGTGATAATATTGATAGAGTATATCTAACTAGAAATTTACCAACGATTTTATAACATTTCAAGGCAATAACGTGTTCACGTTTATTAGTACAATAACCCCGTCTCATTAGGAACGATTCGTCTAATATTGTTGAATCCTTTTTGATGACGCTTCTCAATCTTTCATTACCTATAATTTAATGAAGGTTTTTATGTACTTTACACTGTAATTAACGGGATTGATTGTTCGGTCTGTTGCTTCCGAATTTAATTTTATGCAATTAATTCAGACAGCTATTACCATTAGTTGCGATTATCCGAACTGACTGGATACTAATTACCTCTTTTTAATATTTATTACTCATTATAAGATCACCAGCGTTTATCAGATATTGTTAATTTTAAAGCTTTTTTTGTATTAATGCCCATTTCATACAAGAAAATACAAAGGTAATTAAGAACTCATTTAGCTAGTAACATTACTTATATACACTGTTTTTAAAACTGAATATTTAAAGTATGCTCAGGTATCTTATATGCTACTTAACAATATAGATATAAACAAATTACTTCATATTAGCTGCCATTTTATCGTTGTAATATTTAAACTTCTATAGTTATTTAAATCTAAGACTCACATCATAGAACAGAAAGGCAGAAAAAATCATATAGCTTTATATTGTCTACTAATAAATCTATTCGATGTGTAACTCGAATAAAATTGTTTAAAGAAATTTAATAAATAGGTAACAATAGGTAAGAATTCATCAAAGAACGCCAGTTTCCGTAAACTACCTAAAACTTTCGTAGTACGCGGGTAATCTTGGAAACCTCGCAAATTTGGTAGTAAAGCTCATTGACTTCACATTTATGAGATTTCCAAAATTTTGTCACAGAGAACTCTATTGACGAGGAAGCCCACTCCACCCTGGGAAAGATCATGTCCCTCGTGATAGTAGACTAGGTACTAGGTAGCCTGATTCCAGGATTAGCGTGACCTCTCCCTCTCTTCGAACTTCAATTAACCCCAGAACGTGCCATCTTACATTTTTCAAGTCTACTTCTAATTCTGCAATGTTCTATGAAATTTTAATTCCTATCTGAAATGTTGTGATTTCCGAAAATATTGCAAAACACACTTTAAGATTCTCAACTAAAACCAATCGAAACTATTTTATGTTGTAGAGTCACGCTGCAGCTTTATTATGGCGGCAGCACGACCGGGGCGTTGGTTGTCGTCTACATGCCCCAGGGGGCAATGCAGGTATCGGGCCTCGGGGTATACCCCATTGCCCGGATATTCCTCATGGCCCATCACTATGGGCCAGTCCTTGTAGCCTATTGAGGCGTAGACAGTTATTCCGGGTTATTCCGTAGTCGGGTAGTGTTTTTCCCGTAGTCGGTTAACTGCGGGAAAAAAGAGGTTGTCCAGTAAAAGTCAAAGTTGGCCTTTCAGCGGCATTGAGGGTTGTTACTCGACTCTCTAATCACTATAGAGAGGAGTTCTCTTGAAAGAGGTCGCCCGTCCGAATGCCGAGCGTGCAACGGCGCAAAGCCGTTGCGGTGTTCATGTGGCCCGTTGTCGGCGCGGTCGAACATGCCGCGCGCCATCCGGGCCACGAACTCGGTGATGTTCTCGACTTTCAGGTCGGCCGCTATGACGTCATTCCAGACGTAGCGACCTGCTCCGACGATCGTCCTTAATGTCAGATTCTGCTGGGCCTGCAGTCGCCGCCTCAGAGGGTCGCTCAGAAGTGCGTACCAGGCCGGAGCAGCGTAGGTGATGATGGTCCGGATATACATCTTGTATATCCGGAGCTTGGTTCTAATCGGCAGCTTGGATGCCAGGACCGGCAAGAGCGTCGCCCGCGCACATCGGGCCCTGCGGACGACGAAGTCGACGTGCGCGGTCATGCGCAGCGTCCTGTCGATCCTGCACCCAAGGTAGGTTACGGCCTTCTGGTACGCAATCTTCTGGCCGTTGAGGGTCAGCGGAGGTGGAAATTTCCTGAGACGGCGAGTGAGCAGAGCGGTCGTCTTACCAACGTTGACGACCATCCTCCACTCGTCCAGCCATGGTTGCAGCAGGTCCAGCAGACGCTGCATCTTGGCAGTGGCTATGTGGGCTCTTCTGGACGAGGTGAAATAGGCGCTATCGTCCGCATATAGCGCCAGCTCAACGTCGTCCTCCCACTCTTGAAGCCTGCCTGCCAGTGTAGGTATATCGTTGGTATAAGCCGCGTACAGGACTGGAGACAAACAGCTGCCCTGTGGAACGCCGGCTCTGATGGATCTGGTTGCGGACTTGGCGTCCTCTAAGCAGACGTAGAACTTCCTGTCTTCCAGGAAAGACGCCATTAGCCGCAACATAGCAGGAGGGACACTGGTCTGCTCATTCAGCTTGTATAGTAATCCTATGTGCCACACCCGGTCGATATCGAGAAAACGCCCAACGATATGCGGCCACGATTGTACTCAGCCGCAAGCAGGTGCAGCATTCTAGTCAATTGTGTGACTGTGAAGTGACCCCTCCTGCATCCGTGCTGCTCCGCCCGAAGTTGGATGCACGGACGGAGACGTCTCAGTAGTAATCTTTCAAACAGTTTAGCTATGTGCGGTAATAGCGTGATCGGCCTGTAGCTGGCAGCTCTACGCCTGTCCTTCCCGGGTTTCGGCAAGACGATCACTTTGCCTTTCTTCCAGTCCTCCGGGAAGTGGGATGTCCCAATATCCCATTGTAGAGTCGACCAAGCTCTACTAGGACTCTATTGGGCAGCTGTCGGATTGCAGCGTTGGTAATCCCATCGCGCCCCGGCGCCTTCCTTGGTTGCAGGCAGGTTACTGTCCTCCGCAGTTCAGCGGAGGAGATGAACCACTCTCCTGCAAGAGGCGGCGCGGGCTACGACAGGAACTCCTGTATGCGACTTTCCTTCCGGGCATGAAGCTCCATGAACTCCGCACTTGCTGGGTTCGGCATAAATTGCTCCTCGAAGTGCTCGACTAGGATATCCGCTCTGCCCTTGGCATCATAGCAGCGTTCGCCCGCGTTGTTGGTCAGCGAGCAAACGGGAGGTTTGGTTTTGGTCAACTGCCGGTTCAGTTTATAGAGCGACGCATCATACTCTTCCGCCTTCCTGATGCACCGATCCCAAGCATCCACTCTGAAGGCTTGGACTGCAACCGACAGTTCCTCCGATAAGGTGTTAAGCTGGGTCTTTAGTCTAGGGCAGCGAGTACGCACCCAGAGCTTTCTTAACGCTCTTTTGCGCTTGATCTGCGCGCATATCTCACGCTGCAGATCGTCTCGCCTAGCTGTGATCGGGACGATCGTAGAGGCCGCGTGGAGGGCCTCCTTGATGTTCTTGGTGATTCTAGTAGCAGCGGCCTCTACGTCATCCGCTGTGCTTATCGGCTGGTGTGCTGGAGGTCTCTGCTGCAGATGTTGACAGTAGAGCCTCCAGTCGACACCTGTCTTAAATGCTCTGGGCGGCGTAGTCACCGCCTTTAGGCCAAGGGTTATCAGTAACGGGAGGTGCTGTGAGGAGAGGTCGTACAGCACTTCTACCACTATCGGGTAGTTGACGTTCCTAGTGAGCACGATGTCTAATACATCCGGATGTCTCCGTGGGTCAGTAGGAACGTGCGTTGGTTCCTCGGGACCTAAAACGTCATACATGTTCTTTTCTGCATCTTCATAGAGTTCAAGACCCGGCGGGGTGATCACTCTGGACCCCCACGCCGGGTGTTTAGCATTTAGGTCCCCGGCGATGATTGTGGGTGTTTCACCTTCCATCACCGTCCGGATGTCTGAGGGGCAAAATGGAGTCCTTGGCGGGCGGTATGCTGCGTAGATCCTAAGTTCCTCGCCCGCCGCCTCCATTCTTATGCGGATAGAGCGCATAGTCTGGTAAGGTGGTAGTTCCAGTTCTTGATGGACGATGTCCCTCCTCATTAGAACCGCCGTCCCTCTGTAGGCGGCCCCTTGAGAAGTGACCTCGTCCCTTCTGTAAATGTGGTAGTTCGGCAGCTTAATATGCGTCTTTGGGTTTAGCTTCGTCTCTCCCAGCAAAATCATGTGCAGATCCTGTTGCTGGGCGACTGTGCGGAGTTCATGCAGCTTCTGCTGTATTCCGTCCGGGTTCCAATAGAGGAGGCGCAGATTACTCTCCTCCGTAATGCCGGGCTAGAAGGTTTGCAGTGATGGTAGCCCACCCGTCTTGCTGAATGGTGACAGCTTTCGGGCGACTCTGGGGGACCTTTTTAGGGGCCTCCGGGAGTCGCCCCGGCAAAGTTATCCCCTGCCTCCTAGCAGTCCTCCTCAGGACTGGGCAGCGGCGGTCATTTGCCGAGTGGTTTTTACCACAGTTGGCACACTTCGGTTCTTCCTCTCTACCCAGAGGGCATAGGCTTGCAATGTGCTCTCCGGCACAGCGCACGCACCTCACTGGCCTGAAGCAGTTGGCAGAGGCGTGCCTGAAGGCCTGGCATCGGTGGCATTGAGCTGGTCCTGCTTTTCTCTGCCAGGCCTCGATGACGACCCCTCTCATATAGAGGAGTTCGTCGATATTGTAAAGTTCCTGGAGCTGCTCCAGGCTCAAGTGGTCCAGTTGGGCAAAGTAGATGCAGCCAGGTCTGCTCCTACGAGGTGGTATTGCCTTCACATACTTAACTGGGAAGCCTTTTGCCCTTATGGCCTCCTCTATTGATTTGGTATCCGTGCCCATTGGTAGGCCCCGGATGCCCACTTTAGTGGGAATATCCTCCTCCGGGGTATAACAATACCACGACGATGTTGGTGTTCCTTTGGTTAACTCGACCGTATAGCGCTGAATTGTCCGAAATTCGTTAGCGCTTTGCGGTGTAAACCGTACGCCTTTCCCGAACGGGCGGGCATTTAAAGGGTGGCCCAACATTATGTTGAGCTCCTTAAAATGCCTCGTTCAATCCGGTAGGCATTCAGCCACTATGGGCGGGTATCGGGCTTCCTCCTGGTCGGCAGGCTTATCAATAAGCACTGCCGCCGGTGGTGGTCGTGGTACTGCTGGTGCAGCTACCATTTGGGCATAGCTGGTAGATGGCCGTTGGCCATCGTCCTGCGGGAGCCCGGACGGGTTAGATGTTGCCACCGGCGATGACCGGCCGGCGGATACTGCGAGGGTAGCATACGTAGTTGACCCCCAACTGTAAGATTCTTCACCCCCTGCTCGTACTGGGCCGAATCGTGGCTTCGCCGATCCGGAGATATAGAGCGGAGGGGGGGTTGCGGTGGAGAGGGTGACTTGGGTGGCGATCTTAGCACCTTCTTCGTTGTCACCTGGTGGTAGTCTTCATACTCTTCCGATGTAGATGGTGCTTCATCGGAAGATAGTTGGGAGCCAATCCGTTGCCTCTTCTCGTATAAGGAGGCTTCGGTTTCCGGAGGAGTGTAGCGTCTTGCAGTTTTCATTGCCCGCTGCTGCTGGGGTGACGGTTCCTGCCTGACCGTGTGCTCAGACACGGCCGGCGTGAGCGCGACGTCCGGTGCGGGCTCCTTCTGTGGCAAGACGGGTTTTCTTTGGGGGATCTGTGAAAAGGATGACACTATTCTAGTGCGCTCCGGGTTCGCCAGATCCCTCACAATCAGTGGTCGTTCCAACACACCTTTTCGGTCCGGTGGTTTTCTTAATGGGGGGGAGGCTCCCCCTTTTTCTTGTCGAACATGATGACCTACCTACGTCAGTCAGGTAATCTAGATTTCGGCCCTGTCTAAGATATGATGGTATATAAAAAATAGTGACTATCCTCACTTGGGGCACTGCCTGCCCCTTTTGCAAACGAAAGGGTTGGGGGAAGTGCGGAGGTTGCACTTTATAACGCGACTGGGCACAGGATGCATGCTCGACGCCTCACGGAATCACGGGACTCAACGATCGGCGGAGTATGTCGTACCAGCGGTCATTTGCAGCCACTGCTAACTACAAACAACGCACACCTAGGAGATCCTTGATAGATACCGGGGCGAAATTACGTTTTCACAGAATACCAGCGTTAAATGTAGTGATCCCGAGACCTTTTTATCGGTAATGAGGCATTTCATCTAAGTCCTCAGGGGTGATTAACTAATCTGTATTTTGATTCTGAATCGATGATAGTTGTGTGGCCCATAGCCACCGCAAACTCTTACTATAAACGATATGGCCTAAGAAAATTTACTTGGTAGAGCCAAGCTAGTATATTATGTAGCAAAAATCGGTCAGCGGGCTTGGGTAGGACCACGCTCTCTCAGAATACCAGCGTAAAATAGCAGCCTAATACTGCTGTGTTTTGTATGGTGAGTGTAGAGAACGGAAGACAATTTTTACTAGAAACGAGGCATTCACTTGCCACATTAGTTCTGAATGTGCTGCTGAGTCCCTCGATTGGTGCGCTGCATGCACTACTTCAGATATGTGAGAAATATGCGATAGATCATAACCTATTGTACAACACCAAGAAGTCTATTTGTTTGCTTTTTACGAGTGGTTGGGTTCAACCTCATATCCCTCAGTGTGTTTGTGTAATTCGCAACTGGAGTGGGAAACGACGTTTATATACTTGGGTCATATTGTTACTTAGTATCTTTGTTATGGTTCCGATATGGACCGCGAGCGACGATCCTTGTCAGTGCGTACCAACATGATATTTCTACGCTTTCAAAGGTGTTCTTATGCCTCCAAACTGGCGTTGTTTTCGACTAACTGACAACTACTTTACACTCCTCAGCTGTGGTTGAATTACACTAAAGAGGAGTATCGCAGGCTGAAGGTGCAGTATAATGATTCGTTCCGCGTGTTGTTCCGTCAGCCACGATACCATAGTGCATCCCAGATGCTCGCAGAGGCCCGTGTCGCTGGTTTGGATGCGCTGATGCGTATCGCACGTTCAGAAGTTCGTTTAGAAGTTCTGTTTTTGGGTCGCAAAATAATCTCATTAAAATTATTTATTGCAAATAATTTTAATGAGATTATTCTGTGTTTTGTACATTTAGTGTTTAGATTGTCAAATTGATTATTATCTAAATAATAATATTTAATATTTTGATCAGTTATAATATTTATACGAATACGAAATTTTATAATATTTAATACGTGGTAGAGCCATGCTACAGTTATATTAGTAGTATAGTTGTAGCACGAATGGGTCGGCTCGACCGGGGAAGAACCACGCTTTCACAGAATACCAGTTTAAAATAGTAGCTTAATTCTGCTGTGTTTCGTATGATGAGTGTAGAGAACCGGAAACCCTTTTTACTGGAAACGAGACATTCCATCTTAGTCCTCACGGGTGACAACGCATCTGCATTTTGATTCGTAATCGAGGGTAGATGTAAATGTCTATGAGCCACAGCAATCACTTACCATCAGGTGGACTGTGTGCTCGTTTGTTACCCTACCTATCCTATAAAAAAATATTTAAGGTGTACATAATGTATGAATTTTGTAATGGATCAGTGTTGTCCGTATCAAATAAATTATTATTATTATTATTAACCGTATCAAATAAATTATTATTATTATTATTTAGTTCTCTGTAGTGACAACGCATCTGCAGACTGATTATTAGTCGAGGATAACTGTAGATGTTTATAGGTGAAAGCATCCCCTTACCATCGGACTGTATAGTCTTTTGTTATCCTTTTTCCAAAAAAAAAAAATTCACTCTCATACGCGGCAGAAGGTAATGGAACGAGATGGGCAGAAGCATCTTCCTGATAACAACTAAAAATTATCGAAAACAGCCCGCCAGGCGTGGTATCTTTGACCATAAACTCCTTATAAAGCAAGCAAGCAGTGGACTTGATAGGCTGTAACATGTAACCCATAAATAAATTAATAAGAAAACCATAACCAACTCCACTAATCTTTTTGACAAGTTTTTTTTATAAGACAACCTTAAATAAAGTACTATTTTAATCCGTAACAACCACTAAGCAATAATGTTTTCTAAGACTCTATATCTATACATCTATACAAATAAATAAATTTGAGTGTCTGTTTGTAATGTCAAAAAACATCTTTTTACTAAATACATAATAAAGTATACTCGTGTACGGTGCTCATAACGAAATAACAATTTTAAAGTTTTTTGTCTGTCTGTCTGTCTGTTTGTTCCGGCTAATCTCCCACTAAAGCTATTTCGACGGGACTTTCATCGGCAGGTAGTCGATGTTATAAGGAGTTACTTAGGCTACTTTTATTTTAGAAAAAAATTAGGTTTCCGCGCAAAAACCAAAATACATGAAATCCAACCACAAATATCGTAATAATGAGACAAAAGAAGTCGCATAGACGCGTGACCTTGTCGCCGCTATGATGTGTTGAAGAACATCATTCACCATTATGTGATTTAGTTGCGCGGGGACGTCGTGCGTGAATTTATGTTATTATAATAGTGAACTAATACAACTAATAAAGGCATAACATTTCATCTGTAGGCTGATTATTTACTAATTATGATTGTTTTAACCAGTATACAATCTAGATGAATACTTTACTATGATATTTACCTTTCTAAACTTTCATTTATTACTTTTCGTATTGTACAATTACCATTGCTGCTTTTGTTCTACCATAAACGCGACGCTCGCGACGTTGACAAACTCGCCAAGCAATGTAATATGAAACATTGGATATCATTGTGCATTGCGTAATACGGCTGCAGGCATCGGTCGCTTAAGATGTGACGACATCGATTTTGGAAGTAATCGAGCGCTAATTCATTTCTATTGTTTTAATAATAATACTATTTCTGTGAATCCAACCGTAACCAAAATAAATTCCACGCGGACGAAGTCGCGGGGAACAGCTAGTTTAAAATAAAATCGTTTTATTACTCTAAACATGAGGAAGAAAGTGGGATAAGACTGCTTCATTGTCACATTGTTAATATTTCGGTAGTCTGACAAACAACTTTAACACATACGGTAGTTAGCCATGGTACAGTATAAAGGTCTTTTAACCCCAATAAGCTATGGAGTTTTAGTTAATCAGCACATCATTCGTCAGGATCACCGACCAATAACAGTCGATCGTTATTTATCCTTACTTTATTATATCAGCGTAATATATAATGAATGCGTGTTAGCAGAAACTCGTGTTCAGGTCTGAGCTGCCGAAGATTTGTGATAATGACGAACGCTTATTAGAAATGCACTACAAGGCCCTCGACAAAACGATTACGGTTTATCTTTAATAACCGGTAACAGAAGGAGTGCGAGCATATAATTGCCGGAAATTTTAAAACGTTCGTGAATACTAATGCGATTCATTCACGCTTTTGATAGCGTTGATTCCCAAAGTTTTTGACTAAGCATACGATGTCGGTTACATGTCTGTGCAGATACTAATTTTGTAACAGAAACGGAAACAGAAACTTTTTATTCGATATAAATTTTTAAATAATACTTATTTAGTAAAGTCATTTTTTTTAATTTACCACAGTTTCGGAAAAAAACTCTGTCCTGGGAAGAACCAGGAAAAAACTCAGTAGAGCTTTAAAAACAAAATTTAGTTTTAATTACAGTTTATAATCATATATGTTACAATTAACAACACATAACAAATTAGAAATAGCTTGGTAGCGATCACCCTTCCCAGAGTTCATTATCATTCATAAATTCTAATAATAATCCTTTTTATACAAAATAAAGTGTGTTTTTTTTTTAATAGTCCCGTTTATATAAAAACAATAATGAATAATTAAATACATAGCCGTGGTAGTTCAGTTGCTAAGCTCGTATGAGAATTTAAATATTTTAGGCCATGTAGAGGCCACCAACACCATAGCTCTTTCAAAAAAAGGAGACATGTGTTCAGCAGTCTTTTTGTTTTGACGAGCGATTTTTAGACCCGATCCAAAACTAAGAAAAACATTATATCATTAATTTTTGAATTCAATGACACATAAAAATTACCGCGGTATTCATTTGCAAATATACTATGGTAATAAAAATTTCAAGAAATAAAATAAATATACAAAAACAACAACTATTCTATCCTTGAACAGGGTCTGTGTTCCACAGTATTACGATTTTAAGCTGTTGCTTTACTTTATACCAGCTTCATTTGTTAAATATAATATGTACCTATGGGTTTTCTACATATTGCTAATGTAGAAAGCTAGCATATCATTCATCCGTGACTTTTTCTATTTTAACAGTTCTAAAAGTGTATATTTATATTTTTTAACATACCTTTATATGTCTCATATTGTGTAATCATAAAAGGTTGTCAGCCTAAATGAATCATTCAGAGGCCAAGGTTAGTGGCATAAGATTTAAAAAAAATTCACAAACATCCTACGTTATCTCAGTGTTTGAAATATGGACTATTTTAGAATGTTGCCTACCAAAATAAATTTTATAGAAATTTTATTTTTTATACAAATAAGAGCCACAAACAAAAGTTAGTACTATCGCTCGTAGAAAATTACTTTTGATTCTTTATTATTAATCAAAAAGTCACCCGTTAGGACTTCAAGAAATGCATTACCGTTACCAGTAAAAAAGTTGTTCGTTTCTCGCCACTTACCCTACGGAACACAGTATTGATGGTGGTATTTAACGCTGATGATTTATGCTGTGCAAGCGTAGCCCTCCCCGGTAGATCCCACTGTAATAATGGCCTTCAAACAGAATTTGGGTCGCAGCGGCCTGTTTCAACTCAGGATAGGGTTATAAAGCTAAAGTGCTCGATGTGTGCGTAAGCGCAAGCGCACTGCACTCTCTATTCCCTCGCTCTCATTGTCCGATGGAACGGCAATCTGACACGGTCAAAGAGAGATCATGGGAATAAACATTGCCAGCTGACTGCTAGTGTGAATTTCTTGACAGATAAACCCAATAACCGATTTTGGCTCGGAACTACGTGATCAGAATTAGTGCCTACGACCACTACACCAACGTGGCAGTGATTCCTCGAGCCCGCTGAAGGATTTAAATGGCACATGTAATTTAATAATGCTACATAAATTGGCGATCAGTAATTCTATTATTCATTTATTTATCGTGAGAAACCTTTTAAATGCTAACGCGATCCTCAAATAGCACACTGTGTTTTTTCATTACATTGTTTTATACCTATATAATACATACCAAATATATAATGAATACAATATGTATCTTTTAACTTTTTTATACGTGGTAGAGCCAGGCTGTAGCTAGATTATGGTTGTTTCAGCTTTACCGGGCTAAGGGCGACGCTTTCACAGAATGCCAGCAAAAAATTGCTGTCTAATGCTGCTGTATTTCTTGTGTTGAGAGTAGAGATCCGGAGTCGACCCTTTTTACTGAAAACGAGTTTAAGTCTTCAGGGGTTACAACGCATAGACATTTCAATTCTTATTCGAGGATAGATGTAGATGTGTATAGGCCACAACATTCACTTATCCACACAAGCGGGCTGTGTGACCTTATGACTATAGAAGCACCCATTTTCACGTCTTCAACGGCGAATCTAGACTGTAGGTGCGGAGGATAGAGTTAGTGACGCCTGACTGCTCTAAAATTCTTCTTTCGCTTCTACCTTTGAAGAAAACAGGGTGAGAAGACATCCCATCATTTACAGTCCAAAAACTTACAACAAGATAGGACTCGCCAGGCTTATAGGTGAGAGCTAGCTTCTCTTCGCTCCACCATGGAGACACACCTACAGCTTTTGAATATAAAGGCATTTTCTATAATCAATTCTTTATTATTGTTATAAATTCTAATCAAATGCAGAAAGCATTACATTTTTCCCAACTGATGGGATTTCGTTTTATGTTATGCGTTATATGAAACAATAAACCACATTGTGACGTTTATTACGTGGTAGAGCTACGCTGCAGTTCGCTAGCCAAACATAGCCGCAGCCATTGATTTATATAACACTAGATCAGTAATAACCGCGCCAAAGCGTTGCCACTGCACATATGGCCACAGCCATATGCCTAGCTAACGTGAGTTCATTGTTCAATGTGACGCCGACAGAGTTGAGCCGCGACAAAAATGGGTAAATGCGTAGTGAAAGAATGCTATTCAAGGTCACAAAAACGTCATAAATCAAGCGGAACCACTGTCAACACATAATTTTTAGTTCTTGTTTTCATATAAACGTAAAAAACCTCAAATAATTAAATAAAATTATCGAATATTGCCATTTAGGTTCAATGTTGCCACTTTTCCGCATTTTTGGTTATCCTACATTAATGGGAGACTACATAATTAATGGAGTAAGTTAATTTGTTACCTCTGATTTTAAATATTTTGGAAATTATAATTAAAACTAAGTTTTAACTTTCATACAAAATAATTAATTATTCTTATTTTACTTTATTCATGAATTATCTATTAAATATATTTTTTTACCTATTTTATATTAATAATTTTATATTATTTATAATTTCATATAAATTTTATATTAATTATATTTTATTACCTATTTTATATTGCTTGATTTATTACTACCTACCATAAAATACGTTTTATTTCATCATTATGTTTACTTCTATCCATCTGATAAGCTTTGCATCCTTTTTTTATAAGGGGGGTTTTTTTATATACTTTTTAATATAAAACAATTAACTGCAGCTTAAAAAAACTCGTTTTTATTGCGTATTTTAGGTAAAATTTCATATAGTAAGCCACACTAACCCGCCATTGCATGTTTGTGAGTCTATCTTTATCTAATCTTAGCGACGATATTGTTTCCCAACTTGTGTAAATGAGATAGATATATGTTTACTTAAAATTGTTATTAGTTTCAAAGCTACGTCGTCGCGTTTGGATAGTGGTTACTAATTTTTCAACGCGCTGTAATGTGGTTTGCTCCTCTAGTGTTGTATAACTCAATGGCCGCAGCACGCATGGCTCATCTCAAACGGAGTAGGACCACGATCTCACAGAATACCAGCATCAAACTACAGAATAATGTTGCTGTATTCCGTATGGTGAGTTTAGTGAACCTAAGACCCTTTTTACTGCTAACCAAGCATTCCATGTTAGTCCAGTAGGGTGACAACGCAACTGCATTTTGATTCTTAATCAATGATAGATGTATATGGGAACACAGCATTCAACTTAACATCAGGTGAAATATGTGTTCGATTATTGATTAAAACCACTTTTACGGATTTTATCGCGTTTTATTTATATTTAATACCCGACGTTACGGGTGCTTTCCAGCACCCATGGTCACGGGGGACTGAGGTGACTCCAAAATATAAGAAAATCCAAAATATAAGAAAAGAAAGAAGGCGTAAATGTAAGAAATCATCATGTGTTTGTTTGACATCATTTTTCTATAAAATATATGTTTAATTTAATTTATTCTATTAAAATTATTTCTATTCTATTTAATTTATTTTATGAAATCCTTTTTTCTATAAGAATAACGTGGATCCAATATTTGTGCCCATTTACGACGTAAAAATTAATCACGTTTTCATAATAAATTCTTTTAATTCATAAATGAGTCACATGTTATGCAATAATAGATACTAGAAGGTCATTACACATTTAGGCAAATGCTTAATTATTGAAGGACGTAACGCTATTTTTGAGCGTGCCAATGGAAGTTAAGTGATCCACTATTTTGCACCAAAAGTGATAAATTTGTATGGCATATAGTAGCAATAATATATAAGACAGGCAACGATCCAGTATTTCACGGTACAGTCCTGTAATCTATCAGCCTTCTTCCACACACTATTCACTACAATAAACCTCTTACTGAAAATCTCGCAATTGTCTTCGAAGACATTTCGTTAAAAGTCTAAAGGCAACGATATTCGTATTTTGCAAAATATGCTAGTTAATAGTTATTGTTTTTATTTTTCGTATATAAACAGGCGTTTACAGTATGAAAACTTGGAGATAATTTTTTTGAAATTTAATTATGGTTCTCCGTTTTCTGTAAATTAATTTTTATGTAAATGTCATTGTTCACATTAACATACATTAAAATAGACTGATAAAAGTTGAAAAAATTCAATTTCTATTTTTAATTTACATCCGATAATAGAGATCGTTCAAATCTTATGTTATTTTTACAAAGTTAAATTAAGTATTCTTTGCAACAACATCGCATTTCTGATACCAACGCGATCAACAACAGCTCAACTGCCTTAATCAAGACAAAAAATGCTTGCACGTCATTAACCTTTCGTCCCATTCTTAACCATGATGATTTGTAGCTCGAATCAATTTGATTGAAATGTTCTCACCGTAACCAGTTTTGGAACATGCGAGGAGATCCACCCGCAACTGTTTTGACCAAATCATACCGTGTGTTATTTACGACCGCCGCGCCGCGCCGAGGCCACCTTTCCATGTGTGCGTGTCGAATGACGTCGTGTCGGTGTGCTGCTCAACGCATAATATATTGTGCTTGTAAACATGTACCAGAGTGATGCAAGCACCTATATTTTCTTCGGTTCTAACGAGATCTACATCGGCTATACAACAGTTTAATATATTGAACTGTTGTACAGTGAAACCGCAAACAGAATAACTTATACATCTATTTTGAAAATTTTCGCGAAATACCTTTTTGGTTAAGTATGATCAAAAGGGAAATCTTTTTGTTATAACTTATATATTATAAATTGAGAAAGGTATGCTGAGATGGTTTGGCCACATCGAGAGAATGAATGAAGAACGATTGACGAAAAAAGTGTATAAGGCGAGTGTGAATGAAAGTGCTGGAAGGGGTAGACCTAGGCGGACTTTTCTCGACCAAATTAGGGACGTCTTGAAAAAAGGCCAGGTTAAGAGTACCCTAAACCGTAGAGCATGTATGAAGGGAATAATGAAAGTGGACGAAGTGTTAGGATCGTAGCAAGTGGAAAGAAGTTGTCTCTGCCTACCCCTACGGGAAAGAGGCGTGATTATATGATTGTATGTATAACTTATAACAAACAACTTGCTAATCTTAATCTTAATATATTTATATAAATTACGTGTCACGTTGTTTGTCCGCGATGGACTCCTAAACTACTAAACCAATTTTAATCAAATTTACACACCGTGTGCAGTTTGGTCTAACTTGAGAGATAGGTTGGGTTTTTTTGCCCACAATTTTTTTTTTGCGAATTTAAAGATTTTTAATAGGACATGACAAATTGTCGTCGAAAAGGGCAGAACAACGTCTGCCTGGCAAGCTAGTTATAATATGTGATAACAAGTAAAAAACCCTAGTTATTTTGATAAGATGCTAGGTACTTGCGTCATCTGTGAGCTGTGCAGCGCCTTACCTTACGAAAGAACTGTACCTACTTATGAATGTTCTGTAAATTCGTTTGTCGAGACAGTTATTACCTTACTCTTTTAGATTTCCTTAAAGAAACTTTGCGGGGGCTAAGCACTGATTCTATTTTAAATGGACCATCGCATCGCGTCGAACGTTTTTATTGTCCGCGTCGAGTTGGGCGCACAAACAAATCACTTCATTCATATGTTAAGCATGTCGCCACTCGCCAAACAGAATCGCATACCGGCTATGTGGTATTACTTTTTTTAAATGTTATTCGTAAAGCACGCCTACTTACAGCTGTTTGCGAATGACGTTATCAAAATTTCCTGATATGTTGACAAAATTCCGAGCTCTTATCTCACGTTTCGATAAGAATAGATAGACCCTACATTCTCTCTTAACAAACAAGCTACTTGTTATCAAAAATGAATATTTGACTGTAAAGTATTTCATCATTTTATTTTTATTTTTTTGGAAAAAAATATAACGGTCAATGTACAGTATGATGAAGCCGTTACAATGAAATAAAAGTACCTACCACCTACCTATTTTATTTATACAAGGTCGAGTCAAAAAATGATATTAACATTTTTTTTAATTGAAAATAATTATAACTATTATTAAATAGCTCAGTTTTTTTTCCGATATTAATGGAGGATGACATTTTCTTACGATCAATTTTTATTCTAAATTCCTGAAAATTTGATGAAACTAAAAAGCATGCGAAATATAGCGAATTTAATATTAGTTATAAGAAAAGGGAATTTAATATATATATATATATATATATATATATATATATATATATATATATATATATATATATATATATATATATATATATATATATATATATATATATATATATATTCCGTGTAGTGGCGGTTGAGAATATCCACTACCCCATATCTTCCCGTGGGTGTCGTAAGAGGCGACAGAGGGAGACAGGCAGGAGATGGGCAGCAGCATGTTCCTGATAACAGCAATGATATAATAAAAAAACTGCGGTTGCCAACCCGCTCGCCAAGCGTGGCAACTATGGCAAATATCCCCCCATGAGTAACGACGCAAACAAACGGCCCTCAGTCCCCGGCAGCCCCGCTATTCCTGGCTACGGTGGCGACCATGGCAACGGCAGGGTACGGAGTGCCCCGGTGGAGGTTCGGTTGCCACCTACAACGAGTCGACCTGGCAACATATAACGCACGCACCTTGAGGACTGACGAGAAGATACTGGAGTTGGAAGAAGAGGTAGACAAGTTGCGCTGGCATATTATTGGGTTATCCGAGGTCCGAAGAGAGGGGGAGGACACGGTAATCCTCGAGTCCGGCAACTTGTTCTATCACCGGGAGGGCGACCATTTTTCCCAAGGAGGTGTCGGATTTATCGTCCACAAGTCAACGCCAACTGTTCAGTGATGTCTCAGTGATCGCAAGGGTGAAAACTGGCAGCGATCATCCAATGGTTAGAGGCACACTGAACCTAAACGTTAAGTTGGAGAGGTCTCGTCTAATGAAGTCAACGCTCCGTCCCCCTCGTGCTCTAATCCAGAATCCCGAAAACTTTCAGCTCGAGTTACGTAACCGCTTTCAGTGCCTACAAGATTGCAATGCAGTGGACGATATGAATGACAAGCTCGTGGAAACTGTCCATGCGGTCGGAGCTAAGTTCTGTAAGACCGGCCGCAGAAGAACACAAAAGCTCTCCGATCACACTCTTAATCTCATGGCTGTTAGACGTAAGATGAGGCTGAAATCGTCAACAGACATTCAGCATACAGGCAACTGAACAGACAGATCTCCAAATGCATGCGGCGAGACTTACGCAAATTTAATACTGCTCGTATTGAAGAAGCGATCGAGCGTAACCAGGGCTCCAAAGTCTTTGCCAGAGATTTGTCTGCCAGTAAGAGCCAACTGTCAAAGCTGAAGACTGAGTGTGGCAACATCGTTTCCGAGACACCTGAGATTCTGAGTGAGATTGAGAGGTTCTATGGGCAGCTGTACACACCATCGTTGGAGCCACACGCAAGAGTGAGTAACGATCCAACAGCGGGTCTTATCCGACACTATTCCGATGATATCCCGGACGTCAGTCTGAGCGAGATTAGAATGGCTCTCCAGCACCTTAAAAACGGCAAGTCCCCGGGCGAGGATGGAATTACAGCGGAGCTTCTGAAAGCGGGTGGAAAACCGGTACTTGAAATCCTTCAGAGGCTCTTTAATTCCGTCCTCCATGGTGGCACTACTCCGGAGGCGTGGAGCAGAAGTGCGGTGGTTTTGTTCTTCAAGAAAGGTGACAACGCCCTCTTGAAGAACTACAGACCGATATCCCTTCTGAGCCGCGTCTACGTGCTGTTTTCGAGAGTCATTACGAATCGTCTCGCACGCAGACTCGACGACTTCCAGCCTCCCGCACAAGCCGGTTTCCGAAAAGGCTTTAGTACCATAGACCACATACATACCCTTCGGCAAATTGTACAGAAGTCCGAAAAGTACAATCTGCCACTTTGCCTGGCGTATGTGGACTATGAGAAAGCCTTTGATTCCGTCGAAATTTGGGCGGTGCTACAGTCTCTTCAGCGGTGCCAAGTTGACTGTCGATATATCGAAGTGCTGAAGTGTTTGTACAGTAGGGCTACGATGGCTATCCGAGTACAGAACCAGAGTACGAAACCTATCCAACTGCAGAGAGGTGTAAGACAGGGTGACGTTATTTCCCCGAAACTCTTCACCGCTGTATTGGAAGACGTTTTCAAGCTACTGGACTGGAAAGGATACGGTATTAACATCAATGGCGAGTACATCACTCACCTTCGATATGCCGACGATATAGTCCTTATGGCAGAATCGCTGGAGGACTTAAGCACTATGCTCACTGACCTCAATAGTGCCTCCCAACGGATAGGTCTTAAGATGAACATGGACAAAACAAAGATCATGTTTAATGTCCATGTCACACCTATGCCGGTAGTTGTTGGGAGCACTATGCTCGAAGTTGTTGACGAGTACGTTTACCTGGGACAAATAGTCCGGCTAGGTAAGTCCAACTTCGACCGAGATGTCAATCGACGGATTCAACTCGGCTGGGCAGCGTTCGGGAAATTACAACGCATCTTCTCCTCAGGTATACCTCAAAACCTGAAAACTAAGTTGTACAACCAGTGCGTGTTGCCAGTGATGACATATAGAACTGAGACGTAGTCTTTCACTGCTGGCCGTATGAGGACGCTCAAAGTCGCTCAGCGAGCTATGGAGAGGGCTATGCTCGGAGTTTCTCTGCGTGATAAACTTAGAAATGAGGATATCCGCAGTAGAACCAGAGTGACCGACATAGCCCAACGGATTAGTAAGCTGAAGTGGCGATGGGCCGGCCATATAGCTCGAAGAACCGACAACCGTTGGGGAAAAAAGGTTCTCGAGTGGCAGCCTCGTACCGGTAGACGAAGTGTATGGCGACCCCTCACTAGATGGAGTGACGACCTGGTGAGACATGCAGGAAGTCGATGGATGCAGGTGGCTCAGGACCGTGCTTTGTGGCATGCCTTGGGGGTGGCCTATGTTCAGCAGTGGACTTGTAAAGGGCTGTAATGATGATGATGATGATATATATTAAATTAAATCTCTTATAATCTCTCTTCTATATTTATCCCAGTTATGCGAACTCCATAAACTATATAACAAATAATGGAGCAAAATAATGTTTTTTTTTAATAATAAATCAGACAAAATACTATTTTTTAATCAAGTGTTTAAAAATGTTTGTGAATAAGGATGTTATATAATTTTCTTTTGCTTATCCACGAAGAACAAAAACACGTTTTATCTTTACGCATATATAAAATTGAAGTCGCTGTCTGTAATATCGAATTAACATGCTTCTGATTAGCTCAGGGAGTTGATTGCATGTCATTAAGACACGAATAACCAATGAAAAAAATTGGTTGTCCGTAAAGTCAGTTTACTCATACACGATAAACCATCGATCACTAATAGTGATCGATGGTTTATCGTGACAACGTCATAACAAAACATTGATGAAATTATTGCGTACTTTTATGAATAAAATTGAATCATTTTTATTAAATTATCACTATTTTGTACAAATAAAAAGGAGAGAAATGAAATCTACAATTTAATTAATAAATTTGCTTATACGCTTAAGCTGATCGTGCCTTTCGCTCGCTCGTGCAGCGCTCTCGCTCCGATCGTAACGTTACAACGTGCGTAACGTTACAATGAGTCATCCTTTTTCGTGCGTGCAGCCGGCGTTCATTGATTTATTAGACGTTGTCACGTCAAAAGATTTTGTGTGTCTCTATGTATGTTTACTATAAGCCTGTTTGTCGGGACTAACCTTCGGAATAGCTGAACCGTTAGTGATTAAACTTCACGAACAGATAGAGTCACAAGTCACCAGAAGTGATCTAGGCAGTGTAATATAATCCCAAAAGCTTGGAATTTTTTTTTGTGAAATCTAAAACTGATTAAATAATGGGTCGTTGATGATTACCTTAACTGTAAATGATGGTTTAAATACCACCCATGCGAAGCCAGGGTAGGCAGGCTATAAATAAGATATAATAAATAGAATATAAATTTTAACTCCTTCTCCATATAAACGTTAACTATGCTAAATCTTATACTGCTCCACGTGAGCAATTTGTAAGCATATAAAAGGGGTACAATTTTTTTATAGTATAAGGGTGACAAACGAGCACGTAGTCCACCTGATGATAAGTGGATGCTGTGGCCCATAAAAATCTACATTTTTAACCTCGCTTAAGAATCAAAATGCAGATGCGTTGTCACCCCTAAGGACTAAGATGGAATGCCTCGATTCCAGTGAAACGGATCTCCAGTTCTCTACACTCACCATACGAAACACAGCATCATTAAGCTGCTATTTTACGCTGGTATTCTGTGAGAGCGTGGTCCTTCCGCGGTCGAGCCGACCCTTTCATGCAACAACCATAACAGCTGCAGTGTTGCTCCACCACTCTGTTGGGTACAAAGTTTTGTTGCTTACGATTTTGCGCGGGTATATTTCTGAATTTAGGATAATTTTATAAGTTACAGTACGTTAAATATAGAGGCTGCATGATTAAGTAAACTTTTTTACTTATAGTGCGTGAGGGTCATATGGTCCGGTTAATATGGTCACTTTCTTATAGCTCAAAAACTACAGCCTTGTTTGCATAGATGTCTCTGTGATACGATAGCTTTTCACTAGTTAATGAAATAGTAAAGGGTCAAAAATGTTTTGTTTTATCGTCGCCATTTTGACAGTCGACATTATGTATATTAAATGTCTTAATCGGTTTTAGTATGGTGTTATTAGGATTAGGACAATGCCTAAACTTGTTAGTTTTTTTTAAATATCTTAGTTATAGTATATGGTTTTATATTTTTGTCTCTGTCCTCCTCCTAGTTTTGGATTTATAGGGCGGCAAAGCTTAAGGTGACCGTATTACCCTCACGTACCTTATAGATTAATTTATGGCAGACATTGTTCTAATGGCTTTCTTAAGCCATTACACATATTTATTTTTAACTAGCAGCCTACCCTGGCTTCGCCTGGATAATCAAGGATAGATGTTGATGTCAATGGGCCCTAGCATCCACTTACCATCAGGTGGAATGTGTGCTCGCTTGTCAGTGTCCTCCCGTCCTGTCAGAGTGCTCCTTAGTCTGTAAAAAAGCGAAAAACTAATAAATGTCACGTAATCTTGTTCTGGTCCAAATAAGAGATATTCAGGTAGAATGCTGTATAAAGTAAAGTCGTTCATAAATTAAGGGCATAAGGGACTTATGTCATTATCCTAAACGTATAAAAAATGTCATACCTTAGCCGGGAATCAAACTGCTTATTTGTAAAAATCTAGTCTATGGATTTTTTAATTTTTAAAGTAAAAAGAACATAATGAATAACATTAAAAATAAAGAGAGATTTGATTTGACTAAACTCACAATATGTCCATCTTGCTAGACATTTTCAGTGCGGTTTCTGGTTTAAATAAGTTTTTTAATATAATAGAGGTGACAAACGTGCACATCCTCATGGGTACTATGGCCCACAGACATCTACATATATCCTTGACTAAAAATCAAAATGAAGATGCGTTGTCACCCCTGAAGACTAAGCTGGAATGCCTCGTATCTACTAAAAGGGGTCACAGTTTCTCTACACTCATCATACGAAACATCAGCATTAAGCTGCTATTTTACGCTGGTGTTCTGTGAGAGCATTTTTTTAAATTGGGAAATCTCACGAAAATCCATGACGACGTGCTTTCAATCAATTCCTCTCACTCTAATCCTCTACCCTTTATCGCATATAATTATATAGTTAAATTATAGCCTATACGAGAAGGCGGGTGATGGGTCTTTGTTTATTAAAACTAAAATAAATCGGAGGAAATACGTTATTATTTATAACAGATAGTGTGCATACCGTTAAAGCCTATCAAAAGTTTAATGCTGAACATAGGTCTCCACCATAGATTGCCTTGCAGGGGGGATATTTGCCATAATTGCCAAGCTTTGGAGGCGGGTTTGCCACACCATCAACCACAATTTTTTTTAGTTATTTTTAGGAAGGCAATGCTGCTTAACTCCTTGTTTTTTTTTCTTCTGTCGCCCTTATTGATACCCATTGGATGATATGGGGTAGTGGACTAACAACACTAGCGTGCATAGTCAAGATATTTTCATTTTACCTTGTGCACACTATTATTTTGGACATTCACTATTTGAAAATTAACTAGCGTAGCGTAGCTCGCAAAGTAGAGGCAAATAATTTTATAAAATGCACAGTATAAGAAATTAATTAATCGTATATAGTATAGAGGCTACAGATGTGTTGACCCCATAGTCCAAGATAAAATACATCGTAAGCTACGATTATACTACAATATCTCTTAACCACTTAAGGGTGGTTCCTTACGTGTCCCAACATATGTTTAAAAAAAGTAAGCAAGGCAAGACAGTGGTACTAATATAGATTGACCCTTAGACAGAAATGGCCGGGTCACATAAAACAGAGGATATAATATTAAACAGAGTTTGTAACTTGTGAAAAAGGAAATAATAAAGAAAGGGGAGAAAACCGAGCCAATTTGATGGTAGAGTCACACTGTATGTGGTGATTGATCTTACCATCACGTGAACTATGTGCTCGATTGTCATATTTACTTTTTAAGTTCAATCTCAAAAATATGTGATTTAAGGGGAAGGAATCACTGTTTGTGCAATCCAAAAATTGCAAAAGGAACCTAAAAAGTATTTTTCTTACGTTATGAACTACTCACTTTTCACTTTAACTAATTTGGCTCTACCTATTGTTACTTGAAATTTATATTTAACATTTGTTCCAGACCCAGACTGGGCATCATACAACTTGGGCATATTTATCTGTATGCGGTGCGCCAGCATCCATCGCAGTATGGGAGCGCATATCAGCAAAGTGAAACATCTAGAGCTTGATCGCTGGGAGGATTCTCAGGTTCAACGTATGAAAGAGGTTGGAAATATAGCAGCAAAGAACAAATACGAAGAGCGAGTTCCTCCGTGTTACAGAAGACCTACCAAAACCGATCCTCAGTGAGTATGACCGCGTGCTATTTTTAAAATACCCTTCATAAACCCGTTGAAACAACAAAATCCCAGAAAATGTTAAAAGTTTGTCCATAAATAAGTCTAAAAGTTTTATTAGAGAAAAACTTGTACAAAGAGGGTTATTATAATTTCAAGAAACAAATGAATGAATATAATACATGGGAATGAGGTGATCGCCGCCATAATGGTTCTATTATAACTCATTTGAAGAATTGTACAGGTTGTTTTAAAGTGATGTATGTATGTTTAAAAAATCGCGCTGGGTTTTAGCCGGTTCTTCCCAGGACAGCGATATTTTCCGAAACGATTTTAAATAAAAAATGACTTTCAATAGGTATTTTTATTCAATATAGATTATTATATAATATATAATAATCTATATTGAATAAAAATCAGTCTATTCAGTTCTAATGCTGAATATGTTCTTCTGCAGGGTGTATTTTCTACGTTAGGCAGGCGGAATGCCAATAAATAATCATAGCACTACATAATAGGTCGGGAAAAAGTGTCTTCGGAATTTTGTTTGTATAAATTTGAAGAAAAATCTCTTTGGTTGTATTGTTTTTATCTGACTGGTTTGAATATTACATACAGAAACATCAAAAAAAAAGAAAAAAGTAATAATCACTTTCCCGCCACTTTTCAATTGTTTATTTGTCCGCCAAAATTAGTGAATCTTACAAAGAAATTCGACACATTCCGCAGTTTTATTACAAAAAGGGAAAATGCGACTCAAACCGCAAAATTTAGGACGTTGCAGTATCAGTAAGAGTAGCACAAAGTTGGTTCAAGCATTTTCAGTTCGGGAATTTTGATGTCAAAAATAGCTCTAGTCGCCCTCGTACAGATAAAGTCTATGCCATTTTTGAAAAAGTGGAGCAAGATCGGCACATTAGTAGTTACGATATAGCCGAAGAATTGAGGATTGACCACAAAACACTTTAGAGCCATTTGAAAAAGTCTGGCTATACAAAAAGCTCAATATTTGGGTACCACACGAGCTCACTGATATAAACCTAATATTCGCGTACTTATCTATTGAAACTTAATGAAACCAAACCATTTTTGAAAAATTTCATCACCGGTGATAAAAAGTGGATCACCAGCGACAAGAACGTGCGATAAGGATCATGGTCAAAAGTTATTCAAGCTCCACAGACTGTAGCGAAACCAGAATTAACACGTCATAAGGTGATGCTGCGTGTATGGTGGGATTGAAAGAGCATCGTTTATTATGAGCTTTTACCGCCGGGCTAAACCATGGCGATTCGGATCTCTGCTGCCAACAACTGATGAGACTCAAGCAAGAAATTGAGAAAAAACGTTCAGAATTGATCGACAGAAAAGAGTGGTCTTTCTTCATGATAACGCCAGACCACAAACATCTATAATATGCGAAGCAACTTTTTCCCTGACCTTATATTTTGCACTTTTAAGCTGTAATAAAGTATATGGCTTATACAAGGCGTTAATTTCACTGTATGTTTATGATTGTGTAATCTTCCAGGTTTTATGGCATGATTCTTGTGGCAGATTTCATAATTATTTTTAGAAATTGTTTAGAATATAAACATTCTTGAATGACACTGGCTTCTAATGATATTCTAAGGTTTATGATACGTTAAGCTTCCTTAGATTTTATATTCTTACATAAAATACACGTTTAATACGTCGTTAATACGTCGTTTATAGTTACATATTTGCTGTATACGATAAGACTAAGAGGCATATCTAAAGTTTATATCGTGGTAGAACCACGCTGCATATATAGCAGCTTAATACTGCAGTGTTTCCATGGTGAGTGTAAAGATCTGGAGACCCTTTTTACTGGAAACGATTCTTTCCATTTTAGTTCACAGGGGTAAAAACGCGTCTGCATTTTGTTTCTTAATCAACAACATCCATATACTATCAGATGAACTATGTGATAATTTGTCTACATTTGAGTTATAGTATCCTTTTGGCTTTCAATAAAGAAACTAATATCACGTATAGATACAGGTTATAATCATCGACATTTTCAATACACACTTATAATGATTTGGATTTAAACAAACATTTTTCTATGCTGTATCCTTACATTAATATATCAATTTTTAGACAACTTCATGACGTTTATATTCTATTCTCTAGCAAGCATTTATTTTGCACATCAGTGCACGCGTTTAGGTATTGGACATTGTATTTTCTTGACAAGCATATATTTTAAATTTTTTGCATTAGCTGCTAACGGCTATTCTGCCTAGAAAAAACATGAATAATTGGAAGTTTAATGTTAAAAATATATGCTGTCATTATCCTATTGTTATTTTAGAGGAATAAAAAAGACGAATATGTCACCTTTTACCACAAAAGTCACCATATACTGCACTCTGTGCAATCTGATTACTGATGGACGACGCTTTGTAAAGGGAATGATGAAGGAACATGCATGGAAAAAGCTTAAACCAAATTTCAGAGTCTGGTGGCGAGAACCAATATAATCGACTAGTAAGAACAGAATCACCATGCTTATGCGTAACACTCCTGAGGACTGGTTTAAAATACAACGAGGTATTATATACCAGGGAAAAGCGTCTCCGGTTTTCGTCACTCATCATGCGAAACACAGGAGTATTAAGCTGTTATTTCGCGCTTGTATTCTGTGCGAGTGTTCTTTGACAATTTGAGCCATTTTCGTACTGCAGGTATAATTTAGATGCGGCCCTTTTATGTATAAGTCTCCCTAAGATATCAGAAAACCACCGTTGTTGTTTTAGGCCAAATTCTCTTCAACGTAACTAACTCTATATGGTAAAAGCATCACTTTGTTTTGAAATTCATATATTACGTACCGCGATCAAAAGTTTTCGTAACGTGTAGCTCCATACGTTTTTTGTTGCAAATAAGTTGAACAGTGTTATACCGAGGCTCTTCACTCCCTAGCCCCTCTCCAACGGCGTTAAATTGATCACACAATTCTTCAGGTCGTGTTGGACCCTTAATATCTCGATACTGACAAAGTCCGGACAGTACATTTCATCTCATCATCCCAGTTATGCTTGAGTGAGTAAAATTGAATCGAGCTAGTCGACCAAGTGCGATAACTCCTCTTGCGAGCAAGTATGCCCCAATTCCTATAGTATAGGTATTAATTACCACTAGTAGAATTTTCTGGAGCTTAGTTCTGACCTCACAAATGTAATACCGCAGACATAATGCGATTAGAAAATTGTTTGCATTAAGTCTGTCATCTATAGGTATTACTCACTGACCTCTATATATACAAGTACTCTGGACTGGCTACACACCGTGACATGATGAGGCGATTTGATTTGCGCCATTTTGACGCTGACAACAGTAGTGAACGTCCATGGAACTAGTAATAGGGAAAGACAATGTGACAAAATATATCGATAAAAATTCGATACCTAAATATTAATACCTATATATAAATTCTACGGGTAGAGATGGCTTCTACCCGTAACACCCATTCTATTTATGTATCATATTAATATAAAGCCATTATCATTCATCATCATTAAAGGCCTTCACAAGTCCACTGCTGAACATAGCCCCCCCCCCCCCAAGGAATGCCACAAAGCACAGTCCTGAGCCACCTGCATCCATCAACTTCCTGCATGTCTTACCATATTGTCACTCCATCTAGTGGGGCGACGTTCTACACTTCACCTGCTGGTACGAGGCTGTCACTCAAGAACCTTTCTTCCCCATCGGTTTTTGGTTCTTCGGGCTATATGGCCGGCCCATTGCCACTTCAGCTTACTAATCCAGTGATTAACATGATGAAAAATCTCATCAAGTGGTGCAGCCTCACCAAAGTCACGGAAGATAGTCGAGTGGCGCATCGCCAATCGACATACCAACACTCCTCTTCCCTTACGACTCCACCTCGACTACAGCGATACAGGGAGAGGAATGTCCTCTAGCCGCAGCCCACTAACACACATCAATCGTGGTTCTACATCATCAGGTGACCTTTCTACACTTGGCTATGACGCTTGCTTTGGGTTTGGGGGAAAATGAGAAGAGAAAAAATAAAAAAAACATTCGATATAATACTCTAATACTTTTATACTTACTGGTACTGGTACTACCAGAAAATATTGTCGGTATACTGCACTTTTTCAAAGTGGTGCGGTTCTCATGTCTAATAAAACATATCGTACTAATAGGTAACTAAAATAAAAAAATATACCACCAGTGTACATTATGTTCCGCTATCAGATTTTGTATTGTACTAAATCTGATTTAATCCCTTTAAAAAAGTTGGCTTACTTAAAAGTGTAATACAATTATCTAGAGGACATTAAGGACTCTACATTATGGAGATAATGGAGCGAGTCTCCGCCGAGCTGTTGCAGTCCATGGTGAGAGATCAAATATGTTTTTGTAATTAACAGCAGCGGACACTGATGGGACAACCTGTAGGTGAACTTCATAGTAATGGAATTTAAGATGTACAGGCGCTGCTCTTTCCCTAATAGAGAGGGATAGAGCTAATAAAATTATAAAGCTTTTTGTGTATGTATGAGATGTATCGAACAATTGTGAACGCTTACTGTTAGGACTTTCAATAAAACTTAAACTTGATAGGATGATGATATAATATCAAAAAATATAGCGTTATTCTACAAAATTTTATTTTAAAGTTCTTTTACTAAATTGATTTTTATTACGTGGTATTAGATAAGAATAGAAGGGGAGTTGATCGAGCAAGTAGATGACTTTGTATATTTGGGTTGCGTATTTAGCAGGGATGGGAGATATGATAAGGATATAGAACGACGAGTGAATGCGGGAAATAGAGTAAATGGGGCCCTGCACTCTATTGTGAAGAGTCAAAATGTGTCGAAAAAAGGCACGTATGGCAATTCACAATGCTGTGTTGGTCCCTACTTTAACGTATGTTAGTGAAAGTTGGGTGTGGCAGAAGAAGTACGAGAGTAGAATGAACGCAGTAGAAATGCGGTCGTTAAGGTGTATGTTAGGGCTGAATCTGAATGACAGGGTGTGAAATTGTGTGATAAGAGAAGAGTGTGGTTTGCAAGGTGATGTGACCAGGATTAAGAAAGGAATGCTTCAGTGGTTTGGTCATGTGGAAAGAATGAATGAGGAAAGAGTGACAAAGAAAATTTATGTTGCAGAAGTGAATGGCAGAGTCGGAAAGGGACGTCCTAGGTGAAAATTTATCGACCAAATTGGCGATTTATTGAAAACGGGCCAAATTAGGAGTACCCTTAACCGACGAGCATGTATGCGCAGGTATGTATATGGATGTAGAAGAGGCGAGAGAGGTGTGTCAGGATTGTGCCAAATGGAAGTCTGTAGTCTCTGCCTACCCCTACAGGTGACAGGCGTGAGTATTTATGTTATGTTACGTGGTATTACGTGGTAATTGAATTTTATTACGTGGTAGAGCCATGCTGCAGTTATATTGTAGTATAGTTGTAGCACGAATAGGTCGACGACCGGGGAAGGACCACGCTCTCACAGAATACCAGCGTCAAAAATAGTAGCTTAATGCTGCTGTGTTTCGTATAGTGAGTGTAGAGAACCGGAGACCCTTTTTACTGGAAACGAGGCATTCCATCTAAGTTCTCACGGATGGCAACGCATCTGCATTTTGATTCGTAATCGAGGATAGATGTAAATGTCTATGGGCCACTGCAACCACTTACCATCAGGTGTACTGTGTGCTCGTTTGTTATCCTCTCCGATAAAAAAAATTGAGATTAGAATTGAAATTGTTCAATGCGATTGTAAGCAAAATCGACACTCCTGACGCACTTTTGACAGTAAGTTGACAGCTGTGTATTGTGTTTGATATTGCGTTGAAAATTGGAAATGGAATTTAGGCAATATCAAAACAGTAACGTTTTAGGAATTACGTTCATATTAATCGTTTGTTTTCTGCAATTATCTTATTATTTGCGATAATATAATGACACATTTACCTTTTGCGTCTATTATTCTACGCCATAATCGTGCGTTACAATTAAATAAAGACGAAATGAGTTTCAAATGATACGTTTTAAGGACTTCGTTTTTTTCTATGAGTGATGATGATTTTAGACTTTAGTGAGAATATAGTGCATGAATAAAAACCTATAAGTATGTAACCTCCGTAGAGAATATATTTTATAAATGAAATGAATGAAAAGTATTGTTAACAACAAAGTTACACCTTTATATGTCCCACTGCTGGGCAGAGGTCTCTCCTCATCTCTGAGATGTTTATTTATACGGGTTTCACTAAATTGTATGTTTTAGTATTGAATTTGTTTTATTTAATAACGATATTTAAAAATATTATGCACGTAACCGATGGCGTCAGTTGTACCTTTTTCCTTTATTTTTCTTTTGTCGTGCTTTTTCACCTTTAACGTTTTTCTTTAGCGTTCAGTTTCTTCTCGGTCAGTTTAATTTTATATTTTTAGTTAAACTTTAGGCCACTTGGCAATTACCATTCCTAAACTGTTCGTGGTATCAAGCAATTTGCTACTTAGGTATCTAAAACTCCATCAAAAAGCATAATAGCGGAACGTTGTGTCCGGAAATCTTGAATTCCAGCACATATTTTAAAAATAGAATTAATGAGTAATGAGCTAATGACTGTGCTCAAATTAGCGTTTTTCTTCTTTTCCTTTTTTATCTATTTTCTTTAGCGCGCGGCTTCTTGACCAATTTAATTTTATATTTTTAGTTGAACTTTAGGCTACTTGGCAATATTGTTCCTAAACTGTTCGTGGAATCATACTATTTGCTATATATCTAAAAACTGCACCAAAGAGCATAATAGTGGAACGCTAAATGTGTCCGGAAATCCCGAATTCCAACACATATTTAAAAATAGAATTAATGACAGTGCTCAAATTAGCACGTCCATTAGCCGGGTGTCTACTAAACTACATCTGTTTCTTGTATATGTTTTTTAAAATTAATGAAAATAAAATAAATTAAATTTTTTATAAAAACAATAGTAATAAATAAATCGCTTTTGCAGAAATACTGAAAAAGGGAAAAATACATTGTGAATAGTCAAAATACAATAAAAAATAAGCAAATAATTAAATTTATTTTTGTAAGTATTATTTTCTCTCTTTTCTTCTTTTACTAGAAGGTAGGACTTCTTTTTTTCTAAGAGTCTGCTTGGGTAGATACTACCTTCTAGTCTAAGTGCTGTGGTCTGGTTTGAAGGTTATTGAGAGCCAGTACAGGCTGTGAGGTATACCTTTTTTAGACGTGGTAGAGCCATGCTGCAGTTATATTAGTAGTATACCTAGTTATAGCACGAATGAATCGGCTCGAAGGGGAAGGACCACGCTCTTACAGAATACCAACGTAAAATAGTATCTTAATGCTGTTGTGTTTCGTATGGTGAGTGTAGAGAACCGGAGACCCTTTAAGTGGAAACGAGGCATTCCATCTTAGTCCTCACGGGTGACAACGCTTCTGCATTTTGGTTCGTAATCCAGGATAGTTGTAGATGTAGATATCTATGGACAACAGCAATTACTTACCATCAGGTGGACAGTGTGCTCGTTTGTCACCCTTATTCTATAAAAAAAACTGATAGTCAAAATTACGTCTCTAAATTTCAGAGTACTAATTGAACAATGGATCCGTGCGAAATACGAGAGGGAGGAGTTTTGCCACCCCGAGCGCCAGAGCTATCTGTCTGGTTCCATGGAGGGTTTCCTGATGAAGAGAGGGAAAGAAGACAGCCGCTACCAGCGCAGGAAGTTCGTTTTAAACGAAAACGAAGATACGTTAAAGTAAGTTAATTTGTATTAAAAAGATTATTTATAGCGTAAACAGTTTTCTCATGAGACTTTTTATTAGTTTGCTTGGAACCATAAAAGTTTACCTGTTTGAAAGTTTTAGACATAAAGTATATACTTTCCATAGTAAGTGAATGCTGTGACCCATAGACGCCTTTAGACATTAATTAAGAATTAAAATGCAGATGTATTGTCACCGCTGACGACTGAGATGGAATGTCTCACTACCAGTAATCATCATACGAAAAAATGCATTACAAAAGCATTTCTTTTTGCTGTTTCACGGTAGTTTTCTGGGAGAGCGTGATCCTACAGCGATCAAACAGACCCATTCACGTTGCAGCCATGCTATAGCTGCAGCGTAGCTCTACCACGTAAATACGACTTCTTTAAAGTTAAATACGAAGTTCATATAATAAGGGAATAAATGTAAGGTCAATAAAATAAATTCAGTAGGTGGTAGGACTTCTTACAATTTTGCCACCATTATTGTATTGTGCTTCGGTCTAAAGCATACAATACTATAATATAGAATGGAATGGCTGTCAACCTTATTTTGTACGAGCATAGGCGTCGCCGGGAGCACACATACAAGCAATTACGTAGTATTATCACTACTCCCAACCCGATTCACTGTGTTGACAGATAGATTTTAAAACATATTTATTTGTAAATAGCGTGCAATTTGGCATTTTCTAAATAATTTGCCTGCGATATTCAGAAACGATTGTAACGTCAAAACAAATCTCGTGTTGACATTTATACGTGTGAATTGACGTGTTAGTGACATTTTAGTGACACGGGCTCCGCTCACTCCCCCGTTCTATTATGTATGTAATTATAGTATTCTATGGTCTAAAGGATATATAACGCCAGTTCAATTACAGACTGTAAGGCATCTTAGTCTTCAGCGTTGACAACGTATATGTATGTAGGCTCCTTTGTTTGAAGGCAGGGTTGCAGTAAACGCTTACCATCCATTCGCATGTAGGTTCGTTTGTGGCTTCTCTTGTTATTAAAAAAATCTAACGCTGTACGAGTAGTTGGTAGTAAAGTCGCAAATTATCTTCCACTATAACTACACAATATCTCAAGCACAAGCTTTTGTTACTATACAGGGTTATTTCGCAATAGACAGCTAAATTTGCAGAGAAGGTTCAGAATAAGTAATATGAGCATGGTGAAGAAAAATTAATTAAAAAAATCTCAAACATTCTGTCCTTTTTATCTTTTAAATTCAAAATGCGTGGTAATGCATTATTTTTACTGATGTTACTGCGCACGCACACATTCGTAAGGGTCGTAAGGATAAGGGTCGATCGGTAGGCAAAAACGTTGTTGCCCATAAATCTCTATCAATTTGGGGTAATTTTAAATAAAAGTAGAAACCACATTTACCCGTACTTTCAAAAAATGCAATAACAGTATGTCATTATTTGTATATTTGAACTTAATTTTAAAATTTGGCTACTCTTTGAAAAATAACCCTGTATATTCTTTCATCGCCACTACATGGCTCCAAACCTTTGCAAGTAAGTCACATTATTATAATGTGATTATGTGACTTAAATAAAATATCGTAGTCGGTAAAAATTACTTTGTTTATAGTCGCTTAGTGAAATTTAAAATTTGCCTTCTTCTAATTGAGGGAGGGCGAGAGGTGCATTTCAAACTATAGTTCGTGCCAAATCGATTGAGAAAAAGGGACGATGACCTCAGATATGAGCCGAGTGTCAAAAGGCGTAACTTACAAAATCTCAATTTAGGTGTGATAACAATATTTAATTATTGATATTATTCACACTTCTAGGTCATCACATATGTTTTGTTTTTTTGTTTCTTAAATAATATTGTATGTGGTTCCTATAAACATCGTAAAATCTTACAGTACAGGGTGGCCCAAAAGTCGTGGATCAAACGCAACTAGGGGTTAGATGGGGTCATCAGCTGCAAAAAGTTGTTCTACGGGAGGTCCTTAAAGTCAACCCCTGCAGAGTTATAATTTATTTTGTGTTTTTATGAGAAAATTGACTTTTTTTTAACTAATTCTTATTAGAATGCCAAAAAATAAACATCCTCTATCTTTTTTATAATTTTCACTAGATTGGTACTGATGAGTCCTTGCGTTAGACATGCTATTTATGGTTGTTTATTGGGTGTGTTGAAGATAATGTTAAGTTTTACGATTATTATTTTTCTCAAATCATAACTTTTTATTTACTTCGGACCCCACTGTGAAAAAAAATACTCTACCGAAAAGTGACCCTGTATTACAAGTTTTGGCGCATTTAATAGGGATTCTGAAAAGGTATTACACATGGCCATGAGTGGCTCTAATATCTTTCTAGGACGAAAAAACAAAGCAACGATTGTGAAATAATTGTTTTATTAAGCAAAACATTTTACAATAAATGCTCAAAATTCCTGCCTCTGACCATAATACATAATCTGCACCGTCTAATAAAATTCCTACGTAACCTACGGAATGCACTTCTGTTGTTAGTTACTTGTACTCTAGCAAACTCGAGCTTATGTCGTAGTTCTTGTTCGCTATTGTTCTCTCCTTGGTAAACTATTTCTTTAAAATAGCCCCAAAGAAAAAAATCTAATGGATTTAAATCGGGCGACCGGGGTGGCCACGCAACATGTCCGCCTCGACCAATCCACCGGTTGGGGAAGCGCTCGTTCAAATGATCTCTGACTGCTCGAGCGTAGTGAGGCGGGGCGCCATCATGTTGCAGCCACATTTCTGCTATTCTTTCTTCTGGAACTTCAGCTTCGTTAAGAATATGGTTTAAATTATTTTGCAAAAAATTTAAATACTGAGCACCATTCAGCCTTGCTGGCATTTCATGCAGCACCAACTGCTGGCCAATTATACCAGCCCAAATGTTAATACCAAACAGATTCTGGAATCGATCATTTCTTATGATATGGGGGTTTACTCTAGAGTAAAAATGTAGATTGTGGATATTGAATACTCCCATTCTTCTAAAAGTTGACTCATCCGTCCATAAAACCTTGTTAAAAAACTGCGGATCTTCTCTGTGATATCTTAGCATCTCTCTACAAAACCGCACTCTAGGTTCATAGTCACCGGGCAGCAAAGCTTGCACCCTTTGCACGTGGTAGGCGTGATATTTTTTTTCTGTTAATGACACGTTGCACCGTCGATCTTGGAATCCCGATATTACTGGATATTTGGCGTTGACTTATACTAGGATCCAATCTTAATTCTCTCAGCACTTCATCTTCATTTTCAAATTGCATCACTGGTCTGCCTGCTCTCATAGCATGCTGACCGGGTAAGACTCCCTCCATGTACGAATTATGTACGCGCATAAAGACCCTGTAATCCGGAAAACGATCACGGTTAGGGTAGCGTTGACGATATTCCCTGGCAGCAGCCCGGGCTTTACCGTCGCAAAAGCCATACAGGTAATACATTTCTGCATACTCCCGTTGGGTGTATTCTCTCCTCGCAGCAGCCATCTGTCCACTTTTGTAGCCAATCCGTCCGATTCACACAGCACTGGTCACAGGTAGGCAATCTATCATAAGTCCGAAAAACAAAGCGTAGGTCAAAGGAAAGAAACTGGTCACAAGTCGTCGTAAAACCGAGAAAAAGAACACGTGCGTACCCACAGGCAGGAAGCGAGTTACTAAAGAACACTAAACATTCTAAAGAAACATGCTCACGCGCATCCCCCAGCCCCCGCCCCTGCCGGCCCAGCCTTTTGTTTCCTAGAAAAGATATCGCTACCTGAACTGACGGGCCAACCGGCCTTTTACTGACAAAGGATTAAATAGTTAGTGTAAAAGAGAGGCAGAGAGTCTTTGTCATTAATTGTATTAATTCTAGTTTATTTTTAAATAAGCCTAACCGAGTTTTATGGTTGGGTTAACTTTGGCCTTGCCATGAATAATCGTCCTAAAAAGATATCAAAGCCACGCATAACCATGTGTAATACCTTTTCAGAATCCCTATTAAATGCGCCAAAACTTGTAATACAGGGTCACTTTTCGGTAGAGTATTTTTTTTTCACAGTGGGGTCCGAAGTAAATAAAAAGTTATGATTTGAGAAAAGTAATAATCGTAAAACTTAACATTATCTTCAACACACCCAATAAACAACCATAAATAGCATGCCTAACGCAAGGACTCATCAGTACCAATCTAGTGAAAATTATAAAAAAGATAGAGGATGTTTATTTTTTGGCATTCTAATAAGAATTAGTTAAAAAAAGTCAATTTTCTCATAAAAACACAAAATAAATTATAACTCTGCAGGGGTTGACTTTAAGGACCTCCCGTAGAACAACTTTTTGCAGCTGATGACCCCATCTAACCCCTAGTTGCGTTTGATCCACGACTTTTGGGCCACCCTGTATATCACAAAAAATGTGTTATATTTTATATTTCAATTTATGGTAAGGAACGTAGCAATTCACTTAATAACAGTTTCATATTAAAAAAAATATTTGAAGCAATATAATCACCATATTAAGCTTTTGCAAATTCATCCCTTTAAAATAAACAAAACGCGCGTTACGTCAGTTCATTCTAAAAGAAACGTGACAATGGCAGCCAGAGATGCGTCACTTTTTTTGGACCGGCCCGCATGCACCGAATAAAAATAAAGTTCTTATATAATATTGAAAATAAAATAATTAATAAATAAACTTTTAAATAATTACGTACTTATTCGGTGTCGTTATCACTCTAGTCTTTATATGTATTATAAATTAATGCTTTTTGTTGTTAAATGAATGAAGTACTTTATAACAACGGATGATTTTTCTTCTACAGCAATCTTTTACATAACTTTTTAATAATAGTTAATAAATATATATATTATGTTAATTTTTATAAAAAAACATAAAAAAATTATTATAAATAAAGAAAGTACATATAAAAAGTGCCTATATATTGAAGGTTTGTAGCCCCTGGTGAAACGACCGAAAGGTCAATATCCGTTTTTCTCAATCGATTTGGCACGAATTATAGATAACACGACCCGACACGTCATTTTGTTTCACTAAAGCGGATTTAAGCAAAGTATTTTTTACCAACATTCAACGGCGCTTTCATTTGTGTGCTTCTTGTGTAAGCACTAAGCAACGCGATAGCTTATTCATCATTATAACATGCTCTATTATAATTATTTGGCCTTTGATAAACCTTTCTATATTTCTGAAAATTAGAGACGATAACATTTAATATTAGTAATATTGTTATCGTCATGTAGTATCAGTGTAATATAAACCGTATCATCACGTGGGTGTCGTTTAAGATGACAGAGGGAAACTGACACGGGATATGTAACATTACAATAATCATAATAAAATACCTCGGCAGCCAACCCACCTGCTAAGTGTGGTGACTATGACAAATGTGGCAAATGTTTTGACACTATTTGGCAATTTCTAAGACCAGCGTCGAATAGTAGCTTAATGCTGCTGTGTTTCGTATGGTGAGTGTAGAGTACCGGAGACCCTTTTTACTGGAAACGAGGCATTCCATCTTAGTCCTCACGGGTGACAACTGACAACGCATCTGCATTTTGAATCGTAATCGAGGTTAGATGTAGATTTCTATGAGCCACAGCAACCATTTACCATCAGGTGGATTGTGTGCTCGTTTGTCATCCTATCCTATAAAAAAACGCCAATGTTCAGCGTCGGACTTTTAATAGGCTGCAATAACTGAGTGAATATCTCTATTGTAATCTAGTCACTATAAATATGAATTAAGTTTATTTTATTTTTAGATGCTTCTATAAATATGTTATTGAGAGAAAGTTTAAACAACAAAGATAACACTGCGATGATTATTATAATAGCGTATACAAAGTCTGTTATAGCTCCAGTTATTAGCTCATTAGTCATAGTGTAAAGAAAGATAGTTGATTTTATGTGACTGCAGTTATGGTTGTTTATTTTTTAAATAACTCTTTGTTTTTAACCATGTCAATCGCTATAAGACAAATGTAAATTCACTATGCTAAAATATCTATTCCGTTGTTACTTTCATTAAAGCTCACTTTGAGAAAAACAAACGACTTATTAACACATATTTAAATGCAAAGAGAACACATTATGCATGTAATCATTACATCGAGAGAAAAAACAAACTGCATGTTTCAAACTCATTATCATTAATTGCAATTCCATTTTGATCCATTCATTACGTTTTTCTAAAATTAATCATACTTTTTTCACTATTAAAGAGTTAAAAAAAAAGTTATCGAACGGGCTAAACACGTGTACATATTTATTAAAATATTTTTAAACATACTTTTTTATTTCTTTTTATTAAAACATTCACCAAACATCCGCGAATGTTACATGTTACATTCGAAACTGCAAATAACTATAATTTATAAAAATAAGTAAATGATATAATTTTTACGCAAGGTAACAACAGCGTGACGTATATCCACGAAAACTTCCACACCTTCCTTCTAAATTACTACGTCAAGAAAATACGCATACAAATATTGACTAACTACGTAATTTCAAATTAAACGAATTGTTTGCGGCAATGGAGCTACGTTGTCGGCGACGCTGCGTTAGTACGCGCTTATCTTAATTCTTTTAGTAAACATTCCTGCTACGGTATTAGCAAATTGTTGCGAAATTCTTACGTTTTAGCCGTGGTATAATGACGCGCCGTTTATTATAAAAATACTTCAATTTCACAAAATGTCTAATAAATGTTATGAAATACGATGTATCGCAGAATTAAAAATATACTTTCCAACATCATCAACATATCTCTTTTGTACATAATATATATTAAACATTTTATTACATTTTTAGTGTTATAGTTTCCGCTATTACGTATTGAAAGTCACTATAATGTTTTAAATTTGAAAACATGTTATTGGAATAATGTATTAATTTACGAAAACGCGTTGAAAGTATAAACAAATTATCCACCTTCATATTATACCTACCTTTAATTAAAAAGTTTGTATTAACGACGCAAAGCACACAAATAAGAAAAATATCAATTTCTGTATCGCTGTATGAAAAGAATTGGGGACAAAATTTTATCAAAATTACGTTTAAAATAGTATGAAACATATTTGCTATTTACTTCATAGCTTAAACATATCCGGCCTGGTTCTTAGGTTTCATCACCCTTGTGACGACTGTGGCCGTGCCACGGGTTGTATCGGTCGATTTTTCGATCGGCTCCGTGTCAAAAACTTTGGTCGTTGGAGGTAAGAATGAGAGTACAATTGAAAATACGGTTGTCAAAATTTTGCCCAAATGTTTATTTAAACAAAACGAGCCTACCCCAAGTCGCATTGACCCAATCAAAGTTAACTTAATTTTTATTTGGTTCTGAACGTAATATTCGTTTCCATTTTACTCATAATCGCATTGTAACGTTGTATCGCCAAGTCAAATATGGCTATATCTTAATATATCCATATTTGACTTATATAACTGTTGTTTGAGATCATATCACATCATCAATATGTTAACGTAAAATCACATATCACAATAACAGCGTCAATATCATCTGTATTACTGATATCACACTAATTTGTTTGTGCATTATTAAACAAAGGTTATATTTACTAAATATATTTTGTGTGTTTAATTTTTACATTACTTTTATAGATACCACGTAAAGGAGAACAAAGAACCTAAAGGCGTGCTCAGACTATCGGAGTTGAATGTCGCGTTTGCTCCGGCCAAAATAGGGCACATGAACTCAATGCAGCTGACCTTCATGAAAGATGGCTCAACACGTCACATCTATGTATATCATGAAGATCCGGAAGTCATTAACTGCTGGTAATTATATTATTTTATACGTAGTTAATATTTTTAAGTTTACTTTCCTGTTAGGTTTTTTATAGGAGGGGGCAGACGAGCGTGGCTCACCTGATGGTAAGTGATTACCGCCACCCATGAACAACTACAATACCAGAGGAATTGTAGATGCGTTTCCGGCCTTTTAAAAAAGGGTAGGCTCTTTTCTTGAAGGTCCCTAAGTCGTATCGGAAAAATCTCTGGTGGTAGTCGATTCCACAAGGAAGTTTTGCGAGGAAGAAAACTTCTTTTAAATCATTTAGCTCCAAAATTATTTAGTTCCAAACATATACACAAATTAGCATAACATAATTATTTAATGGAATGAACTAAAAGGCGTCTAATCAGCAGAAATGTTATAAAACCATATAGTGGTAACTACAAGTACTGATTTTCAGTAAACGCCAAAGACATAGGTGGAATAGAATAAACTTAACTTATTACACTAATCACAGGTTCCAACACTTATGAAAATACATACTTTACTTATATATATAAAAAAAACACTTATAACAATTTAAAAATAAAAATAAAACTGTTAGCATTTAGGAAAAGGGCACAACAAAAAGCCAACACAACAAAAAGCGCAACAAAAGGCATGTGAAAGGCACAAGACACATAATTAAATTATTTGACAAGATACAAAAGCAAAATAAATAAATTTACAATTAAGCAAGTATTCGTTAGTTTTATAATATATAGACATATACTTTATAAGAAAAATGTGATACATCGACACAGAATTCTACTTACTTTGCAAATTTAAAAGGTATTCTTTTAGTTTTATTGTAAAAGTGCCAACTGTTTTGCTGCCCTTGATCGGAGGCGGTATATTATTCCAACACTTTGTGGCAGCATACCGAAAGCTACCACGAAACGCGGCCGTTCTGTGTCTTGGGTAAAATCATCGAGCAGTTTCCCGCGAGAGACGTTCCGAGAAACTGAGCCTTTCATATAAGTATTTCGGTTGTTGATTTTGTAATAATTTATAAAGTAAACAACTGTAATGAACCGATCTACGAGATTTCATATTAATAAGTTTGCCCTGATTTAAAAACGGTGTCACATGGCCTCTACGAGGAATTCGATAGCAGAACCTAGCGCATGCATTTTGTACTCGTTGTATAACAAGTTTTGTTCGCGCAAGCAAACACTCTCCCATAACAATATCAGCATAATTTAGCTTCGAGAGTATTAATGACTCGCTAAGTTGAACCCTTAATTCTTCACTTAAGTATTGCCGGATATTATATAATACTTTTAATCTATAAAAACAATTTTTTAATGTATGCATAACATGATTTTCAAATCTTAGTCTACTGTCCATAATTATACCCTTAAATTAATATAAATAACCCGAACTTCAGATACTTGTTCAATATGGTCGCCACCAACAATAATTATGGGCTTATGAGCATTCGTTCGTTCTATTAATTTCTTTGACCCCAAAATCATGAACTTGGTTTTATTTGGATTTAAGATGAGTTCATTATTACTCGCCCATTTGTAACTGCCGCATTTGTATCACTCGGCCTAAATGATATGTATATTTGAAGGTCGTCTGCATATAAATGATACTGGCAATACTTAAAATAGCTTGTAATATCAGCACTGTAGAGAATAAACAGTAAAGGACCTAAAATTGACCCTTGTGGAACACCACGAGTAACAGGAGACGCAGCAGAAAAAATGTTGGTACCAGTTTCATTTCGCCTGACTCGCTGTGTGCGACCATTCAAATAACTTTCAAACCATTTTAGTGCGTTACAATCAAAACCATAATACAGCAACTTCGACAGAAGCAGTGTAATATTTATTGTATCAAACGCACGCGAAAAGTCAAGTAGAGTCAAAATTGTAGCCTCTCGGTTATCCTGCGCTGTCAGAATGTCATCGACAACACTGAACAGTGCTGTAACCGTGCTTAGTCCAGCCCTAAAACCTGATTGTTTAAGAGGTAAAATATTGTTCTGGTTTAGATATTCTATTAATTGTAAATAAATAGCCTTTTCAGCGATTTTAGATAAAAAAGGCAGTATACTTATAGGGCGAAGATGATTTAGTTCTACAGGATGATTATTTTTTGGTATTGGATTTATGATTGCTTCTTTCCAGATGTCTGGGAACACCCCTGTCTGTATAGACGTATTAATAATTGTGGTTATTGTTTTCAAAGTCCGTGGCAATGTTAAGAGAACCATATCTTTAGTGATACCATCAACACCCATAGCATTTGTGGAAATACTTTTCAAAATTTCTGATACTAAATTTTCATCCACTAATTTTAAAGTGAAAACCGACGAATTGAAACGGTTAGATTCAAAATAGCATAATGTTGAAGGACTTACACTATTGCTTCCCGGCACGTGTAGAAAATGGTGATTTATTACGTCAGGATCATTCAAGTTTGATGGAAAAGCAATATCTTTTTTGTTGAAGTTTACCACATTTTTCTTTATATTTCTCCAAAGTACTTGAGCATTTTTTGAATTTTTATTAATAAAATATCGAAAGTAGGCTGTTTTTTCACTCAGTAAAGCAGCATTAACAGTAATCTTCAGATCTTTATAATATTTTTTGTCTCCATTTGAATTATGGCCTTTACATTTTGCATGAACTTTATCTCTTAGCTTCATCATTTATTTAATCGTTGGTGTGATCCACGGATAGCTTTGGCATTTTATGTAGGACGTTTATTGGTGCATGAATATCAAACAGGTACAAAATATGTGCATTGAAAGCCGTTAAAGAACTGTTTACGTCGCCGCAAAGCAACTCTTCCCAGAATACAGCATCAACATCAGAATTAAATTTTATTACGTTTATATCCTTAATTGGTCTATAAGTAATAGATGTTGAGGATTGCTTCGGCTTTTTTACGTTCAGCTCACAAGATAAAAAAGCGTGATGACTCGGATCTGGCACATAATCAACCTGTATATTAGATACATCACAGCTACTGCAAATTAAGTCAAGTAAAGTTTCCGAGTGATCAGTAAAATGAGTCGCTTGTGTGACGTACTGCCTTAGACCCACACAAAGAAGAAAATCATTGAGCTTTTTAGAATTAGGACCAGAAGGTGCAAGCAAATTAATATTGAAATCTCCCAACAGTTTAATATAGTCGTAGGCTGAGAATGAGCTGACTGTATCAGAAAGATCATTTATAAAATTATCAACGTGAAACGAAGGAGGACGATAAGCGGTACCTATGGCAAGTTCCAGACCATTAGCTTTAACACCTAACCACATCTGTTCAATAGTGAGCGTACTCGGATCCAGGACGTGAGCGTGGATACCATTTCTAATGTAAAAACCAACACCCCCTCCGCGTGCTCGGACGCTTGCAGGACGCGGTTTGTGTCGTAGCTTGTATCCTGGAGGGGACGGTGCGCGCAGTTCCTCACCTGGCTTCAACCACTTTTCATTTATCGCCACAATATCTACCGCATGACGATCAAGGGAAACCAAAAATTCATCATGTCGTGTACGTAAGGAACCCGGATTCATAAAACCAAGAGATAATTTTTTTTACTAATAAATTGTATATAAAAAAGTATGTTATCTGAACATATTTGCAATTAAATAAATATTTTCTTAGTAAAGTCAGAATTTATGTGCAATTTTTTATTATAAGGTTAAGTTAAACCTAAAGGCAGGCTCTTATTTTGCTAATAGGTCTTGTTTAGTAGAGTAAGAGTGACAAACGAGCAGACAGTCCATCACTTACCATTGAAAGTGGATGTACCAGGCGGTCCCATAATGAACTGGCCTGATATAGTTCAACGCGACATGTCGCTACATGTTGTGTTGCATTAAATAGTACGTTTATCGTGCACTTAATATAAGAAACATGAATCGACATGAAATGCTTAGTCTTAGTTTAACAGGCATTTGAATAACGAGAGTCGCGTATTTTTTCAAAATGTCGAAAACTGAGTATCGAAGTGTCATAAAGTTTCTGTTTAAAGAAGGTTTATCCCCTGTCCAAATAAAAGAACGATTGGATGGCGTGTATAAGGAGTCTGCCCCCTCCTATAGCACAGTGAAAAATTGGGTGAAAGAGTTTCGCCTCGGGAGAGAAACCGTCGAAGACTTTGGCCACGACGGTCGACCTGTGGAAGTGCTCACTCCCGAAACGATTGCTCTTATCGAAGAGGAGGTTCTGAGTGACCGCCGTTTGAAGATTAAAGAAATTGCAGCAAGGCTTGGGCTCTCTAATAGTACCGTTCATCGCGCGATCCATGAACATCTTCACATGAAAAAAGTAAGTGCAAGATGGGTACCGAAACTTCTTTCAGCGGTACAGAGACAGGAAAGAGTGCGCTGCGCTTCGGAGTTTTTGGATCTTTGTGGCGAAAATCCAAAGACTGTGATCGAGCGGCTAGTGACTGGTGATGAAACTATGATCTTGTATTATGATCCACATTGCAAGCGCGAGTCAATGGAATGGCGTTATAAGGGTGAAAAGCCCCCTAGAAAGGCAAAGGTGCAACAATCGACTAAAAAACTGATGTGCACAATATTTTGGGATTTTCAAGGCACTTTGATGGTGGATTTTAAAGAACGTCATACAGTCGTGAACGGCGAATATTATGCTTCTTTAATATATAAATTACGAGACAAGATAAAGGAAAAACGAAGAGGCAAGCTGTCTAAAGGTGTCCTGTTGCTCCATGACAACGCCCCTGTTCATACAGCTGGTGTTTCGAAGGATGCAGTTCGTCAATGCGGGTTCACAGAAGTTCAACATCCACCTTACAGTCCAGACATGGTCCCGTCCGACTATTATTTATTTCCAAATTTAAAGCGGGACTTAAGAGGAAGAAAATTTTCAAGCGATGAAGAGTTGCAGGCGGCCGTCTTCAGTCATTTTGAGGATAAAAAATGTGATTATTTTTATAAAGGTTTAGAGATGTTGATTCACAGATGTCAGAAGTGTGTTAGTATTCATGGTGATTATATTGAAAAATAAAATTGGTTTCGTTTCATTTCCTTCATTGGTTCATAGTTAGGCCAATTCACTATGGGACCGCCTACGTATACTGGCATCTATCCTCGATTAGGAATGAAAATATAGATGCGTTGTGATGCCAGAGGACTAAGATAGAATATCTGGTTACCATTAAAAAGGATCTTTGAAGCAAGTCGTGCTAACGCAGTGCGTATTGACCAATTATACATGTTCCCGCAATAATTTTCGCGTTTCCTTTGTTTTTCTTCACCACGGAGTACGTTTCGATCTAACTCAGTTTACTTGCATAATTAAAATTTTTATAAAACAAAAATTTCAAAGAAAAGAAAACACAATTTGAATGTCTCTATTAGGGACTTGATAATACATAGTATTTAATAGTATCTTATATAACATACACAGTAGAAAGCAAATAGATTAATGTACTGGATGACCTTTTTTACCGTCTGGCAAAAAATAGGGTGTAACATGTGAGAGGAGCCTATGGCACTGATATTTTACATAAAATAAAAACATAATATTTGAATTAAATAAATTAATTAATTAAAATCTATCAAAATTTAAATCATATCCACCCTACTTTATGAACGGCAATAAAACTATAAATTTAGTAGGCACCTTTGAACTTGTCACTTCGCAGGGTCACAGGCTTAAGGGCAAAGGCCAAAGTAATTGTTAGAAAAATTCAAACGTTTAATTCAAAATTTTTGTTTTTATTTTTTGTAAAATATCAGTGTGCTTCTACTCCGTTTTCCCTATGTACTCGTATATATTGTGGATAGTTTTTGCGCGATAACAAAAAACAGATTTAGTTTAAATATAAATATAAGAAAAATAATAATATCCTTCGTATCGTTGTGTATGAATTGCACATTGAACAAGCATTCAGATCCTGAACAATTATTTGCAAACCGTACGAACACTTTTTCGTATACGCTGTGACTCCGCAGCGTCGCAGTCGAACGCTAAACCATTGCATTATCGCGACAAAAATTTATTTTTTATTAGCACAAAAAATAACGGGATGTTGAATTGTTAACAATTCTAATAAAGTTTACTTGATCGACACTTTTACGTTGACAAAATTTTACAGGTACATGGCGATCCGTTGCGCCAAGCTACATCTACTCCAAGTGGCGTTCCCCTCCACTCCTCAATCAGACCTAATCCTTCGTCTCCCGAAAGACTTTGCACGGGAAGGCTGGCTCTGGAAAACAGGCCCCAGGTCCTCAGACGCACACCGTCGGCGCTGGTTCACATTGGATAACAGAAAGCTGATGTACCACGATGAACCACTAGACGCTTACCCCAAAGGAGAGATATTTATCGGTGAGTATACATTACTTCCTCTCTACTACTCTGATAATAACCCTCGGAAATGAGGTGGTCGCTTCCAAGCTGACTCAAAAAAAATTTTGTAAGTAGTTTGTAAAACCTGTATTTTGTATTGTATAATTTTTCTCGCTTGGTTTCTTGCTTGTTCTTCCCAGTACAGAGTTTCTTTTTCCGAACCAGTAGTAAAAATAAAAAAATGGCTTTCAATAAGAATTACTTGTAATCAATATTGAATATAAAATTATTCTATAAAATTAATAAGCTGATATCACGAAGCCTGCCTGCGTTTTATTTAAAATTTGGGCCAGAAATTTTCCAGTTATTGTATTGATATTACCAGCGATATTAATTTATGTTACGTTAAACACAGTAAATGAAAACTCGATCAATACGAGTTCGATGAAGTATTTCCAAATAGTTAATTTAGTTCTTATGTCAGAATAAGAGGTAAATTTTCAACCGAAATAAATATTATATCTTTATATATAAAAATTACTTGTCACGTTGTTTGTCCGCGGTGACCTCCTAAGCTACTGAACTGATTTCAATAAAAATTTGCCCACTGTGTGCAGTTTTTCCAACTTGAGAGATAGCGTGGTTTTTAAGCTGATAAGCAACCCTTAATTTTTTATTGCGTATTTAAGGCTTTTGTACAGGTAAGTCATCGGAAATAGCAGAATAACGTCTGCCTGGTCAGCTGGTTACATAATAAAAAATAAACATGCTTTAAAGTATTACTTTTAAGAGCGGTAACCTCGCGGTAGTACTCTATTTCGGTGTGACATGCCACCGCACAACCCCAATATTATTCATACGGAAGTCAGCATGGACCTTCGAAATGGTATCGTCACTTTCTTCATTTTGAAGGCATATTTTATTGACCACTATCGATCGATAAAAAGTGATGTATATACATCATACGCAAAAACAAACATTACTAGGCAAATAACTAAGGCATTTCATCTTAGTCCTCACGGGTGACAATGCATCTGCATTTTGATTCGTAATCGAGGATAGATGTAGATGTCAATGAGCCCCAGCATCCACTTAACATCAGGTGGACTGTGCGCTCGTTTGTCACCCTATCTTATTAAAAAAAACTAAAACTAAATAAATTTCATGTAGCCAAACTACTTGACTGAATTTGACGCATTTTTGGTGGTTATGTATATATACCACCCGGTATAATATTGTTAATCAGCTCATAGACTGCTCACTGCCATTAAACTTTATACAACACAAACATAAAAATTTTATGAATTGCTATAGAATTTCGACCACTGCACATCCACAAGTTTATATTATATGATTAAAATCATTATTTCTAGGCCACGAATCGAACGGCTACTGCATCAAAGTATCGAACACGGGTAACGGTTGTAAAGAGGCGCGGTTTCCCTTCCACGTGGTAACTCCAGAACGAACGTACTGCCTGGCTGCTACCACTCATGAAGACCGAGCAGGCTGGCTCGCTGTCATACAGCAGACCATCAAACGCCCGCTCACGCCACAGGACTCCACCAGTGAGTGACTTTCTTCTTTACCTATATACATTAATTTGCATGATGGAAACAAAAAACACAAGTTACGCAACCAAAAACCAAAAATTTATATTTTCACAAAAAATGTCGACTCTACCTGGGATTCGAACCAAGGAGCCACGGCGTGTCAAAGGCTAGTTGCTCTCATTAAATTCTGTATATTTGTTATTTTAGTACCAGATTGTCCGGCAGAAGTACTGTCCTTTCGAGTAGGTAGCGCGATGAATTTGTTTCCGAATTCATTCCGGACTTTTAACAGTATTATTTTATGAATCCATAACACCATCTATCGAATCCAGATTTTGTGATATGATTTGCATTAAAGGCCAAAGCACTAACGAGCTTTAAGCATTGGCGATCAGCGATTTAGTTGCTCTTCGGAAGCTCGATGACGCGCCTGAAACATCCAAAAAGTACACATGCAAGCAGCGATCAAGTCACTTCCTGGAAGCTCAATGCAACGACTGAACGCTACGCTCCGCACATGTTCAAATGCCAGTAGTAGCAATTTAGTGAGAGTTTGGCATCTGCCGAATACGGTTCAGTGTTGAACTGGATTTTAACGAAGCTACATCATTACCATGGATTCCGTGGAAGCTGCGCTGCTTCTCGTTTTAATTTTCCAAAAAAAAAATTAGAATCAAATAAACCACGTTTCAACTTTTGTCACATCTGAAATCTGATAACATCGAAACAATCGCCAAAACGCGCAATTTCGTTACATCACTCGAACGAAGCAAAATCGTCAAAACGTGATGCAGCATTGATGCAACTGCAATAAAGCTCTATGTATTTTGCCCTATACTTATACCAACACACGGTGTGAATATGAGTTATTTTGGTTCATTAATTTAGAATTACTTATTATCTTGATTACATCGTCACCTGTTGGATCCTAGCATAGCTATGAACCATCGCGACAAAACAAATATATTGTGTGAATACAACCTCAATCGCTCAAGTAATAACACATTACACAATCATTAACAGAAGCACCAATGATTATAATATGTAAAGATTACTTTTATACTAACAGTAAACCTACCTTTTCAGTTGAAGCAACCCTCGTCCGTAAAAGAACATCATCTAACTCCATCAGCATATTTTCGGGGAGGTAGTTCCATAATACGAAACAATATGGTGAGCCAACCCTGATTATGGTTGTTCCTTATTTGTCTACAGCGTCGCTTTTATCCACAATATCAATATTTACGACTGCAAAATAGATTTAATTAATATCGACGAGAAACTTATTTGAATTTTAAGTGTTATTATTATTGTCCTATTTTTAGAATAATTTTGTACATAAATATTTTTAATTGCTATGTTTTCGAAAATAATCGTGGATATAACGATTATTTTATTCTGTTGATAATGTCGCAAGACAATTATATATTATTTGTTTTAGAAAAAAATATTTTAATGTAAATTATTTAAGAATATTTTCTTTAATTTATACAATATAATTTTATAGTGAAGGGACTGAATCTATGATTTATACTGTAAAATATTTTAATAATTTAATCTGTATTATCTATTTTATTACCATTTGCTTAATTACCGATTATATTATAAGTTATAACACAAACCTGAATTCAGCCTATACGCACAAATATCAACGAAACGTAAAGTAAAAAAACACCGGATAAATTATCGCAATACCATATACGATCAGACGTGGATAATATATACGAGCTTTGTCATATATTTTATAAATCCGGCAGACGTTGTACTGTCAGTTAATATCATAGGTTGTGTTTAGCAACGTTTTTATTTGAGCGCATGCAAGTTAATTTATTAACTCGTTAGCTCTGACAGCGCGCGACATGTTATACTACCGTTCCCTCTGGACCTTAATGGCGGGAAAATTTCTAGGTTAGGAAATTTTTTGCAATATTGCAAATTTTGCTATATTTTCACTTTGAGACAATATTTATGGATAAAACTTACAGGAAGTCTTGTTGAATGTATAAACTATCGAATAAAATTATTTTTGGTTGCTAGAAATTGTAATAAAGTATATAAATTACACTGTATAGCATAATAGTAGTATAAACTTCAATTTTAGTGACAAAATTACTACTAATTTGAATTCTACACCTTTGTTTTTGGAGAAATTTATATGAAATTGTTTGGAAATATGAATATTTTATGTTTTATGTGTTTCCATTCGTTACTCATACCAAAATATTAAAATATTAAAAAATTAATTGCCGCGCTTAATTGAAAAAAAAGCAAATAAAATCAAAATTTTCAAATTGTATTTGTTTCATTTTTTTTATATTTTTTTAAGTTTATAAATCCATTAAAATACATATATACGTCAATTTGAATGGTGAACGATCAAATGAATTTTGAGTTAAACGATTTCATATATAGGAAGATATTTATGTAAATGTAATAATATCAAACTAATGGAATGATAAGTATGTCTCTCATTTATGAGAGAATTTTGGAAAAGTGGAAAATCCTGCGCTTCTTCCTTGTGCGTTCGTAGATTTCACAATATAATAGGTAATTAGATTTTTTAATTTCTTACACATGCAGATTTTTAAAGTAAAACTTCTTAGTAAGCTGGCGAACGCGTGACGAAAGCGTTACGATAAGTGTAATCGGGTGAGGCGAACGGGAGTTCAGTGGGGGATATAAGCAAGACAGAGCAGTGCGCGCGCACATTTTCTTTCGCTCTTTCTCTCATAGCCAGTTATTTTTAGTAATTTTATTTCGTTTTGAACAATTTTTTGAATTCATATTTTGTTCAATACAATAAACATACAATATTCTACGTTTACAGTGAATAAAATTGTAAATTCATTTTGAAGTTTTTTTTTTAATTTGTTACCTCAGATCTTTTTTATAGGTGAAATGATTTTGATGATTCCTTCTTTTTATTTGAAAGCTGATGCTTCTAATGTGGTCAATCAAGATCTGATCAGTAGTTTTTGAGTTATTCTTAATAATGCGTATTTAGTTGACTTCGACTACACTGATGATGTTCTCATTTTATTTATATTGAAGTCGGTTGTACAACATTTTATTTTACCACTTGTTAATTTCTTAGCTTTTTAATTATTGCCTTTGGTACGATCTATGCAGATTTATTCAATGAATCTTATTTTATTTCCTATTTCTTTAATGGTTATCAATTTAATTTACCAGCCCACTCGCGTTAATTGTTAGTATGATATACACAGAAATAGTAGGTAATAATAAGACAATATTATTACGATTTCTGTGATGGTATACTTACTTATTTATAATTATTATAACAAGTGTTTAAGAGAAATTTTGGCGCATTTTCTAAGCACTAAACTGGCAATTTAGATTTACAAATTGAATTATTAATGGAAGTTGTTTTCGTAAAGATTATATAACTACGTTTAGTTAGTTCATTGGCTCTTATATTGGTGCATAACAAGCGATATAATTCAGCTTAGATATTTTGTATAATGTTCTAACATAAATAAATTGCGATGATTATTCCTTAATTTTTATTATAGATGAAAAATATAGCCATAAGCATAATTAGTTTATAATATTAAAATATATCATATAACACCATAACAATATTACACATAAATTATAGTGATATGATAATTATCATTACATACGCTCTCTTACTCATATTAAGAAGACATTCTACAGGGAATCCGCATATTTTAATCAAATTTTGATGATTGAGTTGTAAATAAATTTAAAACGTGTTTTGTAGTGTACACTTTTAACAATAGATATTTAAATAGATAATACAAAAGAAACGTAAATTAAGTCCTGTTTACTCGTGTTGAACCAATGCAACAATTTTTATATGCATTTTACACAATAGTCGAGGTTTCGTATCATCAGCGTTCTAGAATATTCTGGGAGTAGCATGTCAGTGACTTAGGTTTATATATTAGTATTATATTAGTGACATCGTAGAGAACATATTATAGCCTTAACTTATGAAGTTATATTTATTAAATTTACACACTAGGGTACATACATTTATACAGTAGTGTTTGCAATTTATATAATATTGTATAACGTATATTGTAGCATTTCATACAGGCAAAATTCTCAATGTCAACATAAAACATAAAAGGAATAAGTAGAATTGAAAATTTTTCGTTATTCCTGTAGATACAATTAAAAAATATTCTATATTATATGAAAGCAAATAAATCAAATGACTAACGCAATAATGTAGCTCATTTTGTAAAACATTTTTTAAAGATTTTAAACTGAAAGAGACAGTAAATAAAGCTTAAAGTATTTTTGATGAAAAAAATTCTAACCTATGTTTTCATTGAAACTAGTAAGTTCTGATTTTTTTGATTTAAATTGTGACCAGAGTATACTACATTTTACTAACTCAAAAATTAAAATCTTACGCGAGTTGATGTTAGAAATGAAAAAGATCCAATTGTTAAGTCTTCTTTTATTTCATAGTATTATTGGCATCACTGTTTAAACTCTGATCACTGTTAACTTGCGTGATGAAATTCGCATCCGTTCTTAGGTCATACAATGATCTTAGCCTTGTCATTTGATGCGAGAACTATACTCTTAAAGAGAATTTTTAACTTTATGTGCTCATTGTGTACATCAATGCATTTTTAATCAATAAATTATAGCAAAAATTTTGATGATATTTAAGATATCTAACTAAACAGATAAAAAAGAAAGGGAAATTCGTAGTGAATTATTTTTAATTGATCATTGTTGTCCATATAACGGATATTTGTGTAGCTGCCAAAATATGCTTGGGAGGTGTTTGACAGAGAAATGTTATTGAATTATAAATGGGTGCGTTTGGCAGAAAAAAGCGCTAGCAAGCGCTTACTAGTGCTAAAATAGTTTTCGGCCAGGACACGATTCAGTAGCGCTGACACAATCCGCCATTTTGCTTATTTAATTTGTTTGTTTTGAAGTAGAGTTTATAAGTTGTTTTTTGCAATATTAGTTTTAAGTAATATAATGACATGAATAGACATATACATGTTATTATATTATATTTTTTTACGTAGTAGAGCCATGCTGCAGTTATATTAGTAGTATAGTTGTAGCACGAATGGGTCGGCTCGACCGGGGAAGGACCACGCTCTCACAGAATACCAGCGTGAAATAGTAGCTTAATGCTGCTGTATTTCGTATGGTGAGTGTAGAGAACCGGAGACCCTTTTTACTGGAAACGAGGCATTCCATCTTAGTCCTCACGGGTGACAACGCATCTGCATTTTGATTCGTAATCGAGGATAGATGTAGATGTCTATGGGCCACAGCAACCACTTACCATCAGGTGGACTGTGTGCTCGTTTGTCACCCTATCCTATAAAAAAAAATTAAAAATTCATGATTGGTAAGTTTTTAATATGAATACTTTACAAACATATATTTAAATTATGTTAGGTTCCCCGGTTAAAACTAACATCGTGTCCTAGAAGAAAATAGCTACTTACGATTTGACAGCGCTTACCGCTTACGATCGCCATTTTGCTTACAAGCGCTTGCTAGCGCTTTTTTCTGCCAAACGCACCCAATTATAAACCCCGATTCATGGAAACTATTTAATATGGTCTTGAAAATGACAAATAGCTATAAGTACTAACGATTTAACAATTTTGTTCTTTTTATCATAAAACGTCTTCAAAACGTGTGAGGTATCTTGTAAACAGACATCTTACATGTTTTTATATAGGCATTGTATTATTTTATTATAATTACGTAAAAACTTACAGTTTACTTTATAAAAAGTTCGATAATTCTAAATCTCAAGAGTAGGGTGACAAACTTGAGACGATAAGTCTCACATGAAGTGTCTTAGTTCTGGTTGTCATGTGAAATTTTCCAGTTGCACATAATAAACTTTACAATAAGCACAAAACATTTTTCCATGATTACTTATTATTCATATACTTAACGAAAAGGTTATATCAAACAATATTTAGTAAGAAAAGCGAGACGCGGAGAAGTTTTCGGGTTTATTTTACTAATTATTCGTCATCATCATCATTATCTCTTTTAATGTATGTTTTGTCTTAATTATCACGCTTGGTAAAAGGATTGACGGCCGCAGCAACAGACGTGTCGCACCTTTGACGTAGATTAATTGTTACGAAGAAGTAATTCAAATGCATTAGCAACAGTTCCTATTGCAGAACTTTCCAGCAGAAGCCGAGATGGCTGGTAACCTAACTCATCTGCTATAAGATAAAGCAAATACGTATGTTATTAGATATGTTAAAAAAATTTCAGAGTAAACATTTTAAAATGTTGTAAGCAATTTTCATTCTAATTCCGTGGGAGTCATTAAAGCTGATAGAGGGAAGCACCTTCTTCTTCTTTTAAATTATGGCTTCTCTTGATAGAATTCTGCCAGTCTCAAGTCAGTAGGGAAGCACCTGACACCTGTGACAAACAATGACAAACAATGACCTACAAGGCCATATGTTAGGCAGAGTACTTTGACAGGTTGTAACAATGATGACGATGATAATGACGTAAGCGCTGTACTTCGATTTTAATTATTCTTATATAATCGCGACAAAATAACAACTCACCAAATCAACGGTCACCTGTTTTGCTTTTCGTGACTCGTAATAAATAATTCTCTATTTTTTTAAATAAAATAAATAAAAAATATATAAAATGCCAGTGTCTCATGTCTTAATTTTTTCTGGAAAAGATACAAGAGCAGAGTTTGTAAATTATGCTTAAAACAAATAACTGTTATATATGCTACGCCTGTCGAAAAGATCTTGGTCATTACATCAAGATTTTAATAAAGAAGTCGATGCGTGGTACGCTTAAATTATATTAGGACAATTCGATGCGGTAAAAATAGAGGAGCAATTTTTAAAAATAGCAAACTTAACATTTATGTTCGTAATTATAGGTAAATATAAAAATAATTCTTTATTTTTGTGAAAATTAATAAAAGTGCATTGAAGTACGTCAAAAGAGCTATTTTAGGCATTATATTTCGTTTAAATTACTCAGAAAAATTACTCACTCAGATTGTTCTTTTAAGGTTCTTTTATTTAAACTTTTTTAATGTTGCCAAAGTTTAAATTTTTTGTCAAAATTTATTTTGTGTAAAATAAGCATTATGTATGTTAGTTTAAAGTAGGCCTTAGTTTTTAGACTAAATTTCTGTTAGTGCATTTATTTTATGAAATAAATGATTTTTGTGTCATTCTTTTATGAACGCTATCACAAAATGTATGTGATTGTATTTAGAAATAACAGTTTAATGATAATTGTGTCTGCATTATTTATTATCAGATGTGTTAGTAAAACAAATATAATTCACTTAAAATACGTGAAAAGAGCAAGTGCTTCGTATGTGTGAATTTTTCACGTTAAGTATAATATACTTATGAATGTATCAAAAGTTTAATTAACTAAGTTTGTATCAGAAGCTAGGAGACTACCAAAAATATGGTAGATAATAATATTTTACTATAACGTATACTATATTCGATATTATAATACAGGATTTGTGGCAAAAAGTATGAGCAAATGACACATTTTTTATTGAAGGGTGAATTAAGTCAGGCTCCATACAAAAGCGACCGGACTATGTTGATAGAACATTACCGATATATTAATAAGTTAAATTATTAATATACTTAAAGTCAGTCAGTTTACCAAGACTTTTCAATACGGATAATATTGAGCGCCGATAGCTAGGCCTGCTAGCAACATAATATTTTATCTAGTTCGTTGAGTTTATTATTTATGCGTACACTACACATTGAATAAAACTGATTTTAATACGCGATAGCGCGAATAAACGCGAACGCGATAAAATCAGTAAAGTTAGTTTTATTCCATTATTACAAAAATCTTGATTTTTAAAAATCGAGTTAAATATACATAATGTTGATAATCAACTTCTAGAAGAATCTCTTTTTTATTCGGTACATTTCTTGATTCATTTCACTCAATGAAAATGTGTCATGAGGGCAGAACGAATATGATTCCGCTGTCCTCGTGTGTGTGCGTAGTGACATGAGTGTTTGGATTGCTGATATGTATATAAATTAAGTTTTCTTTCATTTTGGATATATACAGTTTAAGCTATTGTCCAAAATAATGATGTAATGTAGCATTTTGGTATTTAATAATAATAACTGTTTTATATCACAATACATTTAATACACCAAACACATAGAAAAGAAATATTGTAGTGAATTGAAAATGGATATTCACAATCCAAAAACGAATAATGTTTCCTAGAAATGTAAAAGTTGTTCTTTGTATTAATTTTTATATAATTTAAAAAATTTGACTCAAAAAGCTACTGCCACTTTACCCATATTAGTAAGCCAATAGCAATGCATATTATATTTCTATTTATGTCACCATCGCTTTAGTTGTAACTTTAGTATAATTATTTATTTAAATAAATATTACCAAAACGTTGCCTCGCTTAAGTTACATTAATTATTATTTGATGTAAAAAATTGAAATGACTTCAGTGTGCTGTGGCATAATACATACCTACAATTTAATATTTATATTACGCGTAATAAAGTTTTCACCAGCTGTATATTTATTTTTATTTACACCCTGATCCTGATTAAGGGAGCAAAACAGGTTTTTTAAAGAGTAACTGCCGCACTCAGAAAGGTTTATTAAATTAGTCTTAATCAATACTTAACTAATTAGCATTAACTCCGTTAACGAACAGACCATCTTTTACAGAGACATAATTTAAGGGCTCATTAGTTAATAACGACTTTAAGTATCCGTAAGGTGGAGCAACGTTAAATGACGCTATCGAGTTCATATCGATAACGTGTTGGTATAGCCATATTTAAAAAGTAATGATATTAAATAAAAAAAAAATAATTTAAACACATCTAAAACTATTATTTATGGAAATACAAATGACTATTAATTCAATTACTTTCAGTTTTTTACTAAAAGATAAAACAAAACAGCTGTTTTCATTAAAATAAAATATATTATTTGTGCCTTTTTTAATGGCATCTCTTACTGCTAAGTGTCAATTTCAAATCACATCAAGATTAGATAAATGTGATAAATGAGTGCATTGTTCACCTGATGGTAAGTGGATACCATAAACTTGGAATATACTGGTGGTGGTTACTATGTGCCATAGACATCCACAACTATCATCGATTAAGAATTGAAATACAGATGCGTCGACACCCCAGAGAACTAAAATGGAACGCCTCGTTACAAGTAAAAGGATTTCGGGCTACGAGGGCGGGAAAAATTTATTTATTGCTTTTCGAAGTATTCTCCGCGAAATTTGACACATTTTTCCATACGATGGAACCAATCATTGAAGCAACCATTCCATTCGGAAGTTGGGGTCTCCAAAATGGCCGTTTTGTAGGCGTCCCCATAGCTTCTTCAGGTGATGAAAATCTCTGTCCACGCAATTTATTCTTTATTTTACGGAAAGTATAGAAATCATTAGGGCTTAGGTCAGGGCTGTACGGCGGATGGTCTAATAATTCTATGTTTTCTTACTCTAAAAACTCTTTTGTTCCGTGTGCGGTGTGAGAACTCGCATTGTCGTGATGGAGGATGATGCGGCGGTTGCAGTTCTCTTTACGGAGTTTAGAAACGACCTGTGGCAAACAAATGCTAGCATACCATTCTGCATTAACCGTTCTTTGTCCCTCAAGATTAAAAGTCGGTAACATGGCCGGTTTTGGAGACAAACGTGGCCACCATTTTTTTTGCAACGCTCCGTGAACGAACAATTTTTGTTGGCTTTAACTCATTTTCGAACACCCAAACTCGTGACTGTTTTTTTGTTTCGGTTTCGTACGCGTATATCCAGGATTCGTCACCTAATACAATGTTGTATACAGCATTTGAGGATCCTGCGTGGAATCTTTCGAGAGTTCTGACGCACCAAGTAACGCGAGCCGCTTTTTGCTCTTCACAGAGCGAATGCGGTATCCATCGGGAAAACAACTTTTTTACACCTAATTGTTCATGCAAGATTATTTGTATTTGACTCATGCCAATGTCTAAAGTTGCCTGAATTTCGCGGTATGTCACATGTCGATCTTCCTCAATCAGCTTACGCACAGCATCAACGTTTTCTTGGGTGACTGCAGTTTTTGGACGACCTTGACGGGGATCATCACTGAGCTTGACACGTCCACGTTGAAATTCAGCATACCAGCGATAAATTGTGGTTTTGGATGGGGCTTCATCATCAAATGCAGAAATTATCCGGTTAACACACTGTTTTTGTGTTAAACCAATTCGAAAGTCATAATAAATCATCGCTCTTGAATTTCCTTGAGTCAATTCCATTTTCTCAACGACTAAACAAGTTTGACAAAACCTTGTGACGAGACCGAGAATCTTTTTTTAAATAAATAAATGGTATTCAATTTTTAAAACCAAGGAGTTTTCAATTTAAAATATTTTAATATGACAGGAACAGTGGAAATATTCCATTCCCGATACTCTTAGTGCAGCCTAGGTACACTCACTATAAGTAACACAACAGCATCGATCACTAATATAAAACTATATTAGTGATCGATGCACAACAGCATTATTCTAATGTTTCACGCAGTTCACGCTTCGCGTTGGTATTCTGTGAGAGTGTGACCTGAATCAGGTTGAGCTGGTCTATTTATTCCGCAGCTATGTACAGCCAGCATCGCACAGCTGCAACGTATATACAGTGAAACCTGGTTAATTAGGATCTCAAGGGACCAAGGATTTTGTATTAAAATATTAATTTAAAGACGTTTTCATTTATCCAGTTTTCCAATTAGGTTTGAAATTTAGTTGTCTCATTTACAGAGGACACAGGGTCACAGCAGGACTGCAAAAACTACCGTGGTATCAGCTTGCTTAGTATTGTGGGTAAACTGTATGGTAAGGTGTTAATTGAAAGAGTTATGAAAGAAACTGATGGAAAATTTTGGGATGTGCAAGCGGGTTTTAGAAAGGGAATAAGGTGTACAGATCAAGTCTTTTCCATGCGCATGATTGCGGAGAAGTTTTTGGCCAAAAACTAGAAAGATTTTTGTGCGTTCATGGACTTGGAAAAGGCTTATGACAGAGTGGACAGGAATGTGTTATGGCAAACACTGAACTCATATGGGTTGAGCGCTGGTTTGATACAGGCATTAAGGTCTCTTTATAGGGACTATAGTGCTTGTGTCAGGATCAATGGGGTCTACTCGGACTGGTTTGGCATCCGAAAAGGTGTCAGACGGGGCTGTGTAGCTTCCCCTTTGCTGTTCAACCTATTTATGGACAGGTGTTTGCAAACTTTGAAAGATGAAGAATGTGGGTTAAGAATGGGCGAGTTAACCGTCAAATGCCTTTTGTATGCCGATGATCAAGTCATATTTGCGTCATCGGCGGCTGAGTTGCAAATGATGGTTACATTAATGAACTGGGAATTAAAAGAAAGGGGAATGAAAGTGAACGCAAGTAAGACGAAAGTGATGGTTTTTGAAATAGAAGAAGCAAAACGGTATGTGAAATAAGAATAGAAGGAGAGTTAACTGAGCATGTGGATGAGTTTGTGTATTTGGGATGTGTATTTAGCAGGGATGGTAGATACGATAGGGATATAGAACGACGAGTAAAAGCAGGGAATAGAGTGAATGGGGCACTACACTATATTGTGAAGAACCAGAATGTGTCAAAAAAGGCACGTATGTTAATTCATAATGCTGTGTTAGTCCCTACTTTAATGTATGGTAGTGAAAGCTGGGTGTGGCAGAAGAAGCACGAAAGTAGAATAAATGTTGAAAATTCGGTCTTTAAGGAATATGCTAGGGTTGAATCTGAATGACAGGGTGAGAAATTGCGTGATAAGAGATAAATGTGGTATGCAAGATGATGTTGTGACCAGGATTAAGAAAGGAATGCTTCGGTGGTTTGGTCATGTAGAAAGAATGAATGAGGAAAGAGTGACAAAGCAAATTTATATGGCAGATGTGAACGGCCGAGTCGGGAAGGGACGCCCTAGAAAAAAGTTTATCGACCAAATTGGCGATATTTTGAAAATGGGCCACGTTAGAAGTACCCTTAACCGACGAGCATGTATGCGTAGATATATGGATGTAAAGGAGGCGAAAGAGGTATGTCAGGATCTTGCCAAATGGAAGTCCGTAGTCTCTGCCTACCCCTCTGGGTGACAGGCGTGAGTGTTTATGTTTTTTTTTTATGTTATCATTTACAGAGGCCCAAAAATTAAGAAAATCAAATGTTTGTAAACAATTATGTCGAAACCTGTCCCAACCTGATAATTTGTCTCACTTATAAAGGGAATTGAGCTCCAGAGTCCTAATTATAGAGGTAAACATCGAAAAAATCCTAGAAATCAAATTTCATTTAACCAGGTTTGAAAACTCCCATTAACGGAGGTAATTCGATGAAAAAGTGCCGGGACCTCATTGTAGTTCTCAATAATAGAGGTTTCTCACTTATCCTGCTCAAACTTAAACAGGTTTCACTGTATTTCCGACTGAACTGATTGTAATCAAATTGAATGAACCGAGAGCAATGCAGAATAGACCTAAGCTATATTGTATCCGAAAAACTTGGAAAAATAATTTTAAAAAAGAAACGAAAAATCCCTTTAATAATAGAAAATAACGCGACGTTTAAACACAAACTAAACAAAAACAAAAATTGTGTTCACAATTAGACCATAGTTCATTAAATACACTTTCAACTTGATATTGTAAATAAACACACTCATGTAATACAAAATATAAAATAAAAGCTTTTTGTCTAAAATGGACTGATTATATACACGAACTAACTAGATACACCCGTAATTATACCCGTGATTATATATTACTCTTTGATACTCTTTTGGTACCGCAGTTTTTTATTGGTTAAGTTGGGAAATGGACCGTAGTCCACAGCAAAATAACTAGCGAACCAGTAAAAGAGGGCTTCGCCCCTTGGTAGTGCGTAAACACGAATATCGACCGAAGTCGCGCATCTCAATGCGTGTAAATACCATACAGAATACGAGTCAATCCAGCCACAGTGAATGTACTCGTACGTCATATGGTTTAGGAAAATAGGCACACTTAGGAAAAAGTACACCGTGAGCGCCACCACTTCCCAGACCGCCGCTCCTGCAGACGTGATGTAAGTGTATGGCATCACCACTGATTACAGGATCAGCACGGCTATTAACCGCAGAGGGCGTCATGAGTATACCGCTCACCAAGTCAAATCAAGGGAATGGAGGTCCTAGGTTGTGCGGCTTTCGGCCGCAGCCTTGAGAGTCTCCACAGATTCTCCCTCCAGCTACCACCCGCATGAGGTCGATACGTATGCTTCACTAACCAATACAACGGTAGATATGGCCAAAAAGGCAGTTATAAGATAATAGTAACAATTTGCCATCAGAAATGGTTTGTGTCACTGACGTTGAGTACTTATAAGTATGCATTGTTCGAATATGTTTGTCTCACCCACTAACGAGTTGTATCAAATAAAAAACTTAAGTACAATAACCCACAGGCATCAATCTCAGCTCATCACTATTCAAGCGCCAGCGAAGCTCACCTTCCTGTCCTGCATGGTCGTCACTACACTATATTTCGTCTACCGGTACGAGGCTGCCACTCGAGAACCTTTTTTACCCAACGGTTATCGGTTCTTCGAGCTATATGTCCGGCCCATAGAATACTATAATACATACATAATCAAACGGGGGAGTGGGCGGAGCCCGCGTAGCCACTAAAATGTCACTAACACGTCAATTCACACGCATAAATGTCAACACGAGATGTGTTTTGACGTTACAATCGTTTCCAAATTTTGAATGCAAATTATTTAGAAAAAACCAAATTGCACCCTTTTTACAAATAAATATATAGGTACATATTTATTTTACCCTATTTACAAATAAATATATACATATGTAAATAGGGTGATAAAATTTAAACGATATTTTAATGATGATATAGAACATTAGTCAAAAGTCTAAAATGTGTAAATTTATTCAGTCTGTCAACACAGCGAATCCGGTTTGGCGACGCCAAGCCTCGTACAAAATAAAGTTGACTGCCGTTCTATTGTGTATTATAGTATTCTATGTCTATGGTCCGGCCCATTACCAGTTGCCACCGTTGCCACTTGAGCATAGTAATCCGTTAGGCTATGTCGGTCACTCTGTCCGTACACATATTTATAATTAATTTTAGATTTCTGTACTCCTTATCCATATAAACTTTAACTGAGCCAAATCTCACACTGCTTCGTGCACATAGTAGATATGCTTGAAGGGTACATAGTTGTCTCTTCACGTAATAATTTAAGAACAAAATCAACGCTGTCACTTGACCGTTACGTGACAATAATATAGTTGGACAATGGATATGTCCATATATGTATAGCACACGTCGGCTATATATGTGTAGGTAGCATTCAGATAATAATATGTCACTTCCATACAGTTTTATCTCGGACTTTTGGACAAAGTTTTGCTTAATACATGCACATAACACTATAAATAAAAAAATATTAATAAGACTTTACAATGACGTTTGGCAAATGAAATTTACAATTTCATACATAGAATACTATAAACAATTTCAAGCGAAGAATGCGTCGAAGAAATACAGATATAATATACCTAATAATTATATTATAAGTGAAATTATTTAATTATATATGTATCAAATATTAATCACGTATGAAATAATTATGAAATTATTTCTTATATGTGACAATGATTTAAGTTTTAAATATACAGACGGCATAAATATATTCATATTGCAAAATATTCATCATTTGCATCAATTTTAATATAAATAACAACTAGCGTTCAAAGTTATTCATTTTTCGCGAAGTATATTTTTTGCACACAAATGATTTCGTGTTTGTTTTGCCAGATTCCCCGGAGTGTCAAAGCGGTTCCACTTTGTTAAGCTATCGAGTTACTTCTACTGTCGGTGGCTCAACTTTCACGTGTTCTTTGATCGACTTGAAAGTATAATTAATTTTATATGTTAACAACTATTCCCGGGCTACCACGTGCTCAGCTCTGCTCACCTGTAATAATGCTTTTTCTCAGAAATGTTCTCGAGCACGCGTACCACAACTCACCAAAGTGTCATCGTTATGGAATAAGTAAAGGAAAGCATAAAAGACACACAAGCAAACAGACAAATATTAATTTTTTGCCAGATATCTTGGCGAGCACGTTTACGAAACTCACCAAAGTTTCATCTCAACCGGATGAATGATACAGGAAATCACATTGGACAAAGAAACATTCATTTGCATATATATATATATATATATATATATATATATATATATATATATATATATATATATATATATATATATATATGTATATATATGAAAACAAAGTTATAGCCTATATACGCCCACATCTGGGCACAAGCCTCTTCTCATGGCTGGGAGTGTTTTAAGGCAAGGCAAGGTCCACCGCGCTGCCACAATGTATGTTGGCGAACTTCACATCTTGAAAATATTTTTTTTCCTATTTTTTAGACATGCAAGTTTCCCCACGATGTTTTCCTTCACCGCTGAGCACGTGGTAAATCAGCACTTAAAATTGCAATTAACTATTTTATTAGTGCCAGCGGGGATAGACCCCGGGTTGCTCGCGTGCTGTGAAAACAGCGAGCTCGTAGCCTCTAAACTACCACGGCTCGAAGGAGATAAAACTTAAAACATGTTGTTAACATTTTTTATTTAAAAAGCGACTACGTAGTTTATATTATATAATTAAATGTCACAAGGATAAAAAGAAACTGTTAGTCATAGTATTGCACGTCAGAAGCGATTTATTAGCTTCACAAGCTTGTAAACATTATTTTTGTATTTATGTTCCTGAGCGTGACGGTTACGCAAGTTCAATGTTCTTACCCCATCCCAAAAGTGCCCAACGTGCATAAAAGAGTTTCACTTCAAGGAAGAAAACTTACTCATTTTGATTTTGGATAAAAAAACACACTAAAATTGAAGTTTACTAGTGTTCTTGCAAATTGTAGTTTTAGCGAATAATATTCTTTAACAACAAGCTAATACAATTACCGTTAAATTTCATATGCGTAGCTTTTCGTTCACATTCATACAATAAATTAGGTACTCCTTGACCTCAAATGACCACGCTCTCACAGAATACCAGCGTAAAATAGTAGTCTGATGCTGCTGTGTTTCGTATGGTGAGTGTAGAGAACCAGAGACCCCTTTTTACTGGATACGAGGCATTCCATCTCAGTCCTCACGAGTGACAACGCATCTGCATTTTGATTCGTAATCGAGTATGGATGTAGATGTCTATTGGCCACAGCAACCACTTACCATCAGGTGGACTGTGTGCTCGTTTGTCACCCTATCCTATAAAAAGATACATATATATATATATATATATATATATATATATATATATATATATAACACAACAATACAAACATGTTCTATATTCTTAACTATATTTGACTCAACAATAATTCACAAATCCACTGCGAGTATAGGTCTTCCGCTAGGAAAAAGCACGGTCTTGAGCCTACATCCATAGACTTCTTAGTGAGAGATGCAGGATCTCTTACCAGGTCGTCACACATCTAAAGGGGAGTCGGCCCCTTGACTCGTGGGGGAGAGACCCAACTTATAGGTAGGAGACTACCACTGGAAAATCTTTCTTCCACATCACTTGTCAAGTTTCCGAGCTATTTGGCCAGTCCATTGCTACTTCAGCTTACCGCTCCCGACCTATCTGTTAAAGTATTTTTATTAATAATTGTAATCAATTTTTTTTTTGCTTTGCCCACCCAGTTAGTACTGGTCGCCTTATAATTAAAACAATTTACAACTGACAAACGAAAGGTACAAAAATCAAATAGGCTGTAAATATATGGTTTATTTAAATATTCCTTTGGGATTACAATGACTGTGAAAAATCTGCCGATCATACATAAGTTATTATTCTTTTTTTATTTACACGTTATTCATAAGACTATCATCATAAATCAAATAGGCTGTAAATATATGGTTTATTTAAATATTCCTTTGGGATTACAATGACTGTGAAAAATCTGCCGATCATACATAAGTTATTATTCTTCTTTTATTTACACGTTATTCATAAGACTATCACAAGGGTGTGTGTTTCTCATTTCATAATAGTCTTCCTTGTAACCGTAGTTACAATATTGCATGGAGGGTCCTGATGAGTCGTTTAATTCTTCATAACCTCTATCTTCATAACCTCTATCTTCATAATCGTTTTCGGAGTAATCCTGCCCGTAATTATCGTTGCAATTTATGACGTTTTGAAAATTATCCTGTACTTGCATATTACTGTTCCGGCTATTTATATTAGAAGAATCATTTGCTTGCGAATTGATGTTCCATCTTTGTGAAATAGCATAACTTAAGGCGCCTCCGTGTTGGAAAGCAAACGGCCATGCCTGTAAAAAATAATTATACTGTTAAGCATATATAAGCACAGTTGTTTCGTAACATTGAGTGACAGACTATTATAGCCGAGATCTAGTAGTCTTAATAATACTAATTATAATAATTTACACGTGGTAGAGCCATGCTGTAGATATATCATGGTTATAGCACGAATAGATTAGCCCGACCGTGGAAGAACCACGGTCTCACAATATACCAGCGTAAAATGGCAGCTTAATGCCTTTGTGTTTCGTATGTGAATGTAGTGAACATGATTTGACAGACTAGCTAACAGTCCACCTGTTCTCTACGAAAAAGGAAACTCGCTATTCGGTGCATTTTGAGTGCACCCCTGTTCTACCGCGGGCTCCGATTGTGTTTGAGAACAAACACGTCTTGAGTATGAATTAGAAGATGAGCGATTTGTACGCCAACTTTTCTTATTTTATGTGTCACTGCAACCCATGAACACATACTACAAACATAGAAAACAACAGCTGTGTCATCAGTTATCACCTCTAAGTACCTGGTTACACTAGTGGTTGCCTGCAGTAATAAGTTGGTCCGTCTTTCTTTTTCTCTTTCTAGACCTATAGTCTAAACGCACATCTCTATCATCTCTATTTTCTTATAGTAAACATACAATGAAACTCCACACCATTAAAGTCTGTTACGCTCTTTTCTTCTGAATTTCAAATGATGTTCACGTTTTACGTCGGAGCCTAACCGAACATTTAATAGGAGAAACTATCCTCAATATTATCCTCAAACGGGACTCTTTTGTAAAATACTAGCATAACTAAAAAAATAAATAACATTTTGAGACAATGTGAATATTTTAGAGATAATATGTAATTTCAAAGTTTTATAGTATGCCGTAAAATAGCGGCGTTAGAGAAACCATTACCACATTATCAGAGATGTGGCTTATTTTACAAGTTTTTGAAATGTAAATTAAAATATAGAAAATACGTATTTTCGTCTTTTATCTGAAATAGTAATTTTTTCATTTTAATTTTGTATCTTGTATTTAGATACATTCTTACAGTAGACAAAAAAAGATAAAAGACGATTCTTAAGGGCTACTGGCAGCACAGCACCGCTGACTTAGAAACACTTCAATACCTAAATAATAAAGATATCATACTAAAGAGTTTAAACGTTTATCCTACAATAAAAACATAGTACCTGAACGACCGAACTTTGCTTTGTATTTTTTTTTTTGGAAATCGTGCGTTTTGGAAATTATATTTAGATACAAATTTGCATAATGATGAAATATGAATAATATTTTTTGATCTTACCGACATAATAGAAAAAACTGAACAGGTTATTTGAATAAAAAATCATGAGTGCACTTCGTTTAATTTAAATTTTCAAATTTAAAAAAATACTAAAAAAAACCGGCCAAGAGCGTGTCGGGCCACGCTCAGTGTAGGGTTCCGTAGTTTCCCGTCCGTCACAATAAGTGTTCCCACTTATGAGTTTAAAGGTGGGTATCCATTATGTTCGCGCTCCGCGCTCCTGCAACTGCTCCCGGTAGTGGGTACTGTTGTTTCCATCCAAGTTCAAAATGATTTTTCTAGAAAGTCCTTATAAATTTCTACTTTTCAGATTTTTCTCATATTTTCTAAACTTATGGTTCAAAAGTTAGAGGGGGGGGGGGCACATTGTTTTTTACTTTTGGAGTGATTATTTCCGAAATTATTGACATTATCAAAAATGATTTTAGTAAGCCCCTATTCATTTTTTAAATACCTTTCCAACAATATATCACACGTTAGGGTTGAAATTAAAAAAAATCACTTCCCACTTTACATATAGGGGGGCTACCCTAATAAAACATTTTTTTCCAATTTTTATTTTACCACTTTGTGGGCGTGATTGATACACATATTTGTACCAAATTTCAGCTTTCTAGTGCTAACGGTCACAGAGATTAAGCGAGGACGGACAGACGGACAGACAGACATGGCGAAACTATAAGGGTTCCTAGTTGACTACGGAACCCTAAAAAGGGCTCGAAATAATAGATTTTCTCACAAAAGAAGAGAACTTGATAAGTCCTTTTTGGGCTATTATAATCATTAACACATTGCCAAAATTTACCTTCTAATTCTAATGATATTGTAGCAGTGTTTCATTGTCTGAAAACACGGATAAAACGATATTTTCTAAAAATGAATCCTAGCTACAGATCGATTTATTGCTCCCGAAACCCTCTGGACCCTAATTTTATGAAGATTGTTGGAGCCGTTTCCGAGATTTCAATTATATGTATATAAGAATTGCTCTAACGCCTGTTTGCCTAGTTAAGATCCTGTGAAGCGACTCTTCTATTTTAAGGGGGATGATAATGACATCTCATCGAAGAAAGTTAAGTGATAAAATGTTTGAAGAACTGGTTTTACTTTTACATAAGACTCAAATAAAACGTTTCACATTTACGCGTTTTCTGTACATTATTATTATATTTATTTATTTAATATTCTTTATTGCACACCATACTAAAATTGCAGAAATTATACAATTATAAAAGAAGTATTCATGGGACGGTCTTATTACTGGAAGATGATGTAGGGCAAATAGGTGTGATAGAAAAAAATAAGTAAAAAGAATAGGTACACATATATACCTATAAACGTAATATGTTTATTGATTGTTTTGTTTGTTTATGAATTGTTTAACTAAATGCAATCAATATATTACATGTTATATTGCATTTATTGGCTAGTTTGTAAGATTTTGAGTGCGAGGTAATTATTTTTGACTATTTTTTTAAATATCGGTAGGGATGGTGCGCGTTTTACAGCCAATGGGAGTTCATTCCATAAACGAGCGGCCTGTACAGTAAAAGACTGGTTAATGAATTTACTGGTGTGTAGTGGCATATTCAACTGTAAGCTCTCTTCTGATCCCAGGTTACGCGAATGGGAATCATGAAGAAACGCAAGACGATTTTTGAGAGAAGATGAATAATGTGAGCATTCCGATGAAGTCGTCTTGGCAACCTTTTGAACTTAGTAAGAGAAAGAGAAACATGGTCATATGTGCGCAACCAAATATAAACCTTATACAAAAATTCTGAATTCGCTCAAGTTTATCAAGCTGAGCTTCGCTGAGATCTAGATAGCTGACGTCTGCATAGTCAAAAATGAGGAAGAGAAGGGACTTGGAAAACACAGTTTGGTGAAAATGGAAAGAAGGTTACGTAATCTACGCAATGAGCCTGTAAAGTCAAAAACTTTACGATTAATTTGTTTGTTGTGCTGTCCCCATGACAGATTCTTATCTAAATAAACCTTATGTGAAGATTAACAATAAAATGTTTTTAAAAGGTGTTTTATGTTGTAAGAGTATTTAGAAAATCCCTACATATTATGTATCTTGTATTTCAAATACCATTTCCAAAAGTATTTTGTATCCGAATCTGATATTTCAAATATTTTATGTAAAAGTATTTATCTGGAATATACGTTTTAAGTATTCTAGATATTTTTAATTAGGTATCTTATACATCTCTGTCCACTATTCCCGTGGCCCGTACGTAGGCTATGGGATGTACTAGAAAGGCTTCCGATAGTTGGCATATTTTTTTAAAGCTGAACGTAAAATGCCTAGATTAGCGACGGGATCCAAAAACAAAATGCAAGATCTCATTCTGAAATTGCCAAATCACCTGATATTCCTTTAGCGGTATAGGCCCATATCTAGCATAGTAGACTTTAATTGGCTAATGCTGAAGAAGTACTGCTTCTTATATAGAACTATTTTATCCCTTTGAAAATATGTAGGGATGAAATGTGAAAATTTTTGTGTAATTTTATTATATGTTCTCGTTAATTATCTTTTTAAAGCGAGAATATGAAAACGGTCACTGTTACTTTATATAAATTATACACTATTATAAAAAATTTAATCAGGGAAATTTGTATTTTCGAAGACCTCCCATGGAGCAAAACAAAATATTGCAAAGTTGTTACGTAAAGCCTTGACCTCTTTTTTTCCCATATTTAAATAAACACTTCATCGGGTGTAAATAAACCTTATGTTGATTAGGGTATATTTATGCAAGACTTAAAAATATTTTAGACATTGTTGTACAATATAAATAAAAATCATGGATTTGTTTTTCAACACGTGTATTTGTTCCCGTTATTTAAGAGATGTGTTATTCATCCTAGCCATTGACACCGTCATCCTCATCTATTGGGTATCAAAATGCAGATGTGTTGTCATCCATAAGAGATTCCAGTAAAAAGTGTTTATGGTTCTCTACACTCGCCATACAAAACAAAGCAGCATTAAGCTATTTTGACTGGTATTCTGTGAGAGCGTGGTCATCGGTCCCCAGTCAAGCGGACCTATTTACAACCGTGGTGGAGTTGACATTTGATTGATTAGGTAAATTATGAAGTTATTTATTAAAATTATTTTATTTTATGATTTAATGACGTAAGAGTCTGTGCATGAGGGACAATTAATATACGTACGCTTCCAAGGTACAGAATAAATTTTACTCGGGGAGGTGTGGCGGGTGACAAGTTTTTTAAAAAGAAGAGACAAAAGCACAAATTTATAATAAAATCTACTTGCAACAGCACTCTTAATCTAACATTAAAACAAAGGAATCGTGAAAACAATAAACCGGAGCATCTCCTAACGTCCGGAGATAAATTTTATTTATACATGCAACAGCTGCAAACTTTTGGTCAACGCGCGCTACAAGCGTAAAATTCTACTGTTTATTGTTATAACCTTTTTGTTTCTATCGTTTTAGCCCGTATTCCAGTTGGAGATACATTGACTTTAGTTTGTTTATCGTATAGAGGAAGAACCGCTTAGCCGAAGTATAACTACTTGGACCTTAATATTTTTTTCTTGGAAAAAAGAAGATCGCTATAACTAAAGGAACACACACGACGACAGCTATAAAAACTAAAGCATAGATGTTTTTGGCACAAGATGTTTTCGATTCTTAAAATAATTAACACATTTTAATTTATAAGTAAAGAAAATGTAAATCGTGATAATATTTTTTTTAATATAGACAGCCCTAATTTGTATTTTAATTATTATCAATGCATTAGGTACTTGTTAAATATAGGCTGGTTATGGTTTGATGATATGGAAGGTGAAGGTGTAGTGTCGGTGTAAGGATATCCACTATTCAATATTGTCCCGTGGGTGTCTTATTAGGCGACAAAGAAGTACAAACCTACTTAAAAGGAGGTAGGCAATGGTATCATTTTAATAACAATTAAAATTAAAAATAAAACTGCGGTTGCTAACTCGCAAGCTAAACGTGACAACTGTGGCAGATTTTCCACCTATGAGGCATTGACAGAGGCCATACAGAGGCCTATGTTCAGCAGTGGACTTTTGACAGGCTGTTACTGAACTATAAACTATGTAAATAAATACTATATTAATTAATAGAATTAGGCGATACTTTGCAGAAATTCATTATATTAAAATTGGTAATAATTACCTCGCACATATCCGCTCAATAAAATAAAATGATGTGTCTTACCTAGTTTGAGCTTAGCGCTTAGCGGTCAGTCACCGTAGAGTCTACATCACCTGAGGATGCCCCGTGTAGAGGCGAAACACGTGTCGTATTATCGTCGATGGTGTGTCTTTCCTAGTGTAGTGGTGTTGGGAGTAGTGGTGCTGGGATTAGTGGTGACGCGATTAGTGCACGCTTTATTTAGCGGATATGTGCGAGGTAATTATTACCAATTTTAAAATACTATATTAGTTAGATTGACAACGCAACCAATAATTTTTTATAACATTTTTATAGGATGAGAGTGACAAACTAGCACAGGTAAGTAGGTAGGTATTCTGTTAAAGCTTGGTCCTGCCCCGGTTGAGCCGACCCATTCATGCTACAACTATAATATAGCAGCATGGCTCTACCACGTACGTAAATATTAATATGACGTAAAAAGATCTAACGGTCCACCTTATCTATGGTAAATGATATACATAAATATAATTAATAGATTTGAAATCGAATCTCATTAAGTGTTTTATAAAATTACAGTCGGAGAAATAAATGAGCTAACTGACCATTTAGCTCACCACGCCTACCTACTTCAAACAAAGAAGGTTACAGTATGTAAATACTGGCTCTACATACGCTAAGAGGATGTCCTATCAGAGGAACTCCTAGGTAATTATTGAATACTACTACTACTGCAGAGTATTTTATGAGACATGTGGAAATCAGGTAATCCCCATCCCATTTTATTGAGATTGTGAGAGAAGTGATTGCGTGACCTTGAGGTTTCTCCATTATCATTACAGCTTATAAAAGTCCACTGCTGAACACAGGCCTCCCCCATAGTTTGCCTTAAAGAGTGATTTTGCCCCAGATACCATACAGGATGGTCAACCGCAGCTTTTAGTAAAAGTTGTTATTAAGAATACGCTGCTGCCCGTCTTCTGTCTCAATTTTTCTTTATCGTCTCTTCCTACAGCCACGGGACGACATGGGTATATTCTTTCTCTGGATATTATTCTTACACCACTCAACGTGGTTAGGAGACCCTCGCTACCATAATTTTTCTCCATATCTATAGAAATTATCTCCCTCCTCCCACCTCGTTAAAGGCATTCTATAGGGGAGGCCAATGTTTAGCATTGGACTTTTGATAAACGGTAATCATTTTTTTATTATGTGCGAGCAGCCATGCAGGTCTAGGGAAAGAGAACAGTATCACTGCGACCTAAAAGATCTATTGTAATCGCCGCTAAGCCCGAATGGAGGGAGTTGCTAAGCTATGAGCAATTTCACTTCTTCTGGACGGAGTACATAGTTTGTGTTTGTGCTATGTTTGCGCTTTAAGGGTGCGCAATCAGTTAGGATGTGCAGAGACATTTCTTCCGTTATGGAACAGAACCGACACATCTTTGACTTGCTTAGTCCCACGATAGACATGTGATTTTTAAGACAACAGTGTCAGGTAAATAGATGGTAATGATAGTGATGATGATACTATATATATACTAGTACGAACTATTAAAATGCAATACAAATTCATTGTTTCCTGTCCTCTTTTTAGTTTAGTGAGTCATAGTTATCGTCCTAATTGTCTCAAGGTCTCAGAAAGAGGGGTGTATCAACATGTTATATATCGAATCATATCATAAGTTACTGGTATTCTTTAAAACCCCGTAGCCATAAGCAATAACAAAAAGAAAGCTTAGTTTTAACCAAATAACCGATAAAGGTGTTCGTTTTTCAAAACTGATTTCATTTTTAAACTAATCCCACTATAGATCATGCGTGAGGCCTTCGTGGAACGTGTTTCCTAATCCCTCGACGACAGCAATTCGCCGCTGTGGCGTTTGGCAAATGTGATATACGGCCGGGCTCGTGCCCGCTCTTACGAATTATGGGGATGACAAGCGCGACTGGAGATAAATCGTCAACAATTATGTTAACCGTTCTGTGGGCGGGTCTTCGGTTTACAGCGTCGTTTTGTTTTTCTATTTATGTTAATGATGTCGTGATTGATAACTCATTTTTCTGTATCAAGATTAAATTACTTGGCCGCAAAATGATATTTTTATAAAATGAAACTGGTAAACGAAGTTATAGTCTACTTGATGGGTTTTTGAACGAGCACACAGTTGATCTGATAGTAAGTGGATGCTGTGGCCCATAGACTTTTACATTTATCTTCAATTAAAAATCAAAATGCAGATGCGTTGTCACTCCTGAGGACTAAGATGAAACGCCTAGTTTCCAGTAAATAGGGTCTCCGGTTCTCTACATTCACCATACGAAACACGGCGGTATCAAGCTGCTATTTAACGCTGGTATTCTGTGAGAGCGTGGTGCTACCCCGGTCGAGCCGCCCCTTCGTGCTGCAACCACAATATAGCTGCAACATGGCTCTACCACGTAATGTTTATGGACACTACAGCCCATACACCTGTAAACAATTTCAAATAAAGATGTGTTATGAGTGTGTGTGTGCTCTGAGGACTTCATGGATTGCCTATCAGCCAGCAATTATACTGGTTCTTTATATCCTTCATATCAAAACATAGCCATTCAGAAATGGGTAAGAGGGTACACCTATAAAGACACCTATAAAGTCGTACCTCCTGTGAAGAAGAAAAAGAAGAATTTCATTTATTTAAGCAACCAAGGCTCATATTTTGTTAGTATTACCTATACCTAAACTTTCAACTGTTTTTTTAGGTTTGCTGCTATACGCTTTTGAAATAAATCAGAATAAGTTTCGAATGTATGTCAGAGACACGAAGATCAGCGTAATACTTCTAAAATGATAAGTGTTGTGGGTGTAGTTCAGACTGTCATCATTATTTACTTCCAAATTTCATCAATATTCACAAATGTACAGCAGTCTACACACAGTATGAAATAAAGATCTTATTATATCGGATTAGAAATAAATGTCTATTATCTAGGGGCACGGTACCCCCACCGAGACGAGCCAACCAAACCAAAACGGAGCACTACCTCCCTTTTTTCGAAGCGCTTCGTCGTTTTCTATGTACCCTCATAACTTGGGTTTGGATTATACCAGATAAACAAACTTCTCAGAATATGATGTAAATTATGGACTTATTAATCATATAACGTTTTTATTATTTTGACTAAGGTGTAGAGTTTGTGAAGTTAGGGCGTGTAGAGTTAGAAGCTTGGCTCTACATGAGATGTTTATCACATCTTTTTGATGACGAAAATGTTTTTGGTGGGATAAATTTTATTTATAAAAACGCCTAACATATTTTGGGCCAAAAATTGTAACAGCAGGCTAAGATGTGACGGGGTTGGCTCCAGTGCCACCCCAATTCCATGAACTTTAACTTTTTTTGCATTACGAGTATACTAGAATACCGTTATACGTAAAAATCATATGCTGGAAAATGTTTGGGATATAGATTTACAATAATAGCGTAGTAGAGTAGATTGGTAGCTCAGATAGTTAGCGCTCGCTGTAAATTTCACAGTACGCGAGCTACCCGAGTTTGATCCCTGCCGGCACCAAAGAAATTGTTAATTGTGACTTTAAGTGTTAATTTACCAGGTGCTCGATGGCGAAGGAAAATATCGTAAGGAAACCAGCATGTCTGAGAAATAATAAAAAAAATATTTCAAAGACATGTGAAGTCCGCCAGCACGCATTGAGGCAGGCAGCGCGGTGGACACTTCATTACCCTAAAACCCTCTCAGAAATGAGAGGAAGTCCGTGCCCAGCAGTAGGACGTATATTGGCTGTATCTTAAAGGTATGTGCTGTAAAATGTTATTCATAACACAAAATAAGTAAGTAGCAGAATCGGCAAGTGGCACCCTAGACATAATTTTATCGACCAAATTGGCAATATATTAAAGATGGGTTAAATTAACGAGCACATAATATGCATAAATATATTCATGTAAAAAAGCTAGAGAGGTGTATGATGATGATATCTAATGAAAGTTCACAGTCTCTGCTCTATCTACCTCTACCTCTTCTACCTCTTCTGGGCGACTGACGTGAGAATTTATGTATATACATTTGCAAAATCTTTGCAATACTCATGGCCATGAGGGTTTTAATTGCTGTTCTTAGTGTCAAAAAGAGTGGTTTGATCAAAGCACGAACTCACACTCAGAAATGTGCTTATTACCGATAAAAAACGATTTAAGAGGACAGAAGAACAGAGAGAAAAATTACAAAATATGTTCACAGCTCTAAAATAATCTCAAGTCAAGCCAAAGGCGGTAATTTTGAATAAAATTGGTTATAAACTTCGATAAATATGTAATCCTAATTTTTATTAACATTCTTTTACGTACACAGTACACACGTAGAGGGTATTATAAAAATCTTGTAATATCCGATCTTATAAGTCGGAACCCGAGAAAAATATTTGTTGAAGTTTCACTAAGTAACAACAATCGTAGGTATGAATATAAATTATAATATATTAATATGTTTTTTTTTTTACAAAAGTTTATGCACTATAATTTGTAATTGAACATAAGGCCATACTTGGTATACACAAAGCTTTTGTTCACATTAATATAGAATTACAAAATGTCATTTAGCATTCTCTACATTGATTTATATATTACACTAGTTCAGTAAAGGTGCGCTTAAGGTGCGCTAACACGGGCAACTAAAATTGCTCAATTCCACTCAATACTCGTCAACTATGACGTCACGACTACTTAAAGCAATTTACGGCAATGGCAACAAGCATCAATACTGCGCAATATAATATTGAGCGATATGGCGCAACTTCATCAACTAGGCAATACTGTCCTACACGAGCATTTCAGTATTCGTCGCTATGGATGACATTGTTCTTGCTGCGGCGGCTATCCTACTTCCACCGGACCTCTCGCTCTCCCCGCGGAAGCAAGACGGCAAGCCGCAAAACAAACAAGTGCGAATGAGATATATACAAAAATTGCTAGGAATTTCCAAGCCCATTGGATATTCGTCAATTCGTATCTGCAACATTGAGCGATATGAAATATCTGGAGCAATTAGAAGCAATATCGCCGAAATAATTGCCAGAGGTCGGAAATCGCCAGAAGTCGAAGGGTTAAAGCAAGTTTTGTTGATACAGAAATTCGTTCTCTCATGTTGGTCGTCTGTTTCGTAATTAATGGGCTAATTTTGTTCAAAAGTAATTCAAAGTCTGTTCGTGACATTCTAGTAAAGTTTTTGAATAATATATCATCTAATTCTTTACACAATGAAAATTTCGGCCTCTTTGCCAAAAACGATTGCACCCAGATACGCCTATTGCTTTTCTTTATTTTTTGTTATTGATTAATAAAAAAAAAAAGCGCTACAAGCCGCCGCAGCAAGAACAATGTCGTCCATAGTGAGGGAATACTGAAATGTTCGTGTAGGACAGTATTGCCTAGTTGATGAAGTTGCGCCATATCGCTCAATATTGTATTTCGCAGTATTGATGCTTGTTGCCGTTGCCGTAAATTGCTTGAAGTAGTCGTGACGTCATAGTTGACGAGTATTGACTGGAATTGAGCAATTTTAGTTGCCCGTGTAAGCGCATCTTAATAACCGCGCCAAAGCGATCCCATTGCACATATGGCCACAGCCATATGCCTAGCCAGCGTCAGTTCAGTGTTCAATGTGACGCCGACAGAGTTGAGTCGCGACAAAAAATGGGTGGTGAAAGAATGCTATTTAAGCTCACAAAATGTAATAAATCAAGCGGAATCACTTTCAACACATAATTTTTAGTTCTAGTTTTCATATAAACGTAAAAAAACCTCAAATAATTAAATAAAATTATTGAATATTGCCACTTAGGTTCAATGTTGCTACTTTTCCGCATTTGTTATTATCCTACATTAATGGGAGACTATATAATTAATGGAGTAAGTTAATTTGTTACCTCTGATTTTAAATATTTTGGGAATTATAATAAAAACTACGTTTTAACTTTAATACAAAATAATTAATTATTCTTATTTGGGTTTATTCATGAATTACTGAATGATATACCATCAAGGTTGTTGCAGGGGGGGGGGGGCAGGAAGGGGCAGCTGCCTCCCCACTAGAGACTCAAAAATTTGTAGTCAAAAACAAAGCAACCAGTCTTATTTATTATACAGTCAAGAGCTCGTGGAACTTTACACATTGGAATTTGTACTGTTCTTATTACAATCGCTGTACTTGGTACTTGGTACTATTATTTATTCTGTGATAGAGATTAGACTCGCAATTATAGTCTAAAGCTTCATTTTCTCTTCTACCTATATTTTCCTATCCTCTTTATGTATGTACTTGCCCAACCTCCCTTGGGCCATCAGCTGGCGACGTCCTTGCTATCAGTCAACCAAGAATACTAACTAGGCTCAGCGGGTGCGGCGGAGTGTGTGCAGAACGCGGCTCGTGCAACAGCGCCCGTAGATGTGCGATATATGAGGCCGCAAGTCGCAGCGTGTCCAGCTTTGACAGCTTCGTATCCGCTGGCACCCATGGCAATGTTGTTTTCAACCTGGATAACGGGTACAATCGTATAACATACCTTAACATATAAATTCTCTTGAGCGGTGACGGCGCTTTAGTCCGGCAACGTGAACTAGAATAAATTGTGCAAGCCAAACATAGCCCTCGTGGCCCTGATTCTGAACAATCTTCATTAATATTACGTCATAATAATCAGTAACTCTAGGTAGCAGCAGTCCAGTAAAAGACAGAAGTCTCTTTAAAGTAGGAGAGACTTATGATAAGGGTCGCTTAACAGAGCAGTGAACGCCAATGCTAATTTTGCATAGACATGAAAGCACGCTTTTAATTATTAGCTTAATTTTTTGTATGTATATATGTTTTTAATGTAAATTTATCATTCAGTTTTCACCTAGTTAATATCAGGTCAAACGTATTCGCATCATTAATAGACCTATTACACGACAAAAAACTCAACACCTGCAAGTGTATTCTACAACCCTTAACTGAAAATCAAATTATGTTTACTTTGCTTTGTATACACAATATAAAGATATATTTATTGCTTAGTATTCGCCCCTTTAAAGGATAATGTTAAAGAATGATCAGCGGCAAAGAAAAACATCGATTAACTGCCAAACATCGTCTCAGAAATGTTGTCCAGCAGTGAAGTATTTAGGCTGTAATTTTACATTTTTATTTTTGACAATCTTTAACAGAAAAACCCAATTAAAGATTTTGATCCGACCTGGAATTCAAACCCCGGATTTCATGATTACCAGACGCGATTACGATCACTAGGCAGGCTTTTTAATTGTTCTTCGTAAACAGTTAACTAAATGGGGCTCTTACATAGAAAAGAAGATCTGCCGTAGTTGCCATGTTTGGCAGGGGGATTAGATTCTCTCGCACCGTTAACGCTACTTCCCGTCGCCAGTCTGCGTGTTGCCATCTAGCATAACCATGACGATATACCGCCACTAGTACTTACGGGCATACTCCTAAATCGCTTCTTATAAAACCCATGCGTAAAAGAGCGAGATAAGAAGATGGATCCCCTTACTAAGTCACACTGCTAACTCATAATTAAAACAAACTAAAACCACGTTGTTGAGCATGGTTTTGGATGGTTTCGGCGTAACTTGAATTTTACGTAGGGTTTTGTCTATCTTTGTTACTCTGAGGTTACATCATCCAGTGGATACCAACACCTTCTGTCAATTGTGTCACTACCACCACTAGAACTTGCGCTGAACTTCCAAAGCCTGTAATTTTATACGTCTGTAATTTTAAATGACGTCTGAGTCAGGATCGGGCAAATCGGAAAGGTTGTTCACGATATTTTCTAACTCCCGAAGCCCTATCTGTTTTTCCCTTTAATGGTTTTTGAATCCCAAATAAATGACAACGCGCTTTTTTATATAGAATAGGGTGACATACGAGCACATAGTTCACCTGATGGTAAGTGGATGCTGCGGCCCACAGACATCTATATGATGGATGTATGTATCTATAATATATGTATTTGTATTATACAAGGTGTAAGTGTAAACACCGTTGTCACTAAAACCATAGGTAGTTGGCTTTAGTATAAAAATATTTATACGAATTTTAAAAAAAAACGCTATTTTCTTTCATAAAATTTAAAAAGTTTCTGTCCGACACCGTCCGAAAATTCATCTATGCGCCCGAGTGACGTAATCACTGTAAAGATCACCGCCCGCGCTAGCTACCTACACAACATTCCAATAAAACCACAATAGTTATACATAACCTGTGATGTAGCTTATCCCTCATACTTTCATCCTGGCTTAGGACAGGCAAAAATTGAGGAATTAAGGAAAAATTGAGATTTTACTAAAAAAAAATTTGTTATTTTTCATTGAATTTACGTTCTATAATTGAAACCAAACCACTGGTTTCAAGGATAACGGTGTTTATACTAACACCCTGTATATGACTTTTTATTAATAAAATAATATATATTTTCAGCTGCATAATAAAATTACATACAGGATTATTTTTCAAAGAGTAGCCAAATTTTAAACTTAAGTTCAAATAGATAAATACGGTATATTGTTACCGGTATTGCAGTTTTGAAATTACGAGCAAATAAGGCTTCCGGTTTTAATTGTTTTTATACCAAATTGAGTGTGATTTTTAGTCAACAACGTTTTTGCCTACCGATTGACCCTTACGAATGTGTGCGTGCGCAGTAAAATCTGTTAAAATAATGAATTACCACGCATTTTGAATTTAAAAGATAAAAAGGATTTTATTTAAATTAATTAATAATCTTTTTCTTCGCCTTTTGTCTATATTACTTTCTGAAACTTCTCTGCAAATTTGGCCGCTTATTGCAAAATAACCCCGTATATTGAATACACCTATACCTGCAAAACGCTTTAGAGAGAACTCGCATCCTTGCTCGTTCCCTGGCATTAGCTGCGTTTCTGTGTTGCGGCTCGTGTGAACTTCTTCCTGCACAAGTAAGATACAATATAACAAGTATATACGCAATTTGTCTTCCTCTACTTTATGAACAAATGAAAAATTCAATCTTTAGTCATTCATCGACCTCCTTTAATTCATTTTATAGTTTATGTAACAGCAACGCAAGCAAAAACATCTATAAAACACAATTGAACTCACTGGCTTTTACTTACCTATATTTTTATATATTTAAGATGTCAAACTAGCACATTTAGATAACTCTACTACTTAAAAATGAATGCTGATGATGACTTATGAGACGTGATCGTTCTTTGCTCGCCTTAGGAGTCGTCAGCTCAAGGTTGCTGACCGAGCTATGGAGAGGGCTATGCGTGATAGACTTAAAAATGATGATATCCGCAGTGTAACAAGAGTAACCGACATAGCCCAATGGATTAGTAAGTTGACCTCAGCTGCCGGCCTGACATGTATTTTAAAAACCGACAGCCGATTTCGAGAAAGCTTCTTGAGTGACAGCCTCGTACCTGTAGGCGAAGTATAGGGTGGCCCCCCACAATTTGCAGTGATAACATGGTAAGACATGCAGGTGGCTTAGGACCGTTTCCTTGGGGAAGGCCTATGTTCAGCAGTGGACTTGTGAAAGGCTGTAATAATGATGATAAACGATCATTATATACTTCGTTTAAAAATTCCTTTTATACATTGCGAAGTTTTTATGAGATTTTGACAACAGTTTTAGCGAGCAGACAATCGATGACGATTTTAACGTCTCAAGACAACTAAGCAGACACACATTATTTGAGGCTCGCATCACGATTTGTTCAACGGAGTCCTTTTTTATATAGGATACGGTGACAAACGAGCACACAGTCCACCTGATGGTAAGTGGTTGCAATGGCCCTATAGACACCTACATGTATCCTCGATTACGAATCAAAATGCAGATGCGTTGTCACCCGTGAGGACTAAGATGGAATACCTCATTTCCTGTAAAAGGGGGCTCCGGTTCTGCTCTCTCAGCTACTATTTTACGCTGGTATTCTGTGAGAGCGTGGTCCTTCCTCGGTTGAGCCGACCCATTCGTGCTACAACCATAATATAGCTGCAGCATGGTTCTACCACGTATAATTGTGCCCTTGTTACATCGTTTCCACTTTAAGCCATTATTTAAACATTTAAATTATAAAAATGTAATACAGCAGCAGTAATGCCGCCGGGGGTTTAGTCCCGCGAATAATCGACGAGTAGTTTCCGTCACGATGTGTTCTTTTACAGCCAAGAACATGATAAAAGCAAAGATAAACAATCTTAGTAATGCCGTTACCGGGAATAGAAGTCTGGGTGCTCGACGAATATGAGATGTCAAGAAAGCGCCCCGCGCCTACATTATCACAGCATATCATGACGGCCATAAAATTCGATTTCAATAAATGTCAGTCATTTTAATAAATGGTTAAAGTCAAAGGCCAAGTATAGAGATTTTTGTAAACTTTAATAAAGTAAGCGATTTTAAGTTAGCCCGAGAATGTTTATTATAACATCAAATTATAATGGTGTAATATATTATATTAAAATAATTTTTGTAAAAATAAGTGATATTCATTCTGTAAATACTAGAAACAGACACAAGCTAGTAGTACCAGTTACTCGACTTCAACAAGTCAGTAATTCATTCTTGGGGCAATATATACGCTTTTACAACAAAATCCCAGAAAATATACAAAATATGACATACATACACAAAGTTCAAAAACTATATTAAAATAAGTTTGTATAAAAAGGGTTATTATAATATTAAGAAATTTATGGATGATAATGACCCTTGGAAAGGGTGATCGCTACCAAGCTATTTCTAATTTGTTTTGTGTTATTATTTGTAACATACATGATTGTAAGCTATTATTTGAAAAAAAAAATTGTTCCGCTGGGTTTCTTGCTGGTTCTTCCCAGTACAGAGGTGTTTTTACGAGCCAGTGGTAAATAAAAAAAGTGACTTTCAATAAGTATTGTTATAATCTATATTGAATTGAAGTTTCTGTTTCAAACATGATTAGTTAAAAAGATAAATTACCTGAACTAGACTGGGTATCGTCAAACAAAAAATCGTCGTCGTCACAATCATCTGATCTCTTCTCAACAGGCGGAGATTTGTTAACACGTTTTCTAGGCATTTTTAAAATCTATTGCACGGATCTAACACTATGAATATCCACTACACTGCCCCTCATGTTAAGACTTTTATGTTAGAAATTTAAAACCGATGTTTTCTTTTAGAGGGTTGTTTCCGCGCCCTCTTGTCGGTAAGCGTGACTTTTATCATTTGAGGTGCGCGAGCGCAAGGCGGGCGGCTCGCGGTTATTGGGCGGTGCCTGCATACGCCCCTCCCGGGTCACTTCCAGGATTATCCCTCCACAAATGAGAGACTCTCCTTTGATTGAGTTATATAAGGTGCTTTTTATATTATACTTAATAAACATGATCAAATAAAACCACTAAAGAACGAGAAGAGCACTGAATATTATCCCGCTGTAGAATATCTTACCGTCTGGTGTGCGGCAGGTTCGTAAGAAGAGGCAATCCTTTTAAAAACAAACTAAAAAAATATAATACTTTGTTTATTATTACTATGATTTAGTAAGGACCGCAACTAAGATTCTAATGAAGGTTTAATTCAAATTTGATTTGAGAGATTTCTCAATCAGCTGATTTTGCTGCCTATGATGATGGTATTTTGCTTTACAAGGATCCATAACAGAGTAACGGTGGTGTAAGAATATCCACTCATATCTCCCCGTGGGTGTCGTTAGAGGCTGCTGTCCATCCCTGGTTTGTTATCCAAACCCAGAGATGGCAGCAGCGTCCTCTTTATAACAACTACACAATAAAAACAGTGACTGCCAACCCGCCTGAAAAGCATGGCAGCTATGGCAAATATTCCTTTTACGAGATAACTATGACGAAGAATCTCTTCAGTAGTGGAATTCGATAGGTTGTGGTGAGTAAAACTTAATTAATGAAAGAAATCGATAAAAAATATTTTTTTTATAATTACGCAAATTTTAAATTCATTGCAACATTTTATCTTATAATAGCTGTTCCCCGCAACTTCCGCGCGTGAAACGTTTGGGTTTTAATTTATTTGCGCAGAACCCTAATTATTTTTCTTAAATGAAAAAGCCTAAGTTACTCCTTATTACGTCAGTTAAATGTCAGTGAAAGTCTCGTCAAAATCGGTCCAGCCGTTTCATAGATTAGCCACAACAAACTTAAGAACACAGACACACATCATCATCATTACAGCCATTCACAAGTCCACTGCTGAACATAGGCCTCCCCCCAGTTATGCCACAAAGCACGGTCCTGAGCCACCTGCATCCATCGACTTCCTGCATGTTTTATCAGGTCGTCCTACACTACGCCTACCGGTACGAGGCTGCCACTCGAGAACTTTTCTTCCCCATCGGTTATCGGTTCTTCGAGCTATATGGCCGGCCCATTGCCACTTCAGCTTACTAATCCGTTGGGCTACGTCGGTCACTCTGGTTTTACTGCGGATATCCTCATTTCTGAGTCTATCACGCAGAGAAACTCCGAGCATAGCCCTCTCCATAGCTCGCTGAGCGATCTTGAGCGTCTTCATACGGCCAGCGGTGAAGGACCACGTCTCTGATCCGTAAGTCATCACTGGCAACACGCACTGGTTGTACACTTTAAACTTACGAACTTGCGAACACAGACACACACACAGACAGACAAAATTTTAAAAACTATATTTTGGTTATTACCTTACATACTTTTGGTTAGCACATTATATACTTACATATACATTTAGTAAAATGCTGTTATTTTGATATTACAAACGGAAAATTCAAGTTTATTTTTTGGTATAGATTTTTTATAATTAAATATAATTTTCACAGTAAACAAACATTTTACAGGTTGTATGGCATGAACGAACCTATCTGCTTTTTTTCTGTGTAAACTGAGTGAGAAGCAATTAGAGATGTCAGTGTGAAACAAAAAGATTGACAGGGTGCTCAGGAGCGGGCGGGTCGCGCTTCCGCTGACATATAATACTTTATCAACAACTCTACACGTGCTATGCACTCACAACTTTACAGTCCGGAATTTTAAAACTATACCTCTTTAAAGAAATTGTTATAATTATTCATACAGTTACTTATGTGGTAGAGCCATGCTGCAGCTATATTAGTATCTAGAATACATAGAATAGGTAGATAGGTAGGTCGGCTCGACCGGGGAAGGACCACGCTCTCACAGAATACCAGCAAAAACGGCAGCTTAATACTGCTGTGTTTCATATGGTGAGTCTAGAGAACCGGTGACCCGTTTTACTGGAAACGAGGCCTTTCCTATTTCTCACGCGTAGTAGGGTAGTCTCACAACGCATCTGCATTTTGATTCGTAATTTTTTTTTATTAAACTTAGGACCACAAACAAGTTCACAATTATTAGCTTATCTGATATAATTACTACACATTTTTTATTATTGTGAACTCAGCAACGCTGGTCACTTAATTATAAACATTTTTCCACAATAAATAAAGCTTGTTACATAGTACTACTTGACATTGACAATATCTTGTTATTCTTAATCTAGAAGTAAAATCTAAACACAGTATCGACTGACAAATATTGTAGGGTTATGGTAGGATATATGACACCACTGCTCATTAGTTTTTTTTTTAAATGGTCGTGTCATATATTCCATTATCTACTCAATGAGTACTTGTTTAAATTTCTCAGTGACAATCTTCTTCTAATTACCTCGTCCAATGGCATTAATATCGATATCATTAAAATTCTCATTGTACGAGTGCATCATACGTGATACAGAGGACCTTCGTCCCGCGTTAGTTCGGCATAAATTAATACAGAAAAGTTTATGAGAATGAGCCACACGCTGATGTGCTCTGGTAGGTACCCTATAATTTATATTCTCAGTTATATCCATACAGTCGTATCTAATGTGACACAGATCATAAAATAACATTGCCTCGAGAATTGTACGCCTTGATTTAAGAGTGGTAAGATTATATTTTGCCATGAGTTCATTGTACGATATTTTTTTCTCGCATATTTATAATGGATATATTTAAGAAATTTCTTCTGCACAATTTCTAGTTTATCAATATATTTTTATATAGAGGATTCAAAATAGTCACTGTATACTGTAAATGACATCTTATTAATGATTTATAAAGATGTAAGTAAGTCAATGGATTTTTAAACATATTACCAGATCGGATGACGAAAACATACATCTTATAAGCTTTGTTAATAATATTTTCAATGTGTATACGTAATCGATGATAGATGTAGATGTCTATGGGCCACTGAAACTACTTACCTGTGGTCCACTGTGTGCTAGTTTGTCTTTCCTATGCTATATAAAAAAATTGGCAGACCCTGTAGGCCATCCCTATTCTCTATTTCTCTCTATTTAATTTCAATATTAAAGCTCTCTAAATTCCACTTATTTATGACATTTTATTAATTTTAGAAATCAACTTTTTTTTCAAAATTGAATATTTCACGAACAAATCAATCGATTTTAATGAGGTTTACAGCAATCGACGCATTTTTTTTTAGCTTAACAAAAAAGTTTATTACAAAAAATTGATTTCACGGAAAGTTTTTAAGTTATTTTGAAAAAACACTTTTTCGAGATTCTTTAGACAGCGATATCTCTCGAATGAATCGACTAATTTTAATGCGGATCACGGCAATCGACGTCGCTATTTGATCAGAACAGCTGATTAAAACAAGGATTATAGAATTGATTAAAACAAGGGTGTCGAAGTAAATCCAAGAAAACTACTTTTTGAAAATTAAAAATACTCGAATTATTAAGGTTTTCTCAGAATCAACCGTGACGATTCGGTCTAAATTCACAGAAAATCAGTTACTCTCTTTCAGAGAAAAAGTTCAGTTACTCTCTTTCAGATGCCGAAAACCGCTTTTCGATCGGACACTTTATACAAAATTATGAGATGTTTACACACTCGCACACGCACGCACACGCTCATCATCACCGCACAAATCACCGCAAAAATAGCAAGAATAGCATCCTAGGACCTCGAAACGTCGAGATCTGATGAGAACTCGATTTTCAAAAGCCGGGGTGAGAACAATAATATCCCCATTTTTTGAAAATCATTGATTTTTATAGCGAGAAGTTACATAAGTTATTATTAACTTTTGTAATGTCTGCGTAATTCACTGTGTGAGGCAGAAGTTATCTAGTACTTATTAATGGTACGTTACAAAACTTCCTTTTTAGCCGACTTCAAAAAAGCAGGAGGTTCTCGATTCGCCTTTATGCTCTTTTTATGTGTGTTACTCGTTTCGTTGTAAAGCGACTTTATTTATTATTAAAAATTCTCTACTTCAAAGTGGTCTAAAATTAATTTGAAGAAAATATTATACGTGGTAGAGTTCGACGACTCCGTGGCGCAGTGGCTTAGCAATGAGTGGCTGCGTTGGGGGTCGCGGGTTCGAATCCCGCACGGAACAAGTATTTGTATGGCCTACAAGTAGTTGTTCCGGGTCTGGTTGTCGTCCTTGTGCAATTTATGTTTGTAAACTGCCCCCACGATACAAGAGAAAATCTTAATGTAGGGGTAACGTTTTTTTAAAAAAGAAAAAAGAAAAAGCAGAGTCATGCTGCAGTTATATTAGTAGTACAGTTGTAGCACGAATGGGTCGGCTCGACCGGGGAAGGAACACGCTCTCACAATACCAGCATAAAATAGTAGCTTAATGCTGCTGTGTTTCGTATGGTGAGTGTAGAGTACCGGAGACCCTTTTTACTGGAAACGAGGCATTTCATCTTAGTCCTCACGGGTGACAACGCATCTGCATTTTGATTTGTAATTGAGGATATATGTAGATGTCTATGGGCCACAGCACCACTTACCATCAGGTGAACTATGTGCTCGTTTGTCACCCTATCCTACAAAAAAAACTAAGGCTGAAAAATAGGAGAGCTTGTGATATTCCTTAATCTATTCAAAAGGATTAAAAAGTTAGACTTTTCATGAAAAGCCTAACTCAAACAACTAAAAAAAATAAACTAATTTCCACAATATGGCTACTGCTTCTATAGCACCAAATTCCGAAGCTATTTATGTGTAAATGTTTTATTCTTTGTAGTCTTTTCAAAACGGTTTTTACCTCTTCCATACAAGTCTAATTTTCCTGCCACTATACCTTTTATGTCATTTGTTATTAAAAGCTAAAATAAGTATCATATCATATCATCAAACGTATTTTAATATCTAATATTGTTTTTTTTTACTACCTAATATTCGATCTCTAATTTTACTACCGCGTTATTTTTTATATATTTTGTTTCATTAATATTTTTACTCAATCAAAATTTTAAAAGCATACTAACAAATTACTATGAAAACAATACTCAGCTTACTTAACAGGACTGTTACCTTAGATAATTTAAAATCATCTATCGAAAATTTATAATAATTATCAAATAGGCTTTTGTTTTTGTTATAAAATAATTTAAATTATAAATTAAAAGGTATAGAGTAGAAACATATAATATTTTCTCCAGTGCTAAACTTTTGTTTGAAGTCGTCACTCGGGCCTAATTGTGGAAGTGATCAACTACGGCGGCTTCCAACCGAGAGGTATTGGACGGATTGCTGCAAATAGGATGTGTGTAGGGTTGACACAACTACAAAAACGAAATTGTTTTTATTTTCATCGGAATAAATGACGCTGTTTATATAATTTCGATGGACCTAATACGACTAAATAATAGTATGCGGAACTGCGCGAAATATAGTGTAAGACAATTGTAATTATTTAAAGATATATGTATAAATGATAATACAATGATGATTATTTATGAAGGCACTAAGGAAGTAATAATATTTCTAGAGCAAGATTATTATTGACTTGATAAAAGAAGTTATCATTGCAGTTAGCAAAGAATCGGATTCCAATAAAAGCCATGCATCTATGAAAGAAATACATACAATAAATATGTTTGTTTTTATAGGATGAGGGTAGCAAACGAGCACACAGTCTACCAGTCCAGTGGTAAGTAGTTGCTGTGGACCATAGACATCTAAAACTATCCTCGACTACGAATCAAAATGCAAATGCGTTGTCACCCGTGAGGACTAAGATGGTATGCCTCGTTTCCAGTAAATATGAAACATAGGGCACGCTTTGTCTTTTTTTTAGATATTGTTAAGTTTATGTATTTTGTTTTGCTAATGACTGGTTGCGCAAAAATAAAGGGACAAGTTATTGTCAATTAATTAGTAGTTTAGCTGGGCAGGACAAAATAGTTGAAGATAATTAAAATATCTAAACAGTGTGTTTTTCTTTGAAATAACCACCTAATCTCATATACTTACACTGTTGAATTAGGTAGATTCAGGTATTTTTTAAATATTGTGTGCTGAGATAAGCACTTATCAAAGTCAGTGATTTCGAGTTTTTTTCCATTCTTTTTCGTATTATAAATTGATAATCAACTTTGATAAAAAAATGTGAAAGATATATTTTTTATTACCTTTAGTTAAAATCGACTGTCACAATGTAGGCAATAAAAACATATTCTAACTTTTATTTATTCTTCCATGATTCAGCTCCTAGGTTAACAAACCTTGATAGATTTTCAGCTATGAATTGTTTATAAGTTAGCCTTCATATGTTCGAACATTTAACTCGTCAACACCTGTGCCCAAAAATGTATTAAAACGTTTCCATCTCCTTTACGTAATATCATAAGAACAAGTTACTTTTAAAAGAACAATTGCTCTTATTTCGACTATAAACTAGTTATTATTATTACAAGAATAGGAGTAAGCCAAACATCAGTGAAATTTTTGTGGCAACCCTATTCAATCCAGGTGGAGAATATCAAGCATTGAGTTTAACCGGTCGACGAAGTGCTTCGTTTTAAGCGCCATCTAGTGTGACTTACGGCGCGGTGCCCACTGTTTTCTCAACAAATATTATTCTTTTCGTGCTTACACAAATTCTATATTCAAGTGGTACTAAACCTATTATAATGATGAAAAATGAGCATTTTATTTCAATAGCTACTTGACTGCCTCGTTGGTCAAGTGGTCTGCTGTACGTGTGGTCCGGGATTCAAATCTCGGGTTGTCAGTTATTAGCTTTTTCTGTTAATAAATTTTCAGTAGCACCCCCGTGCCTCGGAGAGTTTGTACGCCCGTTTGTTCTGCTCCTGATAACTCTCCGATTATGTCGATTACTGTTCCATCGGACTACTATGCGAGTTTGCACATCTGTGAGTCTGTGACATGATCACAGAATAAGGCATGACAGATTTCAGGAGGAAAGGCCTGACAACGTAGGCGTAAAAGTGTCGTCAACCCAGAAGAAGGAGAGTGACGTCAAAACGGGACAAGGAAGCAAGGAACACATTAAAATACGTGAATCAAGAACACATTAAAATTCATGGGAAAGGAAATACCGCGTGCATCTCCCGAGATTCAGCCAGTATGACCTGAAGATCGATAGGGATATGGGAGGTGGAGGGTTATCCCATTGGACTATGAGGGGATACAGAGTGCACCTGTGTTGGAGTATATACTCGTGCACTATAATCCTGTCCTACGCAGAAGGCTCTTCAGAAATTCCGAATACCGAAATTCGGTCTGTGGTCATTATAATATTTTCCGTAGCTTTGTACACTTTTAAGTAATGGCAATTGAATTACAACTGATTCATTTTATCTGGTATTAGCGCACGAAGTTAAAAAACAAGTCTATATAAATAATTTGTAAGTTAAACATTCATCACTGCAAATTGCATGAAGGTGTCATGCAATTTGTATGCAGAGCATCTCTATAAGGTCTTGTGGGTTTTGAGCCCTAAATCATCGATCACTATTAGTGATCAATGCCTTAAATGAGAGAATAATTTCATGGCTATAGCAAGATGGCGATACATTCATCTCCTTATTTGGTGAGATCTACAACACCAACTAAGGGACCAGCAATGAAGAACAATATCGAAGGTGCAAAATGTCGGCTAATTACAAATATGTTGAGTTGTGAAACGTACGTCATTCGATATGTTGATGCCGAGAATTTCGATACTGGCTGAGGTAACAAGGAGAGTGCCTTGAAACTGAAAAGGTGTCGTACTTTCTTAAAGGGGTTCTTTTTAGCGGTAAACGCGCTAAATTTGTGCCTTCTAGGAACAGGACTAGATTTAGTCCAGTTCAATCACTGAATCAAAGCTGATTGAATGTAGTTTACTAAGAAGTTATTCAGTTTTAATTGCTTATTTGCTAAAATTGAAGGCTTGAAATTAATCATTATCTAGGTTTTCCATGTAACGAAAAAATCAAAATCGAAATGCGTAGAGCAGTGCGATTAAATACGATAGGTTAATTCTCCTTCCTTCCGTAAACATCTACTGCGTGCGATTTATGCGGAATCTTCTACCTTGCACGTCCACACAGTAGAATTTACTGTACCGGTGGTTTTTCCGGAACTATACCTATTTGCTATAATTATTACGCCTGGCAAGTGACAGACGGGTTGAAAACTGCAGTTTCTTATTATTATAATATTCAATTTTCTTCTTTCACTCTTTTACGGCAAACACAGGATGACTAAAGGCAGTGAATTCATCATCATCATCACAGTCCATCACAACTGCTGAATATACGCTTCTGCCCACTGCTGAATATACGGTTCTTCCAAGGAATCATACATCTCTTACTAGGTTTGATCAAAGGTTCGCCACACAAGTTTTACAAAAAGGACGGACGTAGAACATACAAGTACCTGAGGCATAACGAAACGCGCGGCATTTTCCTTATTAAAAGTAACCGAATACCTGTCTCCAGAATATCATATCTTCATCCAGAAGTGGAAGCCCAATTATTTTTCCTATGTATATTTTTTTACTTATAGGTCTATTTCAAATTGAAATAATTTACATACTATAATAGCCATGCTTAAGAGGATAGAGTAAGTCAGCTCAAATTCTAATTTCCTCCCCACTTGCCCGCGCGTCGTATGCTATGTACCGATATGTTTGTAATCACTAATACTGCAAGTAGAAAGGTCGTTACACTTATTTCATTAGGTTTATCATATTTATGCCTGTTTCTTAACGCCAAGCCAGCCGCGGTTATTTCCCATTTTAATTTTACGTCGTACTGTTGCGTAATGTATATTCTGATCGTAAGGAACACAACTTCTCCCTTCAAAAGCCTAAGCGATACTAACCAAAGAGTATAGTAATATATACGGAAGGATACTAACGCGGCGACAGGAATCAAGCTCAAGACGCCGATAGTTTAGGTAATTTCTTTTTACAGTGAAAATAATGGTATTTTAAAAAAAGTAAATAACATAAGCACTGCTTTATAGTTAGTTCAGTTAGTATGCAAAGTTTCATGATCTTATTTAAAGTATCTTATGAATAACAGCGGTTTATTGTTTATTTTGGAGGTAACATTGGATTTTTTTCTATCGAGAAAATTTTACGAAATCGTGTTTTCGTCTAACATAATCATTAACATTAATCCTCAACTTTACCATATATTTATTTCAAAATTAATGCTACAATATTTTCGGCATAACGAAGGATCTTGCTAAGCCATTTGACATTATATTTCCACTTAAAAGGATTCGTGATTATAGTTCCGGACGTTTTGCACCTTTGTAGCTCTTTCTCGTCACCGGTCACCGGGCTGAATGTTTTACAGCGCGGAATAACCATCGAAAAAATGAAAAATTATAACACGGACCGACACGATGAATGCATAATCAAAACACGGACCATTTTTTGCGTGTAATCATATCGTCATCGAAACGTAACGTAGGCGGTGCTAAAGTGTTGTTTACGAAAAAAGATAGCAATCTATTTGTGTTGACTGATGTTGACGTACGGTACATACCGTAAATTTCTAGAACTAGCGAATATTTATCCCCTAACATCATTGAGACATGTAGCGTAAAGTTTTGTTTAAGCGACCGATGTTGTATTGCCAATTGATTTTATGATATTTTTGAGGTATTTTCGTCGTGGCTTACAAATAACATAAAATATAATATTATGTTGAATATGATACTAATATAAAATATATTATTGATTTATATTTATTTCATTTATTTACAATGAAAAAATAGCCTAACTAGACGGAAGACTCCGACTTTATATTACTTTAGATTTATCTAAAGTCGAAACCAAAGAAGTCAGAGAGAAATAACATTGAATTTATTAAGTAATAATATTTATTATTTAATACATAATTTAATTTATTTATTATGTTTGCTTCAAGTATTTTTATAGAATAAAATAATAGAAACTAGGTAATTATGATTATAAAGTTTATTTATTTGATAGATGGCCTTAGTATGGTCGCAGTAGAGGCCCTTGGGAAATTAATCGGATGGGGCTCTCTCCCACCTAATATAAAGGAGCTCAAACAAAGTTTTATTTTTATTTTATAATTATTTAATCACCACGCAAAGTAGATACATAAAATGCTATTATAAATAATTAGTTATCTAGAAACTTTTAAATTAAAGAACTGTGTGGACTGAAATCACAATTTCTGTTTTAGTACATTTTTTATTATAAAAAAGAAGTAAAGATTCCATGACCTGAAATAAGGCTTTCGGGCAATGGAATGCTCGATGGATAGAATAGCTAAGTTTCGTAACCTTTCTTGTGCTCATAAAACTTCTTAAATAAGTTTTTATCAATTTCAATTTTGAAAATGATTGCTCGGTACTAGCCCCAGTCACAGGAATGATTAAAATAACAGAAATGCAGGGCACTCTTCAGGAAAGCTTGAAGATGATTCTTTATGATTAATAAATCAGCAAGTTCTCCTATAGAAGATGACGTTACTATTTCGTGTCTGAAAGCGAATCGAAAACTGAGAATTTCCTTAACAACGAGATAGTCTTTTTTATATTATGTCTTTTCATATGAAATTGCCATTTTTTATGAAATAAGTTTTTTTTCTGTATTTTTTATATCTTTTAATCAAAGTAGTCACCCATGCAATCGATGCATCTTTGCCAATGCGGTAGCAGTTTATTGATGCCCTTCTTAAAGAAATCTGATGGACGGGAGGCAACAAATTCTTTAAAGGCATTTTGTTTGTCTTTCGTGTATTGAATTTTTTTTTCTATTTAAAAAATTAGGAGTTTGTAGGCGCAAGGTCCTGTGAGTACAGTGGATGACAGAGAGTTTCCAACCCCAGCTCTTGTAACTTCGAAACCGTCTGTAGTGCGATATGCGGTCGGCACGTTGTCATGCAAGATCAGCGGTGACGAGAGTTTGACCAAATTTGACCAAAATTGGTTGGAAACGTGCGAGCTTCTTCATTATTGTTTTCAGTTCTTCACAGTACACATCTGCAGTAAAGCTCCTCCCGTTTGGTAAGAAGCTGTGATGAATCACACCAGCGCTAGACCACCAAACAGTGACCATCACTTTTCTAGCGGGAAATTTTCGTTTAGGGCATTGTTTAGGTGCTGAATCACAGTCCAACCAACTTGCCGAGCCCTTGGAATTGTCAAACAGAAAACAGAAAACAGAAGAAGAGGTGGATGCGCATATTCGTAGTTAGCTTGAGGCTGTCAGAACTCTAAATAAGGCACTGTTTAAAATATAGGTCTTTACCTATAGAATTGCCGTTCTGCAGTATTGGCCATTGCCTATTAAAATAAGTTTTGTTTGGCTTGGAGAGAAAAACATGGAAATTTTTAAACTAGTCTATTATTTATTCATTAGCGTTATATTTTCACCGTATTTGAGTCCCTTTCGTCCTCATAGGTACGGTTTGCTTGCAAAATTTTCTATAATTAAATATAAAATTAGGTATAAAATACTTATACAGCTATATAAATCACTGGTAAAGTCAAAAGTAGCATATGGTTTGTCTAGCTATGGCGGAACGTACAGATCACATTTACGTATTTTAAAAACTATAGTCCCGGAGAGTATTAATAACCAGTATAAAGAATCAGATTACCACAACCTTTTTAGTCATTGCAAAATTATACCTATACACGTAAAGGTAACGTTTACCCTTTTTATAGAAGAATTTTTCCATGAACAGTTAAAAATTGCACATACATGTGAATACTCTAAAACTCGCAACTCAGGAAAACCTAAACTAGCCTTACCTAAATACACTAATTTATATGGTAAGTGAACGTATCTTAGAATATACGATTTCTAACCTAATTAACCAGCTACAAGTGTTAGTAAAATCAGAACTAAATCAAAAAAATATTAAATTAAAATTAAAAAAATACTTTATGGAATGCATTAATAATAATTTAAATTATACATAATAAGTTTTAATAATAAATACTACGATAGAGTCCTAAAACAAGCATCCCGTATAATATATAGGATCCATGCGCGGTGCATTATGCAATAGATGGTCACGCAATTAACAAATAAATACTAACTGCCGTGTTACTAAGTGTATTTCTTTTTTCTTACTACGCTCTCATATTTGTTATTACGATACCGGTACACGGTAAAGTTTCTATAAACGTATGATTGTACCGTAACGTAATGTGTAATTAATGAATGTAATAATATATTTAAAAAAATATATAAATAAATGAATTCGAGTAATTATGGAATACGAGTACCATTGTGGCAGAAACACGGTACAAGCGGCACGCAACATCAACGACGTTTACGGAGCGAATATCACGAACGAATACACCACCTGTTATTGGTTCGCCCACTTCCTGAAACTGACACCACACCACACCACACCTGAAAAATGACCCTCGTGGTCGTACGAAAACTTTGGTCGACAATGACGAATTAAAGGAGATTGTGGAAGCTGATGATATTCAATCTAGACTAATTAGACTAGACTAAATTCATCCCCAATCCGAAATTTTGTTTATTAAGGGCTTGACTTCATACAAAATTTTGGTTTGATGACATGTTCGAGAGAAATTAGCACAGCCTGTATAAAAAGCATCACCAGTGTTACAACCAGTAACAGGGTGATAGAACGTAGCCTTGTGGAACACTAGCATTGATCAAATCTGCAAGAAAACTGATGAATCAATCGTAAAATTTCTTCATCAAACTCCTTGGAAGGAAACTTCTGAAGAAGCGCTTTGTGCCAAAGCCCATCGAAGAACTACACTACGTCCAAATTAATAACAAAGGCATCCCCCTTGGACTCTACCGCTTCCCCTCATCTATGAGTCAAGTAAATTAGAAATTAGAACTAATTTGGAGAACAAACAGGCGATGGTGAAAAAGCCTCTAGTAGGACGGATTTAAGTGATCGCCATAAGTTCAGGATTATAGGAACCGGATGTTAGGAACCGGTGGTAACTCCGGAGCACACGTTATCAGCACAATAGGAGGGACTCCCATCAGGCACACTCAACTTGTTGACGTTCAGGGGAAGAGTGCTTTGCACACCGAGAGCTGTGTAAGCCGCAAATTCAGCATGGAGCAATTACACTGCGGGATGGTCGGCGGTATGTACCCCGTCATCGGGAGCCGAGTTGCACTGAAAAAGATCGACTTTCTTCTTTGCGGCATGGACCGTCTTTTTCCCTGTCCAGAATTAAAACAAATGGCTGACAGAAATTCCCTTGGATAGCCTTGGCAAAAAACCTTAATAAAATTATAGGTAGAGAAGAGAGCTTGACCAGTTTAAAATCTTTGAATCACGTCCTGTCAGTCAACAAAAGACCAAAGGTAGTACCAAACAATTCAAAACCTTATATTCAAAATCTATTTATTTGTTTTGTACCAAAAATAAAGAAAGAGAACTACTAAAATACTTGCGGCACTTACTTTATTATTAACTGAGAATAATATACCAAATTTTATACATGTATGTAAGTGGCGCTAGAAAAAGCAAGCTCAGCGCCCTTCTCAACCTTGCGCCTTCGGCTTCAGCCTGGATAGCCCGTGGGTAAATCAGGCCCTGATTATAAACCCACCAATACTTTTACATTAAATAGGTATTATTGATTTTGTACAGTGATAGGTTGCAAGACACCGAAATTGGAAACAATTTATATTATTCCGAGGAAACACGATCTCAGTTTGTTAAAGGATAACGATTAATGATACAGGACAGAACATGTTAACTTTAAACGAGCTTTTAGGATCTAGGAGACGTTCATCAAAATACCGTTTAACCTTCCTATGACGAATTTTAGAAAATTCAGGGTTTGTAGACCATATGTTCGATATAAGCTTGAATTTATAAATCTCCAAATTCATTTCAATACTTTTCAAGGTCTTCCTGGCTGACTTACAAGCCCTTTGAGGCATTTAAAAGATCGATGGCTTTAGATTGAATTGCTTGAGATTTTCTCCTAAATTTTGCAATGAAAAATCAGTAACATAATGAAGTTGTAGTTTTCGACCTTCTTCTTCAGTGAAACATCATTTGTCTCATGTAAAAGCCTATTATATATATATATATATATATATATATATATATATATATATATATATATATATATATATATATATATATCTCAATCTCCTCTACTGAAGAGGAGATTGATACTCTCATTAAGCATTTTTCATCAGCAAGTCTTAGCATGGCTTCTAACAGCAGTATTACTAATAGCGTAAAGAAACCCATACAAGCACTGCAAAGATCTACAAGCACAAAAATTCTGTGTGAGACTTCTCCTCGCAATAAAGTTGGTGTGGTGGTGCAGAAAGAGGATTCTAGAGTGCGCGCAAGATAACTCTGCGCGCGACTGATGGCGTGCTTAATGTTGCCAGCTTAACTAATATTTTTTCCTTCGTTTAATCTTATTACTGGAATTATATAATTATATCAAATTACATAAATTACCTAATTGATTACCAAATCTCAATTAAAAAAACTGTAATGTTCAGCCTAAACTTACAAAGACCTAATAATTTTTTAAACCCCATATTTATTGTTTAAGATCCGCGTAATAAATATATTTCTTGATTCTAACTTTCATAAGTTTGATACCTCACTACACAAGTTTAACTACGCCACTACAATTTTTTTTACACAATTACAGGTACCTATTATATGCGTGCATAAAAAGGACTAATACTAAGATTAATGACTACTGATATTTTGTCTATAATAAACTTTTTCCAAAAAGGTATTTTGAAACAACTGAAATAGCATTATAATATTTATTATAAAGAACGAAATAAAAAGTCCAAGGAAACCTTGTAAATCTTTTATTGAATACCTATTATTATTTATAAATTTGGTGTAACAATGGTCCTGCAATGGATCAACGCCTTCCATTCATATCTTCATCAGAATCCATGCTAGAGTCTTCATCAGATGACTCGGATGTGTCACCTGTAACATTAATTACAAATTCATCCATTTCCATATCCATCAGCCTATCTGATTGGAAATATTTATCTTCTATTTTTTCTACATGTTGGCATACGTTGAACCATTCTTCTGTCGTTACTGTTCTAAACGCCGCCTCAGTAATAGCAGCTATTTCGCTAGGAGCTTGAGTGATATTTTTCTCTGCAATGCGTCTCTTTACTATTGCCCAATTTTTTCTATGGGATTTAAATCGCAGTGGTAAGGCGGCAAACGGAGAACCTCATGTCCATATTCATTTAGCATTTGATCTATTTCGTACTGTGGGTCTCCTTTGTATTTTTTAATTAATTCGTATAATTGCGCTTTTGTCCAACAGTCTTCAAATGTAATACCATTTCTCGTAAGCCATCCTTGGAGCTCTGCTTTTGTATTGCCAATTGTAGGCGCCTTGTTGATCTGTGTGCAGTGGTATGACGCATTATCCATCACTACAATGCAATTCGTTGGAAGATTCGGCACAATTTTTTCTTTCATCCACCGCATGAAGTTAGCTGAATTCATATCGTCATGATAGTCATTCGATTTGGCGTTAGACCTGAACAGCAGCAGTCCGTTTTCAACAAACCCAGTTTTACCTCCACCATGGGCTATTATCCATCTTGCACCGACGCTATCAGAAGCAAGAATACCAGGCTGTTCCTTCGATTGCCAACATTTTTGAAGGTGGTATGAAGGATGTATATACGTTTCGTCAACATAAATTACCGGTCGATTTTCTTCCTGACGATTCTTGCGCAACCTCAGAATATATTTTGCTCTCCAAGCTGCAATATCACTGCGTTCTACCAATACTTTTCGTTTAGACTCGCACCTTTTGTATTTGTAGCCCATAGTCTTTAAAATACTCCTCAACGATGTTCTGCCATATTTAAAACCAATATCAGATTTCAATTCCAACCAAAGTTTATTTATGGTAGGAATCTCCTTCTTCACGACGTAAAATGATTGAATTAAATGCCTTATAGCGCACATATCGAAATCGTCTAAATCATAAATTTTTTTCCTTCGGTTCCTAGTTTTTCCCGGCGTCACAATTTTAGAAGATGAAGCTTCTGCTATATTTCCCTCTTGACTTATCTGGGTGACGATGCGTTCAGAAACACCTAAAACAAAATAAAAACGTAATGCATTATAAATACATGATATTAATGACACGAGGAAATTAAAAAGAAACAAATAGAGAAAATTGGGGAATTTTATTGTAATGGCATCCCTAAAAATTACCTGTTAAATACGCAACGCGGGCTCTAACTTTGGAAAACGGTACTATAGGCCCGTTATTGTCTCGTTCTTCAAAATAACATCCCTGCCAGCACTTTTAATCACTTTCGGCATAATGATAACGATTAATTACTGCAAAAAAGAATAAAAACAGGACACCTACCACTCTGTTTAGACACTTGCCATAAACAGTAAGATGGCGGCACACGATAAGTTTCTTTTGGCCGCGCGTAGAGTTGTAGAGTCACCCCCTACTTCCACTTTCTGCCGGACGCGCTTAGTTTTTTTTTATTAATTTTTAAAAATCTCATTTTGAGGTTATGTTTCGTAATTTTTATGACAATTTTAACCTGATTTATGGGGAGAGAGAGTTGGAGGATGGAAGCCCCACACCACTTAACGTGGTGCAATCGGGGAAGTCTGGTCGACGGAGCCCCGCTTCGCGGGGCTCCTACTTCTGAGTGGTTTACAAAAAAATAACCACGAGGAGGATGTCATCCTCTTCTAACCTAACCTGTCCGAGTCGGGGTGCTCCACGTCCCAGGCTCGCTTCGCTCGCTATTGCACTAGATATAACACCAAATTATTAACTTTCGTAACTACTTTAATTTATAAACATAATTTATGACTGCCACCATTTGTAAGAAAAGATCTTTGCGACATTTAGCAGTATTCCGCCGCCACAAATATTTCACTATTCACCAAAATTCTGAAGCTCGGAAGCAACGCCATGAGGAAAAGCTGTCAACAAAATGGCCAGCATAGGGATTTAAATTTCACATATTTTTAAATCGATTCAAATCGAAATTAGATGAATCGATTCACAAAAAATCGAAATCTTAAAGATCGATTTCGCAAAAATCGATCTTTTTTGATTTGCGTTAAAAGTTTATATTTACGATATCAAAAGATACAATAAAGTACAGATAACATTGAATAATTAAATTAAAAACTGTCATTCTTTACGAGTTGGGGTACATTCAACCAATTGTAAATAATTTTACAAATCTTAATAAAACAGAAAAAGATTCGATCTCGATTCTCTAGGGTGAAATATCGATTCAGTACTATATATCGATATGAAACGTCAAAAACGTAATTAAATTAGTCATTTACCAATATTTTTAAAAACTAATTAAAAATACTTCGACGCTGCTCCGGCAGAAAAAATCGAGTGGGGGTGCTTCAGATAAACCCCCTTGACTCCCCCACAATGACAGAATCTTCAAATTCAGGCGACCGAATTGTAAACCCAACCCGCATTTTATTTTAAGTTGTTTTCTTCTAATAGTATAGTCTGCATAGGAATTTTTCTCTCTCTAAATATATACTTAATGAGATTTTATCTTGTAATACATAACTTGCTTGCGTTTAGTTTTCTTTTGTTTCTTAGTTGAGGTTTCTTACTTAGTAGGTTTGTTTATACTATGCTTGATATTGGTAACAATACTTATCCTTTTATAAATGTACCTACCACATATTTTTAATTTGATTTTTTTTTGTTAAATTTTCGGATTTGATTTCTCTGTCTACGGGTTTGACAATGACAACTATGTATTACTTTTTTGGCCTTTTTTAGACAAAGGACACATGTATAATACAGCCAACGTCGATCTTATCTACTTTGCTTTAATCGATTTTCTCTTGGTAAACATTCTCCTGTAATATTTTGTGTGACATCTACTTAGGAACTTTATTATTACAATTAATATCATAGTCAAGATTATTTTTGCCACTTTAGATATTAGAGATCATAAATTTATATACAAAATTTATTTATATTAAGTTTACTCTGTAAACGGTGAACTGATGGGTTAGTGATGTTTATGTTTAGTAATTGTTAGTTAATAGTTATAGTTTACATAACTTACTTTTTTATTATATTTTTTATTATTTTTCTACATTATTACTTAATTTATTTATTATTTTAGTATATGAAATATGTCTGATGTTGAGTCGTTTAGCTCCGCAAATGATTCTTCTACTGTGTCATTTCACTCTTGTAATGATTCTCTCAACGATAGCGTGCTTAATTTACACGAATTACTCAAAGGAGTTTACGTCTTTTAACAACTCTGTGAACATATGTCATATTAACGCTCAAAGTATCCCGAGCCACTATTCCGAACTTGAAGCTTCATTTTTTCCCGAGTATATTCATGCTATATTAGTGTTGGAAAGTTGGCTGAAACCTTCTTTACCATCAACTTTATATCCCTTACCCGGCTTTGTACTTGTTAGGAACGATCGTGTTGGAAAAGGTGGAGGTGGTGTAGCAATCTACCTACACGCATCAATTCCTTATAAAATTGTCTTAGCATCTCCCTCCTGCTATTCCGCTTCTTCTGAGTTTTTATTTGTGGAACTCGATATCAAGGGCATCAGGATGCTTCTAGGGGTACACTTTAGATATGGCTCTTGTTGGTATATGTTCTGAGTACACTCACTGTATAATCATGGGTGATTTCAATACTGATCTGTTGAAAAACTGCCCTCGTTCCAAAAGGTTTCTTTCAATTATTGAGTCGGTTAATCTTTCTATTCTCCCTTTAAAGGCTACTCATCATGATATCGGAACCGATGACTCATTGATTGATCTAATCCTTGCTGCTTCTTCTGAACATGTGATGATGCATGGACAGTTACCCGCTTTGGGTTTCTCACGCCACGACTTAATTTATGCATCGTATAAGCTTAAACCCCTAAATATTCCAGTAGGTAATGCATTTCGCAGTTTTTCTAAAATAGACTTTGACAAGCTTAGGAATGACGCTCTTAATCTTGATCTAGCCTCTTTAATAGCGGCATCTACTGTTGACGATAAAGTCACTATCCTTAACCACAATATTCTTAGCCTTTATGATGCTCATACTCCTGTTCACAAGGTTAGATTGAAGCGTCCCCCTGCCCCTTGGATGAGAGAGGGCGTAAGGATGGCAATGGCAAGACGAAATCGTGCTTTTCTTCGTTTCAAGAGAGATCGAACTGAAGAAAATTGGATATCTATTAAAGCGGCCAGGAATAGGTGTAATCAGATGGTAAGTGCAGCTAAACGCCGATATTTCCGTAACTGTATTAATAACTCTTCTCCAGTTTTAGTGTGGAAATTCCTAAAATCTTTCGGTCTTTGTAGACCAGCTACGTTGGATTGTGGTCCTTCTGTGTCACTCGATGAAATCGACCAACATTTCGATTCAGCAAAAGCACTGGACCCAACAATTCGTTCCCAAACTATGGCTTCTATTGCTTCTATGCAAATTCCTAACATTACTACCTTTAATTTTTCTCTTGTTTCTCAGGATGATGTCAAAAAGTCAATTTTAGCAATCCAGTCCAAGGCCGTGGGTTACGACGAGATTAGTAGACATATGGTAGTGTAGTGATGTATGTAAAAAAAAGTCACCACATATAACACACAAAACGTTTATTGTCCACAAGCACAAAGAGAGTTTAGAAAGGCGAATAGCATACACAGTGACAGCAAAAGAAAGGAAGAGTTAGCACAGAACAAAATATATAAACAGAACTTGAAATACACAATGAGACTACAATTTAAGCGAGCGAAAGCGTTAGGCCGGACCTGCGCAAGAGTGGCGTGCGGTCTGCGTCGGATGCAGGGATGCAGCTACGGACTGACGGGCGTAACCCGCTCGCGCGCAAACTGATCAAGGCGTGACCGCTTGACCTAGATATGGTCGCGCCATAGGTTCAGTGAGTAGTGCTCTCTCGTTGCGGCGCGTTGAAGATGCCAGGTTCGGTATGCCTCCACATCACCCCCCTCCAGAGACCGTGTTACGGGCGATAATAATCAGGGAATCTTACTGCCCTTCCTGATTTTGTACGTTGTATTACTTCATCTGGTGGTGTTTTGTCCGGGGGTGAATTTTCGCATTTCCGCGTTAATAACAATGTAGGCGCTGTTTGCCTTGTAACTGTCATGTCTTTGAGTAGATAAGCCGGCTTTAACCTATCTATGGTAACAGTTACCTTCTTTCCCTTTATTAAAGCTGTGTATGTCTTATTACCTTTCTCTAAGACTTTATACGGGCCTCTGTAAGCTGGTTGCAAGGCTTTACGACAGGCATCCTCTCTAAGGAATACGTGTGTCGCTGTAAGGAGGTCTTTAAAAATGAATATTCTTTCATCACAGTGTCGTGAGGCTGGCTGAGGTTGTAATTTTGTTGCATATTCTCTAAGACGCGCTGTGAAGTCAGATACATCGGTAGTTATGTTCGTATTTGCACTGAATATTTCTCCGGGTAGTCTGAGCGTTTCGCCGTATAATAATTCGGCGGATGTTGCCTCGAGGTCTTCTTTGTGGGCGCATCGTATACCCAACAAGACTAGCGAGAGTGACTCAGTCCAGCTTTCATTTCCGTGGCATATAATGGCTGCTTTCAACTATCGGTGAAATCTCTCTATCATGCCATTACATGCCGGGTGGTAGGCTGTTGTGCGCTTGTGTTGGAAGCCGGATATTTTTGCCAGATATTTAAATAGTGCTGATTCGAATTGTCTTCCTCTATCGGTCACAACTTCGATGGGACATCCGAATCGTGCAATCCATCCAGATAAGAAGGCTTTCGCGACCGTTTCAGCTGTTATGTCCTCAATAGGTATTGCTTCAGGCCATCGAGTAAATCTGTCAATTGCGGTGAGACAGTACCTTTTTCCATGAGATAGTGGTAGTGGTCCAACTAAGTCTATATGGAAGTGCACAAATCTGGCCTGTGGGATGACGAATGTGTCTATTGGTGAAGAGACGTGCCTTGTTATTTTCGCACGCTGACAAGCATAACATGTCTTTGTCCAATCTCGACAGTCTTTGCGAACGCTCGGCCAAACGTAACGTTGTGACACTAGCCGAGATGATGCATTAGCGCCAGGGTGGCTAAGGGCATGCAGGCTTTCATAAACGCGGTGTCTTAAGTCTCTGGGTACGTATGGTCGTACTTTCTCTGTACTGACGTCGCAATACAGGTAGTTATCTGTTCCAGGTATTGATATTTGTTTAGTACCAAAGAGGTTTCTCCTCTTAGCAGTTCTTTCAACTCTGGGTCGCACTCTTGTGATTTGGCAAGCAAAGTTAAGGTGACTCCTTGAGTTATGTCTTCGACTCGTGAAAGTGTATCGGCTACTACGTTGTCTTTTCCTGCTATATGCTGTACGTCCGTCGTAAATTGTGAAATGTAATCCAGGTTTCTAAATTGCCTGGGAGTACAATTCTCTTTTCTTGTGTGGAAAGCAAAGCATAGTGGTTTGTGATCCGTATACACTGTAAATGTGATCGCTTCTAACATGTAACGAAAATATTTTATTGACTCGTATATCGCCAGTAGTTCTCGATCGTATGGGGAATATTTCTTTTGTGCAGGGCTTAGCTTACTCGAAAAAAATGCGAGAGGTTGCCAATTGCCATCCTTTCTTTGTTGCAACACCGCTCCAATGGCCGAGTCTGAGGCGTCTGTGACTAGTGCTAGACGTGCTTGCAGGTCTGGGTATGCTAGTAGTGCTGCTTGGCAGAGGCTTTATTTGCACTTGTTAAAAGCCTCAAGGTTGTCATCGGAAAGGACGATTGGATACGATCCTTTGACTGTTCCGGTCAGGAGTGCATGTAAGGGTGCTTGGATTTCAGCAGCACCTGGGATGAACCGCCGGTAGAAATTAATCATCCCTAGGAAGCGTCTAAGCTCTTTTACGTTTTTCGGTATGGGAAAGCTCTGGATAGCTTCGACCTTAGAGTCCAGTAGCTTCACACCATGCGTTGAGACAGTGTAGCCCAGAAAGGTTACTTGTGTTGCCCCAAATACGCATTTGTTCATGTTTATTACCATACCGTATTTCTTGAGTCTATCAAATATTTGGTGCAGGTGGTTCTTATGTGTTTCTTCGTCTGGCGAGAACACTAGGAAGTCGTCCAGGTAAGCATAACACAATTCCAGGTCTCGCGTCATTTCATCGACAAACCTTTGGAACGTCTGGCCAGAGTTTCGGAGTCCGTACGTCATGAAGGGGAACTCATATAGTCCAAAGGGTGTTATATTGCCGTTTTACATATATCTTCTTCAGCAACCCTTATTTGATTGTAAGCTTTTACCAAATCTATGGTGGAGAAGATACGGGAACCAGAGAGATTATGTGCAAAATCATGGATATGACGTATCGGGTATCTGTCTGGTATTGTGCGTGCATTGAGCATACGGTAGTCTCCGCATGGTCGCCATCCGTTATCCTTCTTTGGAGCTAGGTGGAGTGGAGACGACCACGGGCTGTCAGATGGTCTTGCTGTACCGCACTTTATCATGACTACAAATTCCTGTTTTGCTATTTTTAACTTATCGGGTGCTAGCTGTCTTGGATTACAAAAGACGGGTGGACCCGGTGTAGTTCTGATGTGATGAACGGTAGTATGTGCGGGAACTTACTGAGTACCAGATGGTCGCGTTATCTCTGGATAATCTCTAAGTATGTCATGGTATTTAGTGTCACCTGTCATGGTCTTCACTGAAGAAATAATGGCAGGCGAAGATGCTGTTGTTGCGGTGGTGATTAATGTTGTTGTATTATCAATCAGCCGTTGATGTCGAACGTCGACTATTAAGTTAAAATGCGATAAAAAATCTACCCTGATGATGGGTTTCGTAACGTCAGCCACGACGAAGCGCCAGGAGAATTCGCGACGCAATCCCAAGTCCAGCTCTAGATGTGCATAACCGTAAGTAGCTATGCTAGTACCGTTGGCTGCAAAAAGTTGGTAGTCCGTCTTTGGTTGCCTTCTTTTGAGTGCCGTTTTAGGAAAAACGCAAATGTCGCTCCTAGTGTCGACTAAAAATTGCATTTTACTTCTACGGTCTGTAACAAAGAGGCGACTTGGCTGTGAAGGGCTGCCGTATGTCGCCATTAACGACTGCCCTATAAGTTTTCCGACACATGGTCACATGGATTGACGCAATGGTTTGCAGAGTCTCCGTACTTCCAATGATACCAACATTTAGGAAAACGCCTGTAGTTGGAATTCGATCGGGTTTGGCTGTGCTGCCGGCGACTGCTTCTACTTTTGGAACGCGAGCGTGGTCTATTTTTATTTAATGTAAGTGCTTCTACTTGCCTGGTAAGTTGCGCAATTTGTCTAGCCATTTCGTCAATCTGCGATCCAGTTGCTACAGCTGTGGCTCCGATTTGTGGCGTAGAGGAGACAATATCGATCACGGCATCTGCTAAATCAGCTAAGCTATTTAAATCCGCTCGCGGTTGTGATGCTATTGCGGTCTGTACGTGTGTAGGGAGGCGACTCGTCCAGAGAGTTTTTAGAAACTCGTCCGGTACCTCAAACCCTGCTAGATGACGCAAGTGTCTTAAGAACTGGGATGGGCGACGATCACCTAGTTCCTCATGTGTTAACAACTGCTTAACTTCCCTCTCTCTTGACATCGATAACCTTTTAATAAGCTCGCTTTTAAGGTGTTCATACTTTCCTGTAGTTGGAGGTGATACAATTATATCCTTTACTTCTGCTGCGTAACGGTGATCCAGTTGAGATATGACATAATAAAGTTTGGTTTTGTCATCAGATATATCGGACAACGAAAAGTGACCTTCCACTTGTGCGAACCAAACGGCTGGTTCCTCAGCCCAAAAAGGAGGTATGCGAACGCCGACACGAAAAGTGTCGGTTGAAGCCGCGCCACTAACTCCACCATCTTGTGATGTTGATTTTGACATGGTCACACTTTTTAAGTCCAAAGTACACTTTTTTAAACTGTTTTTATGTTCAAACGCGGGTCACCAGTGTAGTGATGTATGTAAATAAAAGTCACCACATATAAAACACAAAACGTTTATTGTCCATAAGCACAAAGAGAGTTTAGAAAGGCGGATAGCATACACAGTGACAGCAAAAGAAAGGAAGAGTTAGCACAGAACAAAATATATAAACAGAACTTGAAATACACAATGAGACTACAATTTAAGCGAGCGAAAGCGTTAGGCCGGACCTGCACAAGAGTGGCGTGCGTTCTGCGTCGGATGCAGCTACGGACTGACGGGCGTAACCCGCTAGCGCGCAAACTGATCGAGGCGTGGCCGCTTGACCTAGATATGGTCGCGCCATAGGTTCAGTGAGTAGTGCTCTCTCGTTGCGGCGCGTTGAAGATGCCAGGTTCGGTATGCCTCCACAGTAGTATTTATACTAGAGCACCTTCACCCGGCAATTTCCCATATAATCAATTTTTCCCTTGGTTCAGGTCAGTATCCTAATCTTTGGAAGAGGGCTTTTGTAAAGCCTCTCCCAAAAGTTCCTACTCCCATTCTTCCCAATCATTTTCGTCCAATATCCATTCTACCTTTTCTTTCCAAAATTTTGAATCCTGTGTTTACAAGCAAATTTCTACTTTTATTTCGAAATTTAACCTACTGAGTATATATCAGTCTGGGTTTCGTCCTGGTCGTAGTACCACTACTGCATTAATTAATGTTATTGAAGGCTATTGAATGTTATTGAAGGCATGGAAGAAAAAATATAACAGTACTGGTACTAGTTGATTTCTCAAATGCTTTCAACACAGTTGATCATGAAATCCTTCTTTCCATACTGTCTCATCTGAATTTTGGCCCTACTGAATTGGATTGGTTTGCATCTTATCTTCGCGGTCGACAGCAGTCAGTCAGTGTGGGGCAACTGTACTCAGCTTGGGCTGATGTGGATGCTGGTGTGCCGCAAGGCGGTATTCTTTCTCCTATAATGTTTTCAATTTTTATAAACTTTATCACCTCCATCATCGACTGCTCGTACCATTTGTATGCCGATGACCTTCAGCTTTATGTGCAAACTGAGATTGGGGATTTTTATAATGGGATCAAAACCCTTACAGCAACTTGGCAGCTATCAAGGATTGGTCTACTCGTTATAGAGTTTTGAACAATCCTTTGAAATGCCAAGCTATACTGGTGGGTAGCTCAAGGATGCTGGTTAAGATTAATCTGACAGACTTACCTCTTATTTACTATGATAATACTACATTTCAATTCAGTAATTCTGTTAGAAATCTTGGCCTTCACATCGACACGCTGAATTGGAGAACTCAGGTTTCAGATGTGAGTCGTAGTCACTAAGTCACTGCCACATTATGTTCTCTGTATCGTTTATAACATTTTCTTCCCATAAAATCTAAGATCATGCTTGTCCATTCACTTATATTACCCATAATTGATTATGCAGATGTGTGTTACCCAGACCTGTCCCAAGATCTTTTGAACAAGCTGGAACGCCTCCTCAATAACTGTATAAGATTTATCTTTGGGCTTCGTAAGTATGATCATATTTCTCAATACAGATCTAAGCTATATTGGCTTACAATCCGGCAGAGGCGTAACTCCAGAATATTACTTGCACTTTTTCCATATTAAATGATCCGTCTTCACCTTCTTACCTTAAAAGTCATCATTATCTTTCTTCATCTCGTAATAGGATCCTACACTCTTCTTCTAACAACAAAATATGTACTCCAGTTCACTTCACCGAGTTCTATGGTAACTCCTTCACAGTTCAGGCTACACGCTTTTGCAACTCCTTGCCCGATGACATCAGAAAAGCTCCCAATAAGTACGCTTTTAAAAAGTTGGTTCGTGATCATTTATTAAAGACAACGCATTTTACTATTTAATATATATTGCTAAACAGACGTATATATTCATAGTCATTTGTTTATACTAATTATGTATGTATTTAAATATGTATACTTGTATGTATATCCATTTACTTATATATTTGTATATATGTAAGGATAGATCATATATGTATAGTTTTTATATTTGTATTGTGTTATCTTAATCTATTTAAGAATGCCTCAAGGCATTAAGTCCGCCCTTTGTATTCTTTTGTTTAAGGATGCAATAAAGAATAATATATATATATATATATATATATATATATATATATATATATATATATATATATATATATATATATATATATATATATATATATATATTACTACGATATGTATTTTATGATATTAGAAATGGAGATTGAGAAAGAATAAGTTTAATAATAATATAGTTTTTTTAGCGTTTCTTGAACTTGAACAAACCGAAAAATGGCATCGAAACGTCCTGCCCCTTTTAGTTAAATTTAATGTTTTTAATGTGACTGAATTTAAAGATTCTCCAGATTCCCCTTTATTAAAATATAAAACTTGATAATATGTATTTATACAGATTTTCGGTGTGTGAAACAGATTAGCACTGGATACAGATTTTTATACAAAGTTTTCTAACTCTATTGATTGGGTTACCATAATATTCAACTTAAAACAGAACGAAGCAAAATAAGTGACTATAATAGATATATACCGCATAGATACCGCATTACACACATCGTTGCATGATTCTATTATTTATGGTTAATTTATTTTTTCACAACGTAATTAGTTAGTACGGCAGAAATATAAGTGTAATAGATAATATGTATATATAAAATATTTGAGTTTTTTGTTTGTTGCAAATATTTGAGTTTTAATACGTTGTTTGTCTAAATTAATGTGTTCAATTTTGCTATATAAATTTTTTTGTGTATAGTGTATATTTTATGGTAGAGCCACGCTGCAACTATATTACGGTTGCAGCACGAATGAGTCAGCACGACCGGGGAAGGACCACGCTCTCACAGAATACCAGCGTAAATTACCAGCTTAATACTGCCGTGCTTCGTATGGTGAGTGTAGAAATCCGGAGACCCCTTTTTACTGAAAACGAGGCATTCCATCTTAGTCCCCAGGCGTGACAACGCATCTGCGTTTTGATTCTTAAGCGAGGATAAATGTAGATGTCTATGGGCCACAGCATCCACTTACCATCGGTGTACTGTGTGCTCGTTTGTCACCCTTATTCTATAAAAAATATTTTTATTTAATAATGGTAATCAAACTTTATCAGCTTATCATCACGTATCACGTTAGTAGTTATTCCTTGTTTTTAAAAGAAGCAATGATGATGATGATCAATTATTCTATTTTGGTTTTATATTATACAGATTTTAAGTTTAAATAGCATACAGATTTAATACAGATTTTAGCAGTTTCTAATACAGATAAAAGGTTCAAGGCATCTGGCAACACTGCAACATCAAAATGTCAGTGTCACTGTCATCCATCCATCAAGTAAAAATAAAACTAATGCTGAATAAATAGGTTTTAGTTGAAAATTCCGTATTACTCAATGATATGATTAAATAATGCCAATAAAGAGTTTAACATTCAGGTTTTTAGCACTCTTATGAAACGGTAGGTCTGAATGTTTCTGTTATAAAACATAGTTAAATTAAATATTTTACGTAAATCGTTACAATGCTACCTGGAATTGGAGTCTTTGGAACTGGATCAGTAGCAAAAGTTCTAGTCCCTTTTTTAAGAGAAAAAGGATTTTCTGTGGAAGCAATATGGGGCACCACCTTGCAGGAAGCAGAAAATACTGCGAAAGAGCTTAAGATCCCATTTTTCACCAACAAAATCGACGACGTTTTGCTAAAGAAGAATGTAAATCTTGTTTTCATCGTCTGTGCGCCATACCTTCATGCTCAAATATCAGTTAAAGCTCTTGGAATTGGAAAACATGTTGTTTGTGACAAACCAGCAGGACTATGTCAAGCTGAAGCACTAAAAATGGTGCGAGCAGCCCAATATTATCCCACACTAATTTCTATAATTAATCATTCCTTGAGATTCTTACCAGCATTTAGTCATATGCGAAAATGTATTCTAGATGGCTATTTGGGTAATCCTGATGAATTAACTTTAATTGATGTTCGTGTTCAAATGGGATCATTGCTTGGAGATACTTATAATTGGTTATGCGATGATACCATGGGAGGTGGCACACTGACTCTTGTTGGAAGTCATGTTCTTGATTTGGTGTCATTTTTAACAGGGCAAAAAGTTGTGAAAGTTCATGGTGTGTTGAGAACATTTGTGGAAGAGACTGCTAAAGTAAATGGCATCAGAAGAATTACAGCTCCAGACTTCTGTACATTCCAGCTGCAAATGGACAAAGGTTTATTAGTAACAGCCACATTGAACAATCACTTGCCTGGTCCTTGCTTTAACCAGGAAATTTATTGTTGTAGTAAAAAAGGATATTTGGTGGTAAGGGGTGGTGACTTGTATGGTAAATTGCACAAGATAAGTCCTAAAAATTCTCAAGAAGAAGAATGTAAAAGGCCTCATGATAAGGAAGAAGTTATTTATGTGGACATTGAAGATCTAAGTTGCACATCAAGTGTTATACCGAAACCTTACATAAAGGGCTTATGTAAAATGATAAGTGCACTCAAGGAAGCATTCCTTCCAGTTAAAGAGCAAATGGATTGGGTTAAAGAACCAGTTAGAGCAGCAGCTACATTTGAAGATGGACAAAGAGTTCAAGCAACTATGGAAGCATTAAGAAAGTCAAGTGAAGATGGATGTTGGACCACTGTTCAATTACTAACAGAGCCTCCAGATCCAAACCCAGCACTGTCTGCAGCAGTGAGAAGAACTGCCATATCTTTACAATAGCATTAGGTGTTATTTAAGATGTATTTATTTAGCCATAATTTTGTACCTTATATTTTACAATTATTGATATTTTGCTTTTACTATTTGTGTTTTCAGTTAAGACTGTGTTATTATAGGATTCTAGAGAATAAATTACTAAGTTATTGTCATAATGTACAAATTATTGGAAATCACTATCTGATGAAAAATTAAACTAAAAAATAAATGTAAGGCACCACTATGAGTATGATCTGACTTACTTTAATTAGAGATGGGCCGAATATTCATTTTATATTTGGTATTCGGCATATGCGGCAGCACCGAACATTCGTTTTCATAGTTGAAATGTACGAATTGAGTAATGCGATGTCTTTTACTGTTGAAAGTGTATTTTACTTATGGGTTAAATCCACTTACTCTAGAGTGCCTCAAATGCATAAATCTACACATTTATGTTTTTGAGGCACTATGGATTTATTTCCGAATTTGTCAAATAGAAACTTGACAAAATGGTTTTGGAATCAAACAAAGAAACATTACTTTATTTTAATACATTTCACTTTACTTTGGTCGTCAGTTTCTCTAAAATAAGTCCAAATAGTAAATCTTCTGCCGCTCATTTTATCATATTATTATCAATTTTTACTAAGAATAAAATTCTTACGGCTCTTCTTCACTAAGAATAAAGAGCTGTGGTAGCTCAGAAGGTTAGTGCTCGCTGTAAATTTCACAGTGTGCAAACAAACCGGGTTCGATCCCCGCCGGCACCAATGAAATTGTAAATTGCAATTTTAAATGCTGATTGACGTGCTCAGCGGTGAAGGAAAACATTGTGAGGAAACCTGCTAGTCTGAGAAATAAGAAAAAAGTATTTTGAAGACATGTGAAGTTCGCCAACAAGCACATTGGGGCAGCACTGCGGACAATTCCTTGCCCTAAAACCCTCTCAAAAATGAGCGCAGGCCTGTGCCCAGGAGTCAGACGTGTATATGCTGTAACTTTAAGAATAAAACAACGAAATACTTTTTTATCACAAGAATAGTAAAACATAAACATGTGCAGGCAATTTGCTTAGTACTAGATGATGCAATAACATGTCAGGTGTGGCGGGGAGCGAGAGACAGGGTCCGGCGCTAATCCCGCGCGCTTTACGGTAACAAGTTTTGACATAAATTGGTTAAGTCCCGAGGTTATCCTGCCGAATAAATGTTCAGCCGAATATTCGGTTCGGTAAAAATTTTACCGAACATTCGTATTTGGTGAAATCCATATTCGGCCCATCCTTAACTTTAATAGGTATATCAATTTGGTTATATTTTCATCACTACTGTTTAACATTCTTAACTCTTAGACAGATTCTGCAACAAGTTTGTTGAATTGTTAATTTTAGTAAGTATTTCTTGATTTCAAATGTGATAATGCATATTTATAGTATTTTACTACAGTATTAATAAAAGGATGTTTCTGTCACAGCAATCCCAAGTTTCGTTAATAAGCTTTTGAGTTTTGTTAAAAAATACACTTATAGGCTATTAAGACTTAGAAGGATTTAAATATAAAAATGCAAAAAATAGATTCATTAACCAGTAGTATAAATGCTTGCCATAGTAACTAAATGTTTAGTGATTTATAAAAATTGTATGTATCATAAATTAACTTTCATGTAATTGATTGTGTGATTTGTAATTGTTTTTGTTAAGAAATTATAGATTGAATTACTTGGCATTTGATTCTTTAAACACCCTTAACAAGATTTAAAAACGTATTCCAAATATCAAAATAAGAATCATAATTCTTGGTATTGTTTTTCCTATATAGTTTCTTAGACTACAGATAAATTAAATGTGAAACCACTTCTATCATAATTTGTGTGATATTTGTAACCAACTTCAAGTATACTACAGTTAAACATTATACTGTGTGGTGTAGTATAATCATCTGATATGAATGACAAATTAAGGGATGATTCTGTGCCATCTAGTCAAAATCAAAAGTAATTCTGGACTACAAGAAATTTCAATAAGTTCTTTTACAATCAATTGCTGTGGTACTGTGTGCCTGAACAACCAAGCTCAGCAATTGAGACAACTGCAGCTTATTATACCTATGATAAATTGTTAAAATCATCTCTACTATTTACCTGTTTCTTTATATAAGGAACCATATCCACAGCCTCGACAGAGACTAGCCATTGGCACAGGACAAGATTATAGTGTGCAAGCACAAGCACAGGTGCACTCTCTATTCCTTCACTCTGAGGATCCATAAACTGCAATTGAAGGAAGAATTCAAGAGCAATATAAAGATTGCGGCTAAGTCTGTTTTATTTTTATGTTTGTTAATTTGTTTTCTTAATGTCTGATAAAAGCAATTTCAGTAATTATAAAAGTTTTCTAGTTCCTTAAATATAATTAGATGGTGTATCGTAAAAAAAATGTTTGCTCTACATGGTGAAACTATCTAGGGAGTAAAATAAGAAATATTTGTATGGAATAAACTACTCTAACTAACTATTACTATCATTTTGGACTAATCAGTCATATTTTGTCTTTTGAAAAGATTCACTAAATTTAAATATACAGTGATCAAAAAATATTTCATTTATTTGTTTGACAAAAAAGCAGAAAGCATGTCATATTCTAGGTAAATTGGTAATAAGTTCTGTCGTATAACAACCCAAAAACTACATACTTAATATGCATATCGTATTATCATGGATTGCATGGAACTGTTAACTCTTTTTAAAATGAAATACCTATCAGGCAAAAGTCAGTCATTAAAAGAATTCGTTGTTGTTCAGTTTTAGTTTATATAAATTAAAGGTGATTTTTCTATAAAGACTTACTGTCAATAATTTGTCGAGAATGTATTATTTTTCAAATTGAAAGTTCAAACTTACTTTTTATTCTTGTTATACCATATAGAAGGGGTTCATATTATACTTTACGTAACGTGATAAAGCATGACCAAACTTAGGTTATGTACACGTTTTGTGGAAAAATAAAAACATTTAAATCAAGAGGTGTGAAAGGTAGAAATTAAGATACAAATTTTATATAACAATCTTATAATAAATGCAAAGAAGTTAACATTATGTCCCCCACAGTAACGAATATTACACAATCACATTTTCATACGTAACTACAACTAAAAAGTCTAAACCAATTCGAATCCCGCGAAATTATAATTAGCACTAAATTTAATTTTCAATCTTTGCTAGAATGTCCGATTCTCTGAAGAGATGATACTCCTTATCATCATTTTCCAAGGAAACTTTAGTACCGCCGTACTCTGGTAGGAGAACTCTGTCACCAATTTTCACTAATACGGGAATAAATTCGCCGTTTTCTTTTCTTGCTCCAGGTCCAACAGCAACTACTTCCCCATGTAACACCTTAGACTGAGCCTTTTCAGGAATAACGATGCCGCCCGCCGTTTTGGTTACAGCCTCGGCTCTTTTAATTAAAACACGATCAAGTAATGGAATAAGACGTTTAACAGCGTTTGCCATCGTGCTGAGCGTTAAAATATAATGATAAGATATGAATTAAAAGAAAACGATCAATGTTGCTCGAAAAATGCTTCTTACAATCTAGAATATTCTATTCGTCACTTTTCCAATTCACACAACGCCGGTAGACAAATTTGACTGAAGTACAATAAAATCCATGTGTTACCTGTGTTGCCTACACCTATTTATGAGCTACCAGTATGAACTTTTTATTCTTTTATCTTAAAAACATTTAAATGTATCATTTTAAATATGTTTCTATATTTTTATTAAATAATAATATAATTGATAATTTATTATTATTTTAAAATAATAATTTTCTATTTTACTTGTCTACCTCTTGCCATCTAGTGGCGAGTAGAATAACTAATGTAATTACATACTACACTGCAGTAAAATATAGCCGATAGATGTCCCTACCAAGTTATAACAATCCCTAACTAAATTGCTATTATTTATTCTGTGATACCTATTATATTAAGGTTTTTGTGAAGAATTTTATGAAGTTTTATCAACTTATTTCTGTAGGTAACTATAAAGTTTTATTTTACTTGTTTCCTGTATTACTCATCTAGTGGTATAATGTTTTTTTTTTATATTGTACTGTACCGATAGATTGCAACAATAGAGTGTAAATAAAACATCTTTGAGTATTAAACTCACGTTCTGGGTCACGTCATAAGAAATACATAAACTTATTATACTACTGCGTATGGACCGGGTCATTGAACAAACAAAATGGCACCTACCACCTACCAAATTGGTGCTAAAATGCTTATGGAGCACCAACGCGAGCTTATTTGCGTGCCGTGCGTCCGTGCTGTGCTTTCACTTTTCGATATTTAGTTATTTTGCACTATTTTAATCAAAGGTAAATCTTACTATTAAAATCACTCTTACTATTTAAATCAAGGTAAATCTATTAATATAGGTAGGGCTTTAGGCGTTTCTTCAAGTTGACGGGGTTTTGGATTATTTGGGATGAAATCGAACTTCAGGTAACCCTGTTTTCTATACTCACCCAATGTAATTTTTTTAAAGATTTATCGAAGGGGTTAGGGTCGAAAGCGCTAGAAAAGTGTAGAATGAAAAAGTTTTTCATTCTGTAGGTATATCGCAATAATGGTATAATATTTTACTTAGTTACATAGGTATTCGTTATCCCTAAGTGTTGTTATAATTTAAATATGAGAAAGTCTTCTTCGTCACAAAACTCAAGAGTTTTAATTATTTTATTTTTTTGTTCTAAAGTTTTCATATTTTTTATCGTAAAGTGTTATTCAAAACTTGCAATGATATTGTTCTTTAATATATTCAAAATTACGTGTAAATAAGGGTATTTAGATTTTTTTAAGATAATTTAGGGAGTATTTCTACAGGTTCTAGGATAAAACCAAAATAGTAAGTGAAAACAGTGGTAGTTCATGAGTAGTTGAGAGATGGCGCTGATTTATTCTATTCTTAAACCGTGAAAAATTTTGTTCGCACGACTATATCTTGTCATATCGATGAATATAAATCATATTTTAATTGTTTGTAAGTAGGTAGTCATTATGTAATCACTTAAAGCATTTATTTCGATTTAAGTATATACTTGTACTTTATTACAGCTATTGAGTAATTTTAATATTATTCACTCCACTGTAGTAATAACAGAAATTCTGCTTGTTATTAATTCGGCGAAATCGATAAAAATCAAAAATGTGATTTTTGTTAAAATCTTTCATTCATCATTTATAGGGGTCATTGTAGAAGCGTGCTCGTCGTGACCCCTGCCAGCCCTTTTCAGGGCTGCAATTCTACACAGCTGCGCACCCATGCAAACGAGGGTTAGGGCGTCCCCCCAAGGCGACGCACACCACGACGTACTACGTTCGTCCCCGTTGGTGTGGAATGCAGCGCGCAAAGCGGCGATGGGGACCGCCACCCGTCACGCACAGCCCGACACGGCGGAAGGTGGAGGACGGAGTGCAGAGTTGGCACGTGGAATGTTAGAGGGGGCATGAGAGATAAGACGAATGAGTTGATCGAAATAATGAAAGATAGAGAGTTAGATGTCGTGTGTATGTCGGAGACCAAACGGAAAGGCAGTGGTACTGAAGAGCTCCCTGGCGGGACGTTAGCTATATGGTCCGGAGTCCCGGAAAGCGAGAACGCCTGCCAGGGAGTGGGGGTGCTGTTGTCGTCCCGGTTGGTCGATCTTATGACTGAATACAAGGTTGTGAACTCAAGACTTCTCTGGGTTCGCTTTAAACTGGGACTGACGAAGTTATTCCTTTTGGCTGTTTATGAGCTGGTGGCTTCGTCGTCCAGGGCTGAGCAGGAGGAGTTTTGGGAGAATGTAAGAGAAGTTCTAGATTTGGTTAAGGGAAACGAAAGAACTGTTGTATGTGGTGATTTGAATGGATGGGTAGGTATCGCTCGACCAGGATACGAGTCGGTGCTTGGAAAGTTTGGCGATAAAAGGGTTAATGATGCTGGCAAGCTTATACTGGCTGTATGCAAGGAAAAGGGTCTTCTTGTGACAAACACTATGTTTAATCACAGGAAAATCCATATGTACACTAGAGAAAGAAAGAATGAGAGAAGTATGATTGATTTGTTCCTGGTGGATGACCGACTGCGAAAACAGGTGATGGATACACGAGTGTTCAGGGGTGCTGACATGAGAACGGATCATTATCTAGTAATTACTAGATTTAGGAGTTTGTTCGCGGGTTGGCGCTACCGGACGGCAGTAACAGAACCACAGTCGGTCTGTCGCATCCGAAGCTGGAAGCTTCAGGAAGCGGATACTAGGGACAAATATCACACGAGGGTAGCCGAAAAGCTTGACACCATCGATGGCAGGAAAGAATGTGTGGAGAGAACATGGCAGAACCTTAGGGATGGAATGGTAAGTGCAGTTGAAGAAGTATGTGGAACGACAAAAAGAGGTAGTAGTAAAAGAAGAGATGCATGGTGGAATGATGAAGTGAGAGAAGCTGTAAAAAAGAAGAAAAAAGCATGGTTAGACTACTTGGCCTCTAGTAACGATAAGCATATGAGAGAGAAGATGAAAGAAAGATATAAGCTGCAGAAAATTCATGCGAAAACATTGATTGAGGAAGTACATGAAAGGTGTAGAATAGAAGCGGACGAGAGGTTGTCGCACAACTTTAGGGAAAACTCCAAACTCTTCTGGAAAGAGGTTGGAAGGTCCCGGAGTGGTGCGACAGCCTTAAGAATGAACAAAGTGCTTTCGAGAACCAATGACGTCCTCTCAGAAAAACTGGACGTCATGCAGCGATGGAGTGAATTTTATAGAGAAATATATGCGTGTCATGATCTTAGTGAAGGATTCGGGGGTGATGCCGTGACTGGCACGCCAGACACGGACCTCGATGATACTGAGGTCATCAGCATGAAAGAGATTGAACGTGCGATTCGAAGTTTGAAATGTGGTAAAGCTGCGGGACTAGACAGAGTTACTGCTGAAATGGTTAAGTACGGTGGGCCTCGCGTCTGGGACAGTTTTCATCTGCTGTGCAATTTGTGCTGGCGGACGGGAGATGTCCCGGATGATTGGCGATCCGCGGTCATTGTGTCTATATAAAGGTAAAGGTTCACATTTTGACTGCGGGTGCTATCGGGCGATCAGCTTGACCAGTTTAGCAAGTAAAGTTTACTCGAAGGTTTTGACACGTAGGATGCAAGAGAAATCGGAAAGATTCTTATGGGAGGCACAATGCGGATTTAGACCTGTAAGAGGATGCACGGATCAAATGTTTTCTCTCCGCATGATCACGGAGAAGCTTCTGAGTGTTAACCAGAGGATTTTCTGTGCTTTTGTGGATCTGGAGAAAGCATTTGATAAGGTTATAAGGAAGAAATTTTTTTTTTATAGAAGAGGGGGCAAACGAGCATGCGGCTCACCTGATGTTAAGTGACTACCGCCGCCCATGATCAACCGCAACACCAGGAGAATTGCGGGTGCGTTGCCGGCCCTTTAGAAAGGAGTAAGCTCTTTTCTTGAAGGTCCCCAGGTCGTATCGGTCCGGAAAAATCGCCGGTGGTAAACTATTCCACAGAGAGGTTGTACGTGGAAGAAAACTCCTTGTGAAACGTACAGTGGTGGACCGCCAAGCATCCAGATGGTGTGGATGGTATCGGGACGTTTGCCGTGTAGTGCGTTCACGAAATTTGGCGGCTGGGATTAATCCGAACAATTCCTCAGAGCACTCCCCGTGATAGATGCGATAAAATACGCAAAGAGATGCAACATCTCTTCGCAGCGCCAGTGAATCGAGCCGATCGGAAAGCACTCGGTCATCGACAATTCGAGCCGCTCTGCGCTGGATGCGGTCAAGTGGAAGGAGCTGGTACTGGGGAGCCCCAGCCCAGAGATGGGAACAGTATTCCATGTGCGGCCGAACCTGCGCCTTGTAAAGTTGCAGGCGGTGTGCCGGCATGAAATACTGTCCCGCTCTGCTGAGCACGCCAAGCTTTTTAGATGCCAATTTGGCCTTCCCTTCCAAGTGACCACGAAACTGCACGTCACTCGATATGTCGACGCCGAGGATTCCGATACTGGCTGAGGCAACAAGGGGAGTGCCTTGAAACTGAGGGGATACGACAAAGGGGTTCTTTTTAGCGGTTAACGCGCAAACTTGTGTCTTCTGGGGGTTAAACTGGACTAGATTTAGTCGTCCCCAATCCGAGACTCTGTTCAGCAAAGACTCGACTTCAGACACAAGTTTGTCCCGGCACTCGGAGACGTTTTCCCGAGAAATATTGGCTCGGCCGGTGTAAAGAGCATCACCAGTGCTGTCATCTGCATAGCAATGAATGTTACGGGTATGTAACATATCATTGATATGCAGAAGAAACAGTGTTGGCGATAGCACGCAGCCCTGGGGAACACCAGCATTAATAGGCTTGCAATCGGAGCTTGCACCGTCTACAACGACCTTGATGCTCCGATCTGCAAGAAAGCTGGTGATCCAATCGCACAATTTCTCGGGAAGCCCATAGGAAGGGAGCTTCGAAAGAAGCGCTTTGTGCCAAACCCGATCGAAGGCCTTCGCAATGTCCAAACTAACTAAATGTGGGAACTGTTGCCTGGATATGGTGTGGATGGTCGATTGTTAAGGGCTGTGCAGTCACTTTACTATGACTGTAAAGCCTGTGTGCGGCTAGGGCATGACCTGTCACCCATGCTTAGCGTCCAAGCGGGCGTAAAACAGGGTTGTGTCATGTCTTCCTGGCTGTTCATACTGTATCTCGACAGCTGTTTACAAAAGCTGAAAAATAGCTGTTTGGGTATGAAATTGGGTGACATTAAAGTTAATTGTCTACTGTATACTGTATGCTGCAGAACTGCAGGCATTAGTCACATGTATGAAAGAGGAATGTGAAATTAAAGGTCTCCGTTTGAATGCTAATAAAACTAAGGTTCTGGTATTTGAAAAGGACGAAGAGAGAACGAAATGTGAAATATGGGTAAATCAGGAATGTCTAGAACAGGTAAATGAAATTGTATACTTGGGGAGTGCTTTCAGCCGGGATGGAAGATGTGATTTAGATGTGGATAGGCGTGTCGCTGCCGGAAACAAAGTCAATGGTGCCCTGAATGCATTAGTCAAAAGGCAAGGCGTGGTGAAGAGTGCACGCCTTGCAATACATAACGCAGTGTTGGTACCGACTTTGTTATATGGCAGCGAAACCTGGGTATGCCAGAAGAAGCATAAAAGCAAGTTGAATGCAGTGGAGATGCGATATCTTCGTAAAATGTGTGGCGTTACCATAGCCGATCGAAAGCGAAACGAAGAGATTCGCAATATGGCAGGATTGAAAGATGACCTTATCACAAAAATTGATAGGGGCGTACTCCAATGGTTTGGGCATGTTGAGCGAATGAGTGAAGACCGAATGGTGAAGAAAAGATATAGAGCGAAAGTAAATATTAAAAGGTGTCGAGGTAGACCGAGACTAACTTTCGAAGACCATGTGAGCAAATTGCTCGAAGAGGGGAGGGTCAAGAGTACTCGGATACCTAGACGTGCATGTATGAAGAAGTTAATGAACCTGAAAGAAGCGAAAGAGGTATGTAAGGATCGTGACACTTGGCGATCTGTTCTCTCTGGCTACCCCGTTAGGGATTGTGCGTGAAGATAAGTAAGTAAGTAAGTAAGTAAGTTAAAATCTTTAACTTCATTTAATTTGCTAATTTGTATAAACCACAGGTAAAAAAAAACCTTTCGCATATTATATTATACATGTCTATATATTTTCTTTTAGGTATGCCTTCAGCAATTCTTATAGCAAGCTGAACTACCTAAATGAAAACTAAATATTTTCAAAACAATATAAGCAATGTTTTTCTGGTGAATAGATAATTTTTGTTCAGTAAGTACAAACAAGTCAATTTAACATTGTTTTGGAAAATACCTCAAGAGAAGTACCTACTGAGAAGTTCTGGTAAATACCAACAAAAACCCACTTTTGCACACCTCATAAGCGAAGCGTTGAGATTGTGCTCTACTCTCACCTAATGGAAATCCAGTAATTTTCTGAGCTAAAAATGTATTTATTTTTTTACTATTGCACTTTTACAATAATAAAAATACACAAATATCGAGAAAAATCATTCATTTTCATGTTTCTATTATTTTTAAAAGTAATTTTCTGTATTTAGTGTAAAAACAAACTGATAGAAAAAAAATTCGAGTCTGCATTGGTGTGGATGGCGCACGATTACGGTCATTAGAATAAGGACTTTTACCCATTTTCAAAAATTGTTTTAAATGAATCCTAGAGATAGAAAAATTAAAAAATATGAAATAGAGCCACTATATTTTTTATATATATTTTTTTTAAAACCCAATAGTGCCATGAAAATAACTTTTAATCTATCGTTTTAAATTTTTGCGTGAAAACGCTAGCCGCTATGTTGTTTAACTCGTGACGTCACAGTCGTCGATTCTGCAGATTTTGCAAAGGAATAAGATACTTTTTAATGTTTAATAATGAGTTATCATCTAAATCATTGTTGTGTTGTGCCTGAATGCAAAAATACGAGCATAAGAACGCCGGGTATGTTATGGATTCAAGTGCTAACTGATTTAAATACGTATAAGAAATACTTGGCTAAAACTGGCAAGAAGATACCTGAATACTTACATTGTCTACATAAACCTGACTATTCTTCTATGAGGATCATTTTGATGTAAGTATGACTTATTGATTCTCATGATATGATCATCATGAGGTGAAGCGTATCGCAAGTCAAATTTTGTAATAAATTACGTTAACTTAGCTATTATAACTAATGATTGTAATTATAGATAAACTAAACTATGATAGCTACTGTTGTATCTACGTATATATGTATATGTTGTGTACATATACATATATACTGTTGTATATATGTATATGTTGTGTACCATGCACTGTAAGATTAAGGCACAGACGAAAAAAAATTCTAAAAAATGAAATATAAAATTTATAATGCAATTTTATAAACAGGAATCAATATTTCTCGTTTACTTTTTACAGAATCTATCATATATATATATATATATATATATATATATATATATATATATATATATATATATATATATATATATATATATATATAATTTTATTTTACATGGTGTAAAATACCCTATATAGGTTCCTTTTAAAAATCACTGAGTAATTTGGGCACGTTTAATTGTAATTAAAGAAAATGTAAAAAAACCACCTGGTACTTTTCTACAAAAAAATATTCTCATGGATCTCTTCTTTCGTCTCAAATATGGCAAAAGAGATATTTTTCTTTTTATATAATCAAATGAGATTATGAGGCGTGCACTTTGGATTTTCCAAATTTTTTGAAAATATGTCCATTAAATTTTACTAATAACTGTACTCGTATTTTAAAACTTACAAAAACTTATCAGCGCTGTACTGTATGCAAGGGGTCATATTATGACCTCGAATGTATAAATTGTATGAGTACTCAAAGATTTTATTCATGTAGAATGCATGATAAAAAACGTTACGAAAGCTTGAAACTTGAATTGTCCGGAATGTAAGCAACTTAAAAAAGGCAATCTAAACACTCCGATTCACTCTGCTCTACCTCCAGAGCCTATTATAAAGCAGGCCTTTAATGTTACTCATCGAATAAAATCTTCATCATTATTAACTCACAATAAATCAATTGAAAGCATAGAATGCGACGCCGATAGAGATATTAGCACTGTTCTTTCTGGAGACTTCTTGGCGGGGCTGAAACAATTTTATAAGGAAATGCGGCAATGCGGGCTGAAATGTTAACGTTCCACTCATGTAACAACCACAATTACATTACAAAATGCCCGATCGATACCCTTGAGAGCAAAATCCATAACTTGGCAGATAAGATTAGTCAAGCTAGAAATCGAGGGTCGGGACCAAGATATGCTTGCTAACGATATAGAGATAGTCATTTCCCCGAAATAAACAGTGAAAACCCTATTCACATATTCCTCAGAGTGTGTAAAATCGGCTTTACATCTTGCCCGAGCGAAGGCGAGCACCAACGTATAGACAGCCCATTTGTCCAGCCTCGCCATTGCTCCTCGACGCTCGCCTAGCCGAGTGCAAGCGAGCGCCAACGTGAATACGGTTCGTTTGGCGTGCCTTGTCGCCACACGGGATCGCTCGCTACGACTCGTCCACGTCGGAACAGTATCGGTTTTTCTGCACATATCAAAGGCGCTCGCCTGCACTCGGCAAAACTCGTCCACATGTTAGTCAACCACGTCAGCTACAGCTTGGCATCAGTGCCAGATTAACCACGTAGCAAGAGTAGCAATTGCTACGGGTCCCGTGCAAAAGGAGGCCTAAGCGTACTTTTTTAAGGACGGTATATTCAATTTACTTGATGTCACATAAATAAGAAACGTTGCAAATGACAACGGCAAGCGATTATTTTGTTGGCGAAAATGAATCACAGAATTTCATGCAGTAAACGCACAAGTTTCAACGCATAACAAGTAAAATGGTTCGGTTCTCATACTACTGATCATGCGGGAAAATCTGTTTACGGTTTTGCCTTGGTATATGGTCTGACACAACTGGTCACTTTGCCTACGCAGATTCCAGATATGGAGGATCATACACCTTCCCTGTTGGACCTTCTGCTGACCTCGCATCCGGACGGCTATCAGGTCTCCGTCGATGCTCCTCTTGGCTCTTCGGATCATTTACTGATCTGGAGTACAGTGTCCGTCACTTGCTTATTGCAGGCATGACCTGTAAGCTGCAGTCATGTGTAGTCGGGGATTTTTTAGGTCAGCAGATTAGGATGGTAAGTGGTTTTTTTTGCATCCTACCCATGGGGGGCGGGTTATCTTCTCTCTAGATGATCCCAAAAAATTCGTTGCTGAGTCTGTCGCCGATGTTGTGTTTCAGGGGACGGAACTTTTAACCCCTCATCCGTAGTGCCAGATCCCAGTATTGGTTTGGACGCACCCGCAAAATAGCATCGCGGCAAAAGCAGGAGTCTTACAAGGCTTTGGCTGAAGCTTCGGTGTTTGGGTCCGTCTGTCCCCCACTAGCGCACTCAAAAAGAAGTACAACTCTGCTTCTAGTTCTGGCTATCGTCACGCCACAAACGTGGATGAAACAAAGCCTAAATCACGCTATCGAAGCTTCTGACTTACTCTGTATATATAACATGCGTCAGATCACCATTTGGAGAGTTGATCTACTTTCACTTTATACTTCCTTTTCCTTCATTCCAAGGCCAAAGTAATGGTCCCGACCTGATGTGCACAACGCAACCTGCACCTTCGGAAACTACAACTTTCAAACTTGTCTTCATTATTCTTAAGCACCTACCCTTCGCTTGCAATAGGCCGAATCTTCGTATTAACTACCACATCACCTTAGGCTATTCACTTAGTACGTTTCTGTTAGGCCAATTCAATAAATCTTTCAGCTTTTGACATAAATAGAAATTTTATTTTATAGATCATGAGATGTATATCTTTTTGTGTCTTCTTAAGAATTGATTCAGATGTGTTTGAATTAAACTGATGGTGACCTATTTTTACACGAAATTTCGGCCCTGATAATTCTAATTGTGGGATTGATCTGTTTTAATGTTATAATAAAAAAAAGTAAAAGTGATATTTAAATAACAAATGCATTAATTGTAAATACCTACTTGCGGTAATTTTGCAGTGACTTATTCAGTACCTAACAATCTTTTTCAGTAGAATATGATATCTACTAGTTATAAATACCTACGGAATTGGAATTAGCAGTACGATATTAAAGGAATGTAAGATTAGCACTGGTTTTCCTTTCGTGTAATATCCGCAACAATGCGCTGCGTGACCCTCGATGGAATGTGCTCAAGCGCCGGCCAGTCTCGGTCACACCTGCACGGCTAGTGCAGCGCGCTCTTATACAAAGTAGGGCTGTACTAACTATTTATTAATCTGTGGTACTAAATAGTTTATATATTTATTTGCACTTCTTCAGTTCCTTTACTACTTACTCAGCGGTCAACACCATCTTTCGCCAACAGATAGCTAAGGCAATGCCGCATAAATCTACCATCCATTTTAAAAGGCACCCTCCCACTCCCACCCGCACTTCTGTCTTATGGAAAGTATATTATGTTCTTGCACATGATAAAACGTAACGTTGAGCCAAATGTCACTATAATCCCCTTAACCATTTAGCCATTTATGCGTGATCGATTGACAAACAAGAAGAACTTTCAAGTTTATCCTCACCAAGTTTCTGGCAATAGTTGTCTCTTAAGATATCCACGGGACAATAATGGATTCTCTTATGCCGCCAACACGTGGCACACATTCAAATAGAAACAATATGTTTAATGATGTTTCTATGTAAGTATATTGTACATATAAACCGTATTGTGCATATTTTATCTCGTTATTACTAAATTATTATGAGAATATTATAAATTATAAAATTTAATATAGCCCTGCACTACCCCAGCAGATCACACACACATAGGTACACACACACACACGTAAACGCACAATACAATCTACGTGCCAGCTCACGTATTCACGCATTGTTACCGATTCTAATGCCACATGAATTTATATACTGTGATAATGCCCAGTGTAGCCATTGATATATTAAAAGGGGAAGATAGGTCACTAAATCAAAGCGCCCGGTCCTACATAACTACGGGATTGCCCGTACTTGGCTCGTTTGTAAGAGCGAGAAAACATGCGTGAGAGACACGATACGCACGTGATGCCCGATTTCGCGATGACGCGATTTCGCTCGCACAACTACGACGTTTCCTATTTCTGTCCTTGTCTATCGTTAAATATAATTTTGCGTTTAAGATAACAGATGTGTAAGTTTTGGTGCTTGTAGTCGTGCGCCGAGCCCAGGTTTAGTGATTGCGATATTAGCGTGTAACATATCTTCCCTTTTAATATATCAATGAGTGTAGCATGGCGATATATATTACATATATCGACATAACTATATGCTTTCCTGTGTAATTTTTCAGTCTACAAAGTGAAATAGTAAACAAAAACACAAAACCTTCTAGGTACATAACGATAAAGGCCAAATGTTTTTTTCTCATCGGATTTAAACAGGTATTATTCATTAAATAGGTTGTAAGTAGGCACTATTACGCACATGCACTACTACGGGGTCTAGCAATCTTATAATTTGTAAATGTTGTGGAGCTATAATGCTCTATAATAGCTCTCTGCCTCCGCTCTGATCTGATATTGTACGTATCTACTACAATATCTTTTCAGTTAAAAATTTATACCGACAAATAAATATATTTGTTATCTCACAAAAAGGCCTATTATAAGCTATAATCCACAAACATTTTTAAACACCGATATAACATAATAAGTCCTCAATAAGGAGTAGGAAAAAGGTAAAAAGATCGTCGTGATCGGGTTCACACGGCCAAAACGCGATTTTAATTTTGCAAACAACTCACGTGTGCTACCGTAGAGTAACCACATATTATAAGAATCCACGTAGGTAGCACGATTGTTTCGCATTTTTTAAATAATGTCGTTCTTGGTTTTTCAATGCAAATATTATATTTCAGTGCAAATATTTTTTTAATGTCTTACAAATATCATAACAATTAAATACAAGGAAAATTAAATACTTACAAAAAAATCTTAACAATTTTAAAAGTAATAATGTATATTATGTGTGTTCCATAAATGTATGTTTAAATAGTTTTGAATAAAGATAATTTCACGGATTTCATCGCGTTTAGATTCTAGGATAACTCAATTAGAGAAAACATAGATGGCGTGGTGCTAGAACTGTCCAGTCTTATGCTATGTTAAGATACCGAGTGTTCATGTTGGGAACTGAAAATGCCTTTTACGGAAGGACTCACTGTAGTAGGCAAGAAAACATTTTTAAGTGTATCATATTAGCTAATTTTTTGTTGTTTCAAATAGGATCAATACTTTCCTTAATGTGGAATATGTGTGAGATACATTCCCTAATTTTCAGTTAGTTATCGTGGTTACAGTGTGTAATAAAAAGTTGCGATAATAGTTATACGCGGATGTTCAAAGCGTACAAAATAACACAACAAACACAGCCACAACACTTTGTGTAGCTTTATAATTTACAAGAAATACGTTTTACTGTTTTCCGTAATAGCAGGAAGCCTTATTCCTAGTTCTAATACGGCTGAGTATTGAATAAAATAATTTTAAACAAATGCACTGATACGTTGTAAAGTGTCTGAAAAGATCGCGGTTCTCACGGGCGGCAGTGAGGCACACAGGTGCGCATCCGGCTATCTCATTGCCCGGGATTTGAATCGGTTTGTTGGAGCGTTCCTATTGTCTCGCCGAAACAACGATTAGGAATTTATCAATGGCATTTTTCTTTCTGTAATTTCATTTTCGTCATAATAAATTTTTACATTGATCTATGGTAATAAAAAATAACTATGTATATGTTAAATTAAACGTTGCGAGTCGGTGTAAGGGCATGTAGGGTGAGTTAATTACGTAGTTCGTCATAGGTTCAGAAGTCAGTCTAAACTCCGAAGACTATTCTCTCCATCAGAGCATTGTGTTTCCGCCATAGTTCAAATATTCTACAATAAGTAAATTGAATTTTAAGAACCTAAAAACAAGAGTGTACTTACAACCAGAATGTGTGGCCAGTGAAGACAAATGTATGGAGCTGAAACGCGGTCCTTCACTGCTGGACATACCTATGAGAAATTTTGGGTTCGCTCGGCAATATAGAGATTATATGCTTGGAGTTTCTTTGCGTGATAAAATTCGTAATGAAGACATCCGCAGTAAGTAATCGACATAGCCAAGTGGTTTAGTACCTTGAAGTGGAAATGGACCGGCCATACTATACTTAGTTCGAAGATTCTACAGCCGATGGGGAAGAATCGTTCTCGAAGAGCAGGCTCGTATCTATAGGTTAACGAAATATAGGCCGACCCCCCCCCCCCCTAAGGCTAAATATATCAAAATGCATTAATCTAAACGTGGAACAATCCTCTCTTACTTGCTAAAATTCTGCCATAAACGCAGACGAGAATTCATGGAATCTCGTGTCAGAACGCAACCAGAGCCCTCCATGATTTTGAAAATTAAGCTGATCTCCCGAGCAGTACTCACTACTCTTAGCACCCTTGCAGTGAACAAGAGACATGATGATGATGATGAATGTAGTTCTACTCATTTTTAAAATAAAAGTATGTTTTCCTTAAGGTTAAATTTTCTATCAATATTCGATTCCTTACCTTTCCTACGATACCTTTCCTTCTAACCCTGCATTTACTGCAATGGAAATGGATCTGTCACAAACTTAGTAAAATAACAACTGTTAAAAATAAAGCTGCAGAAAATTGCATTCGACCCAATGCTGACATAAGCCTCCTTTTAAATTCTGAGAAGGTTTTTGGGAGAGCTACTAGTAGTTTACCTTTCACTTTATACAATGTGTAGGTGTAGTAATATTCATATTATATTTTCAATGCAGAACACAAACCTTTACTATTATACTTAGCGTGGAAAACTGAAAAGAACTTTGCACGGTTGTGGCTCACATTTTAGTTCAATTAAAAATATAAATTAAGAAAGTATTTTACAAAGAATACTACCACCGGATTTATTTCACAGTACACTTAAACTTTCATGATGAACTTGATGCAAAAGAGTTCGTGGACTAATTACCAACTAAACACAATAAGATAATGTACCTAATACACGTACACTGTACACTAACCTACCCAACAAAAGAGCTTCTCTCATAATCATAATTTTTTCAGTACAATATCCAAGTTGTTTGATTTTTTTTGCAAAATTGGTATTTAGCTAGTCGTGCCGGCAAAATACTCCAATAATGGTTACCGTTTGGATATTTTAGAGCTGACAGTTTGAGATAATATGGTAATAACACCATTCCCATTACCATTACCGCCTACCAAAGATCCACTGCTGAACATAAGCCTCTCTCATACCCCCCCCCCCCCAAAGCAGATATATGACTTTTTTGTTTAATTAAACTCGACCCATCACCATGCAATTTTAATTAAGTTATCATTAAATACGCATTTTAAACAGGTCTGTCAGACAAGCAATTAATTTTTCGATTGAATTAGGTTTTCGCGCATCAATTTTTCGTCTCTATCTTTAAGTAAGTCCAATTCTGAGTCAAACAAACTGGAAAACGATTCAGACACACTTTTAGAGTCAACTTACTTCTGTGTGTAGCAGAACGCGATTGTAATCTTTGTCGTTTTCACTACAATGCTGACCGAATAAGTTAAGGAGTTCGTCAACGAAACCCCTTATGGTTGTATATACAATCTACTCTGTGCTTATGACTATTGATCAGCAGATAGTATAAACTTTTAAGTATGGAGTGTAGAAGTAAGGAGTACCAAGTACCAACTCCCATAGTAGAATAGTTGTAAAGTGTCCATTCGTAAGCGGTAAATAACAGTTCAAAAACTCTCCACAACAGCGCTGGAGTAGCTGCTGAGATGAAATGAACTTAGCAGTTGTCGACGGTTTGGAGTCTGTTGCTAAACTGCTCAGTAGCTCTAAAATCTAAAATAATTTTATTTAGTAAATATAACCTCGAAATGGTCCTTCACTGCTGGCCGTATGAGGACGCTCAAGGTCGCTCAGCGAGCTAAGGAGAGGGCTATGCTCGGAGTTACTCTGCGTGATAGACTCAGAAATGAGGATATCCGCAGTAAAATCAGAGTGACCGACATAGCCCAACGGATTAGTAAGCTGAAGTGGCAATGGGCCGGCCATATAACTCGAAGAACCGATAACCGATGGGGAAGAAAGGTTCTCGAGTGGCAGCATCGTACCGGTAGGCGTAGTGTGGGGCGACCCCCCACTAGATGGAGTGACGACCTGGTAAGACATGCAGGAAGTCGATGGATGCAGGTGGCTCAGGACCGTGCTTTGTGGCATTACTTGGGGGAGGCCTATGTTCAGCAGTGGACCTGTGAAGGGCTGTAATGATGATGATGATGAACCTCGAAAAAGTCGTCTATACCACTAATATTTTTCGGCACGTTCTTTAAAATTTAACCCGTAGCTATAGTAGCGCCACCCTTTTTTAACGGTTTTCTATGGACACTTTTTAATACACAGTCTGTACTCCTTACTTCTACACTCCATAGTACATAAAGTTTTTAAATTATGAATTAATTTTAGTTAATACAAAGAGATTTAAATATAGATATATACTATAAAGTGGACATTGGGAACATTTGCATTCAAAAACTTTGAGCTCGCGCGCGTGTGGCGCATTTTAGTTAAACATAGCAAAACTACCTACGCTTAAAATTTATTAGAAGAACATTTCAGCGATTCCCCTAATAAATATAAAGTAAAAACCCGTTTTAAGAATATTCCCGTTTCGACATCAAAGTATCTATAATCTTGTTGAAGCTTACTGAGTTTGAATGATTGTTTTATCATATAAATCTATTTATACTTCTTTCACACGAAAAAATTATTTCACTTTTTACGTAGTTTTAGTGCTATTAATTAAAATATTTAATTTCCAATAACTAGGAATCGATTCAAACAGCAGTCACATGGGTGGCATCTTGGATGACGTCACTCGGTCCATTAGACGCTATTATAATGGCATATGATTGGTCGATCAAACAGTCAGTCAAATCCTTATTGGATTAAGATTAATTGGTAAAAGAAACGAAATTTAACACATTTTAGGAAAGCACTTTGCGCGTTCACCGCTGAAAAGAACCCCTCTGTCGTATCTCCCAAATTTCAGAACACTTCCCTTGTTGCTGCAACCAGTATCGGAATCTTTGGCGTCGGCTTATCGATTGTTTGCTGTTTCGTAGTTACTTGGAAGAGAAAGCTAAATTAAGAAAACTTGGCGTACTCAGCGAGCGGGACAGTTTTTCATGCCATTGCTTGCAACTTTACAAGGCGCGGGTTCGGCCTCACATGGAATACTGTTCTCATCTATGTGCCGCGCTCCCCAGTGCCAGCTCCATCTACTTGACCGCATACAGCGCGGAGCGGCTCGAATCGTCGACGGTCAAGTTCTCTTTGATTGGCTCGATTCACTGGCGCTGCGTAGTAGTAGTAGATGTTCGGACTAATTCCAGCACCAAATTTCACCAATGCATATAGCGACAAAACTTACGTTACCATCATTTGGATGCTTGGCGGTCCACTACAACGAATATTTTTTGGAATTGTTTACCATGGGCGATTTTTACGGACTGATAATACTTAGATACCTTAAAAAAAACGAGCTTACTCCTTTTTAAAAGGCCGGCAACGTACCTGCAATTCTCTTGGTGTTGTAGCATTATGTTAAAAATGAAAGCTATCTTGTTGACTTGTTATAATGTTTGTACTGGCTGACATAGAAGTTTCACGCTAAAACCAACAGCCGTATGCCCCGATTTATTTATTGATATGGGTACAGTATCGTTTACTGTTTTCATCATCATCATCATCATTACAGCCCTTCACAAGTCCACTGCTGAACATAGGCCTCCCCCAAGTAATGCCACAAAGCACGGTCCTGAGCCACCTGCATCCATCGACTTCCTGAATGTCTTACCAGGTCGTCACTCCATCTAGTGGGGGGTCGCCCTATACTACGCCTACCGGTACGAGGCTGCCACTCGAGAACCTTTCTTCCCCATCGGTAAACGGTTCTTCGAGCTATATGGCCGGCCCATTGCCACTTTAGCTTACTAATCCGTTGGGCTATGTCGGTCACTCTGGTTTTACTGCGGATATCCTCATTTCTGAGTCTATCACGCAGAGAAACTCCGAGCATAGCCCTCTCCATAGCTCGCTGAGCGACCTTGAGCGTCCTCATACGGCCAGCAGTGAAGGACCACGTCTCTGATCTGTAAGTCATCACTGGCAACACGCACTGGTTGTACACTTTAGTTTTCAGAGATTGAGGTATACCTGACGAGAAGATGTGTCGTAATTTCCCGAACGCTGCCCAGCCGAGTTGAATCCGTCGATTGACCTCTCGGTCGAAGTTGGACTTACCTAGTCGGACTATTTGTTCCTGGTAAACGTACTCGTCAACAACTTCGAGCATAGTGCTCCTAACAACTACCGGCATTGGTGTGACATGGACATTGAACATGATCTTTGTTTTGTCCACGTTCATCTTAAGACCTATCCGTTGGGAGACACTATTGAGGTCATTGAGCATAGTGCTAAGGTCCTCCAGCGATTCTGCCATAAGGACTATATCGTCGGCAAATCGAAGGTAAGTGATGTACTCGCCATTGATGTTAATACCGAATCCTTTCCAGTCCAGTAGCTTGAAAACGTCTTCCAACGCAGCGGTGAAGAGTTTCGGGGATATAACGTCACCCTGTCTTACACCTCTCTGCAGTTGGATAGGTTTCGAACTCTGGTTCTGTACTCGGATAGCCATCGTAGCCCTACTGTACAAACACTTCATCACTTCGATATACCGACATTCAACTTGACTCCGCTGAAGGGACTGTAGCACCGCCCAAATTTCGACGGAATCGAAGGCTTTCTCATAGTCCACATACGCCAGGCAAAGTGGCAGATTGTACTCTTCGGTCTTCTGTACAATCTGCCGCAGGGTATGTATGTGGTCTATGGTACTGAAGACTTTTCGGAAACCAGCTTGTTCGGGAGGCTGGAAGTCGTCGAGTCTGCGTGCGAGACGATTCGTAATGACTCTCGAAAACAGCACGTAGACGCGCCTCAGAAGGGAAATCAGTCTTTAGTTCTTCAAGAGAGCGTTGTCGCCTTTCTTAAAGAACTAGTGCCACCATGGAGGACGGAATTGAAGAGCTTCTGAATGACTTCAAGTACTGGTGTTCCACCCGCTTTCAGAAGCTCCGCTGTAATTCCATCCTCGCCTGGGGCCCTGCCGTTTTTAAGGTGCTGGAGAGCCATTCTAATCTCGCTCAGACTGACGTCCGGGATATAATCGGAATAGTGTCGGGTAAGACAACAAAAAATAAAATAAAAACGGATAATAATCCTCTAAAACTAAATACTCTTTTAGGAGAAATAACAGATGGAAATCGTATTTGTGACGAATTTAATTTATTTTTCGCAAAAATTGGATCGGTTTTAGCTAACGAGATAACACAGACTTTTTCGGAGGTAAATAATTCATACATTTTTAGTAACAAACATAAAAATGCAATTAATGAACTATCAAATTCTCAAAAATGTGACGAATATGAAGTGGCTAAAATAATCGACCAACTAGACCCTAATACGAGCTCGGGAATAGATGGCATTACAACAAAGGTAGTCAAGTGTATTAAGGACTTAATTCTTACAAGGCTTACTTCTTGATAAATGATTGTCTTGAAAGCGGAACTATACCAGATGAACTGAAAACAGCTAAAGTCACACCTATATACAAATCAGGTACGAAAAGTGACCCCAGTAACTACCGTCCTATCTCTGTCTTACCAGTAGTTTCCAAAATTTTTGAAAAAGTAATATATAACCGCTTAAATATATACCTAAGATCAATTAACTTTATTTCAAACTGTCAGTATGGTTTCCAGCCTAGGTCAAATACCTTAGCCGCAACGGTAGATTTGATTACCAAAATAAAAAAAAACATTGATGCAAAAAACTTAGGGCTTGGAATTTTTATTGACCTAAAAAAGGCGTTTGATTCAATAAGTCACTCACTACTATTAAAGAAACTTTCTCATATAGGTATTAACGGCCATGCTTTAAAAATTTTTGAAAGTTATCTAAATAAAAGATATCAAATTGTAAAGATTGGTCACTATCAAAGTTCCCCACAACCCATTACGTACGGTATTCCCCAAGGCTCTATATTGGGCCCACTTCTTTTCCTGATTTATATAAATAACATAACTGATCTTAAATTAAATGGCGAAATTTCTTTATATGCAGATGATACCTGTATTTTCTACTTTGGACGTTGGAACGTCCAAAGTAGAAAATACAGTCCATTCTATGGATAGAAGAAGTTATCGCACGAGCCCAAGTAGATCTAAATATAGTACATAAATGGTTCCAATCCAATTTGCTTACAATAAATACATCAAAAACCTCGTACATGATATTTAAACCCAAAAACAAAAACATTTGCAGTTATTCCCCTCTCACCATTGACAACTCTACAATACACGAGTCAGCCGAAGAGAAATATTTAGGCTTAGTACTAGATAAAACCTTGTCATGGAAGGGTCATATAGGCAAAATAAGATCACTTTATGGTTGTATTCGATGCCTTCCTTACCGTGTTCCCCGAACAATTTATAATGCCTTAGTCAAACCACATCTGGATTATCTAGTTGAAATTTGGGGGTGCACCTACAAAACAACATTAAAGGACCTACAAATAAACCAAAATAAAATATTAAAACTATTATTCAATTATAACTTCTTTACACCAACAGACAAACTGTACAGTGAAACCAAAATTATGAATATTTATCAAACATATTGCTATAATACTTGTATTTTAATAAAGAAAATTTTAGATAATAAAATACACACACAATTAAAATTTATAACAAATAAAGGCAAAGGAAAGAAAGTACTTCGCAACACTAATAATATTTACATACCTATGGTACAAACAAACTATGGTAAGCAGAGCATACTTTTTGATGGAGATAAAATATATAACAAACTACCACAAGAAATAAAAATATTAAATAGTTTTAACATCTTTAAAAGCAAACTAAAACAACATATAATGAATAAGTTCTAAATCCGACCCTGTCCATATGCCGACCGCTAATCAGCGTTATCGGTAACGATAAGAAATACCTTACTTACTACCCACTTTATCTATTACTATCTACTAAAAGATTGCTAACTTGTACATCAATACACAAAACGATAATATTGGAAGTATTAAGTTGTATGCATAAACTAGTAAGAAGTTGTATGTCACGAAACTCTTTCCTCCCTTTTTAATGTTAATATATATGTATATATTCTTTTTTTGCTATCTGTATGCTCATAACCCATTTATAACTTGGCTATTGTAACCTCTCATTAAGTGAAATGTATATTTCTTTTGAGAATAAAATATCTATAACCTTAAGACTTGCTCTTGGATCGTTACTCACACTTGCGTGTGGCTCCAACGATGATGTGTACAGCTGCCCATAGAACATCTAAATCTCACTCAAAATCTCGGGTGTCCCGGAAACGATGCTGCCACACTCAGTCTTCAGCTTTGACAGTTGGCTCTTTCTGGCAGACAGATCTCTGGCAAAGACTTTGGAGCCCTGGTTACGCTCGATCGCTTCTTTAATACGAGCAGTATTAAAGTTGCGTAAGTCTCGCCGCATGCATTTGGATCTGTCTGTTCAGTTGCCTGTATGCTGTCAAATCTGTTGACGATTGCAGCCTCATTTCCCGTCTAACAGCCATGAGATTAAGAGTGTGATCGGAGAGTTTTTGTGTTCTTCTGTGGCGGGTCTTGCGGAACTTAGCTCCGACCGCATGGACAGTTTCCACGAGCTTGTCCACTGCATTGCAATTTTCTAAGCACTGAAAGCGGTTACGTAACTCGAGATGAAAAGTCTTGGGATTCTGGATTAGAGCACGAGGGGGACGGAGCGTTGACTTCATTAGACGAGACCTCTCCAACTTAACGTTTAGGTTCAGTGTGCCTCTAACCATTCGGTGATCGCTGCCGGTTTTCACCCTTGCGATCATTGAGACATCACTGAACAGTAATTGGCGTCTGGTCGTCATAATGAAGTCAATCTAATTTTTTGTCGAAACGTCGGGGCTCGACCAGGTCCACTTCCTGTGGGGCCGCTTCTGGAAGAAAGAGTTCATCATAAAGAGTCCCTTTTTCTCCATAAAGTCGGCCAGTTGCTGGCCCCTACGGTTCTGTTACCCTACTCCAAATTTCCCTAACTTCAGCTCACCGCCTTCTCTTGTGCCTAGTTTTGCGTTGAAGTCTCCCATTAACACCGTGTAGTGGGTTTTGGAGTAATGCATGGCTCTAGAAATATCCTCATACATTTCCTCCACCTCCTCATCGGGATGTGCCGAGGTTGGTGCGTAGACCTGTATGATCTTCAGCGAATACCGTTTGGTGATTCTGAGTATCAGGTACGCGACCCTCGTCGACACACTCCCAATCTTTACAACGTTGTTGACGAGAGACTTGTGGACGAAAAATCCGACACCTCCTTGGGACAGATGGTCGCCCTCCCGGTGATGGAACAAGTTGCCGGACTCAAGGATTACCGTGTCCTCCCCCTCTCTTCGGACCTCAGATAATCCAATAATATGCCAGCGCAACTTGTCTACCTCTTCTTCCAGCTCCAGTATCTTCTCGTCAGTCCTCAGGGTGCGTGCGTTATACGTTGCCAGGTCGAGTCGTCGTAGGTGGCAACCGAACCTCCACCGGAGATTCTTAGCACCCCCTGCCCCGCCGTTACCATGGTCGCCACCGTAGCCAGGAATAGCGGGGCCGCCGGGGACTGGGGGCCGTTTATTTGCGTCGTTGCGTTTAGTTGATTTGGTCTAAAGATCAAAATAAGCGGTATAATACCGGATCATCCAATTACAAGTTAGTATATCCTTTCTACCGGTCGGCCGCTTTCAGAGGTAGTTTTAAATATAATGCCACTAAATGTTGGAGTAACCTCCCGCCTCCACTGCGTGACCTGAAAACATTTAGTGGGCTTAAAATTAAATACAGGTTACACTTACTTTCGGAACAAAAAAATACCGATCTATAAAATAACCTGGTAGGAGGTTAAGTTCTTTCAACACGTCAGTAATCTCAGTCCCATAAATTATGTAGATATTTTAATTTTCACTTTATATAATATATAAAACTATTTTATTTAAATATTTATATAATAAATTTACTTGTTCTGACAATCATTTTCTTACCTTTATTCTTTAGCCAACGTTTTTTCCGCATTCTTAATAAATAAAATTGATATATTTAGAAGGAAAACGTTAATTCTATTTTGTACTTACCTTCATTAGACTAATGATATCCACTATTTATGTGAATAAAAATTTAAAAACACATATTTTTTTATATATTCCGCGTCGCATTGCATTTTGCATGCATGTGCATTGAGGCAGCCGTCCGAGTTACGTCGGAGTGCGGGCCGGACTGAAAACCAGTGTCGGGATCAGAGCAATTCGTGTTTCTGTATCTCGATTTTTACAGAGTCCTGTCCATTTCACGGTCTTATGCTGCTACACAGACTCATTTTATATTATTTTTACATTTTTGTTAATTTAGGGAAATATTGTTTTATTTTCTGTTTAATTCCAATTTCTTGCTTTGTTTTGTATTTATTGTAATTAGACCGTGAATAAATGTTTTTTCTTTCTTTCTTTCTTTCTTACTGTTTTACTTCCATAAATATTGTAAATAATTAAATCGGTGTATCTTGTATATTTTTTATCGATAATGCCAATCGATAAACGTCGTCAATCACTAACTAATGTGGCAAATAAATAGTGACATTACTGGATAACAGAGAGCGCTTATTACTATAATGATAAATTTTCTGAAACAACCTTTGGGAAATAATAAAATTAAAAAAATATTGAGTAAATATACAGTTTTTGCTGAACGTGATTTCGGTTTATATAAATCAGGACTTACAATACCTTAGTGCCCCTATTGCACTACCCTGGATCAGTGCCCTGAATGTAGGGAGGGCGTAGTACCTAATTAGGGACGTCAGTTATTACACTACCCTGATTTTACGCCCTTACTCAGTCTTAGGGATGGATAAGTGAAAAAAGTATGTATATTTATTAAATCGATATTTTAAACAGCATCAATATTATCGCGTGATAAATATTGACATATCGTCATGTTTTGCATGATTTACCTAGTAGGATAAGGGCCAAAATTTAATTACGACAAAGCCAAATAAATTCTGAATACCTGAGAATAGGGGAAGAGGAGTTCGAGGAGCTATTATTTTTTATATATTTATTAAAAAACAAACGGTTTGGAGACAGAGTGTAAGTGCTAGTCAAAAATTATTTGTAACTTTAGGCTATTTGTGTTCGCGATTTGTGTTTCAAAGAGTACTAGCTACTACTAAAATAATTTGTTATTTAGAATTTTATGATAGCTAAGTTATTGAGAATATTTGAACTATTAAGTTTATATGTATATTAACTTATTTACCTACATCTTAAAACTAGACTGGTGTTGTTTTGTGAAAACTGCTATAAAGCAAACTTTGTTGTTAAACATAGGTACTTACTAATTGATTAAAAGCAAAAAGACATATAAGTATATGACACATACTAAAAATATCTTTTTAATTCAATGCTACCTATTAAATTTAGTAATGATAGTTGGCCCAACCCACCAAAGAGTTAGATAGAAAAACAAATTTATAAAAAGTAATTGTAACAGATCATTTACCGTGTTTCGTCCTGCTAACACTAGTTGCGTAACTCGAGTTTAATCAGAGTTCTGTGAATTTCAACTCTAGTTAACTCGAGTCGTAATTTTTCCGAGTAAGCACATCTATAGGACATGCAACATCCCTCATTAAAAACATCGAAGCTTATGTACGATTTATCGATTTTTTCCACCATTTAAATATATACATACATATATATGGAATAAATTATCATTTTGAACATAAATGAAAAAAGAAGTATAATAATCAAATATTATACTTATGGTATTTTAGAAAATTTTACACTACTTAGTTTTACACATTTAATATGTATCAATATATCAAATACCACAATAAAAATAACTACAATTATTTTACATCGAAAATGGAATTTCCGATTGAAGACGATTGCACTCCTGAAGTTCAAGTATATTTATTTTCAGCTGAAAGACCAGTCGCCTGTTTGTTCATTCGTAATTAAATTTTTCTGGATTAAGTTATTTCTGCTACATAAACCTATAACTTTTAAAATTTTGAGGTTATGTAACTTTGACATTGTTTTCGAATACCCATTTATTTTTCAGCGACATAAAATTCGTGACAATCATCGTTTGCAACTTTTAACATACGGAATCTTATACCTTCGAATAGTTAGTTATTTCGTAACCTTTTACGGCAAGCTAAAAGATCGTTCATAAAACATCGCTCATGAAAAACCATGTTTATGAACGATATATGGATATTTGAAAGAATGGATGTATCGTTTGCATCCCTAGTCGCGCATCGAATAAGTACCCCAGCTGCACTTAGCGTTATTACACTGCACGGTGGCAAGGGCACTACAGACTGGGTCCACTTTGACGCCCTAATTAGGGACCCTTACTCTTATTACTCCACCCAAAAGGGCGTAGGGACCTTGATTCAGGGTTGTGTAACAGGAATATAAAAGTATTCTCTGGTATGGACTAGCTTGCTACATATTTATTTATCTATTGTATGGGTAATTGACATTTTACTGGGAGTTTTGCCAGGAACTTGGCAGTCGACGGATTGTCGCTCCTGTTTTGTCGTTTTAATAATGGTTTGATGTGGATTTTGATTCGTAAAAGTGATGCGATTTTGTGCATTAAGTGTCTGCGCGTGTGAACTATTACGGAAAACGACGAAACAAGTACTTTGATGTTGATATAAATCTTAAGTTATTTTGATCGCTTGGGCGCCTTATTAACTTGAGGGGTTGTCGTCATCAACTGCCCGCTGGGTGAGATGTCAAAATTTCCCAAAAACTTCGCAATGTGACGCATCAGCATATTGTGAAGAAGAAATAATATATAAAAATGAAGATTCCGAAAGAAATGATAGGCTCAGAAAAGCTAGAACCCAGAGACGTAAAGCCAGTTAAATAAAAAAATACATTTTACTGACGTATAATGACGTTTGACGTTAGGTTTCTCTGTCTCAGCGTTGCCATATATACAGATTTCTCTGTATTTATACAGATTTTCGGTGTGTAATACAGATTAGCACTGGATACAGATTTTTATACAGACTTTTCTAGTTCTATTGATTAAACTAACATAATATTCAACTTAAAACAGAATTAAGAAAGCTATATGACTAGATACCGCGTTACACATATAATTGCATGATTCTATTATTTATGGTTAATTTTTTCACAGCGTAATTAGTTAGTATGGCAGCATTACAAGTGTCACTCGCTCTGCTCGGGAAATCCCCAAAAGATTTTTGCGTGCTGTCCTCAGATCATATAAACAACAGGAGATATGCTCAGTAGTTGAAAATGTGTCGGAACCCGGTGTCTCCAGTTGGCCCCCACCACGCGCCAACTACTACATAATAAAAGCAATAGATACACAATCGCGCACACACTCGCATTTTATAAATCAGAACATACTACACAACCAATTATAAACCTTATCTCATCATACACAGCGTGAATTTACAATGCACCGTACAAAACTTATTCACACAAAAACATCTGTCGCTATCATTCACTCACAAAAGCCGGCAGCGGCTGCTTCACGAAACTATCGTGTGAGTGAGAGTATCAGTAAAACACTTATCCATTGCGCTATTAGACCAGCTGATTCACAGGTCGATTTGTACTTAGCAAGCAATGGTTTTTGTTCATCATCATTGTTCATCGTGTTTCTAGTACCACGAAGTAATGTTTTAATAAATTGAATAAGAAAATCATTAATATTTTAGTACTACGTGTGAAATGAGATGCCATCTTTCATGTAATTCACAATACAGCTGTTATTTTTGCAAACAATCACTGAACAACGCGGCATTTTGTCAAAAATCACGAGCAGTGAAGACGTCACAAGTTGACATTCGACTAATTACCGAAACTGGCATCAGGCCGCTTTGCGGCCAGATGCGTTCGCAAGTGCCACGCCTCCTTGCCATATCTCCTGTTGTTTATATGATCTGAGGTGCTGTCCAAGGTACTTCGCTGTCGCATTCGTTGCGTTGTGTGTGCGTAGGTAATACGTAAATATTTAAAAACGTTCATGCACTTTTATTAAATACATATAATATTGATTGTGATTTTGTACTGTGAACCATTATGGCATCTAAAAAACCGAGAGTGATGCAAAAATTTAATCGGAACTGGATGGAAGATTCTTCCTATAAGGCGTGGTTAAGACCTAGTAATAAAGGTGATTACTTTGCTTTTTGTACATTTTGTAACACAGATACGACGAAAACAAATAAACACGTAAATTCAAGTCCTGGTGGATGTAGCTCGCAAACATTAATGACAGATTTATTTTCAAACAAGAATATTGAACCAGTCAAAAGAGGAGAAATTTTGCTCGCAGCGTTTATAGCTGAACATAATATTCCCATGAACGTTATAGAACACTTGCCACAATTAATAAAAAACATGTGTCCCGATTCACAAATTGCGAAAAGTATTAGTTGTGACAGAACAAAAACTACAGCTATTGTAAAAAATGTGACTGGCATAACTGCAAAACAAATGATAATAGAAAAGTTATAAAAACTTAAATTTTCTTTAATCGTCGATGAAAGCACAGATAGGGGATGTGTTAAGCATTTATGCATATTAGCACGTTTTTTTGAAAGAAAAGTTGAGGATGCATTTCTTTGTCTCATACCCCTTAAAGAGGCCTTCCTTTCTTTTTTGAGAAAATCTGTTTTTTTGAGCCCTTTTTTTAGTATTTTTTAAAAACACGAAAATTTAAATTAAACTAATTGCACTCATGATTTTTTATTCAAATAACCAGTTCAGTTTTTTCTATTACGTCGCTAAGATCAAAAAATATTATTCGTATTTCATCAGTATGTAATTTGTATCTAAATATAATTTCCAAAACACATGAATTAAAAAAAACCGAGCGAAAAATACCGAGCAAAGCTCGGTCAACCGGGTACTAAAGATAATCAAAACTTATAACGTTAGTACTTATCCCTTGTTTTCCCTTGTTACCAATAAATCGATTTTGGTTTATTTGAATAAACAGATTTTATACAGATTTTAAGTTAAAATGGCATACAGATTTAATACAGATTTTAGCAGTTTCTAATACAGATAAAACGTTCAAGGCATCTGGCAACACTGCTCTGTCTACTCTATCTCCAGTTTAAATACAGTAATCTATGCTGTCTACGTTTGACGTACCTTTTATCAGTCTTCGTTTTGAATTTTGATCAGTTTTTAAAATAAAAGCAAAGGGTTAAATAGTGTTATACTATTTTAAATTCGAATATCAAACCAAAATCTTACAGCCCAATACTTTAAAAAGAGAAACTATTTCTAAATAATATACTAATTGATTTATATTGGTTGTAGTAAAAAATGTCAGGACCAGAAGTAGAGATTTCAGAAGGTAAATTAAAAGGAAAAGTTTGCAAAACCTATAATGGAGTACAATTTTACACATTCAAAGGAATCCCCTATGCCAAACCACCTATTGGCGATCTGAGATTTTCTGTAAGTATTATTGCCGCCACACCACAGGCTAATAGAATGCTGGTGCTGTAGATGCATTACGTTCATCCACATTGTGTCTAAATTTATGTTTTTATTCAGCTAATATCAGGAAGATGTATGTGGTAGAGCCATGCTGCAGCTATATTATGGCTTTAGCGTGAATGGGTCGGCTCGGAAGAGGGTTGGACCATACCCTCACGGAATGCTAACAAGAAACTTTTTACTGGCATATGAGGTATTCTATCTTAGTTCTAAGCAGGGCTCAGCAGAGACAATTTATCTATGGGGAAAGCATGAAATGTTATCCCTTGCTCAGTTTTATCCTTTCTTCGAGCATTGGCCTACTGGTGGATATAATTTCCACAGTAGATAAAATGGGAGATAACTTATATCTGTAATTATTGGCATTATAAGAAAATAACATAATATCTAAAATTGATGTCTACTCTAAATCACAAAGTCATCTTTTATCTTTGCTCATGATTTTAATAGTTTAAAGTTGGACTTGCCAATAATATAGATAATAAAGAGAATAATATAGATCACAGATAATATTTTTCATTTATGTTAATGATGCAGCACTGAACATGAACAACCTGTACTATTAAATTATGCCAATGAGTCGTTGAGACTCAATAGCTCAATAGTTTAGGGGTGACCATAATCCGAAATGTTGTAGGTAGGATCTTTAACCTGGATAACAATAGTCTCACAGGACCACCTGTGGCACTATTGTGGCACATATTTTTAGCACAAACATTACCATTATTTCTGGGGGAAGGGAAATATCAGATGAATAAATTATAACTTTTTTGTCATTACCAGTTGAACATTTAATGTGGACTGCCCTTTTCTTGTACTGAACCCTAGTTAGGAATGGTGGGTGAAATATATCAACATAGGTGCAGTCAATAGCTCCAAGGATATCTGGCAGACCTTGCTCTGCTAGAAATCCTTTAGCTTCATATTGCCTTGCTTGTTATATGCCTGAAAATGATATATACTTCCATATTACTAAAATGAAAGAAGTAGATGCACTGAAACTTGTTGTATTTACCTACACAGGAGGCTAATTAAATTATATTGTTCCCCACATTCTAATGATGGCCCCAATAACTTGGGTCAAGTATTTGCTGGTTATTTGTTGTTTGAGCTACAGCCATTCCATGGTCTTGACTCTTACCTCTCTGATAAACTACATCTGCCAAGAGACTTATAGATGTAAAGTACCTAGAAAAAATATTAAAATAAGTGTATGTATTGATTGCAAATATATAATGTTTTGTGTTACTTTATTATACACTGGTAGTCCAAGACTACAGAATTACACTTCTACAGACTACACTCTACAGAATTCATAGCTCTTTACACAAGTACAATCACAATCTATAAACATTTGAAACCGGTGTAGAAATTCGTTGTCGGAGAATTCCAATGGATTAAGTACTCTGATCATGTATCGATTGCTGATGTAATTTCCTTTCTTTTTTTGCAATTATTGATATGAAAATGAAGTTGCAGTAGGCGCGACACATCTTTTTTCATTAGGTTTCAGTTAGGTTCTTATGAAGGTTCCTCTTTTCGTACGGTTTCAGTTCTGGTATCAGTTCCGGATTGAGTTCCGATGTACTGGTTCTAAATACCAGTTCCTAGAACCTTTAAATCGGATGATATTATACCAGTTCCTTGTCACCCGATTGAAAGGTGAACATGTCATTGACCGAACATGTGGAATAGTTTTGATGTTCATCATGTATAAAATGTGTATAGACAAAATTAGATTTCTTTCAGCCCATTGTCAGTTTTTGTAATAATGATTAGCGTAACGGCTTTTTCTAAAAACTAGAACCTAACTACATGAGTAGACAAACAGAACAGAGACAAAGCTTCTTTAGAATGGGCATTATTGTTACCTATTTTGGGAGGGTTGTCAGAATATGTGAAGACAAATTAAACAAAATAATTGTTAAATAGTTTTATTATTCAGTATGATGGACTACTTTACAAATAGTAATTTGTTTGTCATTACCAGTCCAAACTTTAACTACTAACTACTTTAATAATTTTCTTTTTATAATTTTTGTTTTTTTAATTATTTATTGTTTCTTTCAATGGTGTGGTAAATTCTGAATCTAACATAAAGTTACTATAGCTGTTGCGGAGTTCTTTCGTGAGGAGACTATCCTGTCTATTGCAGCAGTTTATGGTGAAGATCATATCTAGCAAATAAAATTAAATTTAAAGGCTAAGTTTATAGTTCATGCTATTAACCGTTAAAAGAGTTCTCTTGTAAGGAGACAATGCTGGCTGCAGTAGTAGTTCATGATTCTTGTAACCCTGCTACTACCTATTGAAGAGATCCCTAATGAGGAGACAGTCATTGGCTGCAGCACCAGGTTATATCTATCATATAATTGCATTGTCACTGAAGTTACGGTGTACAAAATTACAACTCAATCAGACTTTGGGAAGTAGTTTAAATCTTATTGCAATATGTGAACTTAATATGCGTACCGGGTACATACCAACACACCCACCTACCTACAAATGTTTAGTAATATAGTATAATAACAATAACAAGGTAAAAATACACCATGTAGTACCCTCTTCTTATTAAAGAAAGGGTCATACAATACAATAATGGTACTTACTTGAAAAGGTAATAATCAAATATTTACTTACCTTTTGTACTCCTTGCGATAGGTAAAGTAAGATAAATTTTTATTTTTTCTGGTATTATTCATACATACAGTACAATAAACAACCATTATTAATAATACCACGTTTTTACATTAAAATACTTAAACTTGCAACTAATAAAACTAACAATGTGTGTCGCATTGACAATTCGATTTGTCAACTGGCCAGCGTAACCGGTTTTTTAAGTCTCGCTGTGTACGCGAGACGCGGCCAGTGGTCACGCACTACCCCGCGTGCTTTTAGTAGTACAACATTTGTGCGGTTGTATGAAGCTTTATCTATCTTCCGTTTGTTTACTCATGGGACCCGACCACACCCCAAACAAGTTTGGACTCGCTTTCGCTTTGCTTAGGAACTGAGAGGTAAAATAAGAGTTCTTAAAAGTTCTGGTTCCTGTTCCAGTATAGGTACTGGAACCCCTAAATAACTGTTTAATACTGGTATTTTGGAACCGTTTTCAATCTCTGCATAAAATTCTCCCCTTCAAATAATTTTTTTCTTTTATTTAGTCCCATGCTACGGGTGGAGGATATATGTCTACTCGTTGTCAAACAGAGAAATACTTCTCCTTCCCTCTGTTACCATGCTCTGGTATAAGGACAAGATAATTTTATCCCTTGTCAGTAGATATAATCGGGGGATAAGTTTTTTGTCTCCTGTCCATGTTAGCCCTGCAGGGAAGACAATGCATCTGCATATTGATTCTTAATTGATTATAGATGTAGATATATATGGGCCACAGCATCCACTTACCCATCACCTGAACTGTGCTTGCTTGTCACCTTTACTCTATAAAAAAGCTGCTGCTGCTGCTGTTGCTTATCTTATGGTTCAGTTTTCGGCAGCTGCACTTTACTTTTAGTACTTATTAATTTATTCATATGCACTTGTAGCGTGACAAAAAAATTGACACTAATACATATGTAGAAAGTTATAAGAAAATGTATAAAGTCACATGAAAAACGCTTTTAAATAGAATAGAATAATTTTTTATTCAACATAGTACTACGACCACTGGTTTGGAGAAAACTTATGTCCTGGTAAGAACCAATAAGAAACTCAGCGGGACATTTCTTTTAAATAGAATTAATGTATAATATATTACTTTATACAATTTTGAAATACACAGATTGCAAATATTCAACTATAAATTGTAGTGAGACTAGTTTAATAGCTAAGAATAATAATTAAATTATTTCCACAAATTAATTATCCGAAGAGTCGAGGATGAGCTAGTAGCGGAATACAGCAATTACACCGTGCCAAGCTAGAGCCAAGACGCCCTCTTCACAGCGACCGCTCCATCCGTTTTGTACAAGCAAAACAAGTAGTCGCACGGGCGCTACTGCAAGTGCAACGCGCAGGTATGCGGCGCACGTGTTGTTTACAAGAACTCTGGCTAGCTATAAAGACGCCGCTGCACGTGCAATGGTGCATGTGCCGTCACATACAACATTCTCATATAACACTAAGAATAACATTATCTCCTTCTGGGGTAGTCAGGTAAAAAGAAATTAAAATAATAACCTGACAATGGTGTTTCTTATTATTTTGTATGGCATTTTCAATACCTTACTGTAGGCTGCTGTTTGGCCAAAAATTACATCAGATGTAGCACGGTCTTATTCGAAGATTATCTTGTTATATGAAATAAGTTGATGATGAATTTCCACTATTTACAATGTGCTTGGAAAGAGAGGTAAAAAAATCTAATATTTAACAGGGTTCTTAAGGGCAAGGTCTTTTAATGTCCTTACATTAATTTCTTTGTAAATGTTATAAATTATTACAGTTGTTTATTGTATTTCTTCTATAGTGTACTTGATTTTTGTCTTCAATTTTAATAAAGGTTTCATTTTATGTTATAGATGCCTCAACTTCCAGAACCCTGGGATGGTGTAAGAGATGCTACAAAGGAATGTAACATTTGCGCACAATTTGATAGGGCAACTGCTACCTTTGTAGGTGATGAAGATTGTCTTTATTTAAATGTGTATACACCTCTTACTACAAATGAAGGCAAGAAATTACCTGTAATGGTATTCTTTCATGGTGGTGGCTTCTTATTTGGACATGGCACAGATGATTCTGCACACGGCCCTGATTTTCTTATTGAAAAAGAAGTTGTTATTGTTAGTTTGAACTATAGACTAGGTATCCTAGGATTTCTATCACTGGATCGAAAAGAAGCACCTGGCAATATGGGCCTTAGAGATCAAATGCTTGCACTTAAATGGGTTCAAAAAAATATTTCCCAATTTGGTGGTGATCCTAAAAATGTAACAATTTTTGGAATAAGTGCTGGGGGAGCATCTGTGGAGTATCTTCTTCTGTCCCCATTAACAAAAGGTTTATTTCATAAAGCGATTGCGCAATCAGGTTCATCCCTTTTGCATTGGGCTCAAAATGAAAAAGTTAAAGAACTTGCTGCAAAAATACCTCTGTTAAAGAAAAAAGTAATTAAAGATGAAGACCAGTTATTAAAATATTTAAAAGAAATGCCGATAAAAGAGCTAATACCAGCATCGATGTTAGCAATAGGAACCGATAGTAGCCGAGGAGGCATTCATTTCGGTTTCGTCCCTACGGTGGAGAAATTGGGAGATTGGGAACAATTTATTAGTAAATCTACATATGAAATGTTATCAAAAGGTGAATTTGCAAAAGTACCTTTTATGAGTGGATTTTGTACGCGCGAAGGACTCTTACTTTTACCCCTTTGCCCTTCTAAACTTGACAGTTTAGTGACCGAAAAATCGTTTATCTCGCACCTGCCATTTGATTATGATGATACAGATAAACATGAACTTGAAACTAAATTAAAAGCAACTTATTTAGAAGGCGAAAGAACACATAAAGATGACGATTACTATGCAATAGATTTCTTTACAGACGTTGATTTTTTCGGCGGCATATATGTAGCGACATCTCTGATAGCAAAAAATAATGCACCTGTATATTTCTATGAATTCGCTTATGATGGAAATTTGAATTATTTAAAAAAGAAGATGAACATTGAAAGGGAAGGGGCGTGTCATGGCGACGATGGCGGATATTTGATTAAGTCTGATTTATTAAAGAATGAGGACATTCTAGATAAAGATAAACTGGTACGAGACAGAATGGTTGCAATGTGGACAAATTTCGCTAAATATGGGTAAGTTTTAAATAGATTAGGACAATGAGACTAATGTCATATATAGTAGTTATTTCTGAATCATTACTTAAAGTTTTGGAATGATATACACAAAATATTAGTACATGCTAGTCAATGAAATATGACATGGTATGGTGACTTAATGCTCAAGAATCGTTGTTTGAACCTTGTTTCTTCTTCTGAATTTCAAAAATATTGAAAGCTAGTAACATAAAAGCAGGTAATATATTAGCCACATAAAAGCCCACCCTTTGCAACTTTGCAAGGATTGAAAAATACTGTTCTCATATCTGGACCAAGCATAGATTACTATAATACATAATTATAGTATTCTATGGGGCCGAGGCATCCCTTTTTTTTTTTTTTTTTTTTTTTTACATGGGGAAATGCCTACGCATACCCGCCTCGCGGGGGCAAGGACGGGTTATGTCGGACTCGCACCGACTAAAACCCCATGATTGTTCCACCTTTGTCGCATATTGGTAGGGCTACGGGAACGCTTTCGCACACATCCGCGGCCCTTCTAGCGCCTGCCGCCCCTCGGCAGCACCTCCTCGGGAGAGGAAAATTCCTCCCCGTTCTCCTTCCCAGGTAAGGCGCACCAGAACACATGGCGCGCCTTCCTTCACGGCCTCCAATTACGTCTGTGCAACAGACGCCCCCGCGTCCGATGCACAAAGGCCATGGGGCCAGGAAAAACGAGCACTTAGAAGTACTAGCCTTCCCGACCCCAGCGGCGGATCTGGTCTATGGCTCCGCCGCCAACCAAGATTCGGCTGCGGAGGGTAGGGAGAGCGGCGCCTCGCAATACCGACAATCCTCTCCCCCCGCAGCCCCACCACCACCGCATCAACGGTGCGGCCCCGTTTGAGTCGCGAAGGATAGGGCGAGTGGCGCATCGCCATACCAACACTCCTCTTCCTCCGCGACTCCACCTCGGCTGCAGCGGTAGAGGGTGCGCGAGTCCCCACTCGCTGCAGTCCACCAGAACACATCCGAAGTGGGCTCCCCAAGCCCACTCGGAGTGGCCACCTCAGGCCGGCCCTTCACCTCGGGCCAGCCACGTGGGTTCCTCTTTGTTCACCGTGGACCGACCAAGCCACGGCTACTAAGCCCCCCCGCCACGACAAGGCGGGAACCCGTTCGGGGGGGGGGGGGGGCGAGGCATCCCTGTACCCACTTCTTTGCATTTGACGAAAAGCGACTCGAATCGTCGATGGCCAAGCTGTCAGTGTTCTGAGCGATTATACAAGTTGATTTCAGCTGCTAAATTATACCATCTTACACTGTGACAGAACTCTAATTACCACCTTAATCATCTAAAAAGAAATAAAGTACCGTATTTATTTGTAAAACATTGGGCACATATAAATAATAATAAATACGCCCTTCGAATCGAATTTCCGTCACAGTGGCCAGTCTTAACGTAAACAAGCCATCTGCGCAGGACGGGGTAGCAGTGGCGAAGCCTCCATAGAAGCCGAGAAGCCGGGCTTGCGCTTTCAAACTGCTCAATCAATAATATCAACTAATAAAATAACTGTTTCAAACTATGTCAAATTTCCCGCGCGCTCTGCTGTCATAAAAAAAGGAGTTGAATTAAGCGGTCAGTCGACTCTCGCACGCGTTGGCTTTTTACCGGGCTTTCGAGAAGACGACAAAACAGCTTGGAATACTACTGGGTATAATGATTTAAATAAAGTATCTGGAGCCGTTAAAAGGCATATGAATTCTCAAAAACACATGAATGGTAATTTTGTTTAGTAATTTTGGAAAAAATCAGATTGAAATCTCTTTGTCGCGTCAGTTATCCGAGGAAATTACAAAACACAACATGCGTGTTGATCACAACCGTAGTGTTTTTCAAAGATTAGTCGATATTGTTTGCCATTTAACAAGAACTTCCTTTCAGAGGTCACGATAAGTCGAAAACTTCATTAAATAGAGGCAATTTTTTAGAACTCGTATCGCTTCTTGTTAGAACTTGTTAGAAAAGCATATGCAACATCCAGTGGCGAAGTTTATTATAGAAATTATAGAGTATTATAGAAGACCAGAAGCGGGGCTTGCTCTATAAAACTGCTCAATCAATAATATCAACTAATAAAATAACTCGTAAATTATTTCAAACTATTTCAAATTTCCTGCTCATGACCTCGTAGCATATAATATGTAACGTCAACACTTGGCAGTTTGCTTTCAATTCGAAATACACTGGACTATCAAAATTAATGAATGCAAGGAGTTGATTTTGTTGTCCCTCTCGCACGCTTTGGCGTTTGACCGGGCTTTCGAGAAGAAGATCGCTCCCTTTCTAACCTGTGGCAAAATGTTCTATAATGAAATATGACTACGAAATGTTTATATAGCAATTACTATGGAACTAAAAGCCGTGCTTTGCCCTGAAGTTGGTTAGGAGTGCGTTAGCGAGTGGGGGTACGGGCGATGCGTTTGCAAGTTCACTTCACATTTCAATGTTTACGTTTGTTTTTGTTGTGTCTGTTAAAAATTTATGCTTTTTCAAAGATTTTTTAGCGAAAATGGGAGGATAATAGTGTTCATTGTGAGGAATATAAGTGTATAGAAGTGCTAATCGGCAATTTTAATTGAATAAACATTTCTTAATACTTGTAGGTACCGGACTCTTTAATATTAAAGTATAATTATTCTAGGTGTATTTAAAGGTTTAACTCAATACTTATATTATCACATGAGTTAAAAATTTCTTCTTTTTATAAGTTTAATTTTATACAAATAATTTTTTCAATCTTTTTTTAATGTGAAGCCCAAATTTTAATGTAATAAATTAAATGAATACATGTATTGAGGTTTTTAAAGAATATTTACTTTAGTCATTCAGTTCAGTATATAAAATTTTAATAGCGCCATCTACTTAATACTACAGGTGAAGTAATTTTATCGAACGAAAATTTATTGATTCTCACGGTGGTACGTAAAGATTACGCTAGATGGCACAAACACGCTATCGGCTAATTTAATATTTATATTATTCTTCTAAGCATATAATTTAAACAAAATAATTTCGATGTTTCACACTGTCAGGCGTCCCTTTTTTAATTTTGTACATAGTTTGTTTGTACTTTGTTCATGCTTTTCTTTTGTTCATGTATTGTATTGTATGTAAATATCGTTTTCTTTCGCTTAAGCAAACCCAAACGGCTCTTTTAAAAGCCACCGAAGGTATGCAATTGCTGATACGTCATACAATCTAACTAGCAGTAATATGCCTTCTGTGTGCTTTGTTAAACACGTCCTCGACAGCATTGAATGATGGAGACAGATCAAGATTGGTGTATTTTTATAAAACTGCTAAAAACGACAAAACCATATCTTGGGCTTGCCCTAGTTTGGAGCCCCAGCTTCGCCACTGCAGGGTAGTGCAACAGTGCGTGCGCAAGCACAGGTGCGCAGGTGCACTCTCTTTCCTCACTCTCATAGTCTGATAGGATGGCAGTTCATAACGATCAGAAAAAGATCATTCAACGGCTTTAAGTGCTTTCTAAGGCAGTCCATTTCGGGTAGGAAGTCCGCATACAAGTACAAAAAGTAGCCATATACACAAGGTGTACGGTTGGAAAAGATCTTGCATTTCTTGTAATTTTTATTAATATTGATATAATAGCTTTACATAATTGTAAGAGTTATTATGGTGTTTAAGTAATTTTCTGAGGATAATTTCCGGGAGAGCGAGGATTTGATTCACCGATTCCTTCGATATTTTCGTCAATGCTTAAAATATCATTGTCATAACTACATCCTTTCACATGTCTACTGCTGAATGTATACCTTCCATAAGGAATGTCACTAAACAGGGTCCCGAGCCACTTGCATCTTCCCAGTTCATCACTCCATCTAAGGGAAGCTGCCATAATAACAAACATACATAATGTCTCTTTTTATAATTAATAGTTTCATTACATTTTAGTGACCCTACACCGAAAATTGATGATGTGATAACCACAAAATGGGAACCAGTCGGTGATAACGAGATGGCATATCTGGTCGTGGACGATAAATTGACAATGAAGAATAAACCATATCCGAGAAGAACAAAATTGTACGAAGAACTTTATAAAAAATTTAACCGTTTTTTGTGATGACTAGTAATGTAAATTTTCTTATATTTAAATTTCGGGAGCAGATATAGCCGATAGAAAATATTTTAAGGCTGTTTTTTTTAAATTTTATCAATAGCATGAATTTTTACTCAAATTACCTATATACTTACAGATAATAAAAGTGTTAATTGCAGATGTCTGTACATTTCCTATTTTTGTAACAAAAGTGTTTGGGAGAGACTGAAAATAAGTAATTAAGTATACTTCTATCATTTTTAGAATGGTCTGTCTGTCTGTTTGTTTATGAACATATCCCATATTAAATACTGATTGATTTTTATAGAAACGTTAAAAAAATAAAGCGAATCTTTGAGTTACACTTTGTCTTAGTTTCATTAAAATCGGGTTATTCAACAGAAATCGTAATAATATTGTCTCGGGGTATCTATATAGTTTTCTCATCTGGTTGGGTTCCATAAATATATAATTATTTTTATATAAATATACATACATATATATCCATAAATATATTATTATTACGATTTCTGTGGTTCATTCTATCAAAACTTATGATTAATATTCTGTAGTACGAATTTGAAGTTATAGGTATGAATTTGTTCGATGATGGCATTGAGTCATCAAGTGCATTTTTAATTTAATTTCAGAAATCGTAATTAAGAGGGCATATGCGTTTCGCGTCGAAAACTACATGTTTTATGGTTTTTCCAAAGGCGATATCGTAACGATGTGAGGAGATTATTTGCTGAAAATTAGGGCTTTAGAAATATGAAGTCTTTATTTAGTACATAGCAATGCATAATCAGAGTTATCTTTCAGGTCGAGTACGACGAGTTATTATAAGCTAAAATACTTTATTTTAAGCGTTATTATAATGGAATATAAAGTCTTTTAGTGTATAGCGAAACCTAAATTACGAAAATATTTAGATTTAATATTATAAAATAATATTATAAAATCGCCAAAACTGTCTACTTCAATGTAATTTTTTCAATGTATTTGGTTATAAACATATCTATTTTAATTATTTTATCCAAATACATGTAATGTTTATCCAAAAAAAAATTTAGCTCGTTTTATTTTGTCAATTATTTTATATAATTATTTTAATAATACTATAAATCATCATGCGCAGACGCCGTTCGATTCAGTACGCTCCGGGTAATCCCAACGATAGGGCGTATTACTTTTTCTCACCGACACCGGGCGATCGCGTTTATACACCTATAGGACTATACTACACTATACTATAACTAGATACCTATAGCACCATCGAACATTTCAAACGATTGAGACTTTTATAAGCGATATTTTTGATAGTAAGTAATTTTGAAATATGTTTATGATAATAATATTTAAATATTAAGAGGATAGAGTAAGTCAGCTCAAATTCTAATTTCGTCCCCACTTGCCCGCGCGTCGTATGCTATATACCGACATGTTTGTAATCACTAATACTGTAAGTAGAAAGGTCGTTAGACACTTATTTCATTAGGTTTATCATATTTATGCCTGTTTCTTAACGCCAAGCCAGCCGCTTCTTATTTTTATCACGGTTATTTCCCATTTTAATTTTACGTCGTACTCTTGCGTAATGTATATTCTGATCGTAAGCGACACAACCTCCCCGTCCAAAGGCCGAGGCGAAGTGACCGTGCTGCAGGAATCACGCTTCAAAAGGCCAATAGTTTAGGTAATTTCTTTTTACAGTAAAAATAATGGTATTTAAAAAAAAGTAAATAACATAAGCACTGCTTTATAGTTAGTTCAGTTAGTATGCAAGGTTTCATGATCTTATTTAAAGTATTTTATGAATAACAGCGGTTTATTGTTTATTTTGGAGGTAACTTTGGATTTTTTTTCTATCGAGAAAATTTTATGAAGTCGTGTTTTCGTCTTTTTTTTTAAATCTTTATTAATATAAAATACACAGATTTAAAATAATAATAAACATCGCCAAACTGTGCAACAGTTTGTTGGCGATAATGGCGCTCTTTTGTAAGGGTTAAGTGCTCGTAGCGTGCAACTAAAGGCAACTATTATAGCCTCACGCTCGTCCTGATACGCACACAGAGATAACATTGTAGTGTGCGTCAATATTACGCCGTTCCAAAGCGATCGCGTAGATTTCGACTTGGACATATTTGAATATGCGCTCTTAAATGATGTGAAATAATTATTTAATAAATACTTAAAAATGAACTTAAAATTTATAATATAAAAAGTGGAGTAGTGCTAGTAATGTTGTATTTAAGATTTTTACTAAAAATTTTCTGCATTGTGTAAGGGTAGGCTAATCGTGCGATAGGCTACTACTAGTCCAGGAGAAATCGGCGCATGAGTACCGAAAACTATTTTCAATTTTTTAATGCGATTCTCTTCAAATTGTCCTACTGATGATATACTCGTAAATGCGTGTTGCCATGGGGCAACTCGGTGCCATATTGTTTAAACTGATTTGTTTTTCAATCGCGAGGAATTGTAATTTTCAAACGGGACAATTACATTCTTTGATGAAATACGAATAAAAGGATCTGACTTTACAATAAAGTTAATATATTTGGAGTTATGAATTTTTAATTGTTTGAAAAATTCCCACTTTTTATTTTGACCTATTAAAAATACATAAAGAAAAAGAATAAAATATAAAAGATATTTTATTTATACTTTTTGATAGAGTTGATATTTTTCGGACTTATAAATTTTTAATGGCACATTTACATTATCCACTGTATATTGTAAAAAACGTCAGTGCCATATAAGTGCCGAGGTGATTTCATAAGTGTTTCTTTTTACTAATTTTTGCACGCGAAGCGTTGTCTAATCGAGGAACGAACTCACGAGAAACGCTAGAAATCTTGATTTTATTGAGGAAAACCACTTGTATTTGTCATACCGCAAATACTACAAGTTCTAAAAAAAGCACAACGATACAATGTGTCTATATATTTTATTGAGATTAACTCACTAATAAAAAGGAAGCTTAAAAAATACACGTTGTGAAACATCGGTTTATGTGAGACGTAATTCTTAACAATCATCTATAATCATCGTTTTATGCATTTTATCTAGATTAAAACAATTATTTTTAGGTGGTAGAGTTGTACTGCAGCTATATTATAGTTGTAGCACGAATGGGTCTGCTCCACCAGGGGAGGACGATTTCACAGATTACCAACTGCGTTTTGATTCGTTATACTTACTGAGGATAGATAAATCCAAAGAGGATATCCAAAATCTTTTAAGCAAGAAGTTTAGTTTTTAAGTGTTATATTATTTTTAAAACGTGTTTCTGCCCGTCCCCTAATAGGACTATAATATATAAACCAATTTGATGCAGATGGTTATCCCATAAAGACCAACGTGCTGGTGATAGTCGATGTTAATTAAATAATGTTAGGTTTAAAAATTAGTAAATGAAGTGAGTAGGCTTGTTCTACTTGGTATGTACTAAAACTTTATTTAAAAAAATGACAAAAAGTTTTGACAATCACGTTATTTTTGTTGGATTAGTAAATTATTTTTCGTATTTTTCATAGATTTCTTCGAAAATTGTCATTTTATTTGGTTTGTAGTTGCTTTGCACTTTAATTTCCTTGTTAATACTCAAGTAAACTGGATCCTTTTCCGTATATAAAGGCCATTCTACCAAATTATCCAGATTTCCATCAGGGGTAGGGGAACTGAAAGAGAATTTAATGATTTCTTATATTTACGCGAACACTATACATTGATTAAAACTACTTTTACGGATTTTATCGCGTTTAATTGTACTTTTAATTATTTTTATTTTTAATTCCCGATGTTTCGGGTGCTTTCCAGCACCCATGGTCACGTGGGACTGAGGTGACTGACGTGACCAATGTCATTGTTAAACCCGGAGTACCTTCCGCTTTTTTATTTATTGTTTATGGTCCGATCTACACTGTATGAACTTATGCTATCTTGAAGTCTTGCAGTTGTGTGCTTAGTGAATGTGAAGCATCAACGTTCCGGGAAGTCTGCGGTTTGTGTTCATATCCGAGACGGCTCCAACCATTACATCAGATTTGATAGACTACAGATCCTCGCGAAAGAACACCGATTCCTACCAAGGATTATACGTGAGGCTATTGAAATTAAAAAACACCCTAATTTCAATAGAGAAGGAGGCTGGGTACTACCACCTGCTTGGGACCCTATAATCAATAAAATTAAAACTAAACCCAAGCACACAACTGCAAGACTTCAAGATAGCATAAGTTAATACTGTGTAGATAAGCTGCAGTGAGTATGGACCGGTCACGTAGCTCGAAAAACTGTAACTATATGTAAACGAAACGAATGAGTTAGAAAAGGTTTTGAGTGACAACCTCGTACCGGTAAGCGAAGTTTTGGGCGATTTCCTACATATCAAATAATTAAAATTTGTTCGAGAACATGTTTATCACTATGGATTGTACTTTTCCCTTCTCCAAACCTCTTTCAGAAATAGGAGTACCTAACCTCCTAATTTAAAAATAGTTACTTTAATAAGAAATGCTAATAGATAACATACCCAAATGTAGCAAAGTTAGTCCACATTTTGCTCATAGTGTTTCTTACTATAAGGTCTTCCTCATCTGCTTTCTTCGTTATTTCATTGCTTAAAACATAACCTACGTCGTCAATATGGGCTGCTCCTTTTCTCATTATACCAAAAAAGATCTTAAAAAAGTTCAGTTTGCCATCATATGAAAATTCATAAAATCGTACGGGCACACCTCTTTGAGCCATTAATTTTCCAGACACCCAAATTCCAGATACAAAATCAAGGTCGCCAAAAAAATCTACAGCGAGCTTATCTTTATCATCTTCAGGTTGAATGTTCTCCGAATAGGTTTGTAAGAATTTAGCGCTGTATTTGGTATTATCGTCTGTGTCAAAATTAAAAGACCAAGATTCAATAAAATTCCGTTTGTCCAAAACATCTAAGATTGCTTTCGGCTCTATCAAATTCATTAAGTAACCTTCCTTATCACAAAAGCCTTTAACAACGGGCACGTGACTAAATAGTCCTTGTTTTAATAAATGGTAAGGTTGTTCCGTTAGGAAAGCTTCTCCATTATTGAAATCCTTTTCGATTGTTGGAACAAATCCAAAGAAAATTCTTTTTTCTGTATATTCTTCGGAGATTTGAAAAGCAGTAGCGGCTAAAATGTTGCCGGATGTATTTAATAAAAATTTGTAAATAGCAACATTATCTTCTTCAGACCCCTTATAGTCTAACTTTTCAGCAACTTTATACGCTAATTTCTTAATATCATAATTGACCGCCCAATGATTAAGACAAGAACCACTCTGAAGGATAGCCTTATGGAAAAGTCCTTTTGCCATTGGTGAAACAATTAAGTATTCCACAGAAGCAGCACCAGCACTAACACCAAATATAGTAACGTTATCTTTGTCACCACCGAAATGACATATATTGTTTTGAACCCATTGAAGAGCTTTAACCTGATCTTTAAGGCCCATATTTCCTGCTGCCTCCGGAATATCTAAGGACAGGAATCCAAAGATAGATAGCCTGTAGTTAATTGTAACTATTACTGTATTGTGTTCAATAAGGAAATTTGGACCATTTTCACTCTTTAAAATTCCGCTTCCATGTATAAAGCCGCCGCCATGTATAAACACCATTACAGGTAGCAGTTTAGCGTTTTCATGAGGAAGAGTTGGGGTATAGACATTTAGATAAAGACAGTCTTCGCTTCCTATAACTTTACCACCAATCATATCAATTTGCATTGCTGTATTCTCTTTGTTGGCAACTGTGACATCTTTTTCGCCTTCCCATGCTTCTGGTGATTGGGGACTCTGTAAAATCGGTTACAATACAGTTATATTTCTTAGAATAGCTTTTATACCTGATTTGGTTGCATCGGTAGTATATTTAAAAACACAGTACGAAAGGGGCTAATATTTAGGTAATACCAAAGCTTTTTAATGAAATAGATTGGCTAAGGCAAGGTAGACCTAATTGCAAATTAACAATTTAAAAAAACTTGGGAATTATTTTGTGGATAAAATGCTGGATGTATGGCCATTTAGAAAACCGTTATTTGTTTGTAATATTTAAAAAATATATCCGGATTATATTTACAATTTTTATTTTGTTGCAATGTTATATGGGTGGGGTGTTGTATTTGGAACTGATAGAGTGTGGAAATTATAGTGTTTAAAATAGATGTTTAAAATTTCTATTTATTTGTTATATTATGTGGGTTGAGTACTTATTTAATTATGTAATATAAGAGTGCATTTATTCGCCAACAAACTGTCTTTACAGTTTGGCGAAGTTATAAAATTATGTAATGTTTTTTAAAAATTATTAAATATTGAGGTGGGTTACAAATTATCACGCATGAGGGCAATTATAATTAAGAGGATTGTGAAGATGTAAATTTTCATACAAGAAGTGATAACGTATTTCCTCCCGTAAACAGTATAATTCTCGTATATTTTGGAAATGTTGTAGATATAACGAAAAACTTAGTCCTTACATTTTTTATTTTAAAGAAATATTACGTACGCTATAAGTTATTAGCATGTGAATATCTATATTTTTAACTTAAAAATATCCTCGAGCGTTTTTTTTTGTAAATTAAACTAAATTGAATTACTAAAAAAAACGTACATACCTAAAATTGTTTCATTTCGTAAAGGTTTGGGGGGGGGGTGTACGTTATCGCCCGAAACCATATTTCAAAAAGGAAATGTAAACTTTCTATCGCACGATACGGCGATACAGAGCGAGCGGTTATGGAACAGATAGCTTGAACTAGATATTTTTAACTTATTTCTCGCGCCGCGTATCGATACTTCACAATCCTCTTAACTTATAGTTCATAAAAAATAGATTGATCTCTGCGACAGCTGTCACTAAAAATCACGCCTATGAAGTCCTGAATTTCTTACTAGTACAGACAGTACCTGGCAATGTCATACTTTATGGACATGCCGACCTAATTAGTGCATGCCCATAAAGTATGACATTGACAGGTACTGTCTGTACTGTACTACTAAGAAATTCAGGACTTCATAGGCGTGATTTTACTGACAGCGGTCGCAGAGATCAAGCTATCTTTTATGAACCATAGAGTATATATTATACTACTGTTAAATACTCTAAGCCTCTTAAGCACGACGACTTCCCTGCAAAGAGAAGAGAAAGGTGTCCAACTAAGGACTTTTGCTGACTCATGAAGGGCACTAATTGTCCAAACGTAGTTTGAGACCCTTGTGTATAGAGACTCAATGAAGGAGTATTCAAGTTTTCGACCTTGGGATGTACCCACGGTGAATAGTTTTTTTTTACAAAATAACTCGTTTACGGGTGACTCATTAAGAAATTTGTTTTTGGGTGGATTTTTCGCAATAATTCATTCGCTAAGTCTCGATCAGGTGCGCCTTGTGTAGTTGGATTTGATATGATATAACATTGTAAGGACTCAAAAGTAACATTCTATCTAAGTCTTCAGACCGGCGTATAGTGAAAGCGAGATCAGGTGGACTGTTTATAATCTATCATCTTCGGATTTAAGACGATAGATTATAAATGTTATTACATACTTAGCAAAATATCAAATTAGTCTTTAGTCGAAAACAATTTTTGAGTAGATATTATAAGATATCATAACCTTAGCTGATTAACTAAAGTGGGTGAGCTCAGCGTAATATCTCATGGAATTCTATTGTGAGGATATGCAGGTGACTTGAACACTGTCTTTTTTTCGCACGTACGAGTACTTTACCACTCTCTTTTGATACAGAACAATGGTCGTGAATTAAGAAATAGGTACAAAATTAATAATGCCTTAATATTTAGATTAATTAGTAAAAATAATTCTTTTCTGACAATATTCACGCATATGCTATATTATATTTTACTCGAAATTATATTATAGTAATGAGATTCCTGAGCTTCTCAGAAACGTATTCTAAGATTAAAATAAAGTAGTTTATTACTGTTGTAAACAATCATGTGTTCGTAATATAATCACAGTGATTAATTATTATAATAGTTTGTGGCTTGTTATTTTTTTAATAACAATTTTTTAAATAAGTATTTTACCTTAAATCTTAAATCTCCCACAGGTGGCTTTGCATATGGTATCCCCAAGAACTCGTAGTATTGAAATCCATTATCATTTTGTGATTTTCCACCTTTCAATAAACCTTGCTGTATAGACACAGTGGCCATATTTGTTCTAAACCTTTAATTTACTGTTTCTAAATGATACACAGCAATTAGAGTTCTCGTAATATTTTTATCAGTAATTTGTAACGATAAATTATGGATAAGATTATTTAACATGTACACGCAACGACTACACAGCCCGAACTGTGTATTCATCGTGTAGAGTAGTCGTTGTGCACAGTGCACACTGCACAGTGCACACGTCACCTAAAGTAGGTATATCGTACTGACATATGACATTATTACGCCGATATAGGCCGAAAAGGCATTTTGAAAAATGGGTTTTTAATAGAGATGGGCTGAATAATCGTTTTATATTCGGTATTCGGCAGCTTTACCGAATATTCGTATTCGGCCTAATATTCGGCTAAATCACTGAACAATCGTTTAAGTTTTACTCAAAGTGTCCACTGTATTGTAATGTACGAATTCAATACTGCCATGTCTTTCATTTTTTTATAGAATTGCGTGACTAACGAACACCCACTCCACCTGATGGGAAGTGGACGCTGTGATCCATAGACATCCACTTTTATCCTCAACTAAGGATCGCATGCAAATGTGTTATCATCCATGAGGACTAAGATGGAATGCCTCGCTTCCAGTAAAAAGGGTCTCCGGTTCTCTACACTCACCATACGAAACACAGCAGCATTACTATTTTACGCTATATTATTTTCATAATTTTACTGTTGAAAGTATATTTTATTTATGGGTGAAATGTACTTGTATATATGAGCAGTTCTCACCAAAATTGTACCGCCTTAAATTTAGATGTCCTTTATGTTCGTGTTTATTTTGTGACTATATAAGACACAATATTTATCTGATTTTTTTAAATCTTTTAAAGTCATATCTATAGATATAATTAATCACAAATAAAATACTACCAGAAGCGTTTAAAAATAATAAAATATTTATTTTCTGAAACCTGTTTATTTTTTGTATAGATTGTAGATTTTCCTATCCCCTATCACATGATTTGAAAATTGATTTTACTAAAAAATAACATTTTAGGAGTACATCTTTCCATTCTGATTAATCACATTACTATTTATTTACACAATGATACCTTTGAACATGTATTTACTTATTTAATTTGTTAATGTTTTCAATTTATTTGTTGTCCTAAATTTAACGCAATTTTGATTGTCAACATTGTTATAACATATATATAACATTGTTATACCATGATATTTCACATATTTTGTAAAAACTACTACTTTTTTGGATGTTTTTAATGCTATGTAAACATTTTTCTCCATGTCTAAGTACTTTCATCTTAAATTGGTAGGCTGACATGTATTCTGTGTCAAACAATCCGTGCACGAGTGTCGTGGGTACGATTAAACTCAAACTTGTTACTGGACTTTAAACAGTAAGTACATACTTTATTAAAAAGAACATTTTTCTAATGATTTCTATGTACATTCACTCTTGTTTTCACTATTTTTTACAAAGTTAGCTAATAAAATAATATTTTTAGGCGGTAAAGAATCGCATAACCTCAAATTGTGTTACCTCAATTTTGTTACTTTTGAGTAGGTAACGTATATGTTGATCGCATTGGTAACACAATTGATATCATTAAGGGACGAATACATTAGCCTACTGCCAACGAATAGAAAATATTAGAATATGAAATGTATGTTTAACGTTAGGTAAGTATTTGTTTTTCGCTCTCGTATAATCTGCTGAATATATTTAATTGAAATTCAGAACGAATTTCATGTTGGCGATACCATACATAGTTTTTAGCCATGATTTATTTTAAACAGACTTCCGAAAAAAAAACACCACACAATTCGACCACGTATGTTTTTGAGCGGTTTCAATTTTTTTGACCCCCTCTTAAATCGGTGTGTCCCACATAATTAAATATTTTTTTTCTAAATATAACCGTAGTGTTGAATAAAATACTGGATTTAGATGGTAACTCAATTTGTAAACTAGTACTTAAAATAATAGTAATAGATATTCATGCAATAAATTAATTAAAAAAAGTTTTTTTTTATAATGAAAGACCACTGATTTACTTGTCCTATGAGTAAAATGGTAACAAAATCTTGAAATTACTTGCCTTTTTCCTACGAAAGCATACGACAGTTATGATTTAAAAATCATACACAGTGATATCTAAACGTAATAAAACACATTAACTTGCAGTATATTATGTATAATAATTAAGAAATAATTTTAAATATCGGGTCGTAATTTAGGGTCACCTGACATGTCAAGTATTGTTACTCATTTTAGAATATTATTTTAAACTACTACACATTTTTTATACACGGTAATGGCAACACGAACGTTCAATTATCAAACTGCCATTTTTTAAAAACGTTGTTCCGTTGTGATAGTCTAAAAGGACGAGAGTGTTGTTACGCAAGAGTTACTTCAATATTTTTGTCAAGGTAAGTTATCGAATTTTAAATGATTTTTAATATGTATCTACGTATTATAGTATTTAGAGTCATGCATTACAATCTAAAGATGTAATATAAACTATTACAAATGCTTATATACTCACTGTTTTCTTTTTTTAAACATTATAATATACGAGGTCCGCAAAACGTTACTTCAGTTTGGTTACCATGTTCATAGTAACGTTTAGGCTGACCAAGAAAGTAACCAAACTGACTGCTAAGGTAAAGTTTACACGGCGCTGTTTCTTATATTGATTTTATTTAATAATTTAAATTTCATTTAAAAATTCCTATATTGATTTTATTTAATTATTTAAATTTATTCATTTTACTACAATTTCATCTTTATAAGTTATATTGTCTTTTGTCACGAATTATTATTAATGATTCATTCGTTTCAGTTACATGATTAAAAATAAATTTTTGGGTAGATATTTTAATCATAAGGAGGTGATATTTATCGAGCCTTACTGAAATTAAGGTCATTAGTTACTGATATTTTAGGCTTTATAATGCCGCTCACTGCCGCTGAAAAAATGAAAAGGTATAGAGAAAAGTTGAATAAAGAACGGCCTGACGAGTATGAATGAAGCTCAGCGGAAGCGCAATATAGCAAGAATAAAATTAAAAAAGGAAAGTATCCGAAATGAGCATGACAGAAAAAACAGAGCAAAGAGAAAATTGGAAAGAATATCAAAGAAAAAGTAGAAAATCCAAAAAATGTAATTGAAGAGCCCAATACCCCTCCAATCCAATCAGAAAATCTGTAAATAATAAATTAATATAAAAATTAAAGCAATAACTAAAAAAATTAATAAGCTTTCAGTCATTAGTCAGTGACGTATACTGATGATACTGTCAATATGGGAGGTTTAAAACTACTTTCTATAAAATAATAATAGTAATTTTTATTTTATAGAAAGAAAGAAAAGTTAAAAGAAAGTTAGAAAGTAGGTTTGGAAAATACTTTAAGTTAGTATCCTGTTTTATTAATTTACAAACATAAATAGGTACAGAGTAAATTATATTATATATGAGAGAAATAAAACAATTAATGTTGTTTTGTATGGGTAGGTGTTTGATGTGCAATTCCAGTGTGTTCCTAAAGATTTATAGATGTGATTTGAAAATGTGAAGCTAATTGTGAAATAAAAAAATTATTTATACTATTTTTTTTGTAAATGAATAGACTAAATATGTATCATAGCTAGCGAATATAAGAATAAAAGAGTAAGTAAAACACAGGTTACAGAGATAATAAAAATGTATACTTAATAAGAAAATAGTTTAATAGTTCACAATCATGAGAACATGCCCTTACAATTTTGAACATGTCAACTTTGTTACTGTCCCAAAAAAATGTGAACATATTTTGTATTTTTTTGCTTATTTAATTAAGTTTTAAATGTAAATAATGCAGGTATTTTAAAGAAAAGACCATAATCTTTTATGATCATAATATTTTTGTTGAACTAAGATGCTGCATTTTATGTGACCTAAAAAATTGGTGTTAACTTAGAACCAAGGTAACAAAACCAGTGAGAATAATGATTTATTTTTAATTTAGAGGCCTAATTTGTGTTAATTATTGCTCGTTTATTTTCCTTATTTAACAGGATGTCATTTAAAATTAAAATGTTTGATTATTTTAAAGTGTACTCATTTATTTTTGTTTTTATAACAAGTAACAAACCTGATTCTAAATCCTAATAAAGATTCACATTTAGTTACATTTTCCGGCGAAACGGGGGATTTTCGAAGTTTTTGATATAATTTCATCATTTTCAATAAATTCTCTAGGCTATGCTATTTATTTTAATAGAAAATTTTTATTCTTAATAATATGTTAACAATTTTAGTAGGGGGTACAAAAAATTTAATTCGCCCTTTTGCTTTTATTTAACTTGCACTTTTCGTATGTAAGTAAAAATATGTCCGTCAAAATTTGCAAACCATTTTTCAATGTTGGTATCCGATTGAGCTATAATTTTTCAAGCACTTTTAGTTTTTATCACAAAGCAGTTTTTTGACAGATTTAAACTGATGTCACAGACAGGAGTGTCTCCCCATGAAGGAACTGCTTAATGGTTAATAGCAACTGAACGAAATTTAGTATGCGTATAAAAGCTTGTCTGCAAAAAGTATTGTTATATTTAAAACTTATTTTGTTTGTGTTGCATGACCGATTTTCATAATTCTTTTTTTGGTAGTAATAGGTTATTCCACTTTTTATTAAATAAATCACTAAAGTAAATTTAAATTATGATATAGAAAGTTTTTTTAAATAAAAAATGGTGAAACAAATGTTCAAATAAACGAAAAACAAACTTTAACGAAGTAATACCTCTTCTCCTTAACTTTCAAAAGCGAAGATTTCATTGAAGTCGTGTTTTGTTTATTTAAACAGTTTTTTTTATGGAGATGTTATTGTGCTGAATGAAACCTCAGATAAATGATTTGAATTTTAAGGTTATCGTACAAAATGGCACCGCTAACTGCCACGGAAGAAATGAAACGCTATCGAAATAAGCCAGAATAAACCGGAAAAGTTAGAGGAATCAAGACGTAAAAATTTAGAAAGGATGAAGGTTAAACATAAAAAAATCTGAGCTTAGTGAAGAAAAACGGGTAAAAAGAAAGTATTGGAGAGATAAGCAAAAAGAATGCAGTGCAAAATGGAAAACAAAATCAACAAAAGTCATAAAACGTCAATCATTCATTGGAAGAGTCAGATGCGGCAAAAATTTTAGTTTTGGACTTTAACTAATTATATTTACTTATTAAAACTTGCCGAAAAATTGTAATTTTATATCATCAAACAATATTTACATTTTATTTTTATTTTAAAATACATAGAAAAACATTGTTTGGTTTTCGTCCTAAGTAACACAGTTGAAAAAGTTTGTATTGTAATTTAAAAATTAGCAAACTTTTTCAAGTAAAATTTTTTTGGGGGTTTAAATGCCTTCATATGTAATCGTAAAAAATATTTAACACGAAATAATCAAAGAACTACATTTAATTAAATGAATTTTGTTTAGTAGCAAAATTGAACACGGTAGTGTCATGCACAGAAATAAACCTGTTTTATTCCTAAATGGTAAGTATTTATTGGTAACAAACATTAAATTACTCAAATGTTATATTACTTTTAGCAAATTCTTTAAAAAAATCATTTAAAACAAATACATTTTTAAAAATCAAAAAAAATATTTGCCGTACAAAATTTTTGAGAGCTGCTCATAAAAGCGTTATGTTTTTGAGGCTTGATAAAATATTTTTGAAATCATACAAAAAAACATTACATTACATTACATTAGTACATTTTACTTTACTTTGGTCGTCAGTTTCTCTAAAGTAAGTCCAAATATTAGATCTCCTAGCATTCATTTTTATCATATTATTATGAATTTTCACTAAGAATAACACAACGAAATATCTTGTTTCTTACAAAACATAAGCATGATGTCGTCGTCTAAATCCATTAAACTGTTAACTCCATTCGTAAGAATTTTCAGGAGAACAATAAAACGTTACATTTTTCGTTTTATGATTCACAGCCGAAAATTGAAAATCCCGTTAGTCAACATTAATTTTACTTATTTGTTTATGATACAATCTATATAAATTATTAAATTTTGAAGAAGTTATAACAAAAAAAAGGAGTTATCAGGATTACTATCTAAGTCATCACAAACGTATTACAAGATTATGTGGAGTTAGCATATTTATGATTTTTAAGAAAAGGTATAGAAATTAAAAACATAGTTATGAAAAACGGAAAAATATTTTATTTATTTGATAAATTAGTGGGGCAAATTGTTGTAAAATTCGCGATAGTCAATCAGGAGAACTAACTTGATTTGTTGCAAATCTTGATACTTTCTCTCCTTGATAGGTAAACAGTTCTGATGCAAAACTGGCAGTTCATCATACAGAAAATTCGGGACTACTATTCTCCTTTGCGGCACAACAGTCCAAGGATCGTTAAAGCTTATCTTGTAAAATATTAATCCTATAGGCCTGTATTGTAGTGCACGAATGTAATTAACTTTTGCATCACCGACTGACCCTCCTGGTCTAATACTTTTATAAGCCTGAACACATTTGAAATCTTTAAAAAAATCGTGTGTTAAATATTGTACTGTGTAAGGCTCTTTTTGTGCGTTTTTAATAATATTTATGTAATCAGCTGGGACATTGACAATCTTATTTTTTAGATTTCTCTCGATTGCGGAATGCATGGAGTCAACTTCCATTTGGGTGTGGCCAACTTCTAGATACTTTTGTTCTATAGACACATTATGTTTGACAGCAAAATTAAGCAAAGCATTTGATAATACAGCATTTCTGTTTTGGTAGCCACACCCCTCTGTATCAATAACAATCCTATTGAATTCAGAAGATAACAGAGGGATTATTTCGTTTTCTAAAAAATGTATTCAAATTGAAGCAAACTCTTCGGCATTTACGCCTCCCTCACTTTCATTCCAGACGTAGGAAAACGCAGCTAAATTATTTAAATTTTTGAAGCAAAGATTATGGACTTGGAGCTTCGTTTTGTAGTAAAGGGTACTTATTTTGGAAACAGGACAAAGCAAAACAGCTTGCACATCTGCGGCCATCACAATGCACGATGAATCTTCTTTATCCTTTTCCTTTTCTTTCCTGGCTTCTTCTTTCTTAATTGTATGCAAACGGTACTCATTTTCTTCTAAATTGCCTGCTTTGTATAGAGCACATTTTTCACACTCGTCTTTTTTTGGCCGGAAAAGTGAAATGTTACTATCTTCCATACACTTGTAAAAAGTTGTCGTTGAGAACGGTTTTATATTGCGTGAAGCGCACCAGTCTAAAACATAGAAATCATACAGTGCCTTTTTGCATTGCCATTCAGGTAGTAAGTAAATCCTCGAAGTAGACGCTCGACAATAATGCGATACCATTTTAGGTAAAGCGCAGAAAAATTCTGTAATATTAGAGTGTCTTTCATCAACTACGGGAATATTTTGTGACGTAACACGTTGCTCGCTAGGTTTGCTGCCGTCATTGAGTTTCTTTTTCCATCCAAGTACTGCCATTCTACCAATATTTAATGTGTTCAGAAACATAGTTTTGCAAACTCTCAGCTTAGGTTCTCCGGGTGCCGGGTTTAGGCAAGTAGTAGACCAAAGATTGTGTTCTCCGGGATTCTTCCACATGTTTACGGTCTCTTTGTCGTTTGACTGGTAAGGATATTACGTGTTCATCAATGTATACTTTTTTTCACCCCAAGATAATTTCTTCCAGAACTTAACGAAAGTCTCTTTCCTCACATTTTCTTTTATTTTGTCACACATTAATAGTTTTGATCCTTTACACTTGCAACGATCCTTCAGTTTTTTTGGTTCTTTTTCAACTTCATAAACCCACTTTGAATCTTTTTTCACTCTTCCATAGTATTTGGACCCAGTTTCTCTTAAATTTCTATTCTCAACTGCAAACCAATTTTTACGATCAACTTTGTGTTTTTTATTTCTTAATTTACTTTTAATGAGTAGTTCAGTGTCACTATCAGATGAACTTGAATACTGTACCAAATTCATATTATTTTCTGATTCTTGTATAATTGTTACTTCAGACTCAATGGTTTCAATTTCATTAAGGTTTTTATGTTGCTGATTCGAAATCAAATTCAATGAAATGTTACTATTTGTAGTTGAACAACTGTCGCTGTTGTGTCCTTCATAACTTTCGACATTGCGGACAGTACTTGTAAAAACCATTCCAGTAGATGTGCTAGGCATTGGATCAGAAGGTTCTGTAGTGCATTGGAGGTCTTGAACATTTATATTCGAGGTTTGATCAGCGCCAATGATATTAATAGTACTAGGTAGGCTGTTTTCAAGAAGTGCTGAATCCGTATTAGCACAATATACAATATTTATGTCATTAGTGAATTCTATAGTGAAAGGGCCAGTGTTGGAAAAATCAACCGTGTCGTGACAACTTTCAGTGGCGAGAGACGTTTCAAAAACTACAGATAAACTTCTTATGTCTATCACAATCATTGTTATTAGTAGGTGTTGTTAAAATGACGAGGTTTGAGTTAGGACCAATACTAAGGGTAGTTGATAAAACTTTTTGTGGTTCACTGTCAAAGAAACAGTGTTCAGTATCGTGAGAAGCAAAAGCAGGTATGTTAGCAGATAAAGTTGATGAGCAAGGGCATGACATCAAGTGCATTTTTACTCAAACTCATTTCAACAATTCGTTTCCCTCGATAATTAAACTTTTTGCTCATCTGCAACAACACAAACAAAGTAAGCCCGCGAACCAAGCTAAAGCAAACCAATACCAAAAGAATTCTACCTCACCAAAAGGACCATATTAATACGGTACCTATGTTAACCCAGGTAAGTAAAAATAACATTTCTGCAAAGAAATAGAGCAGCCGTAAGTACTTGTATTCCCATCGGATCGGTTAAATCGAAACTAACGCGTGGGCATACTTAATATCTACCGTAGGTAAAGTATAGTAGACTTGTGGGCGCCCCGCGGGCTTACCCGACTTAGTTTAGATTATACCAATACAGTAGGAAGCTATTATAGAACACTTCCTGCTCTACATAAGTAACTAAGTATGTTGAAAAATAGGGTTAATCATTTCAGTATTTTGTTGTGAAAGAGCTGTAACAAAGCGTCCACCGAACCATCCATACATTCGAATATCTATAAATCCATACGTAGATACTTATGTGTCGGTAGGTATAAGTGCAATAGATATATAAGGTTATATTATAACACATCAGGTATTAATTTCATGTAAGTAGACAACATTTCATAACAATCATTGCCACAATAATACCCAATTTCAAGTAAATAAGAAATAAAACATGCCATTTCCACTAATACATTTGCTTGGGTTACTCAAAGTTGAAAGTAAGAGCTGCTATCTCCCACCCGTTCCAGCGATCACATTAAATGAGAATTATTCATGTTCAAAAGTAATTTTTTTTATAAACTGTTATGTAAGAAACATTAAAATGTACCCACCTTGCAAGAAAATCAATGCAGAAATAAGTGTGATATCCAAAAACTATTTGTTTTGCAATAAATTATTGCAAACACTTTGTAGTTGTTCGGACGCACGAATAAAATGGCGGAGTTGTCATTTTTTACGCGCGAAATTTGGTACGCTTTACTTATCAGTTTTTATTGCGTGGTTTTTTCGTGTTTTGTTTAATTTGGATGTATTTAGCATCCTTTTGAGTTGAAAGGTATTTTTTTCTCTTTCCATCGACATAAAAACCTTCATACTAGCAAAAGTGGAGTTAGCTGTTTAATACTTTTAGACGACGATGTGCCGACGATTTCCTCAGTACTAGACTACTAGATGTTGCATGTGCATGCCATGTCAGAACACAAACATGTCAGGTGTGGCGGGGGAGCGAGGGGTTGAGTCCGGCGCTAATCCCGCGCGCTTTATGGTAACAAGTTTCAACATAAATTGGTTAGTGATCGAGGTGATCCTGCCGAATAATGTTCTGGCGAACTTTCGGCCGAATATTCGTATTCGGTGAAATCCATATTCAGCCCATCTCTAGTTTTTAACAGATTTTTTGATGTAGCACTGTTCCCGAATAACTGATCTAGACAACCACAAGAAGCAAATAAAATGAGTGCTAAGTATTATCCAAATTTAGTTTAAAATTGTACATTTAATTTTTGTAAACGTAAAATACATTCAATTCTCTGTGGCAAGATGTTTGTATAGGTTTCATACCACACATTTTCGATAGGCAGTTTGGACTGATTACACATATGAAAAACTGAGGAAATCATCATTGTACCGAGTACCATATTCTCCTGTTTCGTCCTTTAAAACTGGACCTGCAATAACACAGCTACGGCATAGCGGTATCACGCATTTATATTGTTATTAGCTGATACCTGTTCGCTTCTCTGGGCGCACGATAATATTTGATTGCAGAAGCTAGATGTAAAATATTAAGAATTTTTGTTGATGGGACTATCGTAAAATCCATTCTTACTGAGCGGCTGCATTGCGAAATGAGTAGGTAACTTTGGTTTCTGATTCGTTACTTACCATATGGAAGGCATTATTGTACAAGTTAAGGCAAAATAATTAAAGCATATTAAATTACGTTCCAAGGCCAGTATCTTATCTCTCTGAGATTTATATTATTAACCGCTTATACAAAGAACTATTACGTCATATCTTGAGACACAAGTAATTTTATCGTAACTATGCAACAATGTGAAGTATTGAATACCCCAATCGGAATGCATTAATATGATTTTGGGACAACAGTTTATGCGAGTGGGCGGCAAGTTATACCAAGGAACAGATCTGGCACCAGAATGAGTGGAATTTTGTAACTCTACTTGTTTTGTTTTAGCGATGTTTCATCTCACTATATCGTCCGTTACCGTTACAAGTATTTAACGTGATAGAGCCATGCTGGCATGCTGCATCTATATTAGTAGATATTAGTATAGTTATAGCACGAATGGGTCAGCTCGACGGGGAAGGACCACGCTCTCCCAATATACCAGCGTAAAATACTCTTCTGTTTCGTATGTTGAGTATGGAGAACCAGAGATCCATTTTACTGGAAACGAGGCATTCCATCTTAGTACTCACGGGTGACAATGCATCTGCATTTTGATTAATCGAAGGATAGATTGAGATGTCTATGGGTCACAGCAACCTCTTACCATCAGATGGACTGTGTACTTGTTTGTCACCCCTATGTTATAAAAAAAACAACCAAGTATCAATTACTGAACATAGGTCTCTCCCGCGGATTGCTTCACATTTGGAATATTTGCCACAGTTTCCACGTTTGGCAGGCGGATAAACTACCGCGGCTTTTTTATTTTATAGTTATACATTTGAGACGTTGCTCATCTTTTTTATTTACTTCTGTTGACCGTTACGACGCCCACGGAACGTTATGAAGTAGTAGATGTTCATATACCACCTCAATTTGGCGTTATTTCTACAATGTCAAAATAATCAAGACAATTCAATTCAAGTCCTCTACTGACTTTGATCTACTCATAAAATGTGGTCAGTGAAACTCTACTAAAATTCCAATTCGTAAACTGAGCTAATGCGGTATTTTAAAATGATCATTACATGTTTACAGTTTTATTCATAGATTTATTATGCTACTATCGATGAGTTTAATAGTAATTACTCTATCTAGTCTAGTGTTCTGTGTGAGGTAAAAAATCTTATTTTAAAAACTTAACTTTAAAAAATCGTCATCATCATCATAACCTTTAAAAGGTCCGTGCTAGATATGGACCACGTTATGCACTTAGTTGTAGGGAAGTTTACCCAAGCTTGTCAGCTGGATTGAAGATCGCAGGTCGCAGCATCGGATATGGCGCTGCTGGTCATCGCCACCACACAATCATATATTATGAAACATAATTCGTACATATTTGTTATTTACGAAAGTAAATAATTAGAAACAGGCAGAATCTTTAAAGTCCATAATTTAAAATGTTGCAGTTTTAAAATACAACGTTATCTAGGACTAACTCTACCATACATAAACACTCACGCCTGTCACCCAGAGGGGTATGCAGAGACTACGGACTTCCATTTGGCACGATCCTGACATACCTCTTTCGCCTCCTTTACATCCATATATCTGCGTATACATGCTCGTCAGTTAAGGGTACTTCTAACGTGGCCCATTTTGAAAATATTGCCAATTTGGTCGATAAACTTTTTTCTAGGGCGTCCCTTCCCGACTCTGCCGTTCACATCTGCCATATAAATTTGCTTTGTCACTCTTTCCTCATTCATTCTTTCTACATGATCAAACCACCGAAGCGTTCTTTTCTTAATCCTGGTCACAACATCATCTTGCATACCACATTTATCTCTTATCGCGCAATTTCTCACCCTGTCATTCAGATTCAACCCTAGCATACTCCTTAAAGACCGCATTGCTACAGCATTTATTCTACTTTCGTGCTTCTTCTGCCACACCTTAAAAATTATATATTATATACACTATAAAAATTTGTTAAAGAAATCAACAAATAGTGAACGAGGCTTCCACAAAGACTGCCCAGGACCATAATAAAATTCTAAAACTATAGTTGTGTTTACTTTAAATAAATTTTTAACAATATTTGCTTCTTTCTGACAGTATTCAAAAATAGAGCATTCAACACGTATGTTTGATGTATGTTTATCGATATGAACGACTCTTTAAAAACATCCCTGAGGATGGAAAAATAGAGAATGAATAGTTTAAGATTCCTGTTTAGACGGTTTTCTAGTAGTTACCTTTGAAGTCGCTTTAAACTCTTTATTAAAAGTTATAATGATACCTCCACACTAGAAATTTATCTTGTATCGTAGCAGCGTTCTACATACACAAATTGCGTAGGCACACCCAGTCATTTGTTTGTGTGGGAATTATAACCGTGGTAACTGTTATCTAATCTATGTCGTGACCTGCAACGCCGATGCTTACCAGCGATGTGCTACCGCGTCACCGAACTCAGAAAGCGCACTTTTAATTTTAAATTAAATTAAACTTATAGTTTAAAAGAGTAATCAGATCCATTTTGAAATTTATATTTATTGATTATAATATGTTCCCAAAAATTTTTATTTACCTACTTTTATTGTATTTTTACGTTCAATATAAATTATTGATTACGTAACATACTAAGTGAATTTGAAAAGTAATCACCGGTCAAGTCTATTTTTTATTATGGCTTTGAAAAGCGTGGGGTCACAGACTATACCAACCGGCGCCGGCGAGTCGCACTGTGAAATACTCAGGTGCATCCGAACCTGCCCACGGATTTACATACAGTGTGTCCTAAAATATTTAAAAACTGTTTAGTTCTAGTTCTACATATTTTAATGCAGTATGTAAGAATATAGTTCTGAAACTCAATTTTAAAGATTTGACCCAATATTTTTACTATAATTTGGTGAAGTAGAAAAAATGCTTTTGTCTTTTTTGTTATGCTTAAAAGTAGTTAAAAATAAATCGTTAGAATGAAGTACTTATCAAAATGAAAAATGCACTAAATTCCAGCACAATTGCTAATTTTCATAAAAAACATTCTAAATCCTAGAAGCCATTATGGCAGCTTATTAAAAATCCTTTGTTCGTGCAAACACTTTCAACACACTACATTTTCAACTCCTTGCATGTCTCACGTTCTAGCTCTATTTACTTTCTATATTACCTACGTTCACGGCGTTATGAATTTTATTTTGTTTAGAAATTTTGAGTATCCGGTCTCCCACCTTATTTCACAGAGCAACTTTACTAATCTTCCTTAAGTAGTTAGCAGTGAAGAAACATAATATCTCTGTTTCGTAAGTAATAGAGGCCTTTGTGTTCTGATTAATGGACGTAGAGATTATTAAGATGTGTCCGAATTTCCTAAATTAACGCTTCTTAGCCTCGTTGGGATCGGGCTTAGGAATATGAGGCACTTGAAAAAAAAAGTGACACGTGTCAAGTGCATCATTTTAGATGACTTTACCAAATAAGTGATAATGCATACTTTTTATCTTGATAAAAATGTTCCCTTTTGTTAAAAGTTAGCTTTGTTTAAGCATTAAATTCGATGCTGGCGTTTAATTGCATGATGTAGTTTAGTAGCACATACATTTGCAAATGAATTAATGGGCTATTCAGATCAACACTATTTGCAACAGTAGCACTAACAACAAGTAGGATTTGAATATGCAAAGTTGAAAATATTTCATTTTAGATTACAGTAATAATAAATCGTACTGTATATACTTCCCAGGACACTTTCATGGCGATGCCTTCGAGTCGTGATTTGATTCTAGAAAAGTGAGAAGTAAGAACTATAGTCAACTTCTCGTTGTTATGTTTTAAATAAGTTTTTTTTTGTAGAAGTTTAAATCTGTGGTTTGAAAATAAATCAGGTGTTTAATGAGTGTCGAGTAATTTTTCGTAAAATATCAAAGATAATTAAACGATTGTCGTAATTGTTGAGCAATGATTAAAAGGTATTTGTCTAGACGTTATCGATTACAGGGCCTAGGAACAAAATATACTCGAATGTGTACTTGGCACGTGAAACTTACTTAAAAGTAATATTTTAAACAGATCATAGATATCATATTTTCTTTACTTTCGTTTGTTTACCTGATTATTACCCTATTTCTTAACAAAAAGTACTCAAACTTTTGCCAATAACATTACTTTTATACGATCAGGTTCATTGATACCACGATGACAATCAGGGTCAAAAATTTTCTCCCGTTTCCTAAAGAAGGACCTCTATAAGGAAGAAGTGGTAAGTATATTAACGGTCATCGTTATAAATATATAAGAGGGGGAGACAAATTGATTTAATATGATCTACAGTGTGCCGCAGGAAAAAGGTCATTTGTTTAAATTGACTCAGTATCGGACAGGAGTTGCGACTTCTTGTGCTTTATTATGTGACTTGATAATTTTTTCGTTCGATTTTGAATTATAGAATTAGGGTGACAAACTAGCACAGTCCACCTGACATCTACATTTAACCTTGATTAAGAATCAAAATGCAGATGCGTTGTTACCCCTGAGGACTAAGATGGAATGCCTTGATTCCAGTAAAACTGGTCTCCGGTTCTTTACACTCACCATACGAAACAGCAGTATCAAGCTGCTGTTTTACGCCGGTGTTCTGTGAGGGCGTGGTCCTTCCCCGGTCGAGCCGAACCTTTCGTGCTACAACCATAATATAGCTGGAGCCTGGTTGTACAATGTATGAAATATGAGAGTTTATGACATAAATAGCGGAGTTAGTAGTTATATATAATAAGATGACGTGACTGCCTTGTTGGTCTAGTGGTTGTAATAGTGTGACTGCTGATCATGAGGTCCTGGGCTTGAATCCCGGATCGGGCCAAAAAAAGTTTTACTGTCAAGAAATTCTCAGTAGCTGAGTTGGCGGTGTCTCACCCCCGTGCCTCAGAAAGCCGTTGGTCCTGTGCCTGATCTCTCCCCGGGCGTGTCGGTTTACCGTCCCATCGGATTATGAGAGTGAGGAAATAGAGAGTGAACCTGTGCTGGCAATACACTTGGGCATTATAATCCTGTCCTGCGCCGATGGCTAGCCTCAGTTGAGGCATGCCGCCGTGACCGAAATTCGGTCTGGAGGACATTATAATAAGATGTAAAGCGTACGAAACTGCATTCAGAACTTGGAAGAAGCCTATGTACAGTTGTAGGTTGCTAAAGAAAGATAAGCTAAAAAAGATAAAAGATAGAAAGTATTGCTGTCTCTACAGAGTACACACAACTATTAAAAATACTGTCAGAACAGAAACTTAAATAAAACGAACAAATTATGCCGGTTATTATTTGTGCACGGATGTGTGCGCGCACTGCAAAACTCACACCGCTCACGCGAAAGTAGAGCACCGACGGAAGTACTATTGCATTATTTTCTCATATATAATGATTGCAATTAGAAAAATATTTAAAAAATATATTTGTACTGATATTTTTTAAATACGTGATTTGAAGATAACACATTTAATATGTGGAAAGAAGATAAAACGCATTTTAAATTTTTGATACATTTACTATACTTTAATAGAGGAAATAAAACCAAGAATTTATCATAACCATCCTCTAAAAGTGAAGTTATAGGTATCGAATTTCTTTTTTGGTCCCCGTAGATTGCCTTATGATACAGTATTTGCTATTGTTGTTACCCTTGAAGGTGAGCTGGCAAATGCATTTTTTTACTTTCTAGTTGTTTTCGGAAGACTGCTGCCCATATCCTGGATTGTTCACTCTTATGTCTCCTACAATTCCCACGGCACGATATTGAAAAGCGGATATTCTTACACCGCCATCGCCACTGCACATCGATTTGATTGTTGTCTATTTATCTTGAAGTCCCGGGTTAGAATCCAAAATCGGTCGGGCCAAAATCAGTTATTGAGTTTTTCTGTCAAGAAATTCGCATTCGGTAGTAGCCCGGAGATGGGAAGCTGACGGTGTTTTACCGCCGTACCTTGGAAAACACGTGCTCGTAATCGTAAAGCTGTTGGCACTGCGTCTGATCTGCGTGCGGTCGTGTCGCATTAACGTTCCTGTGCACGACGCAAAACGACGGGATAGCTGCTTAGTACAACCAGCACGGGTTGAGCAACTCAGGGGCGGTGGGCGGAGCCACGGGGGTCGCGTCCGGCTAGGTTCGACAACTAGCGAGGGTGCATACAACAACACGGAAAAGCAGCCGTAGTCTTAATTATTGTATTTAATTTGTTAAATATGTACAACTTATATTCGATAATATAAAAGAATGATGTTGTAACTATGCAATAACTCTCCCAATAAAGGCATCGAATAAATAACGAGAGTTAGCATAGAGCTTAAAATATAAATTGTATTCTTATAGTTAATTTACCTTTGTTGCATATCACCTTTATTACGTATTACTTTTCTTACATATTACCATTCATATAAATTACCTTTCTAGTAAAAAAATAATTGTAACATCTATAGAGCATGTTATCGTGACGCGGCTGCGGAGCAAATGAAGCTACGCGTAAGGCGACACGACGTTTTATATTTATAGTGCTGAGGTGCGGGGCAAGGTTCTCAGCTCAAGAATTGTGAATTATAAAGTTAAAAACCTTTTAGAATGTAAGATGATTATTGTGTACATAATAGTATAAGAAATAGATGTAAGAATATTATATAGTTAAGTATGATTGTTAAAAAATAAGAATTTTAAAGAAATAAAGAAAGGCGCGGGGGTGAGGCAAGGGTCCGCTGGCCAGCAGCGGCCGAATCATATAAAAGACGGGCCGGCCGGTAGGGTCGGCAGTCGCTCTCCAGCCACCGAAAAGGCACTACCAGAAGAAAAAGTACAAGTTCCTCCTCACCGCCGCTTGCCTATAAGCAAGAACAACGCGTTTTGGTCCTTCGAAGAGCCGAATTAAGAAGCAAACCGCAAGAACGAAAAAATATTATTGTGAAGAAAAATGGTGAATACGCGTAGTAACAGTGGAGAATCATCGAAGCGTCGCAAGGATGAACAGATAACCCAGGGGGCCACGGAAGAGGCCTCCGGGGGCGACTTAGCCGCTAGTGGCTCATCAAACACCACTAGCGAAACCACAACGGTCAGCGGTACGACCACTACCTCTGCGACCGATGAAACGACTGCAACGGAAGAAACCCAGTAAGAAAGTGATCAAAGGTCGCAGCGCACACTAAAGCCGGGCGAGACTAGGTCACGCCGCTCCGTAGTCTCACGCAAGAGACTCCTCGCGGAGTTAGAGGCGAAAGAGCGGTTGGTCGAACTCAAGCTCGAGCAGGCCCGATTGCAAGCAAGAATGGAATTGCAGGAGATACATGTGCAGCGACTACAAGCAGAAGTCGGATCAACCGAGGACGAAGAGGAAGAAATAGAAGACGACTTAGCATCAGTGCGCATTAGTACATGGTTACAAGAAAAACCTACATCGCAGCCCGCGCCGCAACCCGCGCCGCAGCCCGCACCGCAACCCACGTCGTACTTCGCGTCGCAACCAGCACCGCAGATCGCACCACCCGTACTCCAACAGTATGCACCGCAATACGTTCCACAACATACCGCGCCGCAGAAAGAAGACTATGGACAGGCGCAGCAACAAATCGACGTCGCTACCTTAGCCGCTGCTTTATCACAAGCAGTGAGAAGCACAAGGGAGCCGCCGAAATATTTGCAAGAGCTGCCCACATTCAATGGTAGCAGCAAAGAATGGCTCAGCTTCAAAACAACGTACGAAGAATCTTCAAAGTACTTCACGATGAACGAAAACATAGCGAGAATACGCCGAAGCTTAAAAGGGATAGCAAAAGAGGCCGCAAGCTGCCTACTTATAAGCCAATCAGACCCCAGAATAATAATAGAAGCTTTGGAAAGGAGATTCGGACGACCAGAAGCATTAATTCACTTAGAATTAGAGAAGCTGAAGCTGCTTAACAAAGTCACGGACAATCCCAGGGAGCTATGCATATTCGCCAATCGCATAGCAAACGTAGTGGGCACCGTGGAAGCACTCAAGAAATCACACTATCTGCATAGTTCGGAGATGACGCGAGTTATCACAGACAAACTCACGCCCATATTGAGAAGCAAATGGTACGACTATGCAGCCAGAAAGAAAGAGGATATCCCAGAGCTTAAGAAAATATCAATCTTCTTAAACGAAGAAGCGGATAAATGCAGCGCGTATGCCTTGCCGGAATTTATCACGGAGGACAACGAACCGAGAGAGCGAAGGCCGAGAAAAATAGAACGTGCCTTCGCCACAAGCAAGAAACAATATGAAGAACGCTGCCCTCAATGCAAACAAGAACACAAACTGCCCGATTGCAAGTCATACGCCGCTCTGTCCACAAATGACAGATGGGAAGTAGCAAAGAAGTATAATATCTGCTACCGCTGTCTACGAGGCAAACATCGCCGATTGCTGTGTAAAGCTCCACCGTGCGGAAAAGACGGATGCGTGATGAAACACCATAAATTGCTGCATCACGACAGAAACTGAAAAAGAACCCGCTATGGAAACCGCAACATCGGCAAAGGAGGTCATCACAACGACTCGACCATACAAACACCGCCGCGCTTACCTAAAGATTGCGCCCGTAACAATAAAGGGGCCGCTAAGCTGCGTCGAAACATACGCATTATTGGATGAAGGAAGCACGGTCACCTTAGTCGATGCCTCGATCGCTGACGTCATCGGCGCCGACGGTCCAGCCCACGCAATGTGGATACAAGGGGTTGGCTCGGAGGTGAAGCATGAGAAGAGCAAGATCGTCAGCCTTAAAATAAGAGGAAAGCACGCGCAAGAGGAACACACCATAGAAGCAGCGCGTACGGTAGAGCGGTTGGACTTCGCGCCAGAATCCGTGAATGAAAATCACTTGGAGAATTGCCAACATCTGCTGGATATCAAAGAGGATATCACCTACGAACGCGCCTCACCGAAAATACTAATCGGGCAAGATAACTGGCACCTCATAGTGTCTAGAAAACTGCGCGTCGGTCGTCGAGATCAACCAGTCGCCTCATACACCAACCTGGGCTGGGTTCTGCATGGCTGTCATAGCTCATTGACGTCGACGGTCACCTTCTGCGGCAGACTACATCAAAGGGAAGAGGCACAGCCAATAGAAGAAGAAATAAAAAATTATTTCAAATTAGAATCACTGTGCATCGAGCCGAGGAGACCTAAAGAAGATCCCGAGCAGCGAGCTATGCAAATATTGAGGGAGACCAGCAGGAGGTCGGCGGACGGCAGATTCGAGACAGGATTGCTGTGGAAAGAAAAGAATTTCCAAATACCAAATAATTACAAAGACGCGGAAAGACGTCTGCACACTCTAGAGAAGAGGCTCGACCGAGACAGCACTCTCAAGCTACAGTACGAAGAACGCATACAGAACCTCTTCAACTCAGGTTACGCAGAGCGCGCGCCCATGCCACCGCCACAAGGAAAGACATGGTATCTACCACACTTCCCAGTCATCAACCCTGCGAAGCCTAACAAGCCGCCGAGATTGGTGCACGACGCCGCAGCGAAGACAGCAGGAATATGTCTCAACGATATGCTTCACTCGGGGCCGGACTTATTACAATCATTGCCCGGAGTAATCATGAGGTTCCGACAATATCCGTATGCAGTGAGCGCCGACATAAAAGAAATGTTTATGCAGATCAAAGTGCGCAAAGAAGATATAATAAGAGAAACGTTTTACGTTTCTTGTGGAGAGGCAAGCGGCGGGAGGGCCAACCGGAGGAATATAGGATGACATCGATCATCTTTGGAGCGACATCATCACCATGCACAGCATTATATATCAAAAATAAAAATGCTGAAGAACATTCAGAGGCATACCCAGAAGCTGCGGTCGCCATAAAAAGAAATCACTATATGGACGACTACTTGCAGAGCTTCCACTCTATCACGGAGGCTCAGCAAACTGTAAAAGCAGTCGATCACGTCCACAAACAAGCGGGATTCGTACTCAGCGGGTGGACATCGAACGAAGGAAAAACAATAGAAGAAACAACGACAGGGCATAAACAACACGACGCGACCGTGCGCCTGGGCGGAAAAGAAACTGAGAAGACGCTCGGCCTGCTCTGGCATGTACAAAGCGATCATATTGGATTTAATACAAACAATATGAAGATGCCGATCGACGTAAAAGAAAAACAACGCTTGCCAACTAAACGTGAAGCGCTGAGCATAATAATGGCATTATTTGACCCGCTGGGGTTAATATCACCAATGACTACCCCAGCGAAGAGAATATTCCAAGACACATGGCGTTACAAGGCGGAATGGGACGACCCTCTGCCAATAGAGTTAAAAGAAAAATGGGAAGGCTGGATTACTTCACTTCACGCCCTAGAACAACTGAGGATACCACGATGCTACGATTACAACCCAGTGTCGACGCGGCAACTACACACCTTCGTCGACGCAAGCGAGGAGGCCTACGCAGCCGCCGTGTATTGGAGAACGGAGCGAGCAGACGGCAGCGTTAACATATCATTGGCCGCCGCCAAGAGCCGCGTGACACCACTAAAACCAATCTCCATACCACGGCTCGAGTTACAAGCGGTACTACTGGGAGCTCGTCTTGCGCAGACCGTGATCAGTGAGCACGATGACGATATAACGGGCAAGACATACTGGTGCGACTCTCGTACTGCACTAGTGTGGATAAGGTCAGAGCCCCGCGCGTACAAAGCTTTCGTCGCTCATCGCCTGGCGGAAATAGAAGATACGACCAAAAAGAACGAATGGCGTTGGCTACCGTCCAAAGAAAACGTGGCAGATGACGCGACCCGAACCACACCAGAAAGGTTCGACGAGTCGCACTGGTGGTTCCGAGGGCCCCCGTTTCTACAACGTCCACCGGCCGAATGGCCACAGGAAGAGAAAACAACGCAATACGACACTGGGGAAGAACGAGAAATATGTAACATCACCGTTAAAAGTGAAGACTCGCCAACAACACACCTGCCACAAATAGAAAGATTTTCAAAATGGATTCGCCTCATAAGAGCGACAGCGAGAGTCCTCCTATTCATCGACATGTGCAGACCAAACAAGCACGTGGTGAAGGCTGGGCGTAAACGCAACAAAGCAAGACTAGATAGCGACCCTGGCTGGCAAAGAACAAACCGACGCAACACCCTCACCAAGGAGAAAAGGGCAACACCTACTGTCTCATCGCGTGTAGGAATACCAGCCGCTTATCATGTAAGAGCCGAACAACTGTGGGTGCAAGCCAGTCAGCGGGAAAGCTTCACGAAGGAGCTCAAGAGGATCGCCAACGGAAGTGTTCCAGGAGGCGACGACAAACTAGGCCACCTGAGCACATACGTCGACGAACAGGGGACCCTACGCCTCAGAGGTCGAATAAAAGCAGCATCAGAAGTAGAGGAGGACACGTACGATCCTCCCGTATTAGACGGGAAGCACGCATACACTCGTCTGTACATAGCACACGTACATGAGAGGTTGCATCACGGAGGCGTGGAAACAGTCGTGAACGAATTAAGACAGAGATTGTACATAAGAAAAATACGTCCAGTAGTAAAAACTGTCATCAAAGGCTGCCTACCGTGCCGTCTAAGAAAAGCCAAGCCTGCATCACCGTCTACAGGAAACCTGCCGTCCGCACGCCTCGCTCATCACGCACGTCCGTTCACATACACCGGACTGGACTACTTCGGGCCAATAGAAGTCACAGTGGGACGACATCGTGAAAAACGCTATGGCGCGTTATTTACCTGCATGACGTCACGAGCAATACATATAGAGGTGGACCACTTATTAAGCGCCGACTCAGCTGTGTCAGCGCTTAGGCGTTTCATGAGCCGAAGAGGATGCCCAAAAGAAATCTGGAGTGACAACGCTACGTGTTTTAAGGCAGCAGACAAGGAGCTGGCTGAAGCAGCACTCGCAGCCCTCGAGAACGAAACCACATGTCAACAAATTGTGTGGAGGTACATACCACCATCAGCACCATTCATGGGCGGCGCTTGGGAGCGAATGGTTCGCTCCGTGAAAGAAGCCCTACGCGTCACCCTAAACGAACGCTATCCCAGTGACGAGACACTGGTGACCCTGCTCGCCGAAGTCGAAAACACGGTCAATTCAAGACCTCTTACACACGTCTCAGTTGACCCAGGAGACCCGGAAGCAATCACGCCGAATCACATCCTCATCGGTCCCAACTCACACGTACCTGCACCGGGACAGTTCAGCGAGAGCGACGTGATGGCCCGCCAGCAGTGGAAACGAGCTCAAGCCCTAGCCGACGTGTTTTGGCGAAGATGGGTGAAGGAATACCTGCCCCTACTCCAACACCGGCGGGAGCCCAGCAGCATAAGCGCATCGCCGAAGATTGGAGACCTGGTCATCATTTGTGACTCCAATCTACCGCGCAACATCTCGCCCAGGGGAAAAATAAGCAACGTATATCCTGGCGTCGTCGGAGAGGTACGAGTAGTGGACGTAACCACTAGCAGTGGGCATACACTACGCAGACCAACAAAGAAGATCGTCGTGCTACCAGAGGGATCGCAGCGTGGCGACGGCGGGAGAATGTGCACGACGCAAAACGACGGGATAGCTGCTTAGTACAACCAGCACGGGTTGAGCAACTCAGGGGCGGTGGGCGGAGCCACGGGGGTCGCGTCCGGCTAGGTTCGACAACTAGCGAGGGTGCATACAACAACACGGAAAAGCAGCCGTAGTCTTAATTATTGTATTTAATTTGTTAAATATGTACAACTTATATTCGATAATATAAAAGAATGATGTTGTAACTATGCAATAACTCTCCCAATAAAGGCATCGAATAAATAACGAGAGTTAGCATAGAGCTTAAAATATAAATTGTATTCTTATAGTTAATTTACCTTTGTTGCATATCACCTTTATTATGTATTACTTTTCTTACATATTACCATTCATATAAATTACCTTTCTAGTAAAAAAATAATTGTAACATCTATAGGGCATGTTATCGTGACGCGGCTGCGGAGCAAATGAAGCTACGCGTAGGGCGACACGACGTTTTATATTTATAGTGCTGAGGTGCGGGGCAGGGTTCTCAGCTCAAGAATTGTGAATTATAAAGTTAAAAACCTTTTAGAATGTAAGATGATTATTGTGTACATAATAGTATAAGAAATAGATGTAAGAATATTATATAGTTAAGTATGATTGTTAAAAAATAAGAATTTTAAAGAAATAAAGAAAGGCGCGGGGGTGAGGCAAGGGTCCGCTGGCCAGCAGCGGCCGAATCATATAAAAGACGGGCCGGCCGGTAGGGTCGGCACACAGTTCGGGTCACACAGTTCCGTTTGCGCGCCGCCCCCGAGCGGTCGTGCACACAGTTCTTTCGCGCCTCCGACCTTTCGGTAGCGCAACCGCTTGCCCGCGCGCCCCGCTCTCCCCGGCTAACACCGGCCGAGCAGACGCCGTTGGTGAGTCACTTTGTTTTCGCATCGTTCCTGCCCCCTTGCTCCGGCGGGGAGGCTTGAGCGCGCTTTGCTTGTTTTGTTTTATTTGTTAATTTTTCTGTTATTGTTATTGTTTTTGTTATACTGTTATTTGTTGTGTATACTATCCTTAGAAGATCGTCTCTTGCTCTTCTCAGAGCAAGCCCTTGTTCTTTTCAGAACATAGGGACCCCAGTTCTGGAATAGATCGTCAGTCCTCCCAATCTGCCCCCAAGGCCCTGTTCTTCTCAGAACAGGGACCTCCAGTTTTCTTAGAATAAAACGTCACCCCCCGTCCCGATCAACATGTCGTCCATGGATGCTAGCCAAATTTTGGCTCTTTTCCACCAATTCTTAAAAACCCAAGGCGTAGACCTTGATAGCTTTTCGATCAATCTCACCCCCCGTGCCCCTAAGGCATGTGTACCCCCGCCCGCCGTCGCTGCTTTCCTCGCGACCCAAGCGGCTGCCCCGCAGTCCGACTCGCCCGCGTCCCCCGACTCCGAAATGGAGCACTCGGACACCACGTCCGTTACCTCATCCTCCCGGAAGAGGACCGCCCTAAGCTCCACCGGCTCCTCGGATTCTTCCGATTCTGAAGGAACCATAACCGACTCCCAAGCCGAATTCACGTTAGTGAAATCAAAGCGCGGCCCGAAACGCGCTGCCACTTCTCGCACTCCCCCCGCCTCAGCGGCCGCCGCCGCCCACACTCCCTCCGCCGCTGCCTCTACCTCCGCAGCTCCCACCGTCGCCCCTACTTCCGCAGCCCCAAACGCTGCCACCTCACAGTCGAAAGACAATACCGCCAAGCCAGCAACCCGCTGCGCTCCCGAACTGGCCAAAAACCAAGTCCCGCCCCCTGTCTTTCTCAGAGACAAGGCGAAATTTACTCAACTGTCCAAAACCCTCTACGATAAGGGTTTCAAATATGACCAAGCCACTAATGTCGGCGAGGCCATCAAAATTATACCGGCGTCTATAGAAGACTTCCGAAACATAACCCGCCTATTCACGGCCGAGCGTGTGTCCTACCACACATACGCCCTTGCCGAAGAAAGGAAAGTCAAGGCAGTCCTCCGCGGAGTTCCCTATGAACTCGCAAACGAAGACATTCTGGAAGACCTCAAATCCCAAGGCTTCCCCATTGAAGGTGTGCATAAAATGCACAGCAGCAGGGGCGAAAGGTTTAACCTCGCCCTCCTCGTTCTCACCAATGTGCCGGAGGCGAAGGCCATTTTCCGCGAGGTACGCACTGTGTGCGGCCTGTCGCGTGTTAAGGTCGAAGCCCCTTACCGGCGCGGTTACCCAGCGCAGTGCCACCGCTGCCAACTTTATGGACACGCGGCAGCCAACTGCTCAGCTCCACCCAGGTGCATTAAGTGCCTAGAACCCCATCACTCGAAAGAGTGCCCACGGCCCAAAAACGCCGAATCCCCACCCTCATGTGTCCTCTGCGGACAAACAGGCCATCCGGCCAATTATAGAGGTTGCCCTCGCGCCCCTCGCCCACCTCCGAGCCGCAAAGCTCCACCACAGGTCAATGACCGAACCTTCCCGGCTCTTGTAAGCCGCAAGCCCAGCCAGGGCCAGCCCCTACCTCAGCCCCCTCAGGGCTCATCTCAGCCCACACAGGGCATCTATCGGGCCCCACAGGGCCCCTATCGGCCACCTCAGGGCCCTCCTCGGCCCCTTATGAGCCTCCCGCTCTCTCAGCCAGCGCCGCTCCCAATAAACCCCTGGTTCCAAAAGGAATCAAATATCCCGCGGCCCTCCGCCGACCCCAAAAAACAGACAGACTCCGTTGTAGAGTCCCTAAACCTAGTGTATAACACACTCAATAGAATCAATTTGGACGAAATCCTCATCCTTGCGGATAAACTGAGCACAGCTCAGTCACCTCAGGCCCGCCTCCTTGCTCTTACCGAGCACATCAACCTTCTAAGGTCCTTGTAAGTTAACTATGCCGGAGCCCTCTGCTCCCGCAATATCTCACGGTCGTATCAAACCAAAGGGTTTATCGCTTGTTTCATTCAATATCCGCGGTCTGCGAAATAACCTCCCAGAGCTTAGGCTTTTTCTACGAGATCGCGAAGCCGATCTCTTACTCCTACAGGAGACCCATCTCAGCCCCAAGGTCTCTAAAGGCCTTACTATTAAAAATTATTCACTCATACGTAACGATAGACCCGACCGCAAAGGCGGCGGTACTGCCATCTATCACAAAAAGTCCCTTCATTGCTCCCACATATCTACTCCGTCGCTTACCAGTATGGAAGCCACTATCACTAGACTAGCCATGACTGGACACCAGTCAATCGTTATAGCCTCCTGCTATATCCCTAGCGGAACCCTCCCCGTCAAGAGTGACTTTGAAGCCATCCTTGCATTAGGCGACTCAGTCATTATGTTTGGAGACTTTAACTCCAAGCATACTGAATGGGCCTGCCGCACTACTACCAGTAGTGGCAGGATGCTGCTTAATATCACTCAGTCTCTCGACCTGACTGTCTATAGCCCCCTCACTGCCACACACTATCCCGACATTGTTACCTACGCTCCTGACGTGCTAGATTTTGCTCTAGTTAAAGGAGTTTCCCTTAACCTTAGAGCAATCGAGCCTCTCGACGATTTAGGATCCGACCACCGTCCTGTATCCCTCCTTCTTGGCCATCAGCCATCTCCAACTCCCACTTCCAAAACCTACACCAACTGGAAGGGCTTCAAAAAGTCTCTAGCCTCGGCTATAGACTCTCCGGACCCTCCCATAACCCTTTCCTCTGACGCCCTCGACAGTGCGGGGAAAATAGACACAGCGGTCGAAAATCTCACCTCACTTATAACATCCTCTCTTAAAGAGAATGAAAAAGTTGTCCCGGTTGCTAAAACTAGTCTTCCCCTAGATATTAGCAACCTGTTAAAAGCCAAAAAAGCTGCCCTCCGTAGAGCTGCACGCTATCCCACTCCCGAATATAGACTCGCGGCCCACCGCCTTCAACGCAAACTGCGTTACCGCCTTCAAGACTACAGAGACCACGAAAAGGGCAATCTCATGGAGAAAATCTCTCCCTCTCACACAGCGTACTACCGGATGGCGAGAGCCCTCCGGATAGACGCTATAACCCATACTCCCCCTCTGTCTCGTCCCGACGGCTCCATTGCCTTCGAAGACGAAGAAAAGGCTGAGTGCTTCGCGGACAGCGTTGCCGCTCAATGCTCTCCTAGCTCACAACCCACTGACCCCTTACACATTCAACAAGTGGAGGACGAGGTCCGACGCAGGAACTCGCCCCCTACCGCCTCTGACCCTATCACTGTGTCCAAAGATGAGATTTCATCTACCATCAAAGGACTTAAGCCCAAAAAAGCACCGGGCGCGGATGGTATCTCCAACCAAGCCCTCAAACACTTCCCGGAGCAGGTAATCGCCTTACTGGCCATTATCTTTAACGCCTGCTTCGAATTCAGTTATTTTCCCACCTCTTGGAAAGAGGCAACTGTCATTGGCATTCCCAAGCCAGGCAAACCTCTCCACCTCCCCTCCAATCACCGTCCCATCAGCCTCCTCAAGGCCATGGGCAAACTTTTCGAACGAGTCATTCTCGTGCGCTTGAGGCGCCATTTGTTTCCCACAGACGGCGACCCTCTTGTCATCCCACAACAATTCGGGTTTCGAGCCAAACACTCGTGCCCCCAACAAGTTCACCGCATAGTGGAATACATCCTCAGCGCATTTTACCCTCGCCGTCAAAAAACCATCGCGGTCTTCTTTGACATTGCCAAGGCATTCGACAGAGTCTGGCACGAGGGCCTTATCTACAAACTGTACGACTTAGGCCTCCCAGATCGTCTCGTTCGCCTTGTAGCCTCCTATCTGAAGGATCGTACCTTTCGTTTTAGACACGAAGGCACGCTATCCTCTACCCGTCAAATAAAAGCCGGTGTCCCTCAAGGCTCTGTGCTTGCTCCCCTCCTATACATACTATTCACCAACGACATCCCTATCCCGTCGAATGGTGTCAAACTAGCCCTCTTTGCAGATGACACAGCCCTTTACTCCAAAGGCAACTCATTACCACAGATTCGGAACAAGATCCAAAAGTCAGTAAGCGACCTAGGAGCTTGGTTCCAAAAATGGCGTATCGACGTAAACCCGGAGAAAAGCTCCGCCGTTTGCTTCGAATTTAAACGACGTCGTCTCACCACCACTCCGCCAATCAGGATGTTAGGAACCCCTGTCCCATGGCAAACTAAAGCCAAATACCTAGGCGTCACCCTTGATGCAAGGCTCACTTTCGAGCCCCATATCAAGAAGGTTACTCGCACCGCACGTTTTTACATGGGTAGGCTCAACAGCATGTTGGGCAGACACAGTAAAATGTCCCTCCGCAACAAGCGAACCCTATATAAGGTCTGCATACGACCTGTCATGACCTACGCGGCCCCCATTTTCGCACATGCTAAACCCAAAGCCATCAATGAACTACAAATAGTTCAAAATCTATTCTGTCGTAGGGCCACTAACTCGCCCTATTATGTCCGTAATGCCGACCTCCATCGAGACTTAGAGCTCCCAACAATCCAGCAGTTCCTCAAATCACTCTCTGAGAGATTTTTCAAAGCCTCAGAGTCCCACCCAAATCATCTCATTCGTGAGACAGCTGCCTATGCAGCCCCTATCCACACTCGCTATAGTGTGCGCAGACCGAGAAACTCTCTCTCGGATCCCCCCAACAAGCTTTCGGCTGACCTGAACTGCCTCCTGGCGGCTCGGGCCGAGCCTACATAACACATCCATTAATCTGCCTTAGTTAGGCATTCTTCTAAGCGGCTTTTCGCCGCTTGCGCCCTCCTTTCTGCCAAGGAGGGTCGCGTTCGTATACGGCTTAGAGATCTCCAGTCAGATCGTTAAGCCATTCCTAAAAGGTGGTGTTTAGTGGGTAAAAGTCGCCACATAACCACGCAGCCGGCTGCGTGGTATGCTATAAGCATTCACCACCTCCCTCCCCCGCTTTCCGGAGGGTTGCCCATATTTGCTTCGGGCGCAAAAAAAAAAAAAAAAAAGTAGGGTCGGCAGTCGCTCTCCAGCCACCGAAAAGGCACTACCAGAAGAAAAAGTACAAGTTCCTCCTCACCGCCGCTTGCCTCCTATATAAGCAAGAACAACGCGTTTTATTCATTTTTCGAACGGCGTTACGGCGATCCGTAACAGTTCCATCAGAATATGACAGACAATCCGGCATTATAATCCTGTTCTACTTATGGCTAGTCTCTATTCAGACTGGCTGCCGTGACCGAAATTTAGTTTGGATAACAATTTTTTTTAAATAAAATATTAGTAATCTTATTAATTAACTTTACTAATATTCCTTTTAACCACTCCTGGTAAGCTTTAAATGCTTGTATTAGGAGTGGTTCACGACAGTAGGCGGATTCGAACCTACGACCTTATGAGTTCGCGATCCGCGCCATGCCATTAGGTTACTCTCGCTTTAGTGTTAGTTAGTTATTCAAATGTACGTATATCCGTTTTTTTCGTGGATATACCACCTTCCTGTTGCCGGTTCTGAACGATATCCTTATTTTTTGGTCATAATTTTAATACTCATATGATAACAACGTGGTTAAACAAAGGTTCAGATGCAGCTGGGGTGGGCTTTGGGCCACCACAAAGCCACAATCATTTATATTAATATCTATAATAAATCCAGTAGGTATCGAACATTAACACTCCAAGGATTATGGGAAGAATTCCTTAGATTCATGCAATCGTCTTGGAGTTTGCGCAAATATTCGATTTGTTTGATTATTCTACGCCATAATACACATAAACTATACATTAAAAACTTTTTTAACTTTTTTAACGTGGTACAGCCATGCTGCAGTTGTATTAGGAGTATAATTGCAGCACGAATGGGTCGGCTCGACCGGAGAAGTACCACGCTCTCACAGAATACCAGCGTGAAATAGTAGCGTAATGCTGCTGTGTTTCGTATGGTGAGTGTAGAGAACCGGAGACCCGTTTTACTGGAAACGAGGCATTCCATCTTAATCCTCACAGGTGACAACGCATCCGCATTTTGATTTGTAATCGAGGGTAGATGTAGATGTCTATGGGCCGCAGCACCCACTTACCATCAGGTGGACTGTGTGCTCGTTTGTCAGCCTATCCTAAAAAAAAACTTTTACAAATTCTTCCATGGGGGATTCGAATTAGCTATTTGCGTTAATAGCTGTCATGTTTTCTTTTTGTTTTTTTTTTAATCAAATAAAACAATTTAACTGACTTAGTTTTACTGTTAGTACATATCGTTCACGATATTATTATTAACTAGCGATGCGCCCCGGCTTTGCACGGGTCATTTTTGGACTCGTCAACAGCGCTACCTACCGGGTACAACTGAGTTTTAAACCATCCAGGAACCCCACTCAAAAACACACAATAAAATTTATCAAAATCAGTCTAGCCATTTTCGAGGTTTGTGAGACTAACGGACATTAATTAATTTTTATATATCGAGATAAATTAACTTAAATTTGAAAACAATGTGAACGAACTTTACTACTTTACTTTTAAGTTCTATTATGGTCATAAGAAGTTAGCATAATAGTCTTTCAACTTCGTAAAATTTAGTCTAAATAATGTCGGCGCTTCAGAGCATTTGATTGTGCGGCGTGAGATTTGTTGCTGCTGAATAGCCCCGGGTCGGATTGATCTGACGCTGTGTAGGCGACGCGAGGAATGCGGGCTTTGAATAGAGTAGCCACGTCCTCAGAGGGACATTTTGATCATGAAAGAGATCAAGTGTATCTGTGTTAAGCAGGAGATAAGACATTGTAGTATTGTGTAATACAAAACGAATAATTATACATAAGCTTGAAAGTATAAAACAGCTTCTATATAGATTAATAATATCTATAAAGATTCATAATGATGGAATATTAGGAAGGATAGTTGTAAAGTACTTTTTATAGTATTAAAAGTGACAAAAGAGCACACAGTTCTCTTGATGTGACCACAGGATGCAGGTCAATAGACAGAGATCTCTCTCTATCCTCGATTATGAATTAATATGAAGATGCGTTGTCACATGACTACAGAAATGCCTCGTTACCAGTAAATAGGCTATGGTTCTCGTCCGTTACTATACGAAACACAGCTGCTATTCCATGTTGGTATTCCGTGCGAGCCTGGTTTTCACCCGTTCGAGCCGACCGAGCCGCTGTGCCACTTAAAACATAATAGCCTGTTGTATAAGCTACTTTGACTCTTACAATTTTTCATTACATTTTAGGACCATTGCTAGACATACGTCTGTCTAAGAATGCACCTGCTGGCATAAATTTATAGGAAAATTTGAGTAAGCGCAAAACTGAATACCAGCGTAAAATAGTAGCTTAATGCTGCTGTGTTTCGTATGGTGAGTGTAGATAACCGGAGACCCTTTTTACTGGAAACGAGGCATTCCATCTTAGTCCTCACGAGTGACAACGCATCTGCATTTTGATTCGTAATTGAGGACAGATGTAGATGTCTATGGGCCACAGCAATCACTTACCATCAGGTGGACTGTGTGCTCGTTTGTCACCCTATCCTGTATTAAAAAAAAACTTGCGTGAGATAAATTGCTCACGTAAGTTTTTTTACAACGTTAACTAGCACCACCCCAGCACCAATGACATTGTTAATTGTAATTTTAAATGTGTTCAGTTGTGAAGGGAAACATGGAAGACATGTTGCATGTATGAGAAATTATATAACTTTTCTAGGAAAAATGGGACAGCGCGGCTGACTCTTATTGCCCCTTCAGGAATGAGAGAATGTTTACGCGTAGCACTGAGGCGTATATATTCTGTATTTTACTTTTGCAATTAAATTGCCGCTCATCGAATCTCAAAAGTGTTTCAGCATAGAACACACACATGGATGAATCCGGTGCGAAATTGTAGATTATCGTTCATGGTAATAAAATGGTCACACTAAAATATCTTTCAGGAATTTTACTATCAAGCATTTACCAAGTTCTTATATGGATTAAGTCCATTTTAACCATATATTGGTGTCATAAGCATACCCACTACACCATATATCCAATGGGTGACGTTGGAGCTAACAGAGGAAAACTAATCAGAAGATAGACTAGCGTTTTCTTAAAAAAAACTACATTTTCCAACCCACCCTCTAACCCACCTGCCCAGCTGGGCTATGGCGAGTATCCCACTTATGAAGCTGTAACGGTAACGGAAAGACTATTTTAAAATTAAAACATCTATATATCGTCCCAATGTCTTTGTTTCTTTAGTTTTCTCACAAATAATTGATATGCTTTATTCTCAAGCAAAGATGATATTTTTATTGATGGTCACACTAGTGTAAATTGGTGTTGTATTGTATGATGTGTGGCCGCTGTGCAGGTGCGTCTCCGTGGGAATACAATATATATGCTGCTTTGTTACCCAGGCTCCAACTATTCAATTTTCAACAAATCTGTTCATTTTGTTTTGTTATTTTGTTATATACATGTTACATGGTTTTTTAAATTGTTTTACTGCACTTATTCGCGATGTATTGAGTAGTGTTGTTCTAGAAATTATACTGGTCATAAATGTCATATTATTATGTATGTGGCATACATTTGTACGTGGTAGAGCCATGCTGCAGTTATACCTATTGGTAGTATAGTTGTAGCACAAATGGGCGGCTCGACCGGGGAAGGACTAAAAGGAAAATAGTAGCTTAATGCTGCTGTATTTCGTATGGTGAGTGTAGAGAACCGGAGACCCTTTTTTCAGGAAACGAGACATTCCATCTTAGTCCTCACGGGTGACAACGCATCTTCATTTTGATTCGTAATCGAGGATAGATGTAGATGTCTATGGGCCGCAGCAATCACTTACTATCAGATCAGACCCTATCCTACGAAAAACACTGATTTTTCAATAATCAGCAAAATTTATTCATAGGACAAAAATGCTATAAAAACATATTAAAATCTCCAGTTGTATGATAAAAACAGTTCATTTGCATCACTATTATATTCCGTAAGGTTATAATTTTTATTTTATGGCTAACTTTAATCAGACGGTTGAAAAATCAGCCCCAAATAATGTAAATTTAATTATTTTCCGATCAATAATATAATAATAATAATATTCCACAACTATCACACAACTCCATCTAGTCCCAAGCTAAGCAGAGCTTGTGTTATGGGTACTAGACAACTTGATAAACATACTTATATATTTCTAAATACATAAATATTATAGATAAATTACACCCAGACACAGAAAAAATGATTGTGCTCATCACACAAACAATTGTCCCGGGTGGGAATCGAACCCACGACCTCCGGCATAGCAGTCAGGGTCACTAACCACTAGACCAACAGGCCTGTCAAAAATCAATTTGTAGTTATTCATATTATATTTTTGAAACGGTGCTTCAAATAACTTCTATTTGGCTTTATATTTGATTTTAATTTACCTTTAACTATATTATAATATAATTTAATTATAATATACTATATATACCAAATTTAGCAAAACATAACAACTATAGAAACACAGCGTCTGACTGTCACAGAGGCTTTTTTCTAACTACGCTTTATTGAAATTTAGCAGACGCAGACCATACATACTTATACGTATAGATGAAATGCCATGTGTCGTTAGAATATCTACCACCCCATTCTTTCCCTGGGTATCATAAGTGGTGATTGGGAAAACCATCACATGGCCCCGATAGATAGCGGCTCGACCGATGTAAAGTATCCAGAACAGAGACGGAAGGCAGGGTAAAAGGTGTGCAATGTGTACCTGCTAATGCAATCACCCACCAAACCTGGTGAATAATATGTGGGAGGCCCATGAACTGTCGTTATGTGTCCATGTTCAACTTCATCTTTGATTAAGAATATAATACTATTGCCTTTAAAAAAATTACAAGAAGGACGAGATACCTACGAGGGTGGATTGAAAAATACTCGGCCTAACCAAGAAAATAAACACATACTAAATCAGTTATATTTTTATTTTTCTACATAATCACCATCAAGTTCAATACACTTTTCCCACCTCCCCTTCCAAGCATTTAGACCGTTGAAAAAAAATGATTCTTCCTTAGAGTCAAAATATGCGTCTACAGCTGCTTTGACCTTGTCGTTTGTCGAAAATCTTTGACCTCCCAAGTGCTTTTTTAGGTTAGGGAACAGAAAGAAGTCTGATGGTGCCAGATCAGGTGAATACGGCGGATGCGGTAACAGTTCAAAGCCACAGTTGTGAATTTCAGCCATTGACTGTACTGACGTGTGAACACGGGCGTTATCTTGATGAAACAGGACTATTCTTCTGAGCATTCCTCGACGTTTTTCTTTTATTTCCTCTCGTAAACGACGTAGTAAGGTGCAGTAGTAATCAGAGTTTATAGTCTGACCCCTTTCAAGATAATCAATCATAATCACACCTTTCGAGTCCCATAATACTGAAGCCATCACCTTATTTGCCGACAAAATCGACTTAGCCTTTTTAGGGGGTGGTGAACCAGGTCTTTTCCACTGTTTTGATTGTTGTTTTGTTTCCGGTGTACAGTAATGAACCCATGTTTCGTCCATAGTAACAAAACGATTCAAAAAATCATCTGCATCGGCTTCAAATAACTCCAAACAGTCGCGTGAAATAGCCAATCGCAACCTTTTTTGTTCAACTGAAAGCAGTCGCGGAACCCACCTCGCAGACACCTTGTTGAAACCCAACTCGTTGACAATGATGTTTTAAGTTCGTTCATAAGAGATGCCTATAATCTCGGCTATCTTTCTAATTTTTAATCTGCGGTCTCCCATTATTAAATCAAGTACTTTTTTAATATTTTCGTCAGTAGTTGACGTCGAAGGCCTTCCAGAGCGGGGTTCATCTTTCGCACTCTCTCTACCACGCTTAAATTCTGCTATCCATTTTTTGACGGATGAATATGACAGAGCACAATCGCCTAATATACTGACCATGTCATCATGGATGGCTTTTGATGATAGCCCCTTCTTATGGAGGTACTTAATGACGGCACGCTGCTCGATTTGCTCCATTCGCGGAAATTATGTCCGATTACTTTGTTAATAAATTTATAAAATCACAACTAATTATCGCACACGTTTCGAACTTCACACAATGAGCTAGTCTGAACTAAACTAAATAATGTGGGTAGATTTGATTTTTAGAATTGAATGGATCTGTGTTAGGCCGAGTACTTTTCAATCCACCTAGGTACCTGCGGAGTTTCTTTCGCCGTTTCCTCTGTTGACAGAGGAACTCATTTTGAAACGTTAGCAATTAAAATATGTTGACTTTGACAAAAGCTAAAAAATAAAGTTACGGCCTACATACGTCCCACTGCTGGACACAGGCCTCCTCTCATTTCTGAGAGAGTTTTAGTGTAAGGAAATGTTGGTCGCACTGCCCCAATGCGTGTTGGCAAACTTGACGTGTCTTCGAAATATTTTTTTTCTTATTTCTCAAACATGCAGTTTTCCTCACGATATTTTCCTTCAACGCCGAGCTCGTGATAAGTCAGCATTTAAAAATGCAATTACCAATTTCATTGATGCCAGCAGTGAGCGAATCATTTGAAAATTGAAATTCAAATTTCTTGGGTCAAAAAATAGTGTTTTCATTTCATAGGCTGATAAAAAAGAAGAAAAGCAAGGTCAAACAGAAAGTACGTTACAGCATAAGGACCACTTGTTACATGACAGTTTCAAAAGTAAGTTTATTTATAAATATAGCCAATACTAATACCAGTACAATTAAAAACACCCTGAGACCTTGAGTTTCTAATCTTACACACATATGAGAGGCGACTTATATCCTGCCTACTGAATGTCGGTCACGGCAGCCAGTCTGAACAGACACCAGCCATCTGCACAGGACAGGGTTATCCCTAGTATGTGCACAAGCTCAGGTGCACTATCCATTCCCTCACTCTCATAGTCCGATGGAACGGTAATCCGACACGAGAGATGTGGTGAACCACCACCAATTTCCTGACTCTGTTATATCATTAGCACCCCGGAGACTATCAAGTTTCTTGCCAGAAAAACTCAATAATTGATTTTGGCCTCGGCGATCCGAACCCGGGACCTCATGAGCAACTGCGTGTACGATCACTAGACCTACAAGGAAAATATGGAAAATGCAAGAAAATCTTATGGTTTTGATAGATGGAGGTATGCCAACTCGCTTACGCCAGACGTAAAATATGCAGACCGGCGACAGAGAACAGCGTCGAAGTTTTGAGACTTCTGGTACTGCAATAGAAAATCCCCCCCCCCCCAGGTTTGCATATCCTCCTCACAACTGGTGTGGAAATGGGTCCAGCCAAGAAGATAATATTGATCATCATCATCATCATTACAGCCCTTCACAAGTTCACTGCTGAACATAGGTCTTACCCAAATAATGTCACAAAGCACGGTTCTGAGCCACCTGCATCCATTGACTTCCTGCATGTCTTACCAGGTTGTCACTCCATCTGTTAGGGGGCCGCCTCACACTTCGACTACCGGTACGAGACTGTCACTCGAGAACCTTTCTTCCCCATCGGTTGTAGGTTTTTTAAACTATATGGCCGGTCCATTGCCACTTCAGCTGAAGTGAAAAATATAATTAAAACGAAACCGTAATTATGCATACGAAGCGATTGGCCGGTTATTGTAAATAATATGTAAAAAAAGTAAAGTTACAGCCTACATAAGTCCCACTGTTGGGCACAGGCCTCCTCTCACTTCTGAGAGGATTTAAGTGTCCGCCGCGCTGTCTCAATGCGTGTTGACGGACTCCACATGTCTTCGAAATATATTTTTTTATATTTCTCAGACATGCAGATTTCTCCTTAGAATGTTTTCTTTCACCGCCGAGCAAGTGGGAAATCAGTACTTAAATTTGTTCCCAGGTTGCTCGCGTAGTTGAAATTTACACTGAGAGCTTAGCCCCTGAGCTACCACAATTCTATATTTATAAGCACTCACGCCTGTCACTCAGAGGGGTAGGCAGAGACTACAGACTTCCTTTTAGCACGATCCTGACATATCTCTGTCGCCTCCTCCACGTCCAAATACCTTCGCATACATGCTCGTCGGTTTAGGATACTCTCGCCAATTGTTTGCGCAAAAATTTGCGCAACATTAATTTGCTTTGTCACTCTTTCCTCATTCATTCTATCTACATGAACAAGCCACCGAAGCAGTTCCTTCTTAATCCTGGTCACAACATTATCTTGCAAACCACTCTTCTTTTATCACACAATTTCTCACCCTGTCACTCAGATTCAGTCCTAACATACTTTCTATGATTAAAAATATTTTATTTTCAAAAGGAATATACATTTTACTTAATGAGAAGTTACAATATTAAAGTTATAAATGGGTTATGAACATACGGATTGCAAAAAATAAGGAAGGAGTTTCGTGACATACACCTTCTTACTCGTGTATGCATACAACTAAACTTCATAAATTATATTTTTGTGTATTGATAAACAAGTTACCAATCTTTTATAAGTTAATGAAGTGGGTAGTAAGCAAAGGCTGATTAGCGGTCAGCACATGGACAGGGCCGCATTTTTAAATTTATTATTTGTTGTTTTAGTTTGCTTAAAACTATTTAATATTTTTATTTTTGTGGTAGTTTATTATATATTTTAACTCCATCAAAAAGAATACTCTGTTTACCATAGTTTGTTCATACCATAGCATAGGTATGTAAATATTATTAGTGTTACGAAGTACTTTCTTTCCTTTGCCTTTATTTGTTATAAAATTTAGTTATATGTGTATTTTACTATCTAAAATTTTCTTTATTAGAATATAGGTATTATAGCAATATTTTTGATAAATATTCATAATTTTAGTTTCTCTGTACAGTTTGTCTGTAGGTGTTAAAAAGTAATAATTAAATAATAGTTTTAATATTGTATTTTGACTTATTTGTAGGTTTTATTTTGACTTGTATCAACTGCGTTTATTCTACTCTCGTGCTTCTTCTGCCACACCCAACTTTCACTACCATACGTTAAAAAAGGGACCAACACAGGATTGTGAATTGCCATACGCGCCTGTGTTGACACATTATGATTTTCCACAATAGAGCTTAGGGCCCCATTTACTTTATTTCCTGCAATCACTCGTCGTTCTATACCCTTATCGTATCTCTTATTCCTGCTGAATAGGATTCTATGATATTTAGGTACCTAACATATAAATTCCTAATGATTTAGGTACCTAACATATAAATTCCTAATGAAGTTCAGTCGTCTCATGCCAATTTATTGATGACTTATTTTTATAACTTGGGAGTGGCGGCTGTTAAACGTAAGTGCTTTCGATAGTAAAATTTTATGGAAAAGATAATTTGCAACAATTGGCCTTTGATATGCAATCATATCTTTAAAAAAATATATAATATCGTTAAATATTATTACTATTATACGAATAGGTGATGTCTTTTTCCGATGTTAACTTTACTCGAGAACCGCAGTAGCCGCAAAGTCCTCTTCGTCATAGCTATGAATTTGTTGAAGTAAAACCTTTTTAGACACGACTATTAGCGAGCTACCTCTCAGATCCTTTTTCTTGATCGGAAGTAATGCTTAGTAGAATCTGTGGTACGTTTTCGAAGTATCGGCATTTTTTAAAGGTAGCGTTTGTACTGTAGTATTTTGTCAGTATATTACATGTTATATACACATACTCGTATACAATTTTCAGACATTACACATTATAATAAAATATGTGTGTTAATGTTTTCTTGCTTTCAAACGAAAGATGCAATAACAGCTTTAATTAGTTTTATACTTGGTCGAGCCACGCTTCATATCGTGGTTAAGAAAACCCACAGAATAAAAAGCGACCAAGAGCGTGTCGGGCCACGCTCGGTGTAGGGTTCCGTAGTTTCCCGTCCGTCACAATAAGTGTTCCCACTTATGAGTTTGTACAAAAACTGTTGTTTCCATCCAAGTTCAAAATGATTTTCCTATAAAGTCCTTATAAAGTTCTGCATTTCAGATTTTTTTCATATTTTCTAAATTTATGGTTCAAAAGTTAGACACATTGTTTTTTACTTTTGGAGCGATTATTTCCGAAATTATTGACATTATCAAAAATGATTCTAGTAAACCCCTATTCATTTTTAAATACCTTTCCAACAATATATCACACGTTAGGGTTGAAATTAAAAAAAAATCACTTCCCACTTTACATATAGGGGGACTACCCTAATAATAAATTTTTTTCCAATTTTTATTTTACCACTTTGTCGGCGTGATTGATACACATATTGGTACCAAATTTCAGCTTTCTAGTGCTAACAGTCACAGAGATTAAGCGAGGACGGACAGACGGACAGACAGACATGGCGAAACTATAAGGGTTCCTAGTTAACTACGGAACCCTAAAAACGAAAAATATAAATGTGACGTCTAAGAAACAATCAAATCAATAAAGAAGAATAAATGAAAAATGGCTTTTTACAGAATGTGGGTGACAAAAGAGCACAGTCTTTATATGCTGTGGCCCAAAGACATCTACATCTCTCTCATCTGCGATTAATAATCAAAGTACAGATGTATTATCACGCCTGAGATAGAATGCCTCGTTTCCAGTAAAAAAGGTATCCGTTCTACACTTCTCAATCGAAGACAGATATAGATGTCTATGGGACACATCATCCACTTACCATCAGGTGAACTCTATGCTCGTTTATCACCCTTATCTATAAGAAAACATACTTTCCTTGTTCGACCTCCACCGTCGAATGCTGGTACTTTTACACCACCTGGTTGCCACCTAAGATGTTTTTAAAAGGGTACAGTATAGATATAATTTATTCTCATCTGGGGGTTTGTTTATATGTGCAATTTGCGTATGTAAAACACCTCCAGAATACTGACGTAATTTCTAGAGTGGGGGTAATGTTTTTACAAAAATAATAAATATTATATAATTAATATAATGAGGTTATCGGCAGTAAAACCAGAGTGACCGACAGCCCAACGGATTAGTAAGCTGAAGTGGCAATGGACCGGCCGTATAACTTGAAGAACAACCAATGGGGAAAGACGGTTCTCGAGTGGCAGCCTTGTACCGGTAGGCGTAGTGTAGGGCGAACCCCCACTAGATGGAGTGACGACCCGGTGAGACCTGCAGGAAGTCGGTGGATGCAAGTGGCTCAAGACCGTGCTTTGTGGCATTCCTTAAGGACGGCTGTAATGATGATCATTATGATACAATTTTATACACGGAGTAAGTATACATTGCGATCACTATACATAAAAAATATACATATAAAAAAATCTCAGTGGTTATTAATAAACAAGCCGTTCCCGCCATGCGTTGTAATACCTTTTATTACACACAACAACGCACCTTTCACCTTAATTGGGGACAAAAAGAAAACAAATAAAACAAAAACTAAATACTAGACGATCAATATTCAAAGGTGTCCGTCCACATGAACTACGTCACGATATGCTTGTTTATCCTAAGTACGAATTCTTTTATTTTGTGCACCATATTGGCCCTTTTCATAGATGGACACCCCAATTATCAAATAGCTGACATTTGGCTTGTTCAGCCTACTCGCCATCACTAAATACAATAATGTTAACCATTGTGCGCTATTGTACCCATATTTGTTAACAATAGACCGGCTCCGTATTGACATCTGGTGTGTCTTCAATTCACAACGACAAACCAACTAGATACACAACTGTAAGGTTAATTTTTAGAAGTTACATCATCATATCATTAATAAAAAGTTGAATTTCGCTTGACGTTGCTCAATACCAGAACATGACAACGATTTATTTAAAACTAAACCTTAAATTATTGGCTATAAAAGACAATTTAGCTTTATTAGGGCGATTTAAACTGGTAGAAAAAGTAGCAGGACGTTAAATATGTACCAATTACCACTTGTGACATAATCGCACTGCCGCCGAGGCAAAGAATATATACACTACGCGAAGCCGAGGGGTGATAGTCATTTGGACTTTTTGGGTATTTTGCCAGTTGGCGCAAGCATAATGTAATTTGTTGACAAGTATATTTGGTTTTAGCTATAATAGTTATAGGTTATATATAATAGACTAGCTACATAGATTAGATATATATTAAATAGATTAGATATAATAGTTTAGATATAATAGATAAGATTTAATATAATTATAAATGATAGAAATACTACGCGGGGTGTTACGAGCAGCCCAGTAAATTAATAACGGACACGCCGAGCATCTAATATTAAAATTAGCCATAAATGCGGTTTTGTTTTAACTTAATTGACATAAACTCTTATCGCTGCTTTGTTAATGTAGTTATAGTGACCTCTCGTTAGTGGTCGATGTCTCGTACTGAGTCGAGTATTGCTTTGGTTAATTTTACGTCAGTAAACTCACTTCGCTGCGGAGCCGTGTGCAATCGACTCGTCGACCTTGGTTGCCCGGCTATGATTTAAAGCACTACGTGTGAAGTATCAGTGTAATTTAAGACACGGTCAAACAATTAGCTATTAGCGAAAAGTGTTACAAAACGGACATATTATGGCAACAGTTAACAGTGTTCCTAATGAAATTAAAGCTTCAGCCTTGGAATTAATCGGTGAAACTCCGATCGTTGCTCTCGATAGGCTGTATACAGGGCCGGGTCGTATTTTGGCAAAATGTGAATTCATGAATCCTGGTGCATCAATAAAATGCCGTTCATCACTGCACATGATACGAAAAGCACGGGAGAATGGTGACTTAAAACCTGGAGATCCAGTATTAGAGGTAACATCGGGTAACCAAGGCTGTGGTCTGGCAATCGTCTGTGCAATACTTGGTCATCCTTTAACTCTCACCATGTCTAAAGGAAACAGTGTACAGAGAGCACTACATATGGAAGCTCTCGGCGCGAAATGTGTGAGGGTGCCACAAGTGGAGGGAACTTACGGTAACGTTACCCTTGCTGATGTGAAAGCCGCTGAAGCGGAAGGTTTGAGGTTAGTGGATGAAACGGGAGCATACTATGTGAATCAGTTTAATAACGAGGCGAACGCTGAAGCGCATTACGAAACAACAGGACCTGAGATTTGGAGACAAACCGGCCATCATGTTGACGCTTTCGTTGCAACCGTAGGCACAGCTGGTACGTTCGTAGGTACATCGAGATATTTGAAAGAAAAGAACCCAAAATTACTATCATTTGTAGTAGAACCATCAGGTTCTGAGCCTATCAAAGGAAAGGAGATTACAAAGCCCTTGCATTTACTACAAGGATCGGGTTACGGTTGTGTACCTAACCTTTTTAAATTTGAATATATGGATGGAACAATCAGCGTGACGGACGAAGAAGCTGTTAAATATAAGAATCTAATAGGAGAGAAGGAGGGATTGTACGTTGGATATACAAGTGGTGCTAATGTTGCTGCTGCAGTTCAACTTTTAGAATCAGGAAAGTTACCAGAAGGTGCGTGGGTTGTAACCACACTAAATGACAGTGGCCTAAAATATACACCTGCTTCAGAAGATTGTATATAAATATCATTGAAATCATTATTGTTTAATTTATGTTATTTAACACTAATATTTATCCGTTGTTTTATTGGGAGAGATGTACTGCGTCCTATCCTTTTATTATGTTTTATTATTTTTTTGAATTTTAATTATTTAAACTATTAATTACAAGAAATTTATTTGTCAGAAGCATTTTTTTGTTACATTAATAAAATATGAGATTTTAATTTTTTGTTGATTGTATCCTAAGGCTAAATTCAAATAAAACTTTTAAGAATATCTAAATCGTCAGGCAAGTTAAATTGTTTGATGCTCCAAAAATATTAGGTCTTGATTTTTTTTTTACAGCAATCCAATTAAAGCACTCCCCCAAACCTGCCTGATCCTGTCTCGAAATCTGAATATGTGACTACGCCCATTGATTTATTACTCAATGATTACGCCTATTTTAACAACCTTATCTGAGACAGTCTGAGATTTTTATTTGAGAACCGTTTTAGGACCAATAATGGCATATTATATAGGAACGTACCGCTGATTAAAAAAAACATTTTATAATTATTTTTTTAAATTTATTTATTCATACAAAGGCAAGTACATTATTTTTACTATTCTCTCGCCAAACTGCAATCAGTTTGTCGGCGAGTACACGCTCTTAAAACTGTATATATCATTATGCACCATCACCTACAAATACACAATTAATTACAAAAAAAAGAAAAAGAAAATATAACCTTACCTTATATTTACCTACTACAATTTCACAATATTTAGAAATTATTAAACTAAAAAATAAACAACAACAGCAATAAACAAATGAAATAAATCAAACATAAAAAAACGATTAACAAAAGTATGCAACAATGTATGTGTTATAGCTCTGTAATGTCCTTTTCAGAGAAGATTTTAATAAGTTTTTACTTAATTTATTTTTATTTTTATTTGTAGGCGCTCTTAACCATTTTATTTTGTTATAGATTCTGAAAAAAAACGATTAACAAAAGTATGCACCAATGTATCTGTAAATTTCACACTACGCGAGCAAACCGGGTTCGATCCCGCCGGCACCAATGAAATTGTTAATTGCAATTTAAGTGCTGATTTACCACGTGCTCGGCGGTGAAGGAAAAACATCGTGAGGAAACCTGCATGTCCGAGAAATAAGAAAAAAAATTCGAAGACACGTGAAGTTCGCCAACACGTATTGGGGCAGCGCGGCGGACACTTGCGTGCTCTAAAACCCTCTCAGAAATGAGGGGAGGCCTGTGCCCAGCAGTGGGACGTATATAGGCTGTAACTTTACTTTACTTTTTTTTTTATAGATTCTGGGTACAATGCATTTATTCAAGCGCTGTCCATAATAGTTATTTGCACTAAGCTCTTCAAGTTTTTTTTCTCTTACCTTACGCGTGTTGTAGGTGTCAATAATAGGTACTTTATAGTCGTCAGTATAGTAATGTTCAATTGCAATTAAATATTTTAACCGTGTTTCAACGGGGAGTATTATACACATGGGAAATAATTTTTCATATTGTTTTTACAGCTTTTCTTATCTTTTGAATTAATTAAAAAAAATTATAATACGTATTTGTAGGCTTTTCACTTATACGGTCCGTAATAGTCGAATTTTCACGCTAAATCATTCTTTCATTTAGATTTTGGCGTGATTGCCTCTCTTGGCAATTGCCAATTAACTGTAATAGTTTTTACAGTACTTTGGGTGCAATCACCGCATTAAAGAGTTCTTAAACTAAATCCATTCCCCAGTTTTACATTGTAGACATTTTTTGTGGTTATTTTGACATAACACACAATATTTAAGGTATTTTATCTTTATAATTTGGAGTGAGAGGATCAGTAAATATTTTACTTGCATTAATTATACCTTGTGAGCATTATTATCTCAAAGCATGCTAACTTTCGTGTTTCTACGGTACATTATAAAGAGTTTCGACTGCTTCGTTGGTCTATTGGACTTAAGCGCGACTGCTGATCGTGTGGATCCGGGACCATTCCCGGGTTCTAATCCCGAGTCATAAATCAGTAATTGAGTTTATCTGTCAAGAAGTTCTCAGTAGCAACCCGAATTTAGGAAGTTGGCGGTGTATCATCCCCTTGCCTCGGAAATTACGCAATGCCGTTGGTTCAGCGCGAGATGTATCTCCGGTCGTGTCAAATTGTCGCTCCATTGGATTATGACAGGGAGGGAACGGAGAGTGCACCTGTGTTTGCGCACACACTCGAACACTATAATCCTGTCCTGCGCAGTTGGCTGGTCTCCGTTGAAGCCGGCCGCCGTGACGAAAATAAGGTCTGAAGTACATTATTATATTATTGCGGTACCTTAAGGATTTACAGATGCCTAACCTAATTTTATTTATACTGGATGATCTTTCTTACCCTCTGGAAAAAATACCGTGTAATACGTAAACGGAGTAGAAGCCTATGGTACTGACATTTTACAAAAAAAAAGGTTGAATTCGATAAATAAATTAATTAAAATCTGTCGAAATTCAAATCATACCCACCCTAATTTACAAACAGCAATAAAATAATAAATTTAGTAGGCATCTTTGACCTTTTCACTTCATAGGATCACAGGCTCAAGGGCAAAGAGCAAAGTAATTATTCAAAAAAAAATTCAAACGTTTTATTCAAAATTTCGTTTTTATTTGTTGCAAAATATCATTGCCATAGGCGTATAGAATATTACAAAAAAATATTCCCGCAATATTTCGGCAATATTAGTAAATTTCATGCAATCTAGTAATATTCAACAAAAAATAAAAACAAAAATTTTGAATTAAATGAATAAATAAATTAAAATCTATCGAAATTCAAATCATATCCACCCTAGCCTGTGACCCTGCGAAGTACCTACCATGCCTACTAATGTTAAATGTTTTGTTGCTGTTCGTAAAGTACGGTGGATATGATTCGATAGATTCTAATTCTTTATTACTTAATAAAAAAAATTGTTTTTATTTTATATAAAAGGGCTTCTACTCCGTTTGCTTGTTACATTACACCCTATTTTATTCCAGACGGTAAAAAGGTTTCAGAAATCTTCTAAATCAAGATCTATTAGATCGATCACCATGAAAATTGGTATATATATATATATATATATATATATATATATATATATATATATATATATATATATATATATATATATATATATATATATATATATATATATATATATATATATATATATATATATATATATATATATGTATTTTTCGATAGAGAACGTTTGTATTTAAAAACAAAAAAAAATTAAACGAAAATCAGAAACAAACAAAATTTAAAATTTTTGATTTTATTTGCTTTTTTTTAATCAAGCGCGGCAATTAATAAATTAAATTACATGCGCTCATATAAAAAACGTTGCTGAACCTAACCTATGAACCTATGATATTAACTGACAGGACGACGTGTGCGGGATTCAACTAGTTAAAAATATAGCCAAAATAAACATCACTCTGTGCGTAAGACTAAACGGGTCTGTGCGCAAAACTTAAGTAGCATGGCTATTTCTAAAATATAAATATTTGAATTTGATAAGGAACTTCGTCATAGACTAACAATGATAAGAATAAATAGACATACAACGGTAACTTTAATAGAAAAAGAAGTCTTAAAAAAAGTCGTCTTAAAAAAAGAAGTCTTAAAGTACTTCCCTTTTATCTGATAAGTATAATTTTGATAAGAAATAAACAAACAACTGGAAAATGATGACGATAACAGTGTTTTTACCATATTGCCATTTTTTTATAGGATAGGGTGACAAACGAGCACACAGTCCACCCGATGGTAAGTGGTTGCTGCGGCCCATATACTTCTACATCTATCCTCGATTACAAATCAAAATGCAGATGCGTTGTCACCCGTGAGGACTAAGATGGAACGCCTCATTTCCAGTAAAAGGGTCTCCGGTTCTCTACACTCACCATAGGAAACACAGCTGCATTAAGCTACTATTTGACGCTGGTATTCTGTGAGAGCGTGGTCCTTCCCCGGTCGAGCCGACCCACTCGTGCTACAATTGTACTACTAATGTAACTGCAGCATAGCTTTATCACGTATAAACCATAGCAGCCTTTCAAAATTCCACTGATGAACATAGGCCTCCCTAGTAGTTTGTCTTATAGGGGGGATTTGCCACAGTTGCCACGCTCCGCAAGCGGGTAGGCAACTGCAGTTTTTTATATTTTTCAGCTGCTGTTGGGAAGATGCTGCTGCTCATCTCCTGGTTTACTTTGCTTCTGCCGTATTTTATGCCGATCCGATGATATGGTATAGTGAATGTCTTACACCGCTACTACAAGGTGAACAGTGTTCTCGTGTGGATAATATTACGGCCCCTTGAAATACTACTGCTGAACTTTGGGTAGGCGTAGTAAAGCATTTCTGCAGCTATATAATGGTTGTAGCTCAAATGGGTCGTCTTGGCCGAATAAGGACCTCACTCTCACAGAATACTAGTGTTATAGAAGCGTCGAAGAAATTATACTCTGACGAGTCCATTATTATAGTAGCATTTCCTCTATCCGCGCGGAGAATCGTGAGCTCTGCAAGCTTACTCTTGAATCCAATAACAATTTCGATCCAATCTCAATTTCAATCCAATGCTGACAAATTAGCGTACTCTTGAAAACAATTTTGACAACATTGGATTAAAATCGGAGTTGCGCTCGGATTGGCCAAAATTTTTGTTGTACCACATGAAGTTAGCTGCGTTACTCTTAGCAACAGGCATGTTTTATTTATCGTTAAACCGGTAAAGTCATAATAAACCCTTTGTAACTTTCATAAACGAGCGTTTAAGTAGTAAAAATACTTAATAAATGGTGTAATTCGTCAAACATAACATCTTTTCATACAGTTCTTATAAAAAAACGCTATATTTGCGAGTTTTAATTAATTATAAGGCTGTATAGGAGCGTGTCTTTGCCTCATTTTTTTGTTGTCAGAAAAAAATTGTTATCACGACGATCATGAAACAATGTAAACAAATATCAACTTTCGAAGAACTCTTTTTAAGTTTAAAGGTGAAGTGCTTTTTAAGTATGTGTAGAGTGAATTAATAATAGACCTTTCAATTTGGGTACAACTATAAACAGTTTGAAATAGTTCATTACCGCATTAACAGTTAACACAATTAAGCATCATATGAAACAGACGAAATGGGCACTGTTAGCTAATTAGGAGGAACAAAATAAATAATAATCGTCAAGGATAGGCTAAAGTAAGTATAACAATGTTTTTTAAAAAATTTATAGGTAGATATATTTTTTAATTTGGGTACAGAAAAAAAGCAATTTCTGGCCTGTTGAACAACATTAAACTAGGGATTGATAGCAGTCACAGATGGTCAAGTGTTGCTTTTGAAAACTCAACTTACAATTAACCTTTCTCACTACTTAGTTATTACAAATAACAATGTTGATTCGTTAACTTCTCAATATTTTTGTGTGGCATCTAATAATAATAACTATTTTTTTTACTCACTTTTAAAGACAAACATTTTAATATTATTTTATTTTTTTATTTTTCTAGGAATATCTAATGGATAGGCTAGGACCACGGCACCAAATGGGCCAACAGCTGGTTAATTTCATGGAGAAAAGAGACTCTTTATGATGAACTTTATCTTCTAGATATGGCCGCATAGAAATTGGACTTGGTCGAGCCCCTACCTACAGTTTGATAAAAATAAGGAACTTGCAACATTGAGTTATACAACACACTTGCAATATGTATGTCTTACACTCAAGCGGTAAAAAGGTAATCCATCATTTTTTAATTGCAATAATTTACACAAATTGACCTCATATGTGTTATCTCTTTGTGTAGAGAATATAGATGTTTCAATAAATCTTAAACATCCTTTTAAATGATTTGTGGTGGATTAAAACTTCTAATTCAAATATTCCACCTTAATTTTGTCATTGATTTATAATTAACAACTATTAAACATTACTCTACAGAGATGGGATGTTATCAAATATTTATTTTCATTTTAGAATCACAACTTAATTCCATACCACATTCCCCAAGCAACAACACTCTACCAACAAGAAATGATCAATATATGTAGCATCCGAAAATAAAGTTATAATCAAATGCAATTTCCAAAATAGCCAGGACAATTGAAGGGTTTAATATTATTGTTTTAAATTTTCCAAACAGAGTACAACAACAATAACAATCCTGTAATTTAAAATAAGACTTTCATTTAATTTTATAAATGTTTTAATGTTATTTTAAATTTAATTACTTTTGTAAAAGAAACTGATTTTTGGTTCACTGAAGATATAATTTTAAGATTTTAATTTCATAGTGTTATCATTTGATATATATAATCAATATGTTTTTGATTACATATGTTAAGCTATATTATCAAATTTCAAATATGAAAAATAGATTTAATGTAGATTTAGTACCTAGGTAAGAATATATACTAATAGTAATAGTTTGATAAAAATATGTTTGCATTATATTAAATAAATGATCAAATTTGTATCAGAATTTTATTAACAAATCCTTTTTGAAAAGCAATGAGTGAATGCTGGAAATAAAGTAAATGGGGCTATAAACTCCATCGTCGTCAAAAAGGCACATATTATGGCTGTTAGTCCCTTTTTTGACATATGGTAGTGGAAGTTGGGTGTGGCAGAAGAAGCACGAAAGTTGAATAAACGCAGTAGAAATGCAGTCATTAAGGAGTATGGTAGGTATGAATGTGAGTGAAAGGGTGAGAAATTGCGTGATAAGAGTGTGGTTTGCAAGATGATGTGACCAGTATTAAGAAAGGAATGCTTCGGTGGTATGGTCATATACAAAAAATTAATGACGAACAAGTGACAAAGCAAATTTATGTTGCAGAAGTGAGTGGCAGAGTTGGAAAGGGATGTTCTAGGCTAAAGAATACCGACAAATTGGCGATATATTGAAAATGGGCCAAATTAAGGGTACTAGTATAATGATGTGGAGGAGGCAAGTGAGGTGTGTCAGGATTGTTTCAAATGGAAGTCTGTAGTCTTTGCCCACCCCTCGAGTGACAGGCATGAGTGTTTATGTTGTGTTAAGTTATGTGTTATTAAAATTACGTTAGCTATATAATTTTATTTTTAATTCTTATAAAATTATACATTTATTATATTTATATTTCTTTTACGTGTGAAACCCGCCAATAAACCTCTCAGACATGATAAGAGACCTCTGCCCAGTAGTGGGATGCTTTAGATCATACTTGAGATATTTAAACAATCCTCTTTAAACTTTTGCGCCGCCTAACTATTAAACATATTTCTTCTACAAAACAACCACTTTAAAACTAATTAAAAATAAAGGCTGTAACAATATGATGTAAAATATATTCTCTACGGAGGGTCATATTTAGGTTTTTATTCATGCACTATTTTCTCACTAAAGTCCTTAATAATACAATTATTAGCTCCATAATCATCATCACTCATAGAAAAAAACTTAAGTGCTTAAAACGCATAATTTGAAGCTCATTTCGTCATTTTTTTAATTGCAATGCACTATTACGGCGTAGAATAATAGACACAAGAGTTAAACATGTCATTATTTTATCGAAAACAATAAGATAATTGCCGGAAAAAAAAGATTAATATGAACACAATTCCTAAAACGTTACTGTTTTGCTATTGCCTTAATTCCAACTCCAACACAATATCAAACACAATACGCTGCTGTCAACTAACTGTCAAAAGTGCGTCGGGAGTACCGATTTCGCTCGGACAATTTCAATTCCAATCCTAATTAGTTCACACAATCACCACGCAATACTAAACTAATTTAGCGCTAGAGTCGCTTTCAAGAGTACCAAACGTCATAATTCCAATCCCGATCGATCGGAATTGTTTTCAAGAGTAAGCCTACTGGTCCGTTCCGTAAGTTTTCCGTAAGTATTCTCCGCGCGGATAAAGGAAAAGCTACGGTAATAATGGACGAGTCAGAGTATAATTTTAAAATACAACTACTTTATTCGGACGAAAGTACATACAAAAAAAGAAGCACTCCGTATCCTAAACCGTACAGCAGAAGCCATAGATCTATTTTATTGTACTCTGGGTGGGTTCATAGTGAGAGCTCTCTTTGAAATAAGCTATGGTCCCACTGTGACATAGATACGGTGTTTGTAATAGCAATAAGTACATATTTTCAATCGACAATTATTAACTTGTAACTGTGTAGTTGGAGTTTGTAAAAATTGTTGTCTACATTATCGCATTAGGTGTACCTGTAAAGATAATTGTATAGTGGTAATAAATAAATAAATAAATGTTTATTGGTTATTTAATAAGGATAGTTTGTATAAAATATACAACCAGGGCAGGTGCAGCCTACCCTATTTCGTGTGTTTTAGAAAGCAAACATTGCAAACAAAAGTTAGTTTTTTCTATTGCGGCTCTACTCTTATCTCTCACCACACCAACAATGGCAGAGAATGCCTTTCCGGCAATAAGTTCACATTTGTACCTACCTTTTTCTGTTTAAGCTATCATTTAACTGTGGCAACGTGTGCACTGTCGACTTTCGTTGCCCGCCTATGATTTAAAGCACTAGGTGTGAAACCGTGCATCATATTTTACGTTAGTACTAGCTCACTTCACCGCAGAATAGTGTGCATTTGTCTCGTCGACCTTCGTTCCCCGGCTGTATTTAAAGCGCTGCATGTAAAATCAATCATCAATGTCATTTGAGACACGATCAAACAATTGACTATTAGCGAAAAGTGTTACAAACGGACAAATTATGGCAACAGTTAAGAGTTTCCTGAATGAAATTAAAGCTTCAGCTCTGGAACTAATAGGTGAAACTCCAATCGTCGCACTCGATAGTCTGTATACAGGGCCGGGTCGTATTTTAGCAAAATGTGAATTCATGAATCCTAGTGCATCAATAAAATGCCGTTCATCACTGCACATGATACGAAAAGCACGGGAGAGTGGAGACTTAAAACCTGGAGCTCCAGTGTTAGAGGTAACATCAGGTAACACAGGCTGTGGTCTCGCAGTCGTCTGTGCAGTACTTGGTCATCCTTTAACTCTCACCATGTCTAAAGGCAACAGTGTAGAAAAAGCAATACATATGGAAGCTCTCGGCACGAAATGTGTGAGGGTGCCACAGGTGGAGGGAACTTACGGTAAAGTTACTCTTACTGATGTAAAAGTGGCTGTAGTGGAAGGTTTAAGGTTAGTGGACGAAACAAAAGCATACTATGTAAATCAGTGTAATAATGAGGCGAACGCTGAAGCGCATTACGAAACAACAGGGCCTGAGATTTGGAGACAAACCGGCCATCACGTTGACGCTTTCGTTGCAACCGTAGGCACAGCTGGTACGTTCGTAGGTACATCGAGATATTTAAAAGAAAAGAACCCAAAATTGCTATCATTTGTAGTAGAACCATCAGGTTCCGAGCCCATCAAAGGAAATGAGATTACAAAGCCGGGTTACGGTTGGGTACCCAACCTTTTACAATTTGAATATATGGATGGAACAATCAGCGTGACGGATGAAGAAGCTGTTAAATATAAGAATCTCATAGGAAAGAAAGAAGGATTGTACGTTGGATATACAAGTGGTGCAAACGTCGCTGCTGCAGTTCAGCTTTTACAATCAGGGAAGTTACCAGAAGGTGCGTGGGTTGTAACCACACTAAATGACAGTGGCCTAAAATACACACCAGTTTCAGAAGATTGTATATAAAAAAAATCATTGAAGTCATTATTGTTTAATCCATGTTAGCACTAACACTAGTAATTATTCGTTGTTTTATCAGGAGAGATACGGCGTGGTATTCTTTTATTATTTGTTTTATTTAAAACAATATTTTAGTTATACTTATCATTAAAGATAAGACATTAATAAAAGATATGATTTTGTTGCAATTTAATTTTTTCGTTGATTGCATCCTAAAGCTAAATTCAAATAAAACTTTTAGGAATATCTGATTCGTCGGGAAATTTAAAATGATTGATGCTCGAAATATGTTAGGTCTTGATGTCTTTTTCAACAATCCAATTAAAGCACTGTCCCACACCTGCCTGCAAGCTTACTCTTGAATCCAATAACAATTTCGATCCAATCTCAATTTCAATCCAATGCTGACAAATTAGCGTACTCTTGAAAACAATTTTGACAACATTGGATTAAAATCGGAGTTGCGCTCGGATTGGCCAAAAATTTTGTTGTACCACATGAAGTTAGCTGCGTTACTCTTAGCAACAGGCATGTTTTATTTATCGTTAAACCGGTAAAGTCATAATAAACCCTTTGTAACTTTCATAAACGAGCGTTTAAGTAGTAAAAATACTTAATAAATGGTGTAATTCGTCAAACATAACATCTTTTCATACAGTTCTTATAAAAAAACGCTATATTTGCGAGTTTTAATTAATTATAAGGCTGTATAGGAGCGTGTCTTTGCCTCATTTTTTTGTTGTCAGAAAAAAATTGTTATCACGACGATCATGAAACAATGTAAACAAATATCAACTTTCGAAGAACTCTTTTTAAGTTTAAAGGTGAAGTGCTTTTTAAGTATGTGTAGAGTGAATTAATAATAGACCTTTCAATTTGGGTACAACTATAAACAGTTTGAAATAGTTCATTACCGCATTAACACAATTAAGCATCATATGAAACAGACGAAATGGGCACTGTTAGCTAATTAGGAGGAACAAAATAAATAACAATGGTCAAGGATAGGCTAAAGTAAGTATAACATGTTTTTTAAAAAATTTATAGGTAGATATATTTTTTGATTTGGGTACAGAAAAAAAGCAATTTCTGGCCTGTTGAACAACATTAAACTAGGGATTGATAGCAGTCACAGATGGTCAAGTGTTGCTTTTGAAAACTCAACTTACAATTAACCTTTCTCACTACTTAGTTATTACAAATAACAATGTTGATTCGTTAACTTCTCAATATATTTGTGTGGCATCTAAAAATGATAACTATTTTTTTACTCACTTTTAAAGACAAACATTTTAATATTATTTTATTTTTCTAGGAATATCTAATGGATAGGCTAGGGCCACGACACCAAATGGGCCAACAGCTGGTTAATTTCATGGAGAAAAGAGACTCTTTATGATGAACTTTATCTTCTAGATATGGCCGCATAGAAATTGGACTTGGTCGAGCCCCTACCTACAGTTTGATAAAAATAAGGAACTTGCAACATTGAGTTATACAACACACTTGCAATATGTATGTCTTACACTCAAGCGGTAAAAAGGTAATCCATCATTTTTTAATTGCAATAATTTACATAAATTGACCTCATATGTGTTATCTCTTTGTGTAGAGAATATAGATGTTTCAATAAATCTTAAACATCCTTTTAAATGGTTGGTGGATTAAAACTTATAATTCAAATATTCCACCTTAATTTTGTCATTGATTTATAATTAACAACTATTAAACATTACTCTACAGAGATGGGATGTTATCAAATATTTATTTTCATTTTAGAATCACAACTTAATTCCATACCACATTCCCCAAGCAACAACACTCTACCAACAAGAAATGATCAATATATGGAGCATCCGAAAATAAAGTTATAATCAAATGCAATGTCCAAAATAGCCAGGACAATTGAGGAGTTTAATATTATTGTTTTAAATTTTCCAAACAGAGTACAACAACAATAACAATCCTGTAATTTAAAATAAGACTTTCATTTAATTTTATAAATGTTTTAATGTTATTTTTAATTTATTTGTTTTCTTTTAATTACTTTTGTAAAAGAAACTGATTTTTGGTTCACTGAAGATATAATTTTAAGATTTTAATTTCATAGTGTTATCATTTGATATATAATCAATATGTTTTTGATTACATATGTTAAGCTATATTATCAAATTTCAAATATGAAAAATAGATTTAATGTAGATTTAGTACCTAGGTAAGAATATATACTAATAGTAATAGGTTGATAAAAATATGTTTGCATTATATTCAATAAATGATCAAATTTGTATCAGAATTTTATTAACAAATCCTTTTTAAAAGGCAATGAGTGAATGCTGGAAATAAAGTAAATGGGGCTATAAACTCTATCGTGAAAAGTCAGAATGTGTCAAAAAAGGCACATAGGCTGTTAGTCCCTTTTTTGACATATGCTAGTGGAAGTTGGATGTGGCAGAAGAAGCACGAAAGTTGAATAAACGCAGTAGAAATGCAGTCATTAAGGAGTAAGGTAGGTATGAATGTGAGTGAAAGGGTGAGAAATTGCGTGATGAGAGTGTGTGTGAGATGTGACCAGTATTAAGAAAGGAATGCTTCGGTGGTATGGTCATATACAAAAAATTAATGAGGAACAAGTGACAAAGCAAATTTATGTTGCAGAAGTGAGTGGCAGAGTTGGAAAGGGATGTTCTAGGCGAAAGAATACCGACAAAATTGGCGATATATTGAAAATGGCCCAAATTAAGGGTACTAGTATAATGATGTGGAGGAGGCAAGAGAGGTGTGTCAGGATTGTGCCAAATGGAAGTCTGTAGTCTTTGCCCACCCCTCGAGTGACAGGCATGAGTGTTTATGTTGTGTTAAGTTATGTGTTATTAAAATTACGTTAGCTATATAATTTTATTTTTAATTCTTATAAAATTATACATTTATTATATTTATATTTCCTTTACGTGTGAAACCCGCCATTAAACCTCTCAGACATGATAAGAGACCTTTGCCCAGCAGTGGGATGCTTTAGATCATACTTGAGATATCTAAACAATCCTCTTTAAACCTTTGCGCCGCCTAACTATTGAAAATATTTCTTCTACAAAACAACCACTTTAAAACGAATTAAAAATAAAGGCTGTAACAATATGATGTAAAATATATTCTCTACGGAGGGTCATATTTAGGTTTTTATTCATACACTATTTTCTCACTAAAGTCCTTAATAATACAATTATTAGCTCCATAATCATCATCACTCATAGAAAAAAACTTAAGTGCTTAAAACGCATAATTTGAAGCTCATTTCGTCATTTTTTTAATTGCAATGCACTATTACGGCGTAGAATATAGACACAAGAGTTAAACATGTCATTATTTTATCGAAAACAATAAGCTAATTGCCGGAAAAAAAAAAGATAAATAAGAACACAATTCCTAAAACGTTACTGTTTTGCTATTGCCTTAATTCCAAATCCAACACAATATCAAACACAATACGCTGCTGTCAACTAACTGTCAAAAGTGCGTCGGGAGTACCGATTTCGCTCGGACAATTTCAATTCCAATCCTAATTAGTTCACACAATCACCACACAATACTAAACTAATTTAGCGCTAGAGTTGCTTTCAAGAGTACCAAACGTCATAATTCCAATCCCGATCGATCGGAATTGTTTTCAAGAGTAAGCCTACTGATCCTGTCTCGAAATCTGAATATGTTGCTACGTTTATTTTAAAAATGTGTGATGCCACACCATTTAAATAACTTCAGTGCAACCTCATCTAAGATACACTCTTAAAAGTATTGCTTTTGTCAAAGGTTTTTAGCGATATTTTTATTATTTTTTACTTGAGAACTGTTTTAGGACCAATAATGGCGTGTTATATAGATACGTACTGCTGAATTAAAAGAACATTTTATCATAAAACCTGCAATAGTCGACTTTTCACTCTAAATTGTTATTTTACTTGGATTTTGGCGTGGTTGGCACTCTTGGCAATTGCCAATGAGCTGTAATAGTTTTTTACAGTTCGTTGGCAATTACCGCATTAAAGAGTTCGTACACTAAATCCTTTCCCCAGTTTTACACTGTAGACTACATTACACTGTAGAGATTTTATGTGGTTATTTTGGCTTTTAAAAAATATCATAAAATAATTAAAAAAATGAATATATTATTAAATAAAAAATTCATAAATTTTCTGTTATTATTAATGCTGAAGTGTTATAAATTCTGTTATAATTATTTAATCTTAAATAATTTCGCTTAACTCATATTTCTTATATTAATGATAATTTTATAAAACACTTTGTCTTTTTATGCAAGGGGTGGCAAAATGCACGTGCGCTTTCAACGATATTAATTGCTATTTGTAATAATTTCTTTAAAGGAATAAAACTTCTAAACACCACTGGTAAATTCAATGTCCAGTTATGCTTAAGTAAATTTAAATATGTAATTTTATTTGACGAAAAAGTATTTTGCTCGTTGTGTTTGTGAATTAAATGTAGTCGACTTAACATAAGTAGGTTAAATAAAACCGAATAATTATTGATTAATATTTTTTATAAAATAAACGTTAAAATCGAGCACATAGTCCACCTAGTGATTAGTGAATGCCGTTCTGCATAGACATCTACATATATCCTCGATTAAGAATCAAAATGCAAATGCAACATCCCTGAGACTAATATGGAATACCTACCTCGTTTCCTGTAAAAAGGATCCCCGGTTCTCTACACTCGCCAAACGAACACAGCAGCATTATTACGCTGCTATTTTCCGCTAGTATTCTGTGAAAGTGTTGTTATTATCCGGTCAAACCGACCTATCCATGCTACAACAATAATATGTGTGCGGCATGATTTTACTACGTTCATCCAACGTTTAACAGTAATCTTTTAATGGAAGGTGGAATTTTGAAAGGCTGTAATGGTAACAACAATGTTATCGTCCTCATTTTCTTTTGTTTGTTTATTTCTTTTCAAAATTATAGTTATCAGATAAAAGGGAAGTACTTTAAGACTTTTTTCCATTGAATATATATATGTATATATATATATATATATATATATATATATATATATATATATATATATATATATATATATACCAACTTTCATGGTGATCAATCTCATAGATCTTGAGTTAAACGATTTCTCAAACATCCTCTTTTATATATTAAGACATAATTAAGTTAGGCATCTATAAATCCTTAAGGTACCGTAATAATATAATTTTACGTAATATAATTATATACTTCAGACCTGATTTCCATCACGGCGGTCGGCCTAAACGGAGACCACTATCTGCGCGGGACAGGATCATAGTGTTCGAGTGTGTGCGCAAACACAGGTGCACTCTCTATTCCCTCCCGTCATAATGCAGTGGAGCGGTAATTCGACACGACCAGAGAGAGATCACGCGCTGAACCAACGGCGTTACGTGATTTCCGAGGCAAAGCGATGAAATACCGCCAACTTCCTGACTTCGTGTTCCTATTGGGAATTTCTCGACAGAAAAACTCAATAACCGATCTATGATTCGGGATTTGAACCGGGGAACGGTCCCGGATCCACATAATCAGCAGTCGTACTTGCGAAGCAGTCAAAACTCTTTTTAATGTACCGTAGAATCACAAAAGTTAGCATGCTTTAGGATAATACCCACATTACAAGGTATTATTGATGCAAATAAAATATTTACTGATCCCCTCACTCCAAATTATAAAGGTAAAATGCCTTAAATATTGTGTGTTATCCAATAAGTGTCAAAATAACCACATAAAACGTCTACAGTGTAAGACTGGGGAAAGGAAACAGCGTTTAGTGTACGAACTCTTTAGGAGGAGAGAATACCTTGAAAATGAATCGAAGTTTTGGGGGCGTGGCTTATTCCTTTGTCGGTGAAGCTTACGGACGACTGAGGGAGTGTCAAAATGAAAGTGATGCAATGACTTCATAGTAAGCAAATTATGAGATAGCCATACCGAGCAAGCGCTCGGAAAAAAACTAAGTAAGCGCCAAACAACATTTTTATTTATTTTAACAAAACTTCGCTATGGATTAAAAAACTGATTTATGAGAACTTAGATATGATTATTTACTATGCCTTAAAAATAATTCTATGAAAGTATTCGTAAGAATATTGTGGTGTCATTGAGAAATGTAAATAATTAGAGCCTACTTTGCAATTTTTTTCTATCGAGAAAATTACATGACATCGTGTTTTCCTTTTATGCAATCCAAGATCATAGTGTAGTTAAATAGAAAAACCACCAAATTTTCGAAGTATCACCTTAATACAGTAATTGCCAACGAAATCTAAAAACCATTACAGCTCATTGGCAATTGCCAAGAGTGGCAATCACCTCAAATCCAAATGGAAGAATAATAAGGTCGTATTTTAATACGTTTTTTTTTATAATCAGCGGTACGTATATATAATATGCCATTATTGGTCCTTAAACAGTTCTCAAATAAAAATCTCTTAGACTTTCCCAGATAAGGTTGTTAAAATAGGCGTGGTCACATATTTAGATTTCGAGACAGGATTAGGCAGGTGTGGGAGAGTGCTTTCATTGAATTACTGCAAAAAAATCAAGACGTAACATTTTTGGAGCATCAAACAATTTAACTTGCCTAACGACTCAGATATTCTTAAAAGTTTTATTTAAATTTAACCTTAGGATGCAATCAACTAAAAATTAATCTCATCTTTTTATTAATGTATGATCAGTGAAAAAACAACAAAAAATGCCTCTTACCTTTAGTGATATAACTATACTTAACAAATTTCAAGTAGTTAATATTTTATCAAATACTTCAAAAACATTTTTTTAAATAAAACAAATAATAAAAGCATAGGACGCCTTACATCTCTCCCAATAAAACAAAGGATAAATATTAGTGTTAAATAACATAAATTGAACAATAATGATTTCAATGATATTTATATACAATCTTCTGAAGCTGGTGTGTATTTTAGGCCACTGTCATTTAGTGTGGTTACAACCCACGCACCTTCTGGTAACTTTCCTGATTCTAAAAGTTGAACTGCAGCAGCAACATTAGCACCACTTGTATATCCAACGTACAATCCCTCCTTCTCTCCTATTAGATTCTTATATTTAACAACTTCTTCGTCCGTCACGCTGATTGTCCCATCCATATATTCAAATTTAAAAAGGTTAGGTACACAACCAGGACCCGATCCTTGTAGTAGATGCAAGGGCTTTGTAATCTCCTTTCCTTTGATGGGCTCGGAACCTGATGGTTCTACTACAAATGATAGTAATTTCGGGTTCTTTTCCTTCAAATATTTCGATGTACCTACGAACGTACCAGCTGTGCCTACGGTTGCAACGAAAGCGTCAACGTGATGGCCGGTTTGTCTCCAAATCTCAGGCCCTGTTGTTTCGTAATGCGCTTCAACGTTCGCGTTGTTATTACACTGATTTACATAGTATGCTTTTGTTTCGTCCACTAACCTTAAACCTTCCGTTTTAGCTGCTTTCGTATCAGCAAAGGTAACTTTACCGTAAGTTCCCTCCACTTGAGGCACCCTCACACATTTCGCGCCGAGAGCTTCCATATGTAGTGCTCTCTGTACACTGTTTCCTTTAGACATGGTGAGAGTTAAAGGATGACCAAGTATTGCACAGACGATTGCCAGACCACAGCCTTGGTTACCCGATGTTACCTCTAATACTGGATCTCCAGGTTTTAAGTCACCACACTCCCGTGCCTTTCGTATCATGTGCAGTGATGAACGGCATTTTATTGATGCACCAGGATTCATGAATTCACATTTGGCCAAAATACGACCCGGCCCTGTATACAGCCTATCGAGAGCAACGATTGGGGTTTCACCGATTAATTCCAAGGCTGAAGTCTTAATTTCATTAGGAACACTGTTAACTGTAGCCATAATATGTCCGTTTTGTAACACTTATCGCTAATAGCTAATTGTTTAACCGTGTCTTAAATTACACTGATGCTTTACTTCACACGTCGTAGTGCTTTAAATCGCAGCCGGGCAACGAAGGTCGACGAGACGAGTGCACACGGTTCCGCAGCGAAGTTAGCGAGTGACGTAAGATTAACTGAAGTAATATCGACTCCCATTGATCACTAATAAAGAACTAGATACACAATCCCATACAAAAGTTCTCTAAAAATTGTCGCCAATTTTTGTGACGTAATTCTAGTTGATATAAATATATATTTATGTAAATTCAACCTTAAATACATTGCCTATAGTTGTATTCACAAAGATACGTACGAAAAGCAATACATTTTTGTGACTGATACTGGCTGGTCAACCTATATCAAAACAAATTCAACCTTATACGGATGTTTTAAAGTCAGAATTACAAAGTGCTCATAAAAAACAATCAAATTTTACGACTGAGGCTCGTAGCTTGGACAAGGAATCATTAGAGTCGAACTGCCCAACATTTTTTTACTGTTATTTTAATTTTAAAATGTTTCAAACTTGTTTGGCAGGAGACAAAATTTTTATCCCCCGATTATATCCAAGGGAAAAAATTGTCTTATCCCTATGCCAAAGTTTTATCCACCCTGCGAGCATGGGCCTACGGTGGATATAATATCGACAGTAGATAAAATAGGAAATAAACTTATCCCCGCGCATAGATAATATACCATAGTATAAAGCTATAACCTATAAAGGGCACGTACAAGTACAAGGAAACAAAGCGGAACGCCACGAAACTGTGACGCTCCCGCAGTTAAAAATTTGAAAAGTGATAAAAAAGTGAACACATTTGAGTGTACTTAGTGTCAAAATTTGCGTATTAACAAGAAGCATCTAGTGGTGTAATTTTTTTAGCCGCAAAACAGTTTTTGGGGATTTTTTTAATGAAAAACCGTTTTTTCTCATATTAGCAAAACAATAAATCGCTTGCGGCGCTCGATTAGTCGCCACAACCTGCACAACCTTTTTAATGATTTTGTGTGCCACCTGGGGACACATCATCCTACTAAAATTTGGAATTTTTGGATAACGGACACCTGAGTTATTAGAGGAAAAATGAAAACGGTAGGTAGGTGGTTTCGCGAACCAAGAGTCTGCGGCGGGAATTGAAGGTGTCTCTTGCGGCGTCTCGGAAAGCTCTTTTCGAAAATATATGCATTATTAGCCGGAAGTGTACTATCCTCGGAATAACCACACTTTTGCTGCTGGTGTCCCACATCTTGTAAGTTTCGACTCTAATAACTTTTATTTTGGAGTAACGACCCCGCTTCATTTTTTTGTGTATAGGGGACAAACTCATGCCCTTACTGTGGGTGAAATTTCAATTTTTTTAGATAAGCAGTTTCATAATAGTGATTTTTTTTTTGTAAAACATATCCCTTTTCGCCATTCCGTGATAAGTTTGTTTTACGTGTAGTGGCTAGCTAAACTAAGCACTAGCTCAAAAAAAATGTCGTTCATTTTAATAGTTAGGAATACATTGATTTATATCCATTTTACATTTTTTTTCTCTTAACTTTATTTCATGCCCAACCAGTTTTTTTCTATATTTGTTATAACATCTCTGCACGTTGTTAATTTTACATATTAGATTTAATATAGCTATATGGTCCACTTTTTTATTATCCTATTTTCATTTTGCATTCTTCTTTCCATGTTACAAATTTTACTTATCAACGCTAATTTAGTTGTAATATCCCATAGATATAACAAAGAAGTGAAGTGCTCTGCTTCATATTTTTATTTAATTTTAGTAGACTTTATATGGCTGATAAGTTCTTTTTTGTATATACTTACCTTTTTCTCTCTCTCTTAATATTATTAACATAAATGTTTAAATTATTACTTAATGCTCCTCTCCTCTAATATAATTCCTTTTATAATGTACAATAAATAAAATGTTACAATATCTTACTGTGGCGACTAGAGACTACTGTAACTAATTAATTAGAAATATTATATTAATTACTTATGTTTTTATTTTTATTTTTATTTGTTTAGTTTTAAGATTAAGTTGATTTACATTAACTTATATTTTCTTTTACCTTTTGTTTATTATATCGCTAAACCTTTAAAAATTTTTGTTAAACAATATGTCATTTATGATAATTGCTATATTTAGTTAAAGCATATTTTTGTCTTGTTTTTATTTTTTCTATTATTCTAATTCTTTCTTTATTTTTTTGTGTAATATTTCAGTTATGTATACATTGCTTGTGTTAAATCCGATTATATAATTACTTCGCTTGTGATTGCATTTGTTAAAAAATATGTGTCTAGAATTCAGTCAAATTGTGAAACAGGACAATACAGACCCTTTGGAGGTGGTGTAACCTCTAGAGGAAATAAAAAAAGCGGCCAAGAGCGTGTCGGGCCACGCTCAGTGTAGGGTTCCGTAGTTTCCCGTCCGTCACAGTAAGTATTCCCACTTATGAGTTTGTACAAAAACTGTTGTTTCCATCCAAGTTCAAAATAATTTTCCTAGAAAGTCCTTATAAAGTTCTACTTTCCAGATTTTTTTCATATTTTCTAAACTTATGGTTCAAAAGTTAGAGGGGGGGGGGGGGGACACATTGTTTTTTACTTTTGGAGCGATTATTTCCGAAATTATTGACATTATCAAAAATGATTGTAGTAAACCCCTATTCATTTTTAAATACCTTTCCAACAATATATCACACGTTAGGGTTAAAATTAAAAAAAAAAAACACTTCCCACTTTACATATAGGGGGGCTACCCTAATAAAACATTTTTTTCCAATTTTTATTTTACCACTTTGTCGGCGTGATTGATATACACCAAATTTCAGCTTTCTAGTGCTAACGGTCACAGAGATTAAGCGAGGACGGACAGACGGACAGATAGACATGGCGAAACTATAAGGGTTCCTAGTTGACTACGGAACCCTAAAAACTTATCCCTGCAATTACTGCCATTATAAGTTAAATTACACATCAAAATTGATGTCTACTGTAAGTCACAAAGATTTAATTTTAATTGAAAATGATGAAGCATGAAGAATGAAAATGTAATGATTTCAAACAAAACAAGGAATAAATAATTTTATGATCATGAGTCTTGTGTTATTTGTATTCCTAATATTATATGCCTTTAAAATATTTAACGAGCTTTGCTAAAGAATTACCATATTTATTAATTTAAACTTTTGAATTGTAACTTTACTAAGTTTGATAACTTTATTTTAAAACATTATACCTAAAATGTAGTATAGACCGATTCTATTATCATTAAATATGACTTGACCATTAACGCCTTGGATATTGTGGACACAACCTATGTAATTAAATCATGGCATTGAGCTATTGAGACTCAATAACTCAATGTTTAAGGGGTGACTACAATCTGAAAGGTTGTAGAATCTTTAACCGGGACGACTATAGTCTCTACTATAGTCTATAATATATAGTCTCACCTGTAGCACTATTGTGGCACATATTAATTACAGTTATTTCCGGGGGAAAGGGGAATATTAGATGAATAAAATACTACCATTCTTTATTTAGAAAAAACTTGATTATTAGGTTTTAGGTTTTTTAAAATCTATAACTTGTTTGCTATTACCAGTGGAACAATTTAGATTAGAATTGTAGACTGCCCTTTTCTTGTACTAAACCCCAGTCTGGGATGGTAGGTGAAATATTATATCAACATGGGTATTTTGATACCTAAGAATATCTGGCAGACCATGCTCTGCTAGGTATCCTCTAGCTACATTTTGCCTTGCTTATTATATACCCGAAAATGATATTCACTTCAGTATTAGTCAAAAATAAAATGAAAGAAGTAGATGCACTGAAACTTGTATTTACATACACAAGAGGCTAAAGTATATTGTTCCCCACATTCTAATGATGGCCCCAATAACTTAGGTCAAGTATTTGCTGATTATTTGTTGTTTGAACAACAGCCATTCCATGGTCTTGACTCGTACCTCTCTGGTAACTACCATCTGCCAAGAGACTGAAAGATGTAAACTACCTACCTAGAACAAAATATTAAGATAAATTAGTCACATGTATTGATTGCAAATATACGATGTTTTTGCGCAATAGGGTTGTAATAGATGCTTACTTTAATATGCACTGGTAGTCCATCCACAGCATTAATAGGCTTTAAAGCCTCATAGACTTCTTTACACAAATACAAAACACAATCTTTGAGCATCCGAAACCGGCGTAGAAATTTGCTGTATGTGTGCTGTATTCGCCAATGTAATTTTCTTTCTTGTTTTTCAATTTCTGATAAGAAAATGTAGTTTCAATATGCTCGAGACATCTCTTTTGTATTAAAATGGTTGAAGATCCACGAAAGAGGATAAAATTGTCCCTTTCAAATGTCAAAAAGGGATAATTTTTTCTCTTTCCTTCGGCTCCATGCTACGGACGGGGAGATATATGTCTACTCGTTATGTCAAACGGGGATATACTATAGGGATAAGATAATTTTATCTCCTGTCAGTGGATATCAGTGGATATAATCGGGGGATACGAGTATAACTTTTGTCTTCTGCCCATGCTCGCAGGGTGGATAAAACTGAGCAAGTGATAAAAATTTTATCCCTTCCCCGGGGATACATTCTCTCCTGCCCATGCTAGCCCGGTTGGTGTACATAAAGCATATTCTATTCTATGGTGTATTATATGTAATGGTTAGGGCTTGCAATATTCGTTCAGTTTTACTATTCGAATATTTCGAATAGTTCGCGACATACTATTTGAATTATTCGAATATTACGAATTTTTCGAATATTACGAATTTTTTTTTATAGAATAGGGTGACAAACGAGCACACAGTCCACCTGATGGTAAGTGGTTGCTGTGGCCCATAGACATCTACATCTATCCTCGATTACGAATCAAAATGCAGATGCGTTGTCACCCGTGAGGACTAAGATGGAATGCCTCGTTTCCAGTAAAAAGGGTCTCCGGTTCTCTACACCATACGAACTACAGCAGCGTTAAGCTACTATTTCACGCTGGTATTCTGTGAGAGCGTGGTCCTTCCCCGGTCGAGCCGACCCATTCGTGCTACAACTATACTACTAATATAATTGCAAAATTTTTCGAATGTTTTCTACTTAAGGAACAACATGTCATTTAACTTACATATAGCACATACTTCGTGGATGTTTTATAGCACATTGACACCTAGGTAGAGTTTCCAAAGAAAAATAAGACGAACAACCTTTGATTATATACCTGTCATATAATCAAGGCGAACAACATTTTTTAAATATTTGGCATAAATCAGTAACTATCAGACGTAACAAAAATAATAACAATATGTTTCTCTTATATGTAAAATTTAAGAGAAAAAACTATTTAGGTAATCAACTTCTACATAATTTTCTTCTATGAGACATAAATGAAATAAATTATTCATACACATAAAGTTAACATTTTAAAATTACAATAAAATCGACTTCTTATACCAAACCAAAAAAATAGTCTTCAAAATTAAGAAATAAAAAATGATTGCAATATATTTATATATTTATTTATTTATTTTATTCTTTATTGCACCAAAGATCTTGTACAAAAGGCGAGCTTAATGCTATATAGCATTCTCTACCAGCTAACCTTGGGTAGAACAGAGAGTGAGTTATGGGCAGTAAAGTTGTCATGATCACATTCAATTCAAAATGTACATGCTACACATACATAAAATATATATACACATATATATTATATACACACACATATATATATATACATATATATATATATATATATAATATACCTATGTACTTACGAATAAAAGGTAAGAAATAAATATTTAACAAATGAAAAGCAAAATTTATCAAAAGTTATTAATCAATACTTCTTGCTTTGATAATATGACCTAAGAAATGAAAGGCAGTCTAGAGTGTCATCATTTAAGGCGCTACGAAGGTAGCTGCTGTCATCCTACATGACGAAAACACTCTTTCGGATTCTACACTTGTTGAAGGAATCGTTAACAAAAAATTATATGCCCTCATTAAACGTACATTTTTTAAACCTCCAGCCTCATAAGGTGTCTTCACACGTATTGCAATTTCTAAGTCTTCGTTAGACCTAAATGTAGATGAGGGGGATGAAGTCTATCATTAATCAACGTATCATCAATTTGATCTCGCAGCTGCTTTTAGATACTTTTGTCAGAAGGAAAATTTTGAAGCATTTTTTCCCGCTGTTGTAAATCAGAAAGTGTGACTTCATCATCTTCATCGAAAAAATGTTGCTGTTCATTGTCTTAAATTAATATTTCTTATTGATGTAGGTTATTGTTTCAACCATCATCTCATTTGAGGGATTAGGAAATACATCAGAAGGCGGTTCTTGATGAAATTTTAAGTGTTTGTGCAGATATTTTAAAGTTCCTGTCAGTTCTAAAGATCTTCTTTGCGATATGCGAGTTTTCATTGATTCAACTAGTTCTTGACTTATTGTGCTATTTCTTTTCATAAGGTTTGGGGCTGTTTCACATGTTAATAGATTTGCCTTATGTTCGCAAAATGCTTCAACTGTTGCCTTTATTATGTTCAGCGAGTTGGAAAGATCTTCCAATATTTGGGCTACTACGGCTGAAAAATGTTCCAAAATATTTTTAGTATTAAATTCTATTTATCTCTATGTTATTTGTAGTATTCTAAATATTCGAATGTTACTCTACATATTATTCGAATAGTATATGAGGTGAATATTCGAATAAAACAAATATTCGAATAGTAAGCCCTAGTAATGGTTATAATCAGTTATAATTTACCTGAACGTAAATACGTTTTTGGATAGGACACCACATTCATTTAGTAACGAAAGTGCTTGAAACAGTCATAATTATTTATTTATTCTTCATCGTGTGTCAAAAATTTAAAAATATTGCTTGACAAATAACTTATATCGAAATTCAATGGTTACTAAATATAAAAAGTATGTACAGAAAGTTGTAGGTCGTAGTCACATATTCATCACTTTCTAAAACATGCTTCGAACATACAACGCTTCCTTGCGTCGGTTTTAAGAATTCTTCGGACCGCTACAGATGTGATATGAATGATATCTATTCTGCACACCTAACTGGATCTCGAGGAAAGCTGAAAAATTAAAAATAAAATCTTACATCTTTAATTTAACTACATGCACATATTCAAAATTAAGTGTATAAAACGTTACTATAATATTTAGGGAAACTATAAAGAAGTCTCATTAAACAAAAACAACATCATACTTTAACAATAAAAAATAATAACGCCTCCAACAATTGGAACAGAGTCAACGCACATACCTCGAACAATTATGACTTATTTTATTAAGATTTACGGAGATATCTTGACAAAATATATTATTTACAATAGAGTGATAGCAGTTAAATAATGATAATATTAATACGTACCGAAATTAGGAAATTCCATCTTTTTTTAGCGTCCTGGATGTGTGATTTTTACACATTTTAAACGAGCACTGAGGCATGTTTACTGTCGGAGCGTTCGAATGTAACTTGATTAAAAGCGCACCGTTCGGAAGTGTGCTCATTCGGTGAGGTCGTTTTTTGTCACTGATCACTGAGATTTTGTATGTATAGTGATCGTAATGTATACTTACTCCGCGTACAAAATTATATCATCATCATCATCATCATTACAGCCCTCCACAAGTCCACTGCTGAACATAGGCCTCCCTTAAGGAATGCCACAAAGAACGGTCTTGAGCCACTTGCATCCATCGACTTCCTGCAGGTCTCACCGGGTCGTCACTCCATCTAGTGGGGGATCGCCCTACACTACGCCTACCGGTACGAGGCTGCCACTCCAGAACCTTCTTACTCCATCGGTTGTCGTTTCTTCAAGCTATATGGACGGTCCATTGCCACTTCAGCTTACGAATCCGTTGGGCTTTCGGTCACTCTGTTTCTACTGTGGATATCCTCATTATTTTAATTATATAAAACCCATTATTTTTGTAAAAACGTTACCTCCACTCTAGAAATTTCGTCAGTATCCTGAAGGCGTTTTACATGCGTAAAGTGCACGTATAAACAAACCACCAGATCAGTATAAATTATATCTATACTGTACTCTTTTAAAAACATCTTAGGTGGCAACCTGGTGGTGTAAAAGATACCAGCATTCGGCGGTGGAGGTCGAACAAGGGAAGTATATTCTTTTATAGATAAGAGTGACAAACGAGCACACAGTTCACCTGATGGTAAGTGGATGATGTGGCCCATAGACGTCTTATCTGTCTTCGATTAAGAAGTTTAGAGAACGAACACATTATAATTTCCAAAATATTTAAAATCAGAGGTAACAAAAATAACTTACTCCATTAATTATATAGTTTTCCGTTAATGTGGGATAATCACAAAGGCGGAAAAGTGGCAACATTTAAGCTAAATCGCAATATTCGATAATTTTATTTAATTGTTTGAGGTTTTTACGTTTATAAGAAAACATGAACTAAAAATTATGTGTGGAAAGTGATTCCGCCTGATTTATTATGTTTTTGTGACCTTGAATTGCATTCTTTCCCTACGCATTTCGTCGTTGTTGTCTTCTGCAGGCATATAGCCATGCAGGTCTCGGGCCTCGGGGTGTACCCCTTTACCCGGATGTTCCTCACGGCATACTACAGTGTGCCGGTCCTGGGCGCCTAGATGTTATAGGCGTTGTTACAGCGACTATTGTCGCAGTCGGTTAATTTATAAGGAAAAGATGGTTATCTAATAATTGTGTTTAAGTAACACAATTATTTGTCAAAGTTGGCCTTTCTGCGGCGTTGAGGGGTTTACTCGGACTCCCTAATCTATATAGGGAGGAGTTCTCTTGGATAAGGTCGCCCGTCCGGCGGCCTTGCATGCAACGGCGCGAAGCCGTTGAGGTGTTCGTGTGGCCCGTTGTCGGCACGGTCAAACATACCGCGCGCCAGCCGGACCACGAATTCATGAAGGCTCTCTATCTTGAGGTTGGCCGCTATGACGTCATTACGGACGTAGCGACCCGCACCGACTATAGTTCTTAATGACAAATTCTGCTGGGCCTGAAGTCGCCGCTTCTGACGATCGCTCAGGAGTGCATACCAGGCCGGAGCAGCGTATGTTAGCAAGGGTCTTATGTAAGTTTTATAAATGGTTATCTTCGACTTTGTCGGTAACTTGGATGTCAGGACAGGACGGAGCATTGCCCGCGCACATCGAGCTTTGCGTGTAGCAGAGTCAACGTGCGCAGTCATACGCAGCATCCTGTCAATCCGACATCCAAGGTAGGTCACGGCCTTCTCATATGCGATCTCCTGGCCTCTGAGGGTTAGTGGTGGTGGTAGGTTTCTATAGCGGCGAGTGAGTAGAGCGGTCGTCTTGCTAACATTGACGGCCATCCTCCACTCATCCAACCATGGTGGCAGCAGGTCCAGCAGACGTTGCATCCTGGCGGCTGCTATGTGGGCTCTTCTGGACGACGTGAAGTATGCGCTGTCATCCGCAAATAGCGCTAGTTCGACGTCGTCCTCCCATTCTTGCAAGTGTCCTGCCAGGGTGGGTATGTCATTAGTGTACGCCGCGTACAGGGCTGGAGATAGACAGCTGCCCTATGGCACACCAGCTGTTATGGTCTTAATTGCGGACTCGGCGTCCTCTACGCAGACGTAGAACTTCCTGCCTTCCAGGAAAGACGCCACTAGCCGCAATATAGCAGGAGGGATACTTGTTTGAACATCTAACTTGTAGAGTAATCCTGTGTGCCACACCCGGTCGAACGCCTTCTCGATATCGAGAAAGACGCCCAACGATATGCGGCCACGGTTGTGTTCGGCCGCAAGCAGGTGCAGCACTCTGGTCAGCTGTGTTGCTGTTGAGTGACCCCTCCTGAATCCATGTTGCTCCGCCCGAAGTTGGATGCACGGGCGGAGACGTCTTAACAGTAATCTTTCGCACAGTTTAGCTATATGCGGTAGCAGCGTGATCGGCCTGTAATTGGCTGCTCTACGCCTGTCCTTCCCGGGTTTCGGCAAGACGATAACTTTGCCTTTCTTTACTTAACTTACTACTATAACTTTGACTTACTTTGCCAGTCCTCCGGGAAGTGGGATGTCCGCAATATTCCGTTGTAGAGCCGACCTATCTCTACAAGGACTCTATTGGGCAGCTGTCGTAGTGCAGCGTTAGTTATCCCGTCGTGCCCCGGCGCCTTCCTCGGTTGCAGGCGGGTTACTGTCCTCCGCAATTCAGCGGGGGAGATAAACCACTCTCCTGCAAGCGGTGGCGCGGGCGACGACAGGAGCTCCTGCACGCGGCTCTCTTTCCTTGTATGGGATTCCAGGAACTCCGCACTTGCTGGGTTCGGCATAAACTGCTCCTCGAAGTGCTCAGCTAGGATATCCGCTCTGCTCTTGGCATCGTAACATTGAATGCCCGCGTTGTTAGTCAGCGGGCAAACAGGTGGTCGTGTTTTCGTTAACTGTCGGTTCAATGTATAGAGCGACGCATGCTGTTCGTCCGCCTTCCATATGCGCCGCTCCCAGGCCTCTCCTCTGTGGGCCTGTATTGCAACCGACAGTTCGTCTGACAATGTGTTGAGTCTCCTTTTTACTCTAGGGCAGCGAGTACGCGCCCAGAGCTTTCTCAGCGCTCTTTTATGGTTGAGCTGCACGCGTAGTCTTAGCGGCAGCTCTTCTTTTCTACCCGTGAGAGGGACGATCGTAGAGGCCGCGTTGAGGGCCTCCTGGATGCACGTGGTTAGTCTGGTTGCAGCGGCCTCTACGTCGTCCGCTGAGTTAATCGGTGTTTGGACTGGAGGTCTCTCCTGCAGGTGTTGGTGGTAGAGCCTCCAGTCAATCTTAGTCTTGACGGCTCTGGGCGGTGAGGTCACTGCCTTAGTGCCAAGGGTTATCCGAATCGGGAGGTGCTGCGTGTTCAGGTCATACAGCACTTCTACCACTACTGGGTAGTTGACGTTCCTAGTGAGCACGATGTCTAATACATCCGGACGCCTCCTAGGGTCGCTAGGGATATGCGTCGGTTCCTCGGGACCTAGAACGTCGTAATCATGGTGTTCTGCGTCTTCGTAAAGTTCACGACCCGGCGGGGTGATCACTCTGGACCCCCACGCCGGGTGTTTGGCGTTCAGGTCCCCGGCGATGATGGTGGGTGTTGTACCTTCCATTACCGTCCGGATGTCTGAGGAGTGAAATGGAGTCCCTGGCGGGCGGTATGCTGCAAAGATCTTAAGTTCCTCGCCCGCCGCCTCCATTTTTATGCCGATTGAACGCATCGTCTGGAAGTCTGGCAGCTCCAGCTCCTGGTGGACGATGTCTCTCCTCACCAGGATCGCTGTCCCTCTGTAAGCGACCCCCTGAGGATCGACCTCGTCCCTCCTGTATATATGATAATTGGGCAGCTTAAGATGCGTTGTAGGTCTTAATTTGGTTTCACCCAGCAAGATCACCTGGATGTCTTGTTGCTGGGTGAGAGTGCGGAGTTCGTGGATCCTTTGACGAATCCCGTCCGGGTACCAGTATAGCAGGCGCAGGTTACTATCCTCCATAGTGCCTTGCCAGTAGTGATGCCAGCGCCTTCATGACGGCGGTAACGGGATCTGTCCCGGCCCTAATGTCGGCCAGGACTTGTGTTCCGACTTCGATGGCTATGCCTATCAATCTGTGGATAGCATCAGCCGTCTCGAAGTCGGAAGTTGGTGGTCTGCGTTCTGCACTACGCTTTTGTGAAGGCACTGGTCTCGGGGCATTGGTTTGGGTCTTCCTTTGCACAGAGCGCGCTCTATGTGAGGAGCGGGCTCTGCTTTCCAGTAGGGCCCTTTCTGGCGCTCTACTTGCCGTAGCTGGTGCTGATGTTTTTGCAGCAACCTGCGCCTGCGAGGCTATCGGTCCTGTGGTTGTAGGGGTAGAGGTCACAGCCTGAGGAGGAGGCTGCTCCATTTTCCTACTCCTGTTCCTCCGCCTCTTCCTCCTGGAGGGTTGCCTCTCGGTGGCGTCGTTGGCAGGAGGTCGGAGAGTCGCCCCGGTGGTTGCCCTTTGGTCTGTGGGACCAACCGTTTCTGATGGTATTACAGGAGGGGGCGGGGGGGGGGGCTGATTGCCTACCCTTCCCACTGGTGATGGTAGCCCACCCGTCCTCCTGAATGGTGACGGCCTTTGGGCGACTTTGGGGGATCCTCTTTGGGTTCTCCGGCAGTAGCCCAGGTAAGACGATCCCCTGCTTCCTGGCTATCCTCCTCAGGACCGGGCAGCGGCGATCGTTGGCCGTATGGTTCTTGGCGCAATTTGCGCACTTTGGTTCCTCCTCTCTACCCCTAGGGCAAAGGCTGGCAATATGTTCACCGGCACAGCGAACGCATTTCACTGGCCTGAAACAATTAGCGGAAGCATGTCCGAAAGCCTGGCAACGGTGGCATTGTGCCGGTCCAGTCTTCCTCTGCCAGGCTTCAATGACGACTCCTCTCATATAGAGGAGCTCGTCGAGTTGGTATAATTGCTGTAGCCGTTCCAGGCTCAGATGCTCCAGCTGTGCATAGTAGAGGCAGCCCGGTCTGCCCCTACGTGGTGGTATAGCCTTCACATAATTGATGGGGAAGCCTTTTGCCCGAATAGCCTCCTCGATCATTTTTGGGTCGGTGCCCACAGGCAGGCCACGGATGCCCACTTTAGTGGGCTTCTCCTCTGCCGGTGTGTAGCAATACCACGACATGGTTTTGTCCTTCTCGGAGAGCTCGACCATATATCTCTGTATGGTACGGAACTCATCCGGGCTCTGTGGTGTGAACCTAACTCCCTTCCCGAACGGACGGGTGTTAGGTGGGTGGCCCAACTTCTCATTCAGGACCTTAAAATGTTTGGTCCACTCTTGGAGGCATTCTGCGACAATCGGCGGATATCTCTTCTCTTTCTCTTTCTCAGTTTTCTGAGGCTGTTCCGCCGATTGCGGTCGTGGTACTGCTGGGGCCGCAGCCATGTGGGCATAGCTCGTTGACGGCCGCTGTCCATCGTCCTGAGCTAACCCGGACGGGTTGGTGGTTTGAACCGGGGATGATCTACCGGCCGATGCAGCTAGGGTTGCATATGTTGTCGAGCCCCAGCTGTAGGATTCCTCACCTCCTTGCTCGAATTGGATCGAGTCGTGACTATGTCGGTCCGGTGATATAGGTGGCGGTGATGGCGACTTAGGAGGTGAGGTGTGGACCTTCTTCCTAGTCGTTGCTTGGGGCTCTTCATCTTCTGATGATGTAGGTGAATCCGATGAGTTACCTATGCACTGCCTCTTTTCGTGGAGGGAGGCTTCGGTCTCCGGTGGCGTGTGCCTTCGTGGCGTCTTCTTAGGCCGCTGCTGTTGTGAGGGCAGCGGTTCACGCCCAGTCGTACACTCAGGTACGATGGGGGAGAGTGCAACCCTAGGTGCGGCCTCCTTACCCGGCGACGAAGGTTTCCGGGTCGGTATTTGGGAGTAAGACGAGACTACTCTCGTCCTCTCCGGGTTAAATATGTCACGATAGGCGATGGGTCTGTCCAATACGCCTGGTCGATCCGGTGGTTTCCTTGCTCTCGGAGGAGGTTCCCCCTTATCGTTCCCTGACATCCTAACCTACCAGTCAGTGTCAGCGGTAATCTAATCAAGGCCCTATCTATCTTCCAAACGGTCTGCAGCAGATGTTGATGCGCGACGCGGATGGTGGTAATACTGTTATGTAGACTTTCCACACTGTGGGCACTGCCTACCCCTTTTATAATAAAAGGGTTGGGGGAAGTGCAAAGGTGGCACTTTAATACGCGACTAGGCACAGAATGCAAGAAACGCATAAAGTGCCAAGAATCACCTAGGGGCCGGTGACCTCGACGCCTCACGGAATCACGGGACTCAACGATCGGCGGAGTTTGTCGTACCGGCGGTTATTTGCAGCCACTGTATAACTGCAAGTAACGCACACCTAGGAGATCCTTCCTACGCATTTAACCCATTTTTTGACGCGAATCGTTCGGCTGAACTCTGTGGGCGTCACATTGAACACTGAATGACTGAACTGACGTTAGCTAGGCATTTGTCTGTGTGCAGTGCAGTGGTAACGCTTTGGCGCGGTAATTACTATTCTAGTGTAATTTAAAAATCAATGTAGTGGTTACACTTTTTTCGACGCGCGGTAATGAGGTTTGCTCTTCTAGCTAACTCAACTCTAACTCAATGTTACAGATAGTCAGATATGCCAATTACTTAGCCACATAAATATGATTGAAAAAATTCGAATTCGATCTCCGCCAGCACAAATAAAATACTTAATTGCAAAGTGCTCATCATTCAAATGCTTCACGGTTAAGAAAATGTTCGTGATGAAACTCTCATGTTTAAGAAATTGAATTTCATCAACAAGAAGTTTAGGCAGCATACTTTTCTGCTTTGAAAACTCTATCATAATAGACTTGTAAAAGCAGTATGACATAGGTAGAATTTTATGGATATGACTCTAGTTTAAGTAATACTTTTATTTTTACTTAGCCATATATTGGCGTTGCGGTGGCGGCGCAAGCGCAAGTGAATTCATCAAACACGACTTAAGAAAGTGCTAGAAAAATCAAATTATTTCCTACGTCAGATGGCGTTATACTATCTCATTTACGCAAACGAGAGAGCAAGTGTAAAATATCTGGGTATTTTACAATTGTTGGTGTTTGAGATGGATATCTCAACAAGGAACCGCCCGAAGTTCAGATTTGAATCCTCAAATCTGAACTTCGGGCGGTTCATCGAGTCCGAGGCCAAAGCAGCTGCAAGAAAGCTAGGAGTCCTTGCAAAGATGCGCCGATACCTCACGTCGGGACAGCTGCTTACATAAAACGCAAGTTCGGTCGTGCATGGAGTATTGATGCCATATATGGGCTGGTGTTGTAAAATGCCACCTAGCAGCTTTAGACTTAATAGAAAGGTGTACTAAGAGGCTTACTGGTGACCCGAATTTGGTTAAAACCAATGTTACCAGCCTCGAACACAGGCGCAAAGTAGCTAGCCTTTCGGTTTTCTACAGGATGCATTTCGGAGAGTGCGCAGGAATCGTACTCGTCATAATTTAATTCCTGCCTCTCCCTTCCACCATCGGACAACCAGATGTTCGGCCAGTCTCCACCCTTTTTTTTGTTGACTTACCAAGCATTTGCACCAAATGGTTTCCTACGTTATTCATCATGTGTACAGCAAAGGAGTGGAATAAGTTGCCAGCATCTGTCTTTCCATTCGATTACAATGTGGGTGTCTTCAAGGCAAAAGTGAATAAGCTTTGTTAAGTCAGTGCGCTTCACCATCTTAGGCTACATCACCACTTACCATCAGGTGGGATTGTAGTTAAGCGCTGGCTTGGAATAATAATAATAAAAAAGCAGTGTCAAAGGTTTGAGACGTCTGGTGCTGCGATCTTCAATACTCCTGCCACGCGTGACGATCAAGGCATTTGCCTTATAAGGTGAAAGGCCCGTGTCCTACAGTAGACTATTATGGGCTAACGATGTTGTTTACGGGTTTAAACAATTTAAATTTTGTTTATAATAAAACAGTGCCACCGCTGTTTTGTTTTGTCATGACGGTACTCATATTCCATAATTACTTGAATTTTTAACGTATCTTATCTATGATGAAGAAAAAGATTCAAATGTGATGAAAACATAACGCTAATCAATAAACAAATGACTAATTTTGAAAAAAGAATTCCATTTAAAATAAAATTAATTTGAAATTAGAATTCTTAGCGAAACAAGTTATTTTGATTACAAATTGCCAATACCGCAGAACGGCAACTTCATAGGTTAAGACCTATTACATACCTAATATTCATTTGTACCTACATATTATTAATACGTGAAGTGAAAACTTTACCAGTATACCCCTTTTTTGCCTTTTTAAGCATAATGCGCGCACGGATTAGTGTGAGTAGAGTTTAACATGGAGAATGAGCGTACAAAGCAAAAGGGGGATGCCCATATTAGGCCATGTAACGCCCAACAATGTGCATTTGTTAAAAAAATATATCTTTATTTATGGTTATTAATCGCGGTATTCATTTATCCTAAAACAATGGGAATATTTTTGCACAAATTAAAAGTACCGAAAAGATAAAAATAAAATTAGGTAAATACGTAATTCATTAGTCTGTGAATAAAATAAAAAATGTTGCCAATCACAAAAATCATTAAAAAATCGATTCCCCTTTTCGATCGATTACTTATGGTGTCATTATTACCATGCATATATGATCTTTCGATAACTATTACGATGTTATGATATAGGTTTAAAATAACCGTTGACAATGGATATTTATCCAAAGCAGTCGATACGCAACCGTTATAACCAAATGTTTACCGACGACAGACGAAAAAGGATGGTTATGTTTTTACTGTGTGTGCGGATTAGGCTATGTTGAATCGTTTTTTGCTATGGTGCTTAAAACGTAGGATGCATTTTATTATTGAGGGAGCTACTATCAAAGAATATTTTATTCGCTTAACTCGTAAAGTACTTGACCAACTTTAAGAATTCTTTCACCACTAGATTGTTATGTATAATTTTAGATATCTAATATAGGGTTAATTTTATTATAGAGGGCGCTACTTTCAATGAATACGTTTTTTGGCTAATCTCAAAAATTACTAGACCGATTTTGAAAATTCTTTCACCATTACATTGCTAATGAGGGCGTTAGCTGTGTGATAAATTATATTATTACAATAAATAATTGTGAGATTAATATTTTCTAAATAAATAAAACTAAATACCTACCTAAGATGTTCAAATCCAATTATTATTTTTACAATTTAAGAATCGTATTTACACACTTTACTTACTCATTGATTATTGTAGATAAAGAGGTAATAAACCTAAAGTAAAAGAGCTCCGCTTAAACGAAAAAACTATTTATTAGAATAAAACTAAATGTTGAAAAAAAGTGGTTCAGTGCGAGTCGGACTCGCAGGCCCATGAAGAGTTCAGTAGTAACAAGCATATATTTTAAATCGAGTCAAAATACCACTATCATTATCGCCAGCAACAAATTATTTTGTTTTTCATAGTGTTTGTATAAATAACAAAGTTGTTTTTGCGGTTCCTTAAAATGTGCTACTTGTATCAAAAAAAGGACTATTATACATTAAAGGGGTTTCTGTGGTTTATTCATTACCAAAGAGAAAAAACTTATTGCGCAAAATAGGTTTTTATTAATTTCAAGTCATCAAAAGCGGCAGTCAACCATTAAAAACTAAAACAACCGTTGTTATAGGCTCGGTTGAATTCATTGACAACCTTCACATTTATAGTTATGATAATTAAACAAGCGAATTACTAGCTGATTTACCAAGAATTCTTTAGAGTATAACAAAACGCTACTGCACAAGTTAACTGTTATTCTTATCTGTTTTTAACATAACATTTAAAATGGAATCATGTTATGATAATTCAAGAAGTTAATTTCCAGCTGATTTACCACGAATTCTCTAAAGCATAACAAAACAATACAGCACAAGCTAACTGTTCTTAAAAATACATTTGAAATAGAGTTTCAATAAATAAAGGAAATTATATTTTAAAAAGCGTGCAGAACTTAAAACGCGTCAAAGATTATTCTTTTTATGATATTATTAATCGAATAAAAATCGATATCATTCCATAGATTTTATGACCGTTAAGTGGCAACATCGTATCCGACAGGTAGGCCGCTGTCACTGTTATGTCACAAGAATTAAATTACGTGTTGTTATCGTGTTATTGTTCTGTTGTAAAAGTAAAATGCAATTGTTGATCTCTCAACAATTGGTTCGAACACAGCAGGTAAATAGTTGGTACATATCACGATGTGGTATGTCTTCCTCTAAGAAATGCTTTATAACTGAGTTTACTTGAATAATATCAATATAATAATTGTAGCTTCTTTATTAGGTATAAGTTTCGAGTACAGTGAACGTGTAGTGTGGCACTCGCAAAATGCACCAATAGTTCGTCTTGAACATATATACATCAGCTGTGGCACTGACACTTATGAGAATAAGATCACACACATTGTTTGTCTTCGATTTTCCACGTGAGGAATTATTTGCGCTACGTGAGGTAAGTGTTTAACATGTTTAACATTTCAATTTATTAAATGTGATCCATATATCTGATAATTATACATGTTTTTACACTGATTGTATATCAACTCAAGAACTTGTTTTATTTTTTCACATCTGCCCTAGCTATATCTGACAAACATACTAGCTTATTTATGAGATTAACCAGTTTTATCAACTACCAAGAAAGGAGACAGTTGATTTTTCATTGTTTTTGGACTGCTGGTAGTCTGTCAGTCCTTAATTATTAAATAATATAGGGCATTAAATCCGTCCTTGTGCAGTAACATTTAACTTGATAAATATTTTATTTATATTTGAGTTTGAAATAAATCTATTTTATTTTTTCACTTTGACTTCATTTTTTGTATTTTACATTATTTCAGTTATCATGCCGTGTATATCATAATTGCTGGCAATGAACTGATAGAACAGCATCATGTTCAACTGCAGAACGGGAACCATCTGAATCATCTAGTCCGTCCTCGTTGCAATCTGAAGTGAGTAATGTATTGCACCCAGAACAACAAAGCTTAGATCATACATCACACAGTGTACTGCTAACTAATTATATAAAAGCACAATGTTTTTTACCAGGTTGTAACAGTTCCATCAGCATTGCAAGTATGTTTTTTTGTGATTAACTACATATTGCGATAACAAACATACATAGTGACAAGTACTATGTATGTGTGTTATACTTGGTAGAGCCATGCTGCAGTTATATTAGAAGTATAGTTGTAGCATGAATGGGTCGGCTCGACCGGGGAAGGAGCACCCTCTCACAGAATACCAGCGTGAAATAGTAGCTTAATGCTGCTGTGTTTTGTATGGTGAGTGTAGAGAACCGGAGACCCTTTTTACTGGAAACGAGAAAATGATCTTAGTCCTCACGGGTGACAACGCATCTGCATTTTGATTTGTAATTGAGGATAGATGTGGATGTCTAAGGGTCGCAGAAATGTCTCCAGCAGATGGTGAATCTCAGTTAATGACAAGATATGCTAATAAATCCAGAGCCGTGACTATGTGTCGATATGGGTACTAGAGGTGGTGAATGGCATTTTTAAAACTGAATTTAAAATATTTCATCAAAATTACTTTAACAGGGCTTCTACACATTTGATGATAGACTGCTGTGGCTTCTGCTATAGTTAATAAATTGCACACAAAAATAAGGGACAGGGATGATGCGGCTCAAATACTTGAAATAGTTCATCAAAATATGGAGACAAATAATGATTTTTCTGAGTATGCTAGGGAAAACAATCTAAATAGAGCTAGGGCAGGCAGACTTTAGAAATATAAATGTAGACTTTAAAATGTTAGGGAATTTCCTGTTTTAACTTACAGCGACTTAATATTAATTGCTTGTGTCACATACCAATTAAAGCAAGCTCGCTACTATTATGGTGAGCATATAAGATTTAATGGTTGCTACCGGATAGAACTCTGTAATAACCAGAGGAGCAGCATTATGGAAGGAATAAAGTTAAGCCCTAGCTGATCTTTACTTAGGGCTAGAATTGCAAGTCATCACTATTAGTCGTAAAGTGTATTTTATTATATTAATTCTATATAATATCTAATATATAAATTCTTTTTTAGGAAGGATGCTTGGTACTACCACCTGCTTAGGACCCTGTAATTAATGAAATTAAAAACTCAAGCATACCACTGCAAGACTTCTAGACACAGTAAGTTCATTCTGTAGATCGGACAATAAATAAAAATTAAAAATCTGAAGGTACTCCGGGTTAACGCTGACATTGGGACGTCGGTCACCTCAGTCTGCCGTAACCATTGGTGCTGGAAAGCACCCGAAATGTCTGGAATTAAAAATCAAAGAAATAAAACGCGATAAAATCGATAAAAATAGTTGTTAAAAAAACTGCATTTGTGAAAATAAAAACTTCAAATATTTTCAAAACCCCGACTTTTTTTAAAGCAATTCCTTTACCATTTCATTGTTTTAATTGCATATTATCATATCTATATGCTTTTATATGTGGGCACTCATGGCCGAAGTGTCTATGAAGACTGGGCATTGCCCTTTTAATATAAAGTGTGCTACAAGTATACTAAATATAATAAAATGAATTATACATTGTTTGCGTTCATGTTCGTTAGAATAATACCATACACATGTGTCAATGTCACGGATCGAATACTATGTATGTAATATATTACATATTACGTCAATGCCAATATTAACACTTAATAGTCTGTGGTAAACAGAGTAAAGTAGACGTCGTCAAAGAATTTGAAAATGTTGCCAGCAAATGATTTTAAATGTTCTTTTTCAATGGTCTATGGAAAAGCGTTCATTTTATTATTTGTTTATTATTATATTAATGAATGAATAACGGTTTCGATAACTGGACAACTATTATTATTATATTGAAAATGTTTCTTCCAAACAATCATTTTCTAAATATCATTTTACCTAGTGTTGAAAAATTTACTCTATGTGGCAGCCCTACACCTAAGCTACAATAAACGAAAATACTATACTAAAACAAATAAATATAAAAATTTAAATTGTTACGAAATAATTAGCATGTCCAAAATTATATGTGTGAACTCCATTTTAAAATGAGTCGGTATACCTTTTACAAGGGGATCTCATCGAAGTCTAACGATCTCGGAGCTGTAATTTAGCATCATTGATTTCACAACAACCCATTAAGAATATGTCCATGTGGAATCGTAAAAAAGTGATCTATCCCGCGTGCAGCTGTAGGCAATCACCGCTTGTTAGTTGGGCGGTTCTTGATGTTTAACGACCGAAAGCAATTTTAGTAAACGTTGCCAATTCACCTCTTCGCCATTTTTTATTTGCAGCAGCTCTAGGTGAGACAATTATATTAACTGAATTGTAATAACGTTATTAAAATACGTATATTGTATTAATTGAATTGTAATAACGTTTATCCGCGTCTTCATCGACATATAATTTTGCCAGAAAAGGGGGACGTGGACAATCCAAAGGTTTTTACATAGCACTAATACATGTGAAGACAATAATAGTTCTTCGGTAATAAAAGACTGGTTTCAGCATCATATATAGGTTAGATTTTGGGGAGATTTGATCCCGTGGTAATGGCTGAGCGCGATGTAGACAGCGAGTGTTCGATTCTCGCGCGAAACAAGTTGTAAATAACTCCATTTTGGGTCCTTGCGCATTTATGTAAAATGTGTTTATTTATGTAAAATACCGCATGGTAGAGCAATTCTCATAATATAAAGGGGAAGGAGAGAAAGAGATTTAGCTGAGACGGTGAGAAGGTGTGTTTAATATAAAGTAAAAAAGGAAAAAAAAGATACTCCACTTACCAGTCCCCTCTTTAATTTGTACTATTTTATTATGCGGATTTTAATTAATTTATGTACCCAAAAACAACGAAAATTCTCGTTCGTTCGTTTTATTAAAAATAGTGACATTCTGTAAACTACTGTGTTTACTAGAAACAAACAAAATTTAATGATTACTTAGTTATTTTAATTACTAATACTGATTTAATTACTACTTACTTAATTACTAACTAGTTACTCGACTCCGTAAGAGTCAGTTTTTCCTTGCGGGGCAATGTATACGCTTTTACAACAAAGTCTCAGAAAATATGCAGGTTTTATCTATCAAAAGGTTTAAAATATTTATTTAGTGGTAATTGTTTAGTAAAGGTACACTACTAAAGAGTACATAGTGGATAATAACCCTCTGGGAATGAGGTGATCGCTACCATGTTGTTTCTAAATGTTTTTATACTAATTGTATCAAATATTATATTGTAAATTATGCTTTTAAAAAAGAGTCCCGCTGGGTTTCTTAATCTTACTGGTTCTTACCAGGACAGAGGTTTTCTCTGAATCAGTGGTAAAGCTTAATTGACTTTCAATAAGTATTTTTGAAATCTGTATTGAATAAAAATGATCCTATTCTATTCTATTCTATTCAAATAAATATTAATTAAGTAATCAAATAAATATTAAGTAAATATAAGTACCGTAAAATGGAGTGAATATAAACAAGTCTGGTTATTTGACAAAGTTGTCTCTAGGTTTTTTAAGAATGCTAAAATAAATGAAAAATGTTAGCACATAATCTTAATCTTAATATATATAAATTACGTGTCACGTTGTTTGTCCGCGATGGACTCCACCGCACACCGTGTGCAGTTTAGTCCAACTTGAGAGATAGGATAGTTTTTTTGCCTATGAGTGACCCACTTTTTTTGGCGATTTTAAGGATTTTTAATAGGACATTACAAAGAGTCGCCGAAAAGGGCAGAACAATATCTGCCTGGTAAGCTAGTAAACAGTATAAATAAACACCAGTTTCCGGATCTGTAGAAAAACCTAGAGGCAACTTAATCGAATAACCATACTTGTTTCTATTCACCCCGTGGTTTCTAATTACCCCATTTTACGATACTTAATTATAGAAGTAAGAACAGTCTAATTTAACATTTAGAGAAAGCAACACATCTCTCATTTAACCCCCACGTTAAATCTCACGTGATGATATACGAAAGTGATACAAAATAAAGGCTAAAGAACAGCTGTTTGGTCCAAGTTTTGATAAGTATAAAAAACAGGAAATTTGACTTTTAATAAAAAGTATAAGCTGACTTCAAATAACTAAAGAAATAAAATATGGCTTCCGAATTCAGAAGTCGGTGCAAAGATATAGATACTGTATGTATTCACTCGCCGCCCCTATCCCAGACCGAGTGGACGAAGTATATAAGTTCCAATATCGTCTAAATATTTAAGGTAAACATTTCAACCCCTAGGAGTGCAATTATTTCATCAAGTTTTAATGAAACAACGTCTGAAGTAGGACATATTTAATTTAAACAAAAAGAATCTTCGAAATTATTCATTAATCATAACAGATGAAGAAATCGATGACGTAATACAAAAAAAAAAGTCAAATTGTGAATCTCCTCCCTTTTAAGTTAGCCGAAATTTCACCAATTGCTTGCGAAATTTGCAATTTTTTTATTTGTATTAAATTTGCGTATTAAAGTAACGCAACATTTCTGTTTTGAGTAGTATTTCCTCAAATCCGCGGCGCCAGCTGGTAACTAAAGATACGAAAGATATTTGCTATGTCATTATTACTCTCTCACGAGCTTGGTATGGAATGTTTGCTTATGGATTAATGAGTATTTCTTCACATTTATTTACTTAGATCGTTTTTTTTATTGGCTTAATGTTCGTGCTCGTGCCACAAATACGCTTAGGGAATGAAATCGTTAAACAGACTTCGGATGATCGTTTGCTATTGCTAGCAACTCTATTACGAGTTTAATGGCGGATATAATTTTTGTTTATTAAATCAAAGCATCATGCATGGTTTACTTTTTAAAAATTCAGTTTAGATAATTTATTCCGTTTTGATCTTTGGTGAAATGTTTTTGCAGAAGTTATTTAATTCAACTGAATTTTATTTAATCTGGTTATTTAAATAGCCTCGGTTATTGTTTACCGTGAAGTTCAGTACTGACAAAGACTATATAACCACCAGTGGTTATATTCTCTATGAGTACTGAATAAAAAAATCCCATATAATCATTATTTACTAGGTGTCAGAGCTCATTAGAAAGGGAGAAGCCTATGAAAAACAATTCCACCACCGCTGTTTCTAGTGCTCAACTACGGTTTCTTTTTTATCTTTACGGCATGACATGGACGACAGCCCACTTGTAAACCTCTTTGTTGGTCATTGTTTGTAGATGGACTTTGAGTTCGTCTCTTATTGTACATATATATGATTATAAAAGAGAACACTTTACAACTGAATTAGCAAACAAATGTACAGTCCACCTGATGGTAAATGACCAAGGTCAACTATGGATCGTTACTGTACCAGAACGGCCTAACAAAACCGCTGAACATAGTCCTCCCATTGACTTATATGTTACTAGCGTAAGGACCGGGCCGACCGAACAACTAAAACGGACCAGTGTGCCTAGTGCGAGTTCCACAAAATTAATCGAATGACTTCACCATCGCGCTAACCGAGTTAACGTCGTCGGTATCGACAAGCGAAGACGAGCGAGTGCGAGTTACAATCGAAGCTAAACTTTCGATTCGCGTTTGCTCACTGTGAATGGCGGTTATTCCTTATCTTATGTTGGTAGCATGTTCGTTCCGTGAGATAAACTAACCAAATTCAGAATGACATTTTTATTTAGTGGTCTTAATATTAGCATCTGTCTTTCATATTTGTGGTTATTATATCTTTATTACCCTTTTTGTTTATGTTTCGTAATTTGATCAAGGTTTCGACACTCGATAGTTTGTGTTAGTTTAATGAGATTATGAATTAGATATGAACGAGTAACTTGTCCGTGATTGTTAATAATATAACGTTTAAATTAAAAGCAAAAAACATAAAGATGTGTTCGTTCTCATATGCTTTTATAGTGAAATTTTTGGAGCAGTAAATGGAATTTAATTTATTTAGATGTAAATTGAAGTTTGATACGTGTGTTTTGTAACTAGGTAACGCGGACTAGAATTTATTGGATTTTCGGCATGGAGGCCTCGGTAAAGCATCGTCTAATGCAAGCGATCAAATGGTCTGATAAAAAATTTAGAAGAAATTAATTTAATTATTGAATAGAGATAGTAGATCTTAGATTTATCAAACGCTATTTACACAAAACTTGAATACTTTAGTGGAAAATGCTATATCTATCCTTAAATTGCCTGTCGTCGGGATGTAACAACGGACGAAAATATGCACAAGCTCTTGCTTCAACACTGGCGTTATAATAGCAGCTTTGATTATGATGGGATTGTCTATATAATCAAAGAATAGTAGTCATCTATAATTATTACTTATTTATGCCTTAGCGGCTGCAAACATCCTCCAAGCGAAAAGAAACGTCCTGCCATAATTATACACCGTTCACATAAAACGAAATAAAATTAACTCTTCAACCATTATTCCCACTCTTCCATCTCACTGTAAAAATTCAAGTGAAAACATTTTCGATAGCAACGCCGTAAAGTTTACATAAGTTACGTCTCGAGCGATCAAAATTGTCGCTCGCACTCGCACTATACTTCAAACAACCAATCACGAGCGCTAACGTTCTCACTGTCGAATGTTAGTCAATGTTCAATGATCGATATCGACCACGTAGTAAACTTGCACTCAGGAATTGTGTTTCAAATTATTGTCACTAGTTGGCGCTTTTTTTATTCCATACAAATCGTAGTTAACTTTACCGCTATCGAACGCGTAAAAAAACTCGCACTAGGCACACAGTACGCTGGCCCTAAAATTACAGTTTAGGGCCAACGCAAATCGGTCGACAGTGGTGCGCGCGCAGGACAGATTTCCCTGCCATATATATGTCAAGTTGCGTGATAAAAGAATGCAAAAATTACGATACAAACATTTAAAAAAAACATGGGATATCGTATCATCGGTAAATAACCTTATATTAATTTTGTTATAATTAAATAATTAAATAAACGCATTTTTAAAGTTTTATGTTAAAGTTACAGTTTAGTTACGTTACCAAGATTAGGCCAGGGTTGGATTCAGACCCTGAAAAATATTGTACATGTAAAGTAAAATTATACTATTTGAAAAATTATATCACGTTTCACGTTTCATGTTTATTTTTACCCATGTGCCGGGATTTTGGCTTCACGCGTCTAGTTTATCTATTCGTTTCGTTTTTTAACGGTTTTATTTTTATTTTATTTAATTTTTGTCTAAAGACTTAGTATAAGTTAAATTTTAAATATTGGTAACTAATATATTTTATATTCAATAAGAGTAATACGAAAAGAGTACAAAAGAAACCATATCTGTTTAATTGAATCTGTAAATCTGATTCATAAAATATTTTGAAATCCTGTTTTCAAAACGATTGCTTCTGGAGCATATAGTTTTTATCGTGATAGCCCCTTCATTATAGTTGTATCAAGGATGCATTGTAATATAAATGCATCGATCGAGCATCGATTGACCAGAAAGGGAGCTAAATCTAATATTATTAAAAAAACGCGGTACTCATGTATAATAAAGAAATTCTCGATATCGTAGGGTTAATATTAAAATGTAAAAGGACCCAATAATAATACAAGTAAAATTATGGTATTTTTCCTACGTATTATTACGATACTATGTACAACAAACTATGAAATAATGGTACAATTAGGATAATTATACTACGAAATCCGACCCTGGTTACGTCGTGTTTTGATACGACGTTTATATTATGACAGCTGCGCTACTTTTTCTTGTATGAAAAAGTTATTATGAGTATTATATTATGAGTAAAATATTTAGATGGGCCTATCCTTCCTTTTGATATCATTGAGTCCTCCCCCATATATTGCCTCATAGGGGGATATTTGCCATAGTTGCCACGCTTTGCGAGCTTGTTGGTAACCGCAGTTTATATAATTTTTTATTATCGCCTGATTTGTTTCCCTCTGTCGCCTCTCACGACACACACGGGATGACATGGGGTGTAGTGGATATTCTTACACTGCCAGTACACGATTCAGTCTACGGACACCTGTAGCCAATTCAAACAAGAAAGGCTTTGGATTAGAGCTTTGAGTACCCAAAGGATTCGAGGTAACCTCTAATGACAAAATGGATTGCCTTTCAGTCTGTATTTATACTGGCTCCTTATAACCTTCAGACCAGAACACACCAGTGCAGCCAGCAAATAATAATAATAATAATAAAAGGCGTAGGGAAGTGACGACCCCATCGCCCGCTGACGAAACAGTTAAGTGACAAAACTGCTACGTCGGTGCAGTCAGTCAGCGCCTTGCCAAGAGGTGTGAGCGCCGTGCCTCGGCAGTACTCAGGGTGCAAAGGCCCGTTTGTGCTTACGGCCGTACAATGATACAATGAAACGGTGCCGGGCCTGGGCGTCTCCCGTTAATTGACGCCCAATAATGGATGATGGATTTGAATAGAAAGAGTATAGGGCCGCTGCCTGGGGGTCGCCGGGGCGCGTCTGGAGCTGGCGCTGGACGCGGCAGCATGCGGGCCGCCAGCCGAGCGCGGGGAGCTGCAATATCACCTAACAGCCCCCCGCATCCATCATCCCCACCAGACGGCTTGATGTCGGCAGGGTCCTCTCGGACTCGGCAAGCGGCATCCGCCGCTGGTGGAGTGCGCCGCATGCGTTGGACAAGGGATATGAACGCAAACGCATTGCGGGCGTACTATAGGGCGAAAGGGGAAGAAACTGCGGGGATAGCGTATCGGGCTCGGATGCACTGCTTTTTTGCTGAGCTGGAGCCGTCTATTCCCGTCACGGAACAAAACCTGGCAGACCGAATTCGGTACATCATGCGCTCGAAAATATTTGATGATGCCGAGCTCGAACGACTACGACGTGAGGCTATTCCCTCATCGAATGAATTGGCTACGGCTGGGGATGCGGCTCCTCAGGCGACAGACCAGCTGCCACGCGTAGAAGCCGCCATGGATCTTCCAGTTGTGGTTGATTCAGACGATGATGAAATGGTCTCCCACGAACTAGAGCAAATGAGGAGTATATTGGAAGAGGCGATTTTGGAAACGCGCAGCATGCCTCTCGAAAATCGACCGCGACTTCCCCGCATACCCCTAAGCAAGCGAAATCGGGCTGTCGTGAGGGCTCTTAACCCAATGCTGGTAACCTATTTGGAAGCCAGCCGGGACCTTTGCGAGACGGACTCAGTTCTTTTTGGCGCCGCAGTGGCAGCTTGCCGTATTATTGGCGCCAAACTTCCCATGGCTGGACGCGCTACTAAACGAAGTAGCGCCATCCCAGCCTGGAGAAAAAGAATTGAGGACCGTATCGCAAAGGCAAGGGCCCTTATCGGCAGACTGATAAGCTTCAGGTCGGGTAATAATAGACCGAGGGTTGTGCGCACCGTTAGAATGGCGTTTGCTGGGACAAATATCAGTTTGTCCCAGCCGGACATCACGCAGAAACTAACGGAGCGCATAGACGACCTGAAGCAAAAGATTGCTGCTTGGGGGAAGCGGATTCGCCGATTTACCGAGAGGTCAAGGCGGTTCAACCAGAATCGTCTCTTCCAGAGTGATCAGAAGAGGCTCTACAAATCATTGGAGCGACCAGAGGTATGTGGAGCGGGCCCAGGACCGGATCAGGCTAACACTGTCGCATATTGGCGTGGCCTGTGGTCAGAGCCCGTAAACCACAGCGAGGGCCCTTGGACGGAAGTTGTGGCGAGTCAGTGTGCGAGTATTACGCCCATGGACCCCGTCATCATAACGCCGGATGACGTAGCTGAGGCGGTCCGTAGAGCCCCGAACTGGAAAAGCCCGAACTCGACGGACTGCATCACTACTGGCTGAAGGGGTTCATGGTGTGTCACGCTGTGCTCGCCCGTCAGTTTCAAGAGGCTCTCAACCAGAAGTCGCTCCCTAGCCTCTTCACTACTGGGATCACTCATTTGATTCCTAAAGACCAGGTTACCACAGACCCGAGCAAATACCGCCCCATTACGTGTCTACCCACCATATATAAGACACTGACATCCATTTTGAGCGCGAGAATCACTCGTCACCTGGAGCTAAATCAGGTGATGTCACGCGCTCAAAATGGATGTCGGGGCGGTGGTCGTGGAACTAAGGAACCACTCCTCATTGACGCGGTCATTGGCAAAGTGGTGAAACGCAACCCTCGGAATTTCTCCGCCGCCTGGATAGACTACAGAAAGGCATTCGACTCGGTGCCCCATACATGGCTAAAGAGAGTCCTCGAGCTGTACAAGATAGACTGTACAGTGAGAGACTTCCTCGAGCAGTGTATGGGGCAGTGGAGTACGATCCTTTGTCATATGGGTGAGCGGATGATGGCTGCGGAGAACCACATAAGGATAAGAAGGGGTATCTTCCAGGGCGATTGTCTGAATCCAATCCAAAAAAGTACTGAGAGGGTTCAGGGAGAGGCAGAACCAGCTGCCTCTCCCTGAACCCTCTCAGTACTTTACTGGAGGGCTCCGGGAGGGGATTTCAGCTTCGGAAAGGAGGTACAAAAGTGACCCACCTTTTCTATATGGACGACCTCAAGTTATTCGCCTCCAGTCGCTCCCATCTTATGGAATTGCTAAACATCACTTGTGAATTTAGCAATTCTATTGGAATGGAGCTGGGAACGGATAAGTGTGCGGTCCTCCATGTTGAAAGGGGAAGGGTTGCTAACTCTGAGGGCATAGACTTATTTATGCCCTTCAACTTAAGGACCCTTTCCGAGGCTGAAACATACCGATACCTGGGTATGTCACAGAACATCGGTATCGATGAGGCTGGTATGAAACAGTCAGTTTGCGACGTGTTTTATGCACGCTTGACCAAAGTGCTTAACAGCCTTTTGTCCGGTGTGAATAAGACACACGCATATAACGGCTGGGTCATGCCTGTCCTCATGTATACCTTTGGCATGCTCAGGTGGACTCAGACTGAACTTAACGCCCTGGATAGAAAAGTCCGCACTACCATGACGTCCCACAGGATGCATCATCCAAGATCGTCGCTAATGAGGCTGTACTTGCCGCGAAAGCATGGTGGGCGTGGCTTCTTGAGCGCGCTCACCATGCATAATCGCGAAGTGTGCAGCCTCCGTAATTACTTCCTGGCGAGATCGGATGATCCATTCTATAAGGACGTCATTTCTTGTGATAAAGGACTTACCCCTCTATCCTTAGCCAACGAGCAATGGCAAGACCCGGCAGTGCAGACAATTTCCGACAGGGAGACCGTGTGGAAGGAGAAGGAGCTCCACGGGAGGTTCTACAAGGCTCTACATGAGCCTTTCGTAGACACAGTAGCCTCCCTCCACTGGCTACGCTTTGGTGATCTCTTCGGGGAAACCGAGGGTTTTGTCTGTGCGATACAGGATCAGGTTATTAAGACCAACAACTATCGGAGATACATCCTAAAGGATGGCACCGTGGACATCTGTCGAGCTTGTCGCCATCCCGGTGAGTCACTTAGGCATGTTATCTCCGGTTGTTCGGCGCTTTCTAACTCTGAGTACTTGCACAGGCACAACCTAATAGCCAGAATTCTTCACCAGGAGCTCGCTCTGAAATACGGTCTCGTTGATCGGAAGTTGCCGTATTACAAGTACTTGCCGGAAGCCGTGCTCGAAAATGATCGCGCTAGGCTCTATTGGGACCGAGCCATCATCACGGACAGGACTATTCTTGCGAATAAGCCTGATATTGTGCTGATGGACCGGGCACAGTCAAGGATATTTTTGGTCGACATTACCATTCCGTATGACGAGAACCTCGTGAAAGCCGAAACAGACAAGCAAACAAAATATCTGAACCTGGCTCACGAGGTGACCGACATGTGGGGTGGTCTGCCGACTGAAATTATTCCTGTAGTCGTCTCTGCAAACGGGCTAATCCCAGTCAGCCTCTCGGGTCATCTGAGGCGACTGGGACTACGTGGCGAACCGCTCCGGGCTCAAATGCAGAAGGCGGTGCTCATCGATACCGCCCGCATCGTCCGCCGGTTTCTTTCCCTTTCCCCCTAACTCTCGGCCGTTTGGTCTCCCCTGCCGAGGGCCTCCATCTGGTTGGGCTTTTATTTATTTATGTATTTTTATATTTATTTTATGTTATTGATATTTATGTATATTTATCTTTTCATTTTCATTTATAATTATATATTTATAGAACCCAACCAGATGAGAAAACTATATAGATACCCCATAATAATAATAATAATAATGTCCTCCAGACCGAATTTCGGTCACAGCGGCCTGCCTCAACGGATTTAATGCCATAGGACATTCTCTCCCAGTCAACCATTAGGCTAAACAGAGATAGACATTATGGAGGCGGTGCAGCAATAATCAAATATATATATATATATATATATATATATATATATATATACAATAGGTTCGTATAAATATTATCTCTGACAGAACAAATATGAAATATATACGAAAAAGAGAGCTGAGTTAATTCAAACTTGCAACGATTTAATCATAAACTTACGGACTTGATTTTTAAAGACGAATTTGTTGGGAGCTTTTTTAATGTCAAGAGGAATGTCGTTCCAGAGTCTTATGGCCATGAGGGCGAAAGAGTGAGATAAATAACCAGTACGGTGTAAAGGAGTGAGCAACTTAAGATTGGCCGAGGAACGGAGAGAAAAATTATGAGAATCTCCCAGGTATTGAAATTTAGATTTCAGATACTCGGGAGCACATGGATCGTTCAAAATTGAGAAATGGGTGCAGAGTATTCTAACATATCTGCGCTGACGGATAGGCAGCCAGTTTAGCTGTGTACGAAAGGAAGATACATGGTCGTATTTACGAAGATCATAAATGTATCTGATGCAGTTGTTAAGCAGACGATCCAATGTATTAAGATGAAGTTGAGACAGGTCTGAGAAACACACATCGACATAATCAATAATCGGTACAATAAGTGATTGGACAAGTGAAATCTTGGTATTGGTGGGAAGAAAGTTTTTAAATCGATATAGAGATCGCAAAGTTCCAGTAGTTTTGCGACTCACCACCTGTACGAGTATGTTTGTTCCATGTTAAGCAACCATCGATGTACAGACCAAGGTTCTTTACGTTAGTAGAGAATTGTATTACATTATTATTAAACGTAATTGATGGTAGGGTGGGAATATCCAGTTTAGATAATAATCTTGAGCTACCTAAGATTATCGTTTGGCATTTAGACGGGTTCACGTTTATGCCATACACAGTAGACCATTCCGAGATATATTTCAAATCATCATTTAATAGTGAAATAGCACTTAGGATATTTGACGGTTCCACTTGCGCATATAACTGCAGATCATCACCATACAAATGGTAAGAGCTCTTGAGATTTAGTGTGATGAGATTTATAAAAATGGAAAACAGAAGAGGAGAGATAATACCGCCTTGAGGGACGCCAATTGACACATCACGCCAGTCAGATAGTATATGACCAGTACGCACAGCCTGTTGGCGCCCTCGAAGATATGTTTAGAACCATTCCTGAGCTGAAGACGAGATATTCAAATGAAAAAGAAGAGCTAACAAGATACCATGATCGACAGAATTAAATGTATTAGAAAAATCAATTAAGATGAAAAGGGATGGAAAAATCAAAACTGACCATTCTCGGTCAGTTTTGATTTTTCCATCCCCTCACGAATATCTTCCGTACCCTTGAGAAGAGCAGTAGTTGCAGAATGACCCGGGCGGAAACCAGACTGATAAGGGGAAAGAATATTCTTTGAAAAAACAAAAGCAGAAATCTGTTTATGAGCAACAGCTTCCAGAACCTTAGAAAGAAAAGGCGGAATAGAAATTGGTCTGAAATTAGATAAAGCGCAGCATTCAGTGGATTTCGGGATGGGAATAATAAAGGCTTTACGCCAGAGAGTTGGAAAAGCACCATTCATCAGCGAAAAGTTAATTATATGAGTTATCACGGTTAAAACAGAAACCAGCACGTGACTTTCGATTAATAGAGGAAAGTGCTTTGCGTACTTCGTCTTCGTCTACAGGAGTAAAAGTGAAAGTTTCATGAGAATAAGGAGGCATGGAAGATATAAAAGAGATAAAATTAGCTCTAGAATCATCAGAAACTATTTGAGAAGACAGAAAATGACATTAAAATCTGACGATTTATAGGAGAAAAGGTGACGCTATTATAGTCAAATTGCGATTTTCCATATCCAAGCGTCTTCAGAAACTTCCATATATCAGCCGAAGATGAATTAAGTAGTTGTTCGTGGATATATCGGCGTTTAGCAGCTCTCACCATCTGATTGCATCGATTTCTTGCACTTTACCTCAGTGCGATTCTTCTTAAAAGCACGGAAAGTTCTATCGCGTTTAGCCATAGCCAATCTTACCCCAACCGTGATCCATGGAACAGGAGGACGCTTAAGTCGAACAACACGTTTAGGAGCATGTTTATTATACAGTCTTAATATGTTGCTGTTAAAGAAGTCGAATTTTTCATCAACTGTGGAAGCAGTATGACCAGACACAGACAGACATGACACAGATGACCAGTTAATAGCATCTGCATCGCATTTAATTTGCATTATTTGTCCATATCTATTCTAGCAAGACTACGAAATAGAGATGGACACAGATAAAGGCTTGGGAGACTTTAATTTATATGACAGATAAAGCAGGCCATGCCGTGAAAATCCAGAAGCAGGGAATTGTCTATAATTGACAACGTTATCAACGGAGGAGACGGCTATAAGGTCAATCCATGTGTCAGCAGAGTGGAAGTTGTGATGTGTTGCATTTAGAGGCAAAATAGTGAAATTATGTGACAACATGGTCGACCTCAGTTTCAAAGATTTAAGAGAAACCCCAGATCGGTCAGTGTTAAAGTCTCCCATGATAATATTATGTGTGTAGGCAGAACTTTAAGGCAATAAATTTACTTACAAATCGGAGAAATAGTCCACTTGAGGTGGGCAGTAGACAACTCCAAGAAACACTTTAACACTCTTGACATTAACTTCAACAAAAATGTATTCCATTGAACCGGAATATAGAGAAGAAGATGTGTTTAATATTTTATAAGGTAAATTACTACGCAGATAGATAGCGACACCTCCGCCTCTTTTACCAGTGCGGTCATTACGGAGTAAAATATAACCTGAAAGACTATAAGACGTGGAAGAGAGTTCAGGCTTGGGCCAGCTTTCGGCTATGAGTATAGCATGAACTGCATTAAAAGAGAAAGTACAGGAGCTTCGTATGATGTTGAGGAATACTTTGTGCATTTAAATGGCAAATGTGAAAACAGTTTAACAATTTTTGAGATTCGTCGTATATTAGCGTACGTAGCATGGCAGGCTCATCCGAAGCATCAACAAGTGAAAGGAAAGTGGAGCTGTTGCAAGTGCATATTGGAGCTTATGATCAGTAGTATCCCGGGTCGGGCCAAAAAATCAATTATTGAGTTTTTCCGTCAAGAAATTTTCAGTAGCTGCCCGAAATCAGGAAATTGGCGGTGTCTCACCCCCGTGCCTCGAAAAGCACGTAAAGCCGTTGGTCCTGCGCCTAATCTCCCTCCGGTCGTGTCAGTTTACCGTCCCATCGGATTATGAGTGTGAGGTAACAGAGAGTGTGCACCTGTGCTTAGACATATACTTGTGGTTAATTCGTTCAAGACTTGTACATAAGCCTGACCTGCGCCAATGGTTAGTTTCCGTTGAGGCAGGCCGCCGGGACCGAAATTCGGACTGAAGGGCATTATTATAATTATTATTGTATATTGTATGCATTGTGTCACTGTTTGTTTAGAGGCATTTCTTTTCATACGCTGTAGAGCCACGTTGCAGCTATATTATGGTTGTAGCACGAATGGCCCAGCTCGACCGGGGAAGGACCACGCTCTCACAGAATACCAGCAATAAAATAGCAGCTTAATACTGCTGTGTTTTGCGTGTTAAGTATAGAGATCTGGAGATTCTTTTTTACTGGAAACGAGGCATTCCAGCTTAGTCCTCAGGGGTGACAACGCATTTGCGTTTTGATTCTTAATCGAGGATAAATGTAAATGTCTATGTGCCACAGCGTCCACTTACCATCAGGTAGAATGTGTGCCCGTTTGTCGCTTCCATAAAAAAACCCTGACCGATTAAAAAAATATTATTCATTTTCCACCTAATTACATACTCTATCAAATATAATCTAATCTCTATATATACTAAAGAATGTTGTAATGCTTATGCTGCGTATAATACTATTAATAATTGAACTCAATTATAATAAATTAATTATCATGTGACCCTCGCCACTCACGCTGAATGATTCTTTATGCACTGAAGATCTTCGTAATCAATAACAAAGAATAGTTGATAAATAAGAGTTAGTTGAGAATAAATAGATAATATAATAAAAAAATACATTTCATATGAAGTTGCAATTTTGTTGCATAAGGTGTTAGCAAATTGGACGGAAACTAAAAACCTTACACATTATTAGAACGATAAAAAAGTCAGTCGACCATTTGTTTGTCGGGTAGAGGTCTTTATGGTCATTTTAAAAATAGTACAAAAATTTAATCACATGAGTTAAAAGTTAGTAAAGTTTTAGTTTTATGCTATAATGACCAAATAAGTTAAGTTTTTTTACAGTTTTCGACTTTACTACTCGTCCTCAACTCTTGGGCATTGTATAACTTTCTCCTTGTACTGTGTCTTAGCACTTGTATCACGTTGTAGCGGCTACAGCACTAATGAGTTCGCCTGGGGAAAGACCACGATCCTTTATTTTTATAGGATAGGATGACAAACGAGCACACAGTCCACCTGATGGTAAATGGTTGCTGTGGCCCATAGACATCTACATCTATCCCCGATTACGAATCAAAATGCAGATGCGTTGTCATCCTTGAGGACTTAGGTGGAATGCCTTGTTTCCAGTTAAAGGGTCTCCGGTGCTCTACTCTCACCATACGAAACACAGGATCATTAAGCTACTATTTGACGCTGGTATTCTGTGAGAGGGTGGTCCTTCCCCGGTCGAGCCGACCCATTCTTGCCACAACTATACTACTATTATAACTGCACTTTTTACATGGTGGAGCCATACCACGTAAAAATACCTGGTTATCTGTTATATGGAGAATCGAAGATCCTGTTTCTAGAACGAGGCATTTCATTTCAGTGAAATGTAGCTGTTATATAATTATAAATTGGCGTTTATTTAAATTTTTATTCGCTTGTTGATTAGTAGCGCGTAGGCGTCTTTAACGGTGCGCTTCCTCTTCGGACAGGTCCGTCTGACGTGAGATAACGCGCATCCATGGAATTGATTTAATCTGTGTCAATATTGACGCGGAGGCGTTGTGGGAACCACAAAGTGTGCACAGGTGGCCTGTCTTCTGTCGTTATATAGCGGGCTCTATGAGCAGGTTGATTTTAATTTGTAAAATTTACTTTTAGTACTTTCTACTAACGAAATCTCCTTAGTAAGTACATATTGTTGTTTAGTTTTTTTTAAAGGAACTACAAATTTTTTGAAATTTAATTTTAGGGCTTAAAGTTTTCGAGTTTCGTCGAATGTATTTAGAAAATTCAGTGATTTGGTATCGGTAAGGTAGACGTAATTATAAATAAACAAGAACAAAGATCTTCCTAGTGCAATTCATGTATGTAAAACGCCTGTACAATACGAGAGAAAATACTAATGTGAAGATAGAGTTTTGTAAAATAATAATTAGCTTCCTATATAAAAAGACGAAGAAACTTGATTTATTTTTATACAAATGATAGTGAAAATAGTTTCTCACACTGTAGTTTATCAGGTCAAGTAAGTGTTTAGCAATGAACGCCAGAATTGATTGGCAGTTACCCAATGTGTAGTGTACGCATAGGAGATTGAACGTGCCATTGAACTTTATTTCGGTTTCTTTGTTATGTCTTTGTCTACTTCGCCTGCGTGCTATTTAGAGATTTGATTTTTCGCGCGGAATCCTAATTATTTTTTTTTAAATAAAAGTAGCCTAAGTAACTCCTTATAACATCAGCTACCTGCCAGTGAAAGTCCCGTCGAAACTGGTTCAGCCAATTCGGAGATTAGCCGGAACAAACAAACAGACAGACAGACAGACAAAAAAATGGGTTTTTGTTATAAATACCGTATATACTTTCATATGGCTTATTAAAAAGCTGTTACATTACTTACATTAGAGACTTATTTTTATTTATTTATTATATTTTTATTTATTAGATATTAGATTAGAGATTAAGCGTAGTAATGTACATATAGATATATTCGATAGAAGCCTGGTTAGATTTAAAAGAAATTTACGTGTTTCTCTTAACATTTTATGTATTTGTTATCTGTTTTATTTTTGCTAGGACTAAGATTCTACTGCAGTTATATTACTATGCTGTGTACACTTTTTGGATTGTAGTTTAGATCAAAACAAATATACTTCTAATTTTAGACCTTTATATAACTACTGACTTCAATTTTATTAAATTGTACAGATTACAGATATAGATTAGTCCGAAAATTACATAGAGCTCCTTTTTAATATATTATGACGTTATTCGAAGATTAACAATCTGTTATTCGTCAAATAGTAAAGATATGTTTAAAAATAAGCGTGCAGAAAATAAGAATTTAACTTTTTTGTAACAACCTGTGTATATCGTCGTCTTTTAAAAGTTTAAAACTAAAATAAATATGTAATGTACACTAAAGTTTATTGGCCACTTACAGGGAACACCTGCAAACACTTGTACCTAATGCGTTTGTGACAAATCTGTCCCAGGCTGGCGATTTTACATGAGTGGCACAATATCATTTAATTTCAGCCTGTCGTTGTTTACTGCTGTGTGGCCTCTTATTCTAATACGTCATGCCCGATAAGATTAGATATTGTGTATTTCTTTGCATTTCATTATAAGTATCTCGTACCTAGAACAATTTCATTTCGCTCACAAAACATTATTGTAAGCGATACACACAATACATTTATTTTAGGTTAAATAATAGATTACCTTTGCCTTCAACAAGATAAAAAAATATATAAAAGAAGTCAGTTTTAAACAACACAACTGACTAATTGTAGTCATAAAGAGCTACTCGAACCACTTCATCTCGTCGTACTGTTTTTATCATTTGCACAGTGTAATAAATTAGTAAAACTAATTTAGTCGCCATATTATGTAGATATATTTTTCTACTGACAACTGACTCGTCAAAATATCTCTATAAAAGTATTATCATCAAAATATCTCTATAAAAGTATATAAATAATATCTCTATAAAAGTATTGGATTAAAAGTAGTGGCTTATTCAAAAACAGTCCCTGGCTCTATGTGGCTTTGATACCCCCCCCCCCCAAATTAGACAACTTTTTTTTGTATTTGGAAAGTATAATTAGTTAATTAATTGTTTTATTTTTATTTTTACTTTTTTATTGTTGATACGTGTGTTTCATCAATTGCCTAAGACCCTGTAGGAATTATGTGCAAAGGCTGTGGCAGAATAGCAGGATAAATGGGTTTCCCGTTACAACTGAGTCACAGACCAACACTAGTTAGTCACAACTAGTTATTAAGCTCTCTATTTAAATTTTAACATTGTATTTTTGTGAGGCAAATAAATACTTTTTAGGGTTCCGTAGTCAACTAGGAACCCTTATAGTTTCGCCATGTCTGTCTGTCCGTCTGTCCGTCCTCGCTTAATCTCTGTGACCGTTAGCACTAGAAAGCTGAAATTTGGTACCAATATGTGTATCAATCACGCCGACAAAGTGGTAAAATAAAAATTGGAAAAAAATGTTTTATTAGGGTAGCCCCGCTATATGTAAAGTGGGAAGTGATTTTTTTTTAATTTCAACCCTAAAGTGTGATATATTGTTAGAAAGGTATTTGAAAATGAATAGGGGTTTACTAAAATCATTTTTTGATAATGTCAATAATTTCGGAAATAATCGCTCAAAAAGTAAAAAACAATGTGTCCCCCCCCCCCCTCTAACTTTTGAACCATAAGTTTAGAAAATACGAAAAAAATCTGAAAAGTAGAACTTTATAAGGACTTTCTAGGAAAATCATTTTGAACTTGGATGGAAACAACAGTACCCACTACCGGGAGCAGTTGCAGGAGCGCGGAGCGCTGCTGGAGTGCGAACATAATGGATGGGCCTTTAAATTCATAAATGGGAACACGCTCTTGGCCGGTTTTTTATTTATTTATTTTATTGGATTGTTAATAATAATTTTGTATAAATGAACTTACTTATAAATATAATTAGTCTCTTTGAAACATTGACTTAGAGTATAGATACTGGTTACTATTATGTATATACGGATAGGTCTTAAGATGAACATGGACAAAACAAAGATCATGTTTAATGTCCATGTCACACCTATGCCGGTAGTTGTTGGGAGCACTATGCTCGAAGTTGTTGACGAGTACGTTTACCTGGGACAAATAGTCCGACTAGGTAAGTCCAACTTCGACCGAGAGGTCAATCGACGGATTCAACTCGGCTGGGCAGCGTTCGGGAAATTACGACATATCTTCTCGTCAGGTATACCTCAATCTCTAAAAACTAGATTGTACAACCAGTGCGTGTTGCCAGCGATGACTTACGGATCTGAGACGTGGTCCTTCACTGCTGGCCGTATGAGGACGCTCAAGGTCGCTCAGCGAGCTATGGAGAGGGCTATGCTCGGAGTTTCTCTGCGTGATAGACTCAGAAATGAGGATATCCGCAGTAAAACCAGAGTGACCGACATAGCCCAACGGATTAGTAAGCTGAAGTGGCAATGGGCCGGCCGTATAGCTCGAAGAACCGATAACCGATGGGGAAGAAAGGTTCTCGAGTGGCAGCCTCGTACCGGTAGGCGTAGTGTAGGGCGACCCCCCACTAGATGGAGTGACGACCTGGTAAGATATGCAGGAAGTCGATGGATGCAGGTGGCTCAGGACCGTGCTTTGTGGCATTACTTGGGGGAGGCCTATGTTCAGCAGTGGACTTGTGAAGGGCTGTAATGATGATGATGAATGATGATTATGTATATGATTCCAAATTGATGCTTTAAAATCTGGATTCAAGAATTGCGTGAGTGGAGTGTATTACGAAGTTTAACAAGAAACTTGTTGCTTTCTCTATCCTTCTTTGTTGCTCTGAGCATAGCAAACGTAATATATAAAATTAATGTTCGTTTGTTCGTATGTTATGCAGTGCCATACGGCCATACCATACATCAGATTGCGTTAAAACTTTGTCAACTTATTGCTTCCACTTGCGAATAGGTTATAGGCGTAGTAGAATAAACTTACAGTAGGTAGGGGGCAGAGCCGTGGTAGCTCAGATGATTAGCGCTCGCTGTAAATTTCACAGTACGCGAGCAAACCGGGTTCTATCCCCACCGGCACCAATGAAATTGTTAATTGCAATTTTAAGTGCTGATTTACCACGTGCTCGGCGGTGAAGGAAAACATCGTGAGGAAACCTGCATGTCGGAGAAACAAATAAAAAAATATATTTCGAAGACATGTGAAGTTCGCCAACACGCATTGGGGCAGCGCGGCGGACAATTCCTTGCCCTAAATCCCTCTCAGAAATGAGCGGAGGCCTGTGCCCAGCAGTGGGACGTATATAGGCTGTAACTTTACTTTACTTTATTAGGTAAGGGGGCGCGCGTATCGTACAGCAAAATTTATTTAAAAAAATATGTAGCATTCAAGTAAATTAATGTATATATAAATCTAGAATATTCTACGTCTATACTATTAAACGAGCAATTCTTGTATATATATAATCGGGATCTCGGAAACGGCTCCAACGATTTTCATAAAATTTAGTGTCCAGGGAGTTTCGGGGATAATAAATCGATCTAGCTAGGTTTTATTTAAAATGTCTTTTTGTCCGTGTTTTTAGGCAATGAAAAACTGCTACATTATCGTTAGAATAAGAAGGTAAATTTTGGCAGATTGTTAATGATTATAAATAGCTTAATTGGTATAATGGGCGGTCACAGAATCGTAAAACCCCGGTTCGAGCCCAGACCGACTGACCGACTTTTTTCCTTTCCTTTTCCAAGTTCCTTTCTTTTTTGAGAAAATCTATTTTTTCGAGCCCTTTTTTTAGTATTTTTTAAAAACCGAAAATTTAAATTAAAATAATTACACTCATGATTTTTTATTCAAATAACCAAATCCGTTTTTTCTGTTATGTCGCTAAGATCAAAAAATATTATTTATATTTCATCAGTATATAATTTGTATCTAAATATAATTTCCAAAACACACAAATTAAAAAAAATCGAGCTAAAAATTACGAATCGTCTCGCACGCAGACTAGACGACTTCCAGCCTCCCGAACAAGCCGGTTTCCGAAAAGGCTTCAGTACCATAGACCACATACATACCCTGCAGCAGATTGTACAGAAGACCGAAGAGTATAATCTGCCACTTTGCCTGGCGTAGTGGACTATGAGAAAGCCTTTGATTCCGTCGAAATTTGGGCGGTGCTATAGTCCCTTCAGCGGTGCCAAGTTGACTGTCGGTATATCAAAGTGCTGAAGTGTTTGTGCAGTAGGACTACGATGGCTATCCGAGTACAGAACCAGAGTTCGAAACCTATCCAACTGCAGAAAGGTGTAAGACAGGGTGACGTTATATCCCCGAAACTCTTCACCGCTGCGTTGGAAGACGTTTTCAAGCTACTGGACTGGAAAGGATACGGTATTAACATCAATGGCGAGTACATCACTCACTTTCGATTTGCCGACGCTAAATTTTTTTGTTATATAAATTGCCAAGGCAAAGTCAGAGCACATAGGCAGAATTGGCGAGAAACTAGTTCGCCTTCCTTCTGGAACCCGTGCATTCTGGTCTCTCGCCAAGGCTGTCCAGGGGAATTTCTGTCAGCCATCTCTTCCATCTCTGCACAGGGCGGACGACTCACTGGCCCATACCGCAAAGGAGAAAGCCGATCTTCTAGGCTCTTTCTTTGCGTCCAACTCGACCCTCGATGACGGGGGGAGTACGCCGCCGACCATCCCGCGGTGTGAGTGCTCCATGCCGGAAGTGCAGTTCACACAGCGCTCGGTTCGCAAAGCACTCATCTCCCTGGACATCCACAAGTCGAGTGGACCTGACGGAATCCCCCCAATTGTGCTGAGGACGTATGCTCCAATGTTGGCACCGGTTTTAACGCGTCTTTTCCGGTACTCCTACTCCCTAGGCGTGGAAGACGGCTTTCGTCCACCCGATCCCTAAAAAAGGCGACCCCTCAGATCCGTCCAACTACTGGCCTATCGCCATCACCTCCTTCTTCTCCAAAACAATGGAGTCCATTGTAAACTGCCAGCTTATGAGGCACCTTGAGGATCACCAGCTGATTAGTGACCGCCAATACGGTTTTCGCCGTGGTTGGTCAGCCGGTGATCTTCTGGTCTACCTAACTCACAGATGGGTGGAGGCAGTAGGGTCCAAGGGGGAGGCACTAGCCGTTAGTTTGGACATTGCGAAGGCCTTCGATCGGGTTTGGCACAAAGCGCTTCTTTCGAAGCTCCCTTCCTATGGGCTTCCCGAGAAATTGTGCGATTGGATCACCAGCTTTCTTGCAGATCGGGGCATCAAGGTCGTTGTAGACGGTGCAAGCTCCGATTGCAAGCCTATTAACGCTGGTGTTCCACAAGGCTGCGTGCTATCGCCAATGCTGTTTCTTCTGCATATCAATGATATGTTGCAAACCCGTAACATTCATTGCTATGCAGATGACAGCACTGGTGATACTCTTTACACCGGCCGAGCCAATATTTCTCGGGAAAACGTCTCCGAGTGCCGGGACAAACTCGTGTCTGAAGTCGAGTCTTTGCTGAACACAGTCTCGGATTGGGGGCGACTAAATCTAGTCCAGTTTAACCCCCAGAAGACACAAGTTAAGTCCTATCTCCTCAGTTTTAAGGCCCTCCCCTTGTTGCCTCATCCAGTATCGGAATCCTCGGCGTCGACATATCGAGTGACGTGCAGTTTCGTGGTCACTTGGAAGAGAAGGCCAAATTGGCCTCTAAAAAGCTTGGCGTGCTCAGCGGAGCGGGACAGTATTTCATGCCGGCACACCGCCTGCAACTTTACAAGGTGCAGGTTCGGCCGCACATCGAATACTGTTCCCATCTACGGGCTGGGGCTCCCCAGTACCAGCTCCTTAAACTTGACCGCATCCAGCGCAGAGCGGCTCAATCGTCGACGGCCGAGTGCTTTCCAATCGGCTCGATTCACTGGCACTGCGAAGAGATGTTGCATCTCTTTGCATTTTCTTTCGCATATACCATGGAGAGTGCTCTGAGGAATTGTTCGGATTAATCCCAGCCGCCAAATTTCGTGAACGCACTACGCGGCAAACGTCCCGATACCATCCACACCATCTGGATGCTTGGCGGTCCACCACTGTACGTTTCAAGAGGAGTTTTCTTCCGCGTACAACCTCTCTGTGGAATAGTTTACCACCAGCGATTTTTCCGGACCGATTCGACCTGGGGACCTTCAAGAAAAGAGCTTACTCCTTTCTAAAAGGCTGGCAACGCACCTGCAATTCTCCTGGTGTTGCGGTTGATCATGGGCGGCGGTAGTCACTTAACATCAGGTGAGCCGCATGTTCGTTTGCCCCCTCTTCTATAAAAAAATCTATAATATTATTAATGTACCTACTTACTAGACGATCCGAACTCCGAACTCCGAACGACAAAGGCAATTACGTTAGTTGTGCCTCCAAAGTCAAAGTACCAATAGACAATTAATAAATAAATGTTAAAAACTAAGAATTAAATACTACCTACACGGTATGTATACATGGTACTTAGCACACTACGTGCATGGTACTGGTATGCTGCAGCAATATTATGGTTGCAGTACGAATGAGTCGGCTCGACCGGGGTCGGAACTCACTTTCTCAGAATTCTAACGCAAAATAACAGCTTAATAATGCTGCGTTTCGTGTGGTAAGTGAAGAGAGCCGGAGACTTTTATACTGTAAACGAGGCATTCCACTTAGTCCTCACGGTGACGACGCACCTGCATTTTGAGTCTTAATCGAGAACAAAATGTAGGTGGGTATAGGTCGCAGCAGCCATTTACCATCAGGTGGACTGCACGTTTGTTTGTCACACTTATTCTATAAAAATATAAATACACAAATCGTGCGACAGAAATGAATGCTGTTTTACACACGCTGTGATAATATGTTCTCATGATGTGGCTGGTGTTGCAAGCAACCTGGTAGTTATAGTAGAAGTGCTTTACCAATAACACCTATTAACTATCTTGCGCTGTGGTAATACGTTCTCATGATGTGGCGGGTGTGGCAGGGAAACTAGTAGTTATAACAGGAACGCTTTACTTCGTCCTATTAATAATTGTATGTTACTTTATTCTTCTTATTTCAAGCTATTTTCTAATGTGAAATAAATGGAAGCTGTTAGACCCTTTTTACTGGAAAATAGGCATTCCATCTTAATCCTCAAGGCTGACAACCCATCTTCATTTTGATTCGCAAACGAGGATGGATGTAGATGTCTTTGGGCCACAGCAACCACTTACCATCAGGTGGACTGTGTCCTCGCTTGTCACCCTTTTCCTATAAAAAAGAAAAAAAATGTGTAAAATGTCTTATACCGATAAGAATATCAACTACTCCATATTGTCCTTTGGGTGTAATAACAGGATATGGCAACATCTTCCTGAAAACTACTCAAAATTATAATATAGCGCCGTTGCCAACACGCCGGGGGAGATTTGCTATAGTTGCCACGCTTGGTTGGCAACTATACTACATACTATAACTAGGTCTATGTTCAGCAGTGGACTATTACAGTCTGTTATAGATGGATGGTTGAAAGAAAAAATTGTAACTGTGGGACGTACCTATGTATTCAGACTGTAACTTAAACTTAAGGGGATATAGTAAGTCAGTTCAAATTCTAATTTCGCCCCCACTTCCTCGCGCGTTGTTTGCTATTAACCGACATGTTTGTAATCACTAATACTGTAAGTAGATAGGTCGTTAGATACTTATTTCATTAGGTTTATCATATTTATGTCTGTTTCTTAACGCCAACCCAGTCGCTTCTTATTTTTATTACGGTTATTTCCCATTTTAATTTTACGTCGTCCTGTTGCGTAATATGTATTCTGATCGTAAGCGACACAACTTCTCCCTTCAAAAGCCGGAGCGATACTAACGGGGCGACAGGAATCAAGTTTACGCGCCGATAGTTTAGGTAATTTCTTTTTACAGTGAAAATAATGGTATTTTAAAAAAAACTAAATAACATAAGCATTGCTTTATAGTTAGTTCAGTTAGTATGCAAAGTTTCATGATCTTATTTAAAGTATTTCATGAATAACAGCAGTTTATTGTTTATTTTGGAGGTAACTTTGGATTTTTTTCTTTTTTGAGAAAATTTTACGGAATCGTGTTTTCGTCTAACATAGTCCTTAACATTAATCCTCAACTTTACCATATATTTATTTCAAAATTAATGCTGCAATATTTTCGGCATAACGGGGGATCTTGCTAAGCCATTTGAAGTTATATTTCCCCTTAAGTAATGTTAAGGAATAAAAATATTAACTTTATTTTCTCAAAGCGTTTACGTTTGTAAAATTAAATCGACACGTTTAACCAGATTATTCATTCAGTTTTAAATTTATAATTAATAAGTCCCACGCATTGTGCGAGCGCGAGTCGCGGTCTGGTACTGCGTTACTTATAATTTAACAACGAATCCCCCGCGGCTTTGCACGCGTGTCGCTTTATCTAGTTCGAATTAGGTAACAAAATTTCGATCAATATCAATCTTTCTAACTTTCATTGTTGGCAGTCACGTTTATGCTTGAGGCCGCTGATATTTCACACAGTACCGTATATTAATTTATTATTTTAATGATATAATATTATT